>OZ010787.1:456678285-457878285 GCA_963932465.1 Maratus speciosus | reverse complement strand
AATATTCAGAGCTATTTTTAATATTACGTAAATGCCTCATTTTGGTATTAGAAGAATAACACAAAATATTATTTAAAATCGGTTAATATCTTTAGGTCGCGCATTACACTTGTTATTTTGGAAAATATGACCAAAATTGACAATTTTTGAAATTACATGATGAAAATAATATATATATATATATTCAGACATAGAAAAATATGCAGACCAGAGCGAGAACTGTGCAAGGTTTTGTGACACCAAGTTAAATTTTAGTGCTCACGATTACTCATAACTTAATGACTGGTCTACCTGCAAGGTTACCTCACCTCCCATATTGCACAGAACAAGCTCAGAGAGCATTTTGTATCTCATTGATTCAAAAACTCTCTTAGACAGTCACAGATTGCATTGCTTTCCAAATCCGTCTAAATCCTAATTTCCTTATTGTTCACTTTCATCTGTGATCACTGACAATCACAGTTTTTTGGGATGAGCAAAGACTCCTTTACGCTCAGTAACAGAGTGTATCACATCCTCCAATTATTTTTGGTAATTGATGCGATATTGTTATTGTCTTGAACAGATACATTTCTCCTAGAATAAAAGAATGATTCCAATTAATGTCAAATAATATAGACGCACATGTCTTCATAGCGTATAAAATTAACTGTTTATATTCAATGATAGGGTTTTCAGTGGATACATATAGTCTGAGAGTTCTGTTTGCGGTCATTAGTGAGAAATCTGCCCTCGATTACGGACAGCAAGATTCCAAGGACAGAAGCATTGATGGTACAAATTTTTGCTGGAACAGGAAAATTTCTAAAGAGAGAATACAAGGTGTAACCAAAGCATGTTTTTTTTTTTTCGATTGCTTATGAAAAGGTTTCAATTCATAGTGTCTGTTTTGCACATAAATTGTGCGCGTATTCAAACATTACCTGCATACCATCTCTTAAGACAATAATTGCACAGATACAAAGTTTTACTCTTTTTTCTTACCAGTAAAATTTAATAGTAAACTTTCCCTTATCTAACCGTCAAAATCTGCGTTTGAATAAGTTAAACAATTTTGAATGTGTTATGTTTTAAAATATTTCAAGTTTCAGTCAATTGATATCGATGATCTCAACTTGTAAAGAAATTCAAACTAAATTAAAAATTTCAAAACACAAGCCCTTAGCCCTTTTTCTCACATTTCAACTGAAAAAGTGAATGAAGAGTAAATTTGATAAAACCTTGATCCATGTTTCACGATAGTTTGTGCATTCTTACAAACAGAAAATAAACCTGCACGTATATTTTTTTTTACATATTTGTCTTTTAATTACCTTACACAAAATGTATGAGCAGTTCTATAAACATACTTTTTCATTCCTCTTTATATTTATTCCAGTTAATTATTTATTGAATTTTAAATTTGGGGCGTCATCTTTCGACTTAGTCAACTATCCGGCCTTAGGTCGGGTAGTTATTTTCGCTCTCATATTCGAAAATTGCCAACATATAATGTGTTAAGATTATAAACTTGCCGCTGCCAGTTTTAACGCTTTTATTCTTACTACGATAATTTAATAATAAATTTTGGTTTATTTGATAGTTAAAATCTGAAATTAAATAATTAAAAAATTTCTATTAACTTTTACTGGTACAAAAAACACTTAAAATTTAACAACTAAACACCGGTATTAAAAAATTATATAGTAGTAGTAAAATAGGGTTTAACGACTCATTGTCACTTTAGAGCAGTGGTTCCCAACGTGGGGCGTACGCCCCACAGGGGGGCAATTTGGCTTTTGAGGGGGGCAATTTCAGATTTGTTATTTACACATTCTCTCTCAGATTTTCTTCATTCTTTAATGAAAGTCATTTTGTATGCTTAAAATAGAAATAATACATGAAAATTTAAAAATACCTGAATAAAAATAAATTTTACATAAGTTCCACTTAAAAGCTGAAAATACAACTGTTACCGGAATAATTGTATGAAAAATGTTATTGTATAGTTAGACTCGTTTATATACTTAAATTTTTTTGCACTTTTTCCGGTTTTAATATTATTTTAGTGTCACGCCTCTCTTTTTTAAAACTATTTATTGAAACTGGTATTTCTATTCACAGTGCAATGTGCCACATGAAGGACCTTAAAATTGACTATTTTGAACACATTTAACCTAAAAAATGTTTTAAAAAACTTCACTTGTTCTTAATGAAGTACAAAACTCAACTATAAAATGTATCACTTTTATCAAATATAATGAAACAAGAAATTCAAGAAATTTCTTGGGGATAAACATACGGATTGTGATTATATAACACTTTTGTGTCTGAGGTAAGTTGCCCAACAACTGCAAAAATTTTATTGATGTAAATGTGAAGAGGTATAGCCTCATTGAAATTCAAAGAATTATGCTAAAATCCTTCTTATATATACTTTTTATCCTTTATCCTTTTGAATGTGAAAGGATTTATCATACTTAATTATCTTTTTTGGGCTTCTTTGGTGTGAATAATAGTTAATTTTTTGTATAATAAAAATTGTATGTTACAAAGGAGAGGAGGTGGGGACATCACGATTTTAAAGATGCTCAGGTGGGGCATGGCCAAAAAAGGTTGGGAACCACTGCTTTAGAGACATGCTGCACCAAAAAATGTAAAATACCTAAATGTAAAGTTTTTAGGCAAATAACAGGGGTTCACGTAAAGAAAATGCATAAAAACACTAATTATAGTAATAATTAAAATAAACGTATCATGATACGATTAAAAGAATTGAAAAACATATATTCATATTTATATATTATAATATATGTTATATATAAAAAGATATATTCATATATATTCATTTTCATCGATTGTCACATATGTAAAATTATAATTTTTACAACCATAAAAACAAAACGAGTTGCATTATCTTGCTTTTTTTATGTCATGTCTGAAGACATTAAAAAATAAAAACAATGACCAGATAAAATATATACGAAGAAAAGTAAAGGTTAACATAAATGAGAAAAATATGTAGCTTTCAAAAAGAAAAAGAAAAAAAAAATATTAAGTTCGAAAACCAATTCAGGAAGAAAATTTTCATTTTTCCATTTCGATGATTTTCTAGCTAATTTCTTTTCCCTAATCTTTTCGCGGTTTTCTCCTTATAAGTAAAAGGCAATTTTTGATAATAATCTTAGAAATGAAGAAATACGAATGGAATAGAAAAAAAAAGCGAATAGATTGTGGGATTCTAAAAACTACGTAGATAATCCGATTAAAATTAACTTTTTTTAAATAAAAATATTATTTTTTGAAGCAACAATTTAAAATAGAAGCTTAAAAAAATAATTCAATTTCTAGAAATAATTAGTATTCCCTAAGCCTGATGTGCATAACCACATATTCCATTAGTTGAATACAGAAACTTTTAACAGCTTTAACAAAATAATGACATTTTTTGTACGTTGTTATTTATAAAACAAATTTATCTCTTTTTTTTTTGTTTATGAATTATTAATTTTTTATTAATAAAAGTAAAATGAGTTAAATAGCGCACAAAGGGATTGTTAATAAAATGTTTTATTTAAGAATTGTATTTTGTTCTGCGGAACTTTTGTAGTTATTTGAATTAATGTTTTGTATTTCATATTTATAGAAAAAACGAAATATATATGGATGTTTCTACTATTCACGTGTATTACAAATTTTATATTTTTAATGTTAGTAGAAGATCTTAGGAGAAAAAATGATACTGAATTACACAGTTACAAAATTGTTTCATTGATGTCTTAATTCGTTTCTATTTTAAGTAACCTATGAATTTTGTTAAAATGGAGTTTACCCTTAAATGCATGATTTTGTATTTTGCTTCAAAAAATTATATATGATTCTCAGAAAGGTTTAATATACAGAAAAATTAATGAAAAAAAAATCAGGGATACATTTTTCGTATAATACGTCAACCTTTCCTTATGTTGCACATCTGCAATACAAATGAAAACTAAAATATTGCAAATTAGAAAATATTTTAATAAGTATGAATGGGCAAGCAACCTTGTTTTATATATATATTTTTTGTATTGTAAAACTTAACCCTTAAATGCATGAATTATTCTTTTAGATTTGTGTTTTTTATTCTAATATTAAAGATTAACACCAGAAATTTTAAGATAGTTTTTTAACTTTATTTACTAGCATATTTTTGAGTTTATTTGTGGTTTAATATATATATATAGTGGTAGCTAAGAATTAAATAAAAACTGATGTGGATATGCATCACTATGCATTTAACCCCACTTAACCCCTTAACGGTCGCATTAAATTGCGGTTTAAAAATTGAAATTGCTTATTGGCACCACTTTTTTGAAAAAGAAATGTCCACCTTGTTTAATGACAGGTAAAATGATAACATAATAAAGTCAATTACACTATTCTATAAAACTGGCGGGAATCAAACAAATCTGAATAATCTGAAAAAAAAAGACACAGCCCGTGAATATGACGGAAGCGAGAATTAAGGTGTTAAATTTAATTCTCAAAGGCCACATTGGCACCAGAAATTAGGAATTAGATTTTCCTTCGTATAATATACGCGAAGAAATGCTTTTTGTTACTTTCATATAAATCTGTTCATATATTCCGTTGTCACTCACTCATTTTAACATTTTAGCAACAGAAGTACTTTGACGCAGAAAGGGTTAACCCCCTCGCTTCGCAAGTGGAGATTTCATCGGGCATGCATTTTTTCCGTCTAATTAACACTAGAACGCCCGGAAATTTTACTCAAGTTTCATAAAAATATTTTGGACCAGAATTTTTATTTAAAATTATTTGACTGATTTATTTAACGTAAATCTGGGATTTTAAAATTTAGCTATTTTTTTGAAAGAATTTCTGATTTCAAATGACATTTAATCGTATGGTCGGAGTCGAATCGACTCCTTCCGGGCGTTCTAGTGTTAATTCTCCTGGATTATTGCCAACAGTAATTTTTTTATCGTAAATTTTGCCTTATCTAACCCTTTGCTCTCGGCGTCTCTTACACAAATTTTATTCGATCGGCACCACTTTTTAAAAAAAGTTTCGTTCAAGTACACAATTTCAAAAATGCTCTGATTAAATAAGGTACATTTTATTTTCCTTTATTACTGGTGCCAAGAACAAACTTTGCAAAGAAAGATCATGTCTCCGCTCCGGAGCCCTCGGGTGCAAATGGTTAATCAGAGCATTTTCCCGATTAAATTAGACAAAAATTTTTGTTTTGAAAAACCGGTGACAAAAGAATAAAAAATATTAAAACACGCTCGTCGCGAAGGGGTTTTGATAAAACAATTACGCAGCGAGAGGGTTAAGGCTTAACCCCTTGAGGGGCAAGCAATTACGTTTGTGAAATGCTGAGTCCCCACCGGAATCTTTGAAAATAAATTCTATTTCAAAATAAGTAAACGACCTTTTACGACCTTTTTTCCACCAAAGTTAGAAAAGTAAAATTTAATAAAATTTTTCTGGTGTAAAACTTCATTAATCGTAGGTGGTATATAATATATACCGGTGCCAACCGTAATGTAAAAAGCGGTAGCTTCAAATCTCAGAGAAAAGCACTGTAATAGTCTAGTGGCAGGCATCGCATGACTATACTTGGATTCCTGCCTTCAGATCATAGATTTGTCTACTTATTTTAATGTTTTGGTACATCTGGACTATGTGCTTTGTAGTTGAATGGCTAGAGCGATATATTTGAGTCTAGATAGCATGAGCAGTGGTGGGGCCTATTGACACCACTATTTTTTATAATATTCTTCACATTAATAAAAACACAGAAATTATTTAATTACATAAGCCGAAAAATACTACTAAAATTTAGTGGTGTCAATAGGCTCCACCTCTGCGCAAATTTTCCACTACTGCATGTGTTTGAATCCCCGTCGTCTTTTTATTATAGAGTTATGAATAACGATGAGGAGACAAGTTCTGTAGAGTCTACCAGTTGTGAGTTAATAACAGCTTCACACAAAATTTGATATCATAATTTTTTTAATCCATATTTAAAATTCGTAGAGCCATAAGACAAAGCGCTGCGTCACAAACTTTTAACCCTTAAGGTTTTATGTATTGAATATAATTACAGACAATTTCAAGAAATCCCTGTGAAAAAGTAAATAAAAAATATTGGGATCTTTGAAAATTTCAGCTGATTCCTTCGAACAGTTCCTAAGACAAATTTAACATTCTAATGATAGAAGTGTCTGAAAATACTTACAGATAAAAAATGTATATAACTGTATTATGAAATAAAAAAAGAAAGTAGAAAGATATCAATAACATTGTCAGTGGTGGAAAATTGGCGCAGAGGAGGAGCCTATTGACACCACTAAATTTTAGTAGAATTTTTCGTTTTATCTAATGACAGTTTTTATTAAGATGAAGAATACCATAAAATATTACTGGTGTCAATAGGCTCCTCCTCTGCGCCAATTTTTGTGCAAGGGACAATTGTAACTTTCGGTGGATAACTCGCAAATAATCATTAACGTCTCAATACTCAAGTCCTCCGGACTGATTTCGTGACGTACCAAATGAAGATTAACCCCTTGAAGGGCAAGCAGTTGCGTTTGTGTAATGCTCAATTCCCAGCGAAAATTTGGAAAAATTTTATTTCAAAATAAGGAAAAACAATATTACGACTTTTCTCCACTAAAGTCAGAAAACTAAAATTTCCTAAAATTTTTCTGGTGCAAATCCTGCTTAATCGTAGGTGGTATATAATATATAACGCCGCCCCTTAACCCCTTGAGTTTTTACTATTTTGAAATTTAACAAAATTTCTCATGATAAAAGTGTCAAGATAAAATTTCTGATGATAGAATTGTCTGAAACTATACTTACAGATAAAAAATGAATATAACTGTATTAGGAAATAAAAAAAGAAAGTAGAAAGATATCAATAACATTGTGTAGTGGACAATTGTAACTTTCGGTGGATAACTCGCATATAGCACACACATTTTTAGGCCTAATATGTACCGTGTTTGAGTAAGTAGAATTTTACTATAAGGGAATTGTCGCTATCATCGCACCACTGCCTTGTCATGTGCGCCTTGGTTGAATAATGGAGTAATGAATGAAGAGGATGAGACACTGTCTACCAGTTGCGACTGAAGTAACTGAGGAGGTTGTCACAAGATGGCGGCTGCTTTTATAAAATCGTATCTTCTGTTTCAGATTGCCGCCAGAGGCAAACATCCCACCAGTAAAATTGAATAGAAAATTTCGTCTTATTTAAGCGTCTTATTCATGGAATTTTTTTCTGACAAATGTGGGCAAAATTTCTATTTGTTCTTACTGGTGTCAGTTTGCTTTTTAAAACTGCCAGTTTGTTTCCCTGGTTGTCACAATATCGCGGAAGCGCAGGACGTGACTACCGCGAAAGTAAGCATGTACCATTAAAAATGAAAATCTGTGTCTAGAATTATTTATGACTGAAATTTTGCAATAATAAGGCGTTTAAATAAACAGAAAATTTCTATATAAATTTACTGGTGGAAGTTTCTACGGTAGTAAACAACCCCTGCGATCGCGGTTACAGTTGAAGCTTCACTATTTTCAGGATATGTCAGTTCCTCTTTATTAATAGTTCCATGCTTTTAATCCCCAACTTTCCTTCTAAATATTTTTCTTAAAGTGTTTTAACGGTTAAAATATTTTATTTCAGCTTTTTTTTAAACTCTTTTAATTATATATTTTTTATCAGTTGAATATTCTATTTCAGTTTTATTTACATATTTTTTATTTAAAAATGTTTTATCGGTTTCTACATATTTTTCATAATAAATGGATTTCTTTTAATATAAAGTACATTTTGATGCTAATGAGATTTTAAGATTTATTTTAATTTTTAAAATAAAATGCTCACTTAAATATTCTATTTCAGAATTCCCCAACGTTCCTTCTAAATATTTTTTCTTAAAGTGTTTTATCGGTTAAAATATTTTATTTCAGATTTTTTTTTAACTCTTTTAATTATATATTTTTTATCAGATTAATATTCTATTTCAGTTTTATTTACATATTTTTTATTTAAAAATGTTTTATCGGTTTCTACATATTTTTCATGATAAATGGATTTCTTTTAATATAAAGTACATTTTGATGCTAATAAGATTTAAAGATTTATTTTAATTTTTAAAATAAAATACTCACTTAAATATTCTATTTCAGAATTTTTTTACTTTTTATTTTTAAGATATTATGCATGGAATATTTTAATACAGTCAGTGTTGATATAAATAAGAGATTTATTTCTAATAATAAAATAAAATACTTATTTAACACTTTAACCCCTTGAAGAGCAAGCAAAAATGTCTCTAAATATTGATTTCTCACCGGAATAATCGAACAATTTTATTTTTAAATAACGGAAAAGCTATTTTTCAACGATTTTCATCCAGCGTTCAAAATATAAAATTTAGTTAAAAATTTCTGGTGAGAATCTTGTTTAAATTAGGTGGGATATATTTTATCCCACCGCCCCTCAAGGGGTTAACATGTCTGTACGTACACCGTACGTGCAAGAAGACTTTGCATGTTTCATTACTAAAAGCTTTTCGACACCACTAATTTTAAACTGCAACATTCGCTTTATTTAATGGCAGACATATATCAAATGTATAAGGCGGATATTTTATTACGATAAAAGGTTCTTAGTTTTAGTTTATTGTGTCAAAAAAAAAAAAGTCTTAAGGAGTTAAATACCATAAAATGTGCTTAAAATTTTACATTAAAGCGCTTTTCAATATTTAAATTTTATGTCAGTGCAATATTATCAAATACATTCTTTTCTTTTTAAAGCAAAGCATGTTTAAATATGTATAAAGGCAGGAATCTAAGTTTAGTCACATTATGTGTCTGCCGCGAGAAACCAGTGTCTAAGAGAAATAGATAGACCAACAGCGTAGATACCGCAAAAAAGGTGTTTATTACCTAGTGGTTGTTTTTTAGTGCCAAACTTTCTACATGAGTAGTTAATGGAGCAAGCTAGGATATATATATATCTTTTCTTCCAACGGATAAAACGGATTCAATTTCCATGTAATCGGTGACAGTTATAGAAGTTTATGTTGAAAAACATTCATGTATGAAGTCGTGAATCTCTTTCATATGCTTTGCTGTATTAGTTTTAAATATGAATAATAGATGGCAAAACCCTCTATCCAATTATTAGAATGCTCAAAGAACGTATAAACTTGGATCAAAGTGCACTTAAATTTTAACCTTTATTCTGTTTAGCTGTTAAAAGGTGATTTGCATTTTAATATTAAAAGGATTTTTTAAAATATATTACATTTTCAGAGTCTGCATTGTCGTCTATTGGTGATATGTGGAGCTAAAACAACAAGGCTTAGTAAAGAAATTCCAGACTTCACGCATAACTCGCCTGAAATAATAACTTTTATCCCTTGAACGGCGGTGGTATATTATAAAGGGTCACCTAAAAAGGTGTCCCTGATTTTAAAAATAAATTTCACGAGAAATATACAATCAATCTGTACGAAACCAATGTGAAATTGTAGAACATCTGAATGAGTTTTGGTAGTGGTGATTGCCTTGATTGATTGTGATTGCGCGCATACCGCGACACCACTTCGCGACGCAATGCCATTTCATCATCAGTCAGTTTACAGTGGGTGTACAGTACAGCAGGCAGTGAGTCACATCAGGGAATGAATGTACAGTAGAATGCGAAGTGCTTGCGGTATCCAAGTTTAAATATGTTATTGTGTTACAACGTCATGGAAAAGATCCACCTATAAACAAACCCATTGTGTAACGGGTAATATATAAAGATTATTACAATAGGTGGCAGCACTAACCGGCATATTCCCTCATATCCCGTTGTTACCTGGTGTTAGTTTTTCCGCAGAGTTTGTCATAGGATGCGATTCGAACGGATTGGGAAATGTACGCGTGTCAATGTTTTCCCCGAAAGGATTTCTTCTCATGTTACTAAGTTATGTAAATATGTACATCGTGTAAATAGACATGTCTCGTGTAGTACAGAAGTTTCATTAAACGTTCTTTTCTACTAAATTCCCAGAGTGGAGTGTCCTTTTGAAGTAATGAGTTCTTATTTAAATTATGGGGCGTACTTATGGAAAGTAAGTAGCTATTATTGTTATTTGGTTTAACCAGTTTAAAGAAACCGGAAATGAGAGCATTAAGGAATCTCCAGGATGGCCATGAAACAGGGGGGGGGGGAGGCTCATATTGAAGTTTTCTAAGCAAAGTAAAAAAAATCTCACAGATTTTTCCAATCTGACAGTGTAAAAATAAATGGTTTGTCTTTATTAAGGACTTAGTTATTTAAATTTGAAATTAGGGACATAATTTTCTCTGACCCTGTATGTACCACTTGATTTTAATATCAACCTGAATGTTTTAATTAAATTTTACCTTTATTATTTTTGTGAAAAATGTTTTTAAAATTTATATTTCCTTATTTTGAAATAAACTTCTTTGAAAATTCCGTAGTAAATTCAAGATTGAATAAGCACAATTCGTTGTCCCTGCATGGGTTAATATGGGCATAATATCCCCAGTGCATTTTACGACACTCTGTATCATAAATCCAGTTTCCATTGCATTAATTATTATCGACATTTATTTAATTCTATTTCCTTCAAATACAAGAAATTTGATTACATTAATTTGGTTTACATTATTTTGCATTAATGTAATTAATTTCAATGAACCATGTATTTAATTACTCTACGGCTATCTATTTATTTTGTAATCAAGTTCCGTCTACTACTTCGAAAGATAATAAAATGACATTTAGCTCATTTAAATCATAAATTCTTCAGAGAAAATGTTTAAAACGAAATGCAAAAGTGTTTTCCACTTAAATGATCAGAGAAAATAATATTTTTAATTCAATCGTGATACTTTTCCGGAGAGGAAAGTTTTCTCCCAATGTTTGACACTTTTGTAATTAGGTATTTGATTTCAAGCGAAGATATCATATTTCGCCTGTTTGCCTTGCATAAAATCTTTAGAAATAATTCAAAATTTTATAAAACTAGCAAATTCTTTCACGCAAGGGGAATCAGTGTATAAAATTATTTTATGGATTTTACAGAAATCAGGCACCTCGTAGTGTTTATTTTGAACATTAACATCATTTTGCCGCAATTGAGCGGTACCATTTACGGTGGTGCCGTAAATGAAAACTGTTAACAAACGATTGCAAATAATGTGTATTACATTACTTAGGGTTTATGCGTGCTTGAACTACCATTTTAAATCTGAATTACAGCACCCTTTACAATATACACCCTTCGAAAACAATATTTTTATCCTCCGTTCAAAATTGAACCCAGACAAAATTTGGATGCATTTGGATCGAATGTTTCCAAATAAAGAATATTGTATTTTTTCCCTTCTATGTCAATCTATTAACCGCTGAATCTATAAGACATGGATCCAGTGTTTCCAGATTGGGGACTTTTTTCCCCCTCAATTTGTTGATTGTCACCGCTTTTTTGAAATAGAAATATTCGACATATTTAAAAATATACTAAAAATTCTGAAAAATAAGGCGAATTATACTATTTTAAAAAAGTGGTGACAGTAAAATAATCTGAAATAAAAAGTCCCTAATCTGGCAACACTGCATGGATCTTCTTTTTGTTTGCTGAAAAATGTTTGCCACCATAAATATTGAAAGATAAACTTCACTTTATTTAAATGTCAATGTTTTTGGTCATTAAATTTTGCAACTTTTTAAATTCAAAAATAGTGGTAGCTTCATAATTAATTTAAGTATGCCCCATTTATATTTACCTTTGCGTCACGGTAACACCAGCAAGTAATGGGTTAATGTAATATTATGAATATTTCTCGTATATCCTAAAATCATAAGTATATATCGCTGACCTTTTGTATGGCTTTTCTACTCTAAATCCATAACTTAAATTTCTTGTAAATTTGCTGTGTATTTTTTAATTTTGATAATTTTTATGATATGAAATATAAATTATATAATTCATACTCGGAAACTTTGTAAATTATAATCTACAAATATTTTAACATAAATAGACCTCTAATGATTTTAAACAAGCATTTACAAGATTGCGAAACCCTCTTCCCAATAGTTTTAAGTTAATCTTTAGTAACTTTTAGAACTACAGTTTGAATAACTTTGTATTCATTTTAAAATATTAATTATATTAAACACTGTTGATACATTTAACATTGTTAAATGTATGAGTTACTGATGATTCTTTTAATAATAATGTTAAAGAATTGTTTTAATAAAATTTTCTTTATCTCCGTATCTCTTTTGTATAAATTTCCTTTATGCAGTAAAGCAAATTTTGCTACCTACGTGTTAAAAGTGTCACTTTATACGTTGTAAGATAAAGAAAAAAAACGCCAAAAGTGTTTATAAAGAATTTCGTTTTTAATATTTAAATTTCTTTCCCTTAAACTTGAATTCTTTATATTAAATGATATTTGTTCTATTTTTAAAAATACACATTCTTTAAAAATTCAAACTAACTCCATTCTGGTTTCGAAATTGCCTTACTATAATATAATGGTACAGAACAAGGTGTGAAAAGGACACTCAAAATTTCAGGAAGAAAATAAAATGTACAAAGATTCAACTTTGGCTTAATCACTTTACTTGTTCTGTCTTAATAATCTTTACAACTAACATCAGTAATTGTAGCGTTGTAGGTGAAGAAAGCAAAACCTGTTTTTGATATAAAAAAGTAAATTTTAAATTTGCTTTTCTTTCTTTTTCTAAACAAGTAATATTGTGTTCTGCATTATATTATTTATGCTATTTAGCACTGAAAAGTATGCACTTTATGTGAATATCAGTACATTTTGTTAGCTAAAATACTCTCATGCATGAATACTTTTTTAAATTTCGCTAGGTGGGTATGGGGTAGAAAGAGACAAAAACTGAGGGGTTGACCCTCAGGTTTTTCCTATCCAACTTCCTATAGTGAAGCTCAATAAATGAGTTAGCTTCATATTTGCTCCAAGCATCTAATATCAACTATGGTTTGACAACTATGCATATGAGTATTCAATTGCTTTGAACTCTACAAATATGTCCCTATCATGCCAAACAAAGCAAGCTGGAATTGATTGGTTCCAAGATTTTATGCAACGAAATTCATTACTTTCTGTTCAGAAACCTATAGCCATTGGTTTAACATGAAGTACAAGTTTCAACAAAGCTAATGATGATATTTTTTAAAAACCTTCATCTAGTTATGAATCGCTATAAGTTTACACATAACATAATATACAAGTGTGATAAAACAGGCTTAATGACAGAGCACAAGCCATCTAATAAAGTAGAAAAACGTAATGAAAAACAATTTTCTCACGTAACATCAGCTGAAAGTTGTTTACACTTTTGTGTTTTTTTTTCTGAATCAGGTAACTCTGTTCAACTGTATTCGTTATCCAAAGGAAGAATTTCAAGGAAATTCATGATCGGAGGTGCCCCATCCCAAAAACTTGGACTTGCTCATAAAAACTAGTTAATTATTGTAGACGTTTTTTAAAGCAATTATGCATTAGCTAAATATTGTAGTTGGATAGTGCGCTTCTGTTATTTGATAGTTATGAAAACAATACAAATACTAGGACAATAAAATTTTCGAAAGTTAATGGAATAATTATGGTGATATTACTGTCGCACAGCAGCCACAAACTCCAGAAAAGCACTCGTAATGAAATGAAAGTACATTTTTCAGACCCCCCCCCCCCCCAGATTAAAACCATTTTATATTTACTGATACTATTGATATGAATGACGTAAATATTAAGGATATTCTGGTGAAGTTACCTAAACCCGTAGCTGGTGGTAAGACAACAAAGCTAAATCTTTCTTAAAAAAAATTGACTGATTTAAAGTTCTTTTATATCAAGTAGGCCTAAATATGTTTTTTCCTTGTTTTTATTTTATTATACGTTACAATATATTTCTTTTTTATTTGCGTATAATTATCTTTTATTTTTGAATGTTATAATCGCAAATAAAAAGAAAAGAATGTTCATTAAAGTGTTTTATTTATGTGTGCCCCTTTCATCTCTTACAATGGGGTTATAAGGGACATTTCTCCCAATTTATAAAAATGCGTATATATTTTAAATTACTGTACTTGAGGATAAGACGTTTTAGTAGTATCAAAGCAAAGGTTTTAGACGAGAATTACGCTCAAATTTGAAAGTAATATCTTTTAATGTCATTATTTTATAAGCTTATAAAGACAAAATGTCCCTTTCATCCCCAATCTCCACTACTGCATGTATTAATTACTTTAAAATTTATACTCCACCAAAATACTTTGATTTAACATGTTTAAAAAGCAATACTAATTTTATGAAGCTAAATATAATTAAAAATGTATTTAAAAAAAGCATTTACTTTAGTTAGTGTTTATGATACTGAGGACTATGCAATAGAAACATTCCCTTTTAGCAATGGCGCAGGCAGGGTGGGGGGGGGGTGGTGGTTGAGGTACTGGAGACCACTTATTTTAGAGTGTTTTTTCACTTAATTTTATCAAAAAAATTTTACATTTAATTAAGACGAAGTTCGCTATTCTAAATTACCTGTATATTGAGCTTCAAAACCCTCACCCTCACCCTGTCTGCACCACTGCCTATTAGCATATTTTTCCATTTACAGACACGACCGCATTATATATATATATATATTTATTTATTTATTTATTATTTTATACGAATTATTATTTCAACAGATATAATTATTCATTATATGTTTATAGTTCTGTTACCCATATCTTACGAAAAGCCCTATTACTGGTTAAATAAATTAGTTATAAATGAATCTTTTATAAATATCAAAATTTTGTTAAATAAATTTTCAAATATATCTATCGGGCGAATTAGATTTAACTCATAATCCAAGGTACAAAGAGTTTTACAATAATCCATACCATATGGTAGCTTAAAATAATACCAACACAATCCATAGCTAATAAAATTAAATTTCATAGAATGGAGTAGTTATTTCAGAAACACCAAAGAAATTTGATCGCTTACAAATAAAATTGAACATCTCATTTGAGAAGAGCGTAAAAAACTATTTTCATGACACTAAATGATTCAAATTTGAAGCTTAGCATCGACCTTGCCACAGAAGAAATCACCGAGAAAATACACTTTGTTCAAGATATATCGTAGAAGAAAACATTTGGCTCTTTTTTTTTTGTCTCTCTCGGTAAAGTGCCGACAGAAGAAAACCCTTACCTTTCTAGAATGCTGCCCTAAACGACATTTTTCTTCCATTTTCAAACAAAGAAAAAAGATGGTTTGCTATCTTTAAGCTGCTTTTCTTATTTCTCTCTTCTTTTGAACCGTCTATCAGCCGTTAAAAGAGGCTTGCTAAGGCTTTGTTGCCTTCCAGACACCTTTTTTTCCCAGCGGAAGAAACAGATCTATCTGGATATGCAAACGCTCTTACACGTTCCCGCCATTTGCCGAGAATGACGAACGTATCATTTGTGCCCGACTTAAAATCAGTTTGAAAGAGAAATATTTTTTTAAAAGATTAAATTGAAATGCGTACTATTTTGAAATGTTTCTCTTGACACATTAAGATAACACTGAACTATTTAGGTTTTTAATATTTGAAAGAAAGAAAGAGAAGCCATTATGACAATCACATGCAGTATAGTTTTATTTTTGAATCTTAACAAATAAACTAAGTGTGTTTTGTATTTTCTAGTTCTAAAAAATGTTCCCTTTTAATTTTCCCCTTTAAATTTATCTTTAGCAACTGTAATATAACGCTGAATTATTTTGGTTTAAAATATTTGAAAAGTGAAAAGTATTCGCTATAAAAATAAAATACAATATAAATTAATTTATGTGTTTCGACATATAGGTAAACTGTTTTATCCATTTTTGAATTTCTTACAAATGTTTCGTTGTTTTAAGGTATGTTTTAAAACACTAACATAACACTGAACTACTTTAGAATCAAACATTTGAAAGAAAACATAACAATATGTTATGAAAATCATATTATAACTTCTGAATGTCTACATACAACTATGATAGTAAAAATAAAAATAGAAATAAATATTATTATTTAGGAAATTGAAGAATATTGCAGTTTTAGCATTTTCAATTTATATTTAGCGCAAAGTTTGGAATTCTGATGGTATAATCATTGATTCTGTAAGTATAACTACTATTTATTTAAATGTTTTCGTGTCATAATATCTTTCGCTAAACTATCCTAAAAGTGTATTATATAGACAAATAAACACTTGGTTATTAAGAAGGAAAAACAATTTCAATACACATATTTTAATTATTTTATCAATGTTCAGTTGCGTAATATTTGTTTTTGAAATCTGAACTAATTACATTTATCATGAAGCCGAGAATTTTTGACATGTTTCAATAGAAATGAAATAACATGCTTACTTCACAATTCTTCAAAGTATTTTCGAATTTCACTGATTATTCTCTTTTATTTTATCTTTTAGTTTATAATTTAAGTTTCCTGTTGGATTTAAATACAGTGACAGTGACTATGATGGCAGAGTATCAAGCCTGTTTCGTCTATGAAACAACTTTTCGTCAGCTTTACCGAAACCAATAATTTCCCTGTTGATAGCATTTATTCAGAGGCATATAGTCTTTCTTTCATTCTCGTTCATACTACTACGTGATATCAACATACCATTCTTTAGCCCTGAAGTCAGCTTATACAAAAAATTGAGCTCGTGTAATACTAAAAGAGAAAAATCCATAGCACCAGTTTACCACAATCTTCCTTTTCTATTTCGGATTATGTATCTGGCTTTGTGATGACTCAAGAATTTCGCATCCATTTCAAACAAATGGGTTCTTTTCTGTGCTCCAGACAGTGGCGTAACGTTATTGGGGGGGGGGGGGGGGGGATCTAACATTTTACTACTAGTATTATTGTATGCTATATTTTGCTTTGTTTAATCGTATAACGTTCAATCATTAAATAAAGCCTAATTTCTATATAATAGTGCTGGTAATAAAATGATCGACATCCCCCCCCCCCCCCTAAAGGTACGCCATTGGCCCCAGAGAAAATTTCTGCACTATTTTGTTAAAGTCTTAATGTAGTTTTTGATATAGTACAATTTTTAAAAATGCATACACTTTGCTGTATACATTTTCATTTAAATGGAACATTTCTTCGATTGTGAGGGTGTGATTTTCCTTTCATCAGTATCTATAATTTCAAACTATCATCCAGTCATTCAGTCACTATCATTTCAAATTATTCTGTTACTCGCTTTAAGACAAGCCTGAGCTTGTAGCTCATTGGCGGACAAAAAAAATGTTTTCTCTTTATTGAATGTCGATCATTATTTTTCTTTCTTGAAGTCAATTAGTTTTTTTTTTTTTTTTTTTTCTAAACATATTTTTTGAAGAAGAAATTTTGAAGAACTGATTTATCAATTTGTCTGAGTTGTTATTCATGAAGCAGAGCATTTCGGTCCCACCGTTTCGGTTCTGGCGTATCGGTCCACAGTCATTTCGGTCCCTAGGCATTTCGGTCCCTTGCCATTTCGGTCTCTTCTACAGCAAGTTGAAATTTTATGTACGTGAGAAATGTGACACTGTTATACAGAACATTATCGCCTTTTTTAAACAAAGACATTTAACCCCTTGAGGGGCAAGCATTTACGTTTGTGAAATGCTGAATTCCCAACGGAATCTTTGAAAAATTCTATTTCAAATTAAGTAAAAGCAATTTTACGGCTTTTTTCCACCAAAGTTAGAAAAGTAAAATTTAATAAATTTTTTCTGGTGTAAAACTTCATTAATCGTAGGTGGTATATAATATATACTGGTGCCCCTCAAGGGGTTAAATTTTATTATAGCACGAATATTAGGGCTCGATAAACAAAAGCCCTCTGATCTTGGATCCAAAGTTTCGTAGCCTTCATAATTTTTGTATGATAATCTTAATGGTTTGATGAGGTGGGGACGATCTATTTATTTTTTTTACTGATGCCCCCATATTTTCATGTATTATAAATATAAGGCCCTGACAACTAAAAACACGTATAGATTGAGCTTTGATTATACTAGAACACTCATTTTTTGTTTGGAAAACATAATATTTATAAAGGGGGGGGGGGGGTATTATCAGGTTTTTTATCGAGGCACCATAAATTTTTGTATAACGCGAATATATGGGCTCGAAAACCGCAAAAACTTATAACTCGTATCCAAATTGTAACAGCGCACACAAATTTCATATGATAATCGTAATCGTTTTAAAATGCAGGGGGGGAGGCTCTGTTGATTTTTTATAGAAGCCTCCTATATTTTAGTGTATCATAAGTATATATATCATATATATCATATAATCAATATAAGTCTTGATAAATTAAAACCTTTATAGTAGTACTTATCGTAAAACCCACATATTTTTTATGTTAAACGTAATATTTATAAAGTAGGGACATTATCGGTTTTTTCGATTAAACTACTTAAATTTAGTATAATGCGAACATAAGGCCTCGAAAACCGCAAACTCTTATAATACACATCTAAATATTCGCAGCCCACACATATTTCGTATAGTAATCGTAATCGTTTTAAAATGCGGGGTGAGCGGTGGGGGGATTTTTTGTGGAAGCCTCCGATATATTAGTGTATAAATATGTGTCGTTTTAAATTAATACATTTATAATTCGAGTTATAATTACTGCAAAACACTCATATTCTGTATGGTAAACATAATCTTTATAAAGGAAGGACATTGTTGGGTTTTTAACCGAATCCCCCTAAATTTTAGTATAGCGCGATTATAGGGACCCGAAAACCGCGCACGCTTATAACTTGGATCCTAATTGTTGTATTCCACGCATGGTATAAAAAATCGTTTTCAGGAGGGGGAGACGAAGGCTCTATAATTTGTTTTATAAATAAACCCCATATTATAGTGTATCATAAATATTAAGTCCTGCTAATTTAAAAAACCTATAACTTGAGCTGTAATCATCGTATAATACTCATATATTGTATGGTAAAAGTGATCTTTAAAAACGAGGGACTCTGTCGGTTTTTTTAACCAAAGTTCCCAAAATTTCTGTAAAGCGCGGATATAAGGGGTCGGAAACGCAAACATTTATAAATTGTATCCAAATTGTTGCAGTGCACTCAAATTTCGTTTGATAAGCGTAATCATTTTAGATGGGGAGGGGGGAGGGCTCTGTGGACTTATTATACAAGGCCCTCATATTTTAGTCTATTATAAATACAAGATCCTGATAATTTAAAACACCTATAAGTCGAGTTTTAATTTTCGTATGAAAATGCACATGCACATATTCAATTGTATACAGTGGTGGTCAAACTTATAAGGACAAGGCAGAAATCGCTAAATTTTGGCTGCATTTGTCCGGAAACTTAAGCAAATTTAATGGCTGGGAAATCAATGAAAAATGCAGAAAATTTTAATTAGTTTTTATGGAAATATGTGGAAAATTCATATTCATAAAATGTATTATGGATTTATACAGCCATCTGATATGGACAAAATTATAAGAACAACTGTATTTGTGTGCTCTAAAAACTAAAATTTGCATGTTCTTTGCTCTGCACACGGAACTTCCGGACGATATAAATGCGTAGTAAGCGTTTGGGATCGTCACATTCTGTTTTACAGTCATGCCGCTAGGTACAAAGCTTTCGGAGTTTGAGAAAGGGAAAGTGGATGCATTTAAAAGTTCAGGACTTTCTGTACGCCAAATTGCGACAAAGCTTAATAGATCAAGAACGGTTATTTACAATTATCTTAAAAATCCCGGTAAATATGGACGGCAAAGGCATACAGGTAGGCCATCTTATGTTTCTGTACGGGAGAAAAGAATAATAATAAGGCGAGTTTGTTCCAAAAAACAAACGTCAACAGAAATAAAACGTGAATTGAACTTAGAATACAGTACTCGAACTATTCGACGTGTTTTACAAAAAGAAAAAAAAGGTTCGCTATGGTAAACATATGTCACGACCGCCTCTTACAAAAGTTCATAAGAGACTGAGGATGGAGTTTTTGCCAAAAAATGCATTACTATGGGAAAAAAGTGGGATGATGTTGTCTTTTTCGATGAGAAAAAGTTTAATTTGAATGGACCAGATGGTTTTCGCTACTTCTGGTATGATCTCCGTAGAGAAAAGGATATTTTCTCAAAGCGTTCATTTGGAGGTGTCTCAGTAATGGTCTGGCCAGGTTTCGCTACTGGTGGAACTACTCCAATAGTTTTTGTGCAGGGTAGAATGAATTCTGATAGTTATGTTGATGTATTGGATGCTAATATTTTACCGAAAGCACCGTTAATAACGAGTGGAGACTATTTTTTCCAGCAGGAAAACAGCTCAGTACATGTTTCCCAAACTTCAAAATCGTGGTTTGATGCTAATTTCGTGAAACTACTTGATTGGCCGGTCAGAAGCCCTGATCTGAATCCAATGGAAAATCTGTGGGGTACTCTGGCACACGAAGTATACAAAAATGGTATACAATATGAAAACAAGCAAGAGCTCATGTCCTCCATCGAAAAAGCCTGTTCAAAAATTTCCAAGAACGTTTTTAAGGAACTGTCAAACTGCATGACGTCAAGACTGATAAAAGTGATTGAGAAGAAGGAGGAGATTATTAATTATTAGTGTGTTTCGGACAAAAAAAAAAATCATTGTCCTTATAATTTTGTCCAATTTTTACAATGACATATTTTGTTAATTATGGCAAAACATTCATATTTTGCATTTTCAAATGTTTTGCATTCTGTAATGATTTCTAGCATAAAGAAGCATTTTATGCATAAATTTCACTTTATTTAGTTCAGAAATAATTTTTTTCTGCTCAATTTTCAATTGTTCTTATAATTCTGACCACCACTGTATGATTGGACACTATGTGATAAATAATGGAAGGAAAATCTGCAAATATTTTTACAAATATTTATTTCACACTTAGTCTAGGCGATAGAGACCGTATATGGGCTCTACCTAGCAAAATTCATGGTAGTTCTGGAAAGAAGCTTACTCTATGTTTTTTGAGTCGCTGAATCCGAATTTTTAACTTCCCATCAATATTTTTCCCGGCAACCCCCCCAAATTTTGGTAAAATGCCCCCTAAAAAAGTTTTTTATTAAAAAATCAAAATTTTTTATTGTTTTAGGGTAAAAGTATCTAGAAATTCAGAAATTAGATAAAATTTGCAACAAATTAGATATATGACATTATGACTTAGGATAAAGGAGAAGGGGGGATCTGCCTCGGAAAATACGCCGCGGTGCTGCGTGGACTAAGTTGCGCAATTCCACTTAACCACTCCCACGTTTACATTCGCCCTACCATCTCCCCTCCGAACTTTCTCTTTAAGGTTTACTTTAAGTTTATTGGGTCGCTGAATCGGAATTGTTAACTTACTCCCACAATTTTGTCTAATTTCTGAATTTCTACATAGTTTTCCCTTAAAACAATAAAAAATTTAATTTAAAAACAACTATTTTGAGTGAGTTTCGGGGGGGGGGGGGAATTTGGGGGGTAAGTTAAAAATTCGGATTCAGCGACCCAAAAAACTTAAAGTAAACCTTATAGAGAAAGTTCGGAGGGGAGATGGGAGGGCGAATGTAAACGTGTGAGTGGTTAAGTGGAATTGCGCAACTTAGTTTACGCAGCACAGCGCGCATGTTCCGAGGCAGATCCCCCCTTCCCCTTCATCCTAAGTCATAATGTCATGTATCTAAATTGTTGCAAATTTTGCCTGCTTTCTGGATTTATATATACTTTTTCTCAAAAACAATAAAAAAATTGATTTTTTTTAATAAAAACCTTTTTGGGGGGCATTTTACCAAAATTTGGGCGGGTTGCCAGGGGAAATTTTGGTGGGAAGTTAAAAATTCGGATTCAGCGACCCAAAAAACATATAGTAAGCCTTTTTCCAGAACTACCATGAATTTTGCCTGGTAATATCCCTATTGCCCTGACTAACTAGTGTTTAACAATAAATCAATTATATAAGTATAGCATATTAGGTATTTTTAAAAGGATGGGTGGGGGGATTCTTAACATAGAATTGTGATAATGACACATTATGTTTTAAATTGTGTATGAGAGCAGGCTAGAACTTTATAATTTATTTTAATAATTATTTTATTTTAATATTTAAAAATGCAACAAAATAGAAATGAAGTTTGCATTAATAACGTACTTTCAGTTCATAAAGAAACATTTTGTCAAGCTGGAAAGGTACTTAAATTGATACATATCTGTTTCCTTTGATCAGCTTAAAAAACAATAGCTAAATTTCGAAGGGAAAAATAGCTGTGTTATCGAAAAGTGAATTTTAAGAAATGTCTTAAAACTGTCTTTTGTAATTTCCGTGATACTTTTTGAAAATCATTTCTGCCATATTCTTTAACACATTTTAGAAGTAATCCTAACATCTGTGTTAAATTTATGCATAATGACATTTCAGTTACTTCTGAAATTAAAATAACAGAATCAGAAGAGTCAACAACATTAAGTAATGCTGTTCTGTTCAAACCATTCACATTTCTTCAAAGAATGAAAGCAATTGTGTGGCGGCAGGTCCGTCCTCGTATGAACTAGTGGGAACGAAAAGGCTAATGTATGTAATAGGGGATTTGTATCTAATATTTGTATAAAAATGACAACATAGACGTCGACAACTGATTGGTAGGCGGAATCTTCGCTAGGAAGGGGGTAATCAGGGCTCGCACCGTTCCTAAAATTTTCGCACTTTACTACCACTAAATTAAAACGATAATCGTTGTTGTATAATTTTATTATAGAAGTTAATGGAATCTACCACGAAGAATTCTTGTGTAAAATAATGGTAGCAAAGTTCGAAAATTTTAGGAACGGTGCGAGCCCTGGGTAATATTATTTAGCTGGTGCTTTATTAGTATTCCAAATTGTATAACCACACAAACACCAAAAAAGTTTTAAAAAAATTCTGGCACAGGTTTTTGCTATGTTATTTGTTTAATAACATGTAGCATTTTATTAATTGATTAATTAATATCATTTTAGAAAAAAATAAAACATTCATTGGTTATTCTAAACAGTGTTAGTGAATTAAAAGGGTCAAATTAAAGTAAATTACATAGAGTTTACACTTGTAATGAAGTATAAAGAAAGAAACAAAAACTGTACAAAAAATCAATAATAATAATAATAATAACGACTTTAAATAAAAGAAATAAAAAAAATATCTTTAAAACAGATATAAAACATTTTATTAGAAACATTTAAAAATCTAGAGTTATATTGACAAATAAAAAATATTTTCCAAAAAAAATTTTTTTTGTTAATTGTATTTATTAATAACAATTCAAAAATTTTAAATATTAATTGGTATATAAATAATTTATCAATTACTTGTTAAAAAGTATTACATGAACTATATAATAGTTATTGCAGGGTAAATGAAAATATAATTTTTAAAAATTTCGTTAAACTATAGTATTATTAACTTCATTAGGGCGTATAAAAATAATAAGGATTCTGGGGATGAATATGGTTGTTTATTTATTTATTAGTTATTTTATAATATTTTTCTTGCTCTTTAAATATAATTAATTAACAATATCTTTCTCTTTCTGAACTATAAACTATGTCTGTGCTTAGGAAACATCAAAATCTACACCAGGACAATAATATCACCTAACACTGTAAAAAATTAATTTTACGTATTTGTACAATGTTGCATTATTATTCTTATTTTTATTAATTAATAATTACTTAGACTATGTTCTTGACTGATTTTTCAAAAAAAAAAAAATATTTTTTTCATTTTTTGTGGAATAATAATTTTGAATAAAAACTTTAATTGATTAATAATTGCTATTAATTAATTATTAAAGAGTTTTAGAATAAAAATTAAATTAATATTTTATTAAATATATTTTTAATTCAATATATCCTTAATTTATTAAAATAATAACATTTTTAATATAAATAAAAAAAATTACATTAAAATAAACTCAATACATAATATATTATATATTCAGTTTGACATTACATTTTATAGCAGCTATAAACAGAAAATTATCCTTTATCTGTTTATTTATTTTATATTTAAAGTTACTGATATTTAAAACTATTAATATAATTAATATTCAAACTAAAATAAAAATATTAGGCTGACTTTCTTGGAAAAAGGCAGGAAAAAAGTAATTTAAAAAAACGACAAATGCAAAAAAGCTTAGTTTTGTCAATTACAATATTAAAATAAAATTAATTAAAATATTATTAACCGTTATTACATAAAATTAAAAATAATCATTTTATTATAAAAAGAAAATTGCCCAGTTAAACTGATGCCATTGAGCTCTCAGGCTATTCACACTAATTGTATATTATACTCTTATTTCAAAGAATAATGCCCCTCGAAAAATAAATGAAGGGATTAGCCCCTGTTTCCCCCCTTTATACTTAACCAAAGAACCTCCAAATCTAATCAGGAAAACTCCTTAACGTAATAAACTGGTATACCAAATTTGATGCAAATCAGATAATTCTGCATGAAAATACCATTTGGCTAAATTAAGGGGGGTTAATAGCTCCCCCATTTCTCCCTTTATTCTGAACCAATGAACCTTCAAATGTAATCAGAAAAGCTTCTTATCAGAATGAACCTAGAAAAAAAATTAAACTAAATTAGGTAATCCTGCATGAAAACCCATATATCTAAATTAAGGGGAGGGTACACTTGTCCCCCCTTTCCCCTTTTATACTTAACCAATGAACATCCAAATCAAATGAAGGAAGTCACATCGGAATAAACTGGTATATATATTTGAAGCAAATCGAATAATTCTGTATGAAAAACCCATATATCTAAATTAAGGAAAGACCAGCCTCGTCCCTCCTTTATACTTAACCAATAAATCTCCAAATTTAATCAAGGCAGCTCCTTAACATAATAAACCGGTATACGAAATTCGGAGCAAATCGATTAACTCTGCATGAAAAACACGTTTATCTAAATTAAGGGGGGGGGGATCTAGCCCCCTTTTCCTCCATTTATACTTAACTAATGAACTTCCAAATCTAATCAGGGAAGCTCCTTAACATAATAAACCGGTACACCAAATTTGGAGCAAATTTAATAATTCTGCATTAAAAACCCATTTATCTGAATTAAGGGGTTGGGATAGCCCCCCTTTCCTCTCTTTATACTTAACTAATGTAACTCCAAATCTAATCAAGGCATCTCCTTAAAATAATAAACTGGTATACCAAATTTGGAGCAAATCGAATACTTCTACATGAAAACGCATTTATCTTAATTAAGGGGGGTAGCCCCCTTTCCCCCTTTACACATAATAATGATCTTCCAAATCTAATCAGGGAAGCTGCTTAACATAATTAACCGGCTAAAAAAAAAAAAAAAAAAAAAAAAAAAAAAAAAAAAAAAAAAAAAAAAATTGGAGCAAATCGCATATTTCTGCATGAAAAACTCATTTATCTAAATTAAGGGGCGGGCTACTCCCCTTTTTTTCCCTTTGTATATAACTAATGAACATTCAAATCTAATCAAGGCAGCTCCTTAACATAATAAAACGATACACCAAATTTGGAGCAAATCGAATAATTCTACATGAAAAACCTATTTATCTAAATTAAGGGGAGGGGTGGCCCCCTTTCTCCCCTTTATACTTCAGTAATGAGCTTCCAAATTTAATCAGGGAAACTCCTTAACATAATAAACCGTTATACCAAATTTGGAGGAAATCGAATATTTCTGCATGAAAAACCCATTTATCTAAATTCAGGTGTGATTAGTCCCCCTTTGTCCCCTTTATCCTTAACAAATGAACCCCAAAAACTAATAATGGAAGCGCCTTGTCAGAATGAACCTAGAAAAAAAAAATCAGGCAAATCGGATATTTCTATCAAGAGTTATCACGTTACGTACATACAGAACCGGCGGGCACATAACCTCTCAGGCTTTGATAGCCTATGAGCTAAAAAAGGAATCAGCACAGTTTTAGTAAAATCTGCTTCGAGCGGTGGGAAGACTGTTAAAAAAATAAAAGCAATAATTCTAATAAGAACAGGAAGGCGACGGGGGTGTGGAATCTAAGAAGTTTCCTGGTAACAAAACATTTTCCATACCACCCCATGTAAGATAATCGCTATTGCTTTCCCAATGTTTAACCCTCCGTCTACCAGACGGGTCCATTGGACCCGACAGGTACATACAAAATATTCATTCAAACCAGAAATTTCTTTAAAATAAACTAAGTATATAAACCAGACAAAAATAAGGTAAATAAATAAGTTAAATAGTTTTAAATAAAAATTCTGGTGTAGAACGTTTTATTAAAACTTGAAAAAAATTCCCGGTAGATCTAGGGTTAAAATGGCAAAGTAACTTGTGAAAACAAATTTACAAGATGCAACATAATTACTATAAAAATAATAAATAACGAATATTTGTGCTTCAGTAAATATATCTCAATTCCGATTATTAAAGAAAGAGGTGTAGGTTTGAGAAAATATTTAGATATAATAGCTCATAAGTGTCAATTTGAATTATTGAAGATATTTATTATTAATGTAATTGCAAGAAAATAAATAAGCACACTTTTTGTTTATCATTCAGTTGATGATAATTTACAGTTTCTAATTAAATTCATGAATCCACAAGAAAAAAAATGTATTTAAGGTAGTTTAAAGTATATATAAAATACCTAATAATAATTATAAATTAAAAAAACTTAAAACATCCATTATGTTTAAAAAAAAGATAGAAAAATTTCCCTGTAAAATTAAGTCACATTGTACAGTCACACAATATTTCAGCGCACTGTGATTTCAATATCATGAGTTATAAAAGTTTAAATTTCTCGGATTCTTGAATTCAGCTTTTTATAAAATTTGGGGTGGAAAATTATAAAAAATGATAAAGGCCCCAAATGATGTTGAACCATACAGCGTTTTGCGGGTTTACGACAAATAGAGCCCGAGTTATAAGTGACACCGAAATGGCAAGGGACCGAAAGGGCTAGGGACCTAAAAGGTGGGACAAAAAAGTCGTGTACCAGGTTATTCATGTCTGTGTATTCTTAAAATAGTCTGTAATTCCGACCTATTCATACGTTTTGTTCTACCACTTTCTTTTTATAGAAGTCCCGAAATATAAGCTTGGGAGAGAAATTTCACAATGGAACAGAGAGATTGAGTAACTCTATAAATCCTTAATTTTTTTAATAAATACAACTGCTTATTCTAATAACATATTAAAGTTTTTTTTTGTTCCAATATTTTTTTATATAACTAAAAAAGCATTTGGCACAAAAATATTACAATAATCGATGATTGATTAAAAATAATAAATAAATTCATCACTAGGTACCAAATTATGCACATTAATCACATAATAAAAAAGTTAAAACTATATTGCTCTTAAATTCTCAAAAAAATAAACGGTTTTTTTTTTTTTTTTTGTCAATAGCTGTAAATTGATTGTATATTGCATTTGCAAATTTGTTAAGTTTTCTTTAATATTTTAAATATATTTGATAAAAGCCTTCTATAAAGCTAAACTTATTTGTTTTTAAAAGTGTGAAAGGTTAAATATTTCCGTTATGAATTTCACATGCAATATAATTTAATTTGTGAATCTCGACTAACAAATGATATGCAAGCTGACTGTGTACGCGTATTTTTCATTTGTTTAAATGTTTTTTTTTTTTTTTTTTTAGTTACCCTTTAACCCTTTATCTACGGCATTACTATCTACTGCAATTGTTTTCATGTAATATTTTTTTTTCAGTTACTACAATGAAAATTAAAGGATAAACATAAAAAAAAATACTCACCCGTGAGAAATTTAATTATTTATAGCTAATTAATTAAAGTGGTACTTTAAAGTACCGTCAGTACACTATGACTAAAATATCATAACAGAAAACGCACAAGGTATTTCAACTGGCACCAGAAAATATTTTCGATTTAACAAGTATATGAAATATAGCCTTTTTCTTATTTACATATAAATCGTTTGGCAAATTCCGGTGCCAATCATTTATTTCAACACTTTAGAATTGAAAATGTTTTGCTCCTGAAAGGGTTAAAAAAACTATTTTTCTTTAAGTTTCTATCTTGTTGGCAGTTCTTTAGTTATGCGACGTCTATATTCCCGGGACAATACGTTCTCTCGCATCTCCACATATGCAATATATGAATTTACATATGCCATTTCTAGCGTAGCAAAAACGAGCCGGTGCCACAACTTTTACGGTTTCCTGTAAAAAATAACAATCAAACAGAAAAAAAATACCAGGGAAATCATTACTACACTACATTTTAGTAATTACATTTTAAAGCAGATGAAAACAATGGATAACTACACAGACGAAAAGTAAACAAGAAGTTTTTCTCCAACACGCAGTGTACTGACGGTACTTATAAGTACCACCGAGTAATTCAACTGTTAAATCGAATACATACACCGTTCATCTAATTAGCTTATCAAATTGTATTCTAAGATCATAATGAACACATAAAAAAAATCCAACACTTACCTTATGTCCTTTACTGTGTTTGCAGCAATGAAAAGACGAGCGCGGTAATCTGTAGAAAATGTCGGCAGAAGATACATCGACTGCTTCAAAGATAGCCTCATTCCTCTCTAAAATAACAAACCTAGAACTACTGCTGCCATGTATTCGGATAAAGTGGTGTTAAAAGAGCGTTTTTTGCAAAGTACCATTATAATATTAGTCATATTCACTATGGTATAAAAGTTTAAAGTGAGTGGTTCTTATAAGTACCGTCAGTAGATAAAGGGTTAAAGCAGTAGTATGATACAGAAACGTTTAGGTGTTGATATTTAAAGAAAACACTCCGTTATGTGTATAACATGCAATAAAATTTAATTTGTCCATATGAACAAAATGTAATACCGGGTGGGCAAAAAGTCCGTAAAACTTTCATACAAAAAAATCATGAAAACCGCGGAAATAACCGAAATAAAAAATGGTTTTGAGGCATCTATAGTGTAGGGGAATTTTTTTAAGACAGAAAAAACCCCTCAGAAAACAGCCAATAGATGGCACTCACGTACCCAAGTCAAAGAAAAAGTACGCAAATAACGAACGCAATGACCCCAAATCATTTATTACAACTTTATGTGTTCCACATCACCACCACCACAGGGGATAACGCATTGCAGTCGAGTCACAAATCCGGCAACGGGAGAGTGTAGCAGGCCCGGATGTACACATGACACCTCTCAGCGGATCGCATCTTTCAGTTCCGTCAGATTACACGGACCGGATCGATACACCCGGGATTTCAAATACCCCCAATAACAAGAAATCTGCGGTGTCAAATCTGAAGACCGAGCAGGCCATTGTAACCTGAAACCCCTGCTAATGATTTTGTCTTCCCCGAAAGTCTGTAGCAGGAATTCCTTGACAGGAGTAACAATGTGAATAGGGGCTCAATCTTGTATAAAATGACGGTAGAAAGCGCATCTCTTTCACGCAAACATGGCATGACCTCCTCACGCAGAAGCATTAAATAACGCTGAGCATTCACCGTAGCCGTTTTCCACCCATTTACTGGGCACTGCGTTTCAAAGAAGAAACGTCCTATGATGAACGAACTGCAGAATCCACACCACACAGCCACTTTTGGGGAATGCAATAGTTTCTTGGTGTACTCATGTGGATTAGACGTCGCCCAGATGCAATAGTTATGGGCAGTAACGTGCCATGAAGCGGAAAATCAGCTTCATCTGTCCAGAAGATGTTAAAAATCCAAGTGTGATTCTGTTCGATTTCGTAGAAAGCCCACCTGGCAAATGCTTACCTCTGTTACGGTATCCACTGGTAAAAGTTCATGGCACGACTGTAATCTGTATGGGTACAGATCAAGTATTCCATGAAGAATATTGTGTGCCGAGGATTGTGGTAAGCCTAATCATCTGGCAGCTTCACGAGCACTGCTGTTTCCACAGCTGAATCAGACGCTAGAGCTTCCATTTCGGCTTTAAACATGTCTATTTAAACATGGTCGTGCGGATCTGACTCGATCCTTCTGCGTTCCAGTTTCCTCAAACCGCCGAACAAGCTTTATGGGGCCTGTCGCTGTTAAATGCCCTTTTCCAGTATTCACATTCTTCTGAACTCGGAATTTACGCAAAGCAATGGTCGCCGATTCCAGTTTACGTAAAATAACTCCATCAACAAAGCATTATCCAGCGTCCTTGGTCACTTTCACGGCTCACAGTGGTAAACTAATTCTGGATTAGATGCACAAGTACTTATACCGATCTAATTTGCATATTACCATCAAAATCGCTCGAACCAGTGCCATCTGTCGGCTGTTTTTTTTTTAGTTATTTTTATTTCCGTCTTGAAAAAATCCCCGTGACGTATATTTCCTAATCCTGCAAACCGTTTTTCATTTCGGTTATTTTTTCGGTTTTTATGAATTTTTTTAATTCATACGGATTTTTTGACCTCCCGGTATGACTGCACAGTAAAATTAACTTAACGCCACTATAATGAAACTTTAAGATGGTATTTTGAGCGTAAATAAAACGTAAAACACATTATGAATCCAGAATTTTACCGCACATAAACATATATTTCTCATTGCGTACCAAACGATGAAAGATTTTACTCACAAAAACAAAAGGGGAAGTTTCCGATCTGATCACGAGAATCAGTGGGAAAGAAGGACGAAACTATGTTGAAATAAGTGATAGAAGGTCAAGCAAAAGGGTAAGCTTAATATAAAGCAGAGGTATTTTGATTAATAACTTTCATTCATAAACGTTTAATATAATTGCAAATGTAGGTTTTTCTGTGTCCCACATTTCAATCAGTTGCAAATCATTGTTAAACGAAATATTTCTCCTTTAACAATTTTAGGGACAAAGTTCTCCTAACGCTAAACTATTAAAATAGTTGAATTATACTAAAATTACTAAAAAAAGTAATTGAAAATAATAATAAGATTTTCTTCACATATATAATCACAGCAAAATTTTATTGAAAAATTCTTGTTGCCATTTGGCAGTTTGGAATTAAAATTCAGAGTTCGCATCCTGCAAACAGTGCGCTTGATACGGCTAAGCTTAGCCTTTTGTTCAACCCTCTATCTTTTGTTTCAACATAGTTTCGACCTTTTTAGGATTTCGTTCATCTGGCGAAACCTTATTCGTGTCAGCCCTTAGTCTTTCCGTCACAGAGTTTGTTATCGGAAACTGTATCAGTTAGATACATGAAATTTTCAATATAGCTGAATACTTATATATGAATACTTCCGATCACACGGCAAATCATAAAAATTGAAAAGTATTATATTGTTTTAATTAAAAGAATTAATTTAATGCCATTTGTGCGATTTCGATTTTAAAAGAGAACCTTAATTTCAGTATTTTCCCCGCGGGATAGATGGCTCCGTGATAACGGATTTAAAGGTACCCGGTTCGATACTGGGCGTCGGAGTTTGAAATTTATTTAAAGGAAAGAATTTTATTGTGTAATACATTCAATTTCAAATAATTTTTGTAATTTTTTTGGAATTCTATGGCCAAAAGTTTGTTGAAAAATAAATTAACAATTATTTTTAAATTTAAAAAATACTTTTTTTAAAGGAAATTGCGAAATTTTAAATTTTGTTAAAACTTCCGCTATTTTTTTTAATTTCTGAATTTTAAATTTCGTTTAAAAATTTATTTTGTTTTTAGAATATTCGAAAATTTTAATTTTGATTGAACATCTACTAAATTTTTGAAAAATTACAGCAATTTAAATTTCGTTTAAACATTGTTTTTTTTGTTGTTGTTGTTTTCTTAAATTTTAAAATTTTATTTAAATAATTTGTCTAGAATATATTAAATTTCATAAAAATTAGCTTCCTTTCCTAATCATTTTAATGCTAAATTTAATGCTGCTAACTGCTGTTTAAGGATTTAATAATTATAAATTAATGATTTGGATTTATTAATTAAAGGATAAAGTGCTTTGAAAGGAATATTAAACGAAACCTTTTGTACGATCTTCGATTACATTTACCGACTTGTTTTCCATTGCTTCTGGTGATCATAGAAAGAAATTTTCCTTTTGTTTCCGAGCCGAATATAGTACGTTAATATTCTAGAATTTTTAGGTAAAATCGATATTAAAATTCATGAGAAATTTACAATTTTACAATATAGTTAATTTTATCATAACGTGTGTTTCATCACTTGTGCGCGAAGTTAGCAAAAGGAATGAATGTAAGTTATTAAGAGTTTTTATTCTGACATAATGAAAGCCGATAAAAAAAAATTACATTTATAACTATATTAAACCCATTAAACACATAATAAAGTGCTATATTAATATAAATTTCAATGTTAACATTTCTTTATTATTTTAAAATCTGGATGGAAAAAATATTTTATTTTAATTTTTATATGCTGATTTTGTTATGAACAGTATGACGTTGCTGATTAAGTAAAGAAACTCTTGTAGATTTTTTTTCACTTAGGATACATTCACAGTAAAAGGCGAAGCAAATTATCTATATATAAAGTACACACTTATAGGGTAAGGTGCCCTATTATCGTCCCCCAAACACTTTTAGACACTTGGAAGATGTAATTTTCAGTAAAAATCTACCAAATTTGGATTTTACATAAACTATCTACCCACGCACATAGAAACATAGGCAAATATCGTACAGAAAATTTACCAAAGAAAAAAAAAATCCAATATGCCGAGGCTTAACTTATAACTAAATCAAAATTTATTTCTAAATGAGTAAGTAATTTAATTTACATTACAGTAAAGCACAAAGAAATGTATTAATTATCAGTGGAAGTATAACATAACGAAACACTGCATAGTTGCTAACCTCTAGATTTTTTTCATACCAATATTTTTATGCAGAAATACTTACTTTATATGATCGCAGTTTTACGCAATTAAATAAAGAAAACATTTTTGAAAGATTTTACTGGTATAAGAAAAATCGGGAGATTAGCAGCTATGCATTAGCCATCCAAACATGAGGCAAAAATTGAAAAAAAAGTCATGAAAAAGCATTCCTAATTTCGTCCCCGGGACGAAAATAGGAACTGCAAGGGGGACGAAATTGGGACCACGATACTTCCCAATATTACGGATCTTCAATTACCGTAAGATGAACTGAGCGTCCTAAAACCCACAGTATGCTTCTGTGAGCATCTTACCAACGTAAAACACTTGCAATGTATAACAAATAAATTCTTACAGTACAGTAAATAACGTTCTACAAACGACGTAATAAGAACTAAGATCTTCTAAAAATAAGAAATTCGCCGTCTTTAATTTATGTATGCATCTTAGCGAACGAAACTTTCAGCTCTGACCCCTTTTACCTTCCGTACCCTATGCCTTGCGTCATAAGTGGCGCTTCTTTCGCAGAAGCGGAGAAGTTAAGGGGGACGCTATTAGGAGAGGGGACGAAATATGGGCACTTTACCCTAATGTTTGTACAAGGTGATTATTAGGGTGTATAAATAGTAGTTTTGTTTTTTTGAATGCTTATATACAAAAGCCTCTAACAAGCACTTGTCCACCACTGTTGTTGAAAACAAGCAGGAAGTAGGAATTCTGCTTTTTCAGAGTTAGTGTTGTCTCCGATGAGGTAAAAAATTCTTATTATTACTAACCCATTAATGCCGAGTTTCTTTTATACATTTTTAATATATAGGTACCAGTAAACACCAGTTTTAACATATTGTAATTTTAACTTATTTGATCTCTTAAAGTTTGAGATTAAGTAATGTGAAAATTTCCTTACTAAAATAGGTTTTCATACTTAAAATTTTCGTATTACTTAAATGGCAGATTTTTGTACGAACCGGCATTAATGGGTTAAAAGGTGGATCCCGTTGAATTTCCCGAAAATGTCTAAGAAGGAACTGTTTCATTAATTTATAATAAAACTGCAAAATTAGTTACAATAAAAATTGCCTCTTATATTGGATAGCCTATCTCTCAAACAAATATTATTTTAATCAAACGGTCATTGCTCTTCTATAAAGTCATTTAAATTTTTTTGTAAAACTTTGCGTTTTATTAGTGTGTGATTTCAGTTGCGTTGTTTTTGAAAGTGAAGCATTTCCACCTCTGAAGAATGTCAAAGCCACTGGAGTGAAAAATGATGCACTTCTACAAAACTTATTTTAGGTAAGACTTAAAATACACGCTTTTATTTTATATAAAATGACGTCATTTGCATCCTCTGAAGAATTCTACCTGCCTTTAAAAATATCTACAGAATAGTATGATTTTGATGTCACTAACGCGGAATAATACACAAACAAAGCAAAAAGCGATATCGAAAACTCGACAAAAGTTAATCGGCAATCTAATAATTCACATGCCTTCATGTATTTGTAATATTAATTTGATTCTTGATAATTTTATATAGTTTATAATAGCTCCATGTTTTATCAGATATCATTAATTTATATTTTTTCAAAATAGCACGCATTTAAAAAAAAAAAAAATCAATTGTTGTGAGAAAGTGGCAACAAAATTTATAGTAACTTACCATTTTCCATTTACTTTATACAGAAATGGAGTAATTCAGTTGCCACCATAACAAATGGCACTAAACACTAAAAAAAAAAAAAAAAAAAAAAAAAAAAAACTAATATCTCAAAAATAAATTGAGAAGCAGTTTTCAAATTGCAGTTAAAAGTACTTTTTTTCCTGTAAGAAGGTGTAAAATTTGAAAATGTGCGATGCTTAGAAAGTTAAACAGTACACTAGAGATTATCAGTATTTAACCGTACAATGATACCATTAGCTTCATTTTACGGCTTTCTTATGTAACGTATCGTTTGTTAGTGACTTGATTGTTTAGTGAAGACTCTTTAATGGTTGTCTGAAAGTAATAGCATATCGTTGGCTAATAAAATGTCACAAAGGAGGTTATAGGAGGTTATATAGGGCCTCTGTATTGTATAATCAGACGGACTTCTTTCTTTTTTTTTAGTTCCCATAGTTAGTAAATTTAGTAAAATAGTATTTAATTTAGTTTGCATACTATTAGTTGTTTATGTGAATATTGAGATATTATCGGTCCTAAGTCAAAGTTTCAAACTAGCTTTAAAGGCTGAAGATTTTCGTTAAATTTTGGAAATAGAAAGTCGGGAGAAGATTAATGTTCTGACATCTCAAAACTTACTCAACTGTTTTGATGAAGGAGAACTCAGCCTTGAAATATGACATTGAAATGGCTAGCGACGAATTGTGAATTTTCAAAAGTTGAAAGGGAAAGTAGAGCCAACCACTAGAACCCCTATCCAACCACTAGCGCTCAAAAAAATTATTATAGTAAATAAGGTACTCCAAGCATACCTCGTATCGAGCTTTACATAAGCTTAAAATAACTTATAGGAAGATAAAATCCTGGCGTAGATAATTTTTCCTTTCTTTGAGAAAATTATATCCACTTTAACTTCTACCTACAAAGAATCTAGTTTTTCGGATTGAATCTGATATATATATAAATACACAAATTTTCTCAGGAAGCGAAACGCAAATATTTAGCACAATAATACTCACTACGCAGACCGCGGGCAGCATGCGGCCCCGCATATTAGATGAATAATTAAAAGATATATTAATATAGTCCTAGAGCTGTTTTTGTACGATTTTAAGATAATTCGTGATTATCATTAAAATATGCTACAATAAAAAAATACATATATAATAAGCAATAACTTCAATAATGATTCCCCAATTAATAAACCTAATACAGGAATAGAATATTTCTGATCTGATCATTTCTGTTCACCTTAATCAGAGCTGTCAAGTCTCCGCCTTTTTGGATACCTGTATTTTGTTACAAAAATGTTCTTTTATTTAACCCTTTAACATCCAACCCGTACGATCGTGCGGGCTAGACATTCATTTAAATTTTTGTTTCTGAGTCGTATGTAATAAAAACTCGAATCGAACGATCGTTCTGGTTTGCAGATAGAGTAAAGTATACTTTTTTATCAATAGGTAGCGGTTGCAGTCCGTGTTTTACTTTCTACAGGCATGACTAGCTTTGTTTACAAATACATCGGGTCTTAAAGGGTTAATTGGAACATTTGGACGATTTAAAAGAACAACATTTTCTCTAAGATAACAGTGGTGGGCAAAAAGCCGGAGACTTGGTAAGCCCAGGCTTGTTCATTAAGGCAGGTGCCTTAATGAACTTCGCTTAATATCTACTGGACATTTTCCACAACGTTGTTAACCTTTTAAGGGGCACGTAATTACGTTTCTGTAATATTGAACTCACACCGGAATATTCGAAAATAATTGTTTCAAAATCAGGGAAAGCAGTTTTTAAACTTTTTTTTTCAGCTAAGTTATAAAAGTAAAATTTAATGGAAAGTTTCTGGTGGAAATCTTGATTAAATTTAGGTGGGATATAATCTATCCCACCGCCCCTCAAGGGGTTAAAAAAGTATTAAAATTAATACTTACGTATTAAAATTAATATTTGCGTATTAATAATTAAAACAAAATAGTAATATAATATAATATAAATACATGTGACTACAAAAACGTAAGTATGGTTCCTTAGCTCACTTCTCTGCTAGATTTAGGCTCTTCCAGAAATTACAGTAAGTACCATAATTTTAACATACGCAAAAATAATTTTATTAAATCACAATGTCACTGTTAAAAAAACTATTACATTGTACAATCACGGTAACGTCTGTAACTTTTGTATTTCACATTAAAATTACTTTTTCAGAGTTAGATAATATTTTCTCTTAACACTAGAACCGCCAGAGCGATAATCTTGACCGGTACCAAATAAAAATACTTCGAATCGAACCAGAAATTTCCTTCTAAAATAAGTTAAATACGTACCACGGAGAAATAAGTTAAATAAAAAAGTTAGTAAGACTTTAATAAAAATTCTGGTGTAAGATATTTTTATGACGCTTGCAAAAAATTTCCGGCGGTTCTAGCGTTAAACCGGGTGTTTTAAATTGAAAAATGTATTTGTTAGCCATATTTGTATTTCTCAAAGAAAATATCTCTGGTTGCTTTCGGATATTTTCTTCTGTTCTTGCGAATATTCATCGTATCCGCGTGCACAGTAGGGTAAAGTGCCCATATTTCGTCCCCTCTCCTAATTTCGTCCCCCTTAACTTCTCCGCTTGTGCGAAAGTGGCGCCACTTATGACGCAAGGCATAGGGGGCGGAAGGTAAAAGGGGTCGGTGCTGAATGTTTCGTTCGCGAAGATGCATACATAAATTAAAGACGGCGAATTTCTTATTTTTAGAAGACCTGAGTTCTTATTACGTCGTTTGTAGAACGTTATTTACTGTACTGTAAGTATTTATTTGTTATTCATTGAAAGTATTTTACGTTGGTAAGATGCTCACAGTAGCATACAGTGGGTTTTAGGACGCTCAGTTCATCTTACGGTATTTGAAGATCCGTAACATTGGGAAGTAGCGTGGTCCCAATTTCGTCCCCTTTGCAGTTCCTATTTTCGTCCCGGTGACGAAATTAGGAATGCTTTTTCATGTTTTTTTTTTCAATTTTTTCCTCATGTTTGGATGGCTAATGCATAGTTGCTAATCTCACGATTTTTTGGATACCAGTAAAATCTTTCAAAAGTGTTTTCTTTATTTAATTGCGTTAAAACTGCGATCGTATAAAGTAAGTATTTCTGCATAAAAATATTGGTATGAAAAAAATCCAGAGGTTAGCAACTATGTAGTGTTTGGTTATGTTATTCTTCCACTGATAGTTAATACATTTCCTCGTGCCTTACTGTAATGTAAATTAAATTACTTACTCGTTTAGAAATAAATTTTGATTTAGTTATAAGTTAAGACTCGGCGTATTGGATTTTTTGGGGGGACGAAATTAGCACCATTTGTTTTCTTTTGCATTTTTTAGATACTTTCGAAAAAACAATTTTTCGCATTGTTAAAATTTTTTGTACGATATTTGCCTATGTTTCTATGTGCGTGGGTAGATAGTCTATGTAAAATCCAAATTTGGTAGATTTTCACTGAAAATTACATCTTCCAAATGCCTAAAAGTGATTGGCGGACGATAATAGGGCACCTTACCCTTTGTCTTTTAATACTAAGTGAATGATGCTCTACATTTTTGTCATTGAAAACTTGTGCGTCTCTCCTACAATTTTCTAGATACGATCATAAATTCCGGAATTTAACCCAGCGTTAGTCGCGCCGGGCTTCCGAGGCCCGAACAGTTTTTTAAAGCTCCGTAAACCCTACTTCTTAATGCTGAAATGGGCCGCACCCAGTCTAGCTGAGTTCAATGTGACCTTCGACACAAAGGAAGTGTTTTCGGAATTTTGTTTTATTCCGTTCGGAGGAAAACTCGATTTTCGGGTTTCTCAGGCCCGACGCGAGTAAACGTGTCTCTCATTTCGAGTTTGAAGTGCATCAACTTCGGAGCACAATATGGCTCGCAAATTAACTTATAATGAAGAAATGGAACGTTTACGCAAATTGTTAGAAGAAGTATCGACGGATGAGGAATCTATCGAAGAAAATGATACATTTTCTGATTGCGATGAAATGTTAATGCGCATGATACATCCTCGGAAGAAGAAATCGAGTCTGATGAAGAGGATGCTGTTGAATCTAATTCAGATGATTGTTTTACTGGAAAAGATGGAAAGACGATTTGGAAAAAAAAAATTCGTCAAAATTTTCGAACTTTAGCACGAAATATTATTTCAAAATTACCAGGAAATATTGGAGAGGCAAAAGACGTAACTTCCCCTATTGAGTCATGGAATTTATTATTGGATGAAAACATCTTGAATACGATTGTCACCTGTACAAATATATATATTGACACTATCAGTGGCAATTTTCAGAGGGAACGTGATGCCAATAAAACGGAACAATTTGAAATCAAAGCCTTTATTGGATTACTGTATTTATGTGGTATACATAAATCATCTCATGTGCATGTAAGAGATTTATGGCGCACTGATGTAATGGGACTAGAAATATTTCATAGGACCATGTCCCATAATCGTTTCTTATTTCTTATAAGATGTATAAGATTGGAAGGGACGGCCGCACTGGTGCCCCTGGAAGCACTGCCCTTATGAGCTCCAGAATGGCTGGCTAATTTCTCCGAAACCAGGTAAGCTAGAGCTATAATACTGAACTCTTTCTTTTCGTAACCTCGAGCTGTAGATTATGGTACCTCAATTGTCGAAATCTGTTCAGTGGTTATAAAGTTTTAGGCATTTAAATTTCTTAATCTCGATCCGTATTGTTTTCAGCATTGGCCTTGACCTTCTGAATTTCGACAAACTTCCCGAGCTTAAGAAAACCTTTACCAATATATAAAATGAAACCTATTAATTTTTTATGTATATTACGTCAAGTTGATCACTTTGACATATAATACATGTATTTTTGTTGATAATTAAGTGAACTATGTAAATTATAATAATGGATGCTGTCGAGCTTTCACTTGCCATCTTCGATGGAATGTTGAAACTGTGTTGTGTTTGCATACATTTTAAATATATTTACTGAACTCATCTTCATTTATTTTTGTCTTTTTTACGTGTAAAAATGTATAACCTTTCTTACGGTATGTGTTTTATAAAGTTTTATTCAGTAATTAACTTTTGGTGAGTGTTCGAATAGACCCCATACGTGTATTTTTTAGTTTCACTTTACTTTAGTGTGACCCATAGACATTTCATTAGCGTGTTTACATTTTTAACAAATCTCAAGAGATGTCAAACTATCTTTATTTCAACCAACAATCTACTTTTATGGGAAAATCAAACTGTCTTCCCAGCCCCGTCGCGTATCTTGTCTTGCTAGGAGGTTTTAAAGTTTTTTTTTTTTTTTTTTATAAAGTGAGTCGATGGTTCGCAGCTGTCCCAGGGTTACTTTGCTGTGTTTGTCGTGCGCTAGTGGCGCCATCTAGTTTGGCTATAAATTTTTAAATGCGTTGTGTTTAATGAATTTACTCTTAAATAATAATTTTATTTTTTACGGAAATGTTTAGTTTCTTTCACTTTTAATATCGAGTAGTCTTCGTCGCCTACTCATTATATGGTGTAATTTACATATTATAAATTATATGCAAATGTTTCTGTGATTATAAACTGAGTTTATGTTTTTAGGAAATTTTTTGCCGTTCTTACCCAGTCAGAAAGTTGTACATTATAATGAGTTGTATTAGTCTTTATCTGTATTTATTAAATCTTTAGCTATTTTTTCTAATAAGAGTAATGCTTCAAAATACTTAGAATGTAAATAGGATGCTACATTATGTTTATTAGTTTTTGTTTTCTTCTTCTTCTTTTCTTTATAATGTTATTATTTCTTCACATTTTGTGATGTATCCCATTTGTTCAAAATCATGTTTTCTTTTTCACATTATTTACAACCACAATGTGTCTTGTTATGTTTTTTGTCCTCCCCCCCCCCTTTAATTAAGGTTTCGTTAAACTGTCAACTTTAGTTATCATATTTATTTTTAATGACTGTTAATCTTTTTTCATTCCCCCTCGCCTTTTCATTCTAAAATATACATGCAAAATTCTAATGAACTTGTACAAGTACTGCTATTGCTTCTAATTTTTTTTTTTCTTTTCCCCTATTATTATTTATTTATTTTTCTAATACAAGTTAAAAATATGGACAGACACGTAGTCGTTGAAGAAGCTTAAGTCTTCCCCCCCCCCCGCATTTTTTTTTTTTTTTTTTTTTTTTAAATTTTAATATAGGACGCTTATCATGATCTAAAATTCTCATTAGCTCTTCTAAAATCTTTTCGCAACTAAATTAACTTAAGCTCTCCCACTTTAACACAAAGGCTTTATTTTATTTATTTTTTTTTTAAATATTTTTTTTTAAACTAATTTATTATTATTACCATTTTTTTTTTAACCTTAACCTCGCATAAACTGTCTTAAAGATCTGTAATGTCTGCTTTTAGCTTCTAAAATATTAATTTATAGCAATAATATTAATGTTAATTTTGTTCTTTTTTTTATTTATTTATTTTTTTTAACTGTTAATATTAATTAGCATAAGCGTTTATTCTTTCTTGACATTGTTTTAATTTTTTTTAATTATTTTATTTATTCTTTTCGTTTGTATTGAAAGCAATTATTTGTCTCCCCCCCCCCTTTTTTTTCCACCTTAACTTGTCGTTTTACTGATTAATCGCATAGTATTAACTCTGATGGTTTCATAATAACTCTCTACTTGCAGTCTACGAGAGTTTCGACTGCCACTGAGAATTCTTACCCAAAAATTAAGAACAAATACGAAATTATTCCGACTTCTGCGCACTTGCGTGTAAGGCATTTTGAGAAGAGTGTATTTTGACTTTTGGATGGCTGCGATTTGTCGGCTGGTCTTATCTTTATCTCTCTATATATATTTTTTTAAAGCCTATCCCATAGCCTAAACTTTGTAAGTAACTCTTTTCTATAAAGTTCATAGTATTGCCCCCCCCCTCCCCCTTCTGTTGCAGTTTTTAAAAATTGTTAAATTTTTGTTCTGCTAATAATTTTATTTTCATGCCTTTACCGGTAGTTTTTTTTTTTTTTTTTTTTTTTTTTTTTTTTTTTTTTTTTATTAGCCACTTTTAATGTCCATTTTTCTGCAACAGTTCCTTGAGGGACATTTTTTTTTTTTTTTTTTCTCTCTCTTTTTGGAGTAGTCAATATTATTTTCTGGAGTCTTGAACACTCACAATAAATTAAAGTTCTATAATATCAGTTTTTTTTTTAATATTTATTTATTCAATGTATTGTTATTTTTACAATCTCGTTTCAGTAAACTCGGGAAGTATTTCACAATTGAATGTATCCCCCCTCTCATTTCGGCATAAATTTCTGTCTTTATTTTTATTTTATTTTATTTATTTTTAATTTATTCTACAAAATTAATCTTCCCATTTTTGATTTAATTTTATCTTAGTCATTTTCGTTGATTTCGATCACCGGTTTTTGCTTTACACTTATCTATTATTCCTTTCTTTCAAAGAGATCAGTGTTGTTCTCTAGTGATGCCTGGTTGTAATTTTCTGAGAGTACTTTTTATTGATAAATTGTGATTATATAAGTAGCTGTAGTGAGAGAAAGTAAGAAGTTTGCGCTTTTAAATAAAGTAAAGAATAAAATGTTGGCAAAGGGCACTCCAAATAACTCATTAGTCGTTCAAAATTCCTATTCAGAGTCTGGAACCGACAATTCATCTAACAACGACGGAAATAAGATTGTTGATGGTACACAAGTGGAGTTATCAACAGAAAATCATAACCAACTAACGAGTTCTGAAATAACTGACGGGTTAAGTTTAGAACATTCAATGCCACTTCGTTCACAACGAATTAGAGATCTGCGAAATAATTCAAATGAGCAATCTCAAAAATCACCAAAAATAACCAAATGTTCACCATTAAAAGGCGAAGAATTGATTCCTTATGACGAACAGAAGGCATCCCAAATGACAACAGAGGTACTCATAAATCAGATGTATTGTCATTTAAAAGAACATGAAAAAGATAGTAAAGAATATGCTCAGTTATACCGAGATCATCTAAAGCAGAGAGCACATAATTGTGAAACGGAATTGGAGAAATTAAGAAAACAAAAAATCACAGAAGAGCAGCAGGACATGACGCAGCTAAAAGAAAGTGTGGATCAAATAAATGAACAATTGCAGCAGCTGAAAGCCCAGTCCCAGGCAAAAACAACAAAAGACAAACTTACCCCAATCATAAAAAACCTTAAGGAAGTAAGGCAGATATTAAACAATAAGGCTATGGAAGTAACGGCATTTAAAGCCATCATAGACAGCCAGAAAGGATACATAAATTATATGGAAAATTCAAGATCTGAAAAAGAAGCGCAAATGCTTAACGATATGCAATTCCTTTTAGAAGAACACCAAAGCAAAATTAAAAAGCATTTAGAGCAACAAACAAAGGCCATACAAGAAGCTCTACAAAAATCAGCAACCAATGTGACACAAGCTTCAGACATGCCACAACGTGATGACCAGCAGAATTTCACATTTGCTGAAATGGCGAACTTTCCACCATTGCCAAGAGACCGCCCATCAATTGTAATAAACCCGAAGAGTAATGAAGTAACACTTCCCATAATGAAAAAGATGTTAAACAATCTAAATATGCAAGACTTGCCAAAAATGGATTGTCAATCGACAAGACATAACAAAATCATAGTAACCTGTAATGACAAACAAGATATAGAAACAATAAAGAGCAAATTAGCAGAGGTGGAAGATATATCAGAACTCATGGAAATAAAGGAACAGCATCCTAAAATGGCGAGGATAATAATCTTTGGTGCCCCAGAAGCCCCCCTAACACTAAAATCACATGATAAAGCTAATGGAAATAAAAAAGAAACGGATGTCGAACAACTCGACTTATACAAACAACAAATAGTTGATCCAGCACTACAACGTAGTCTAAAAAGAAAATCTGTAAACTATAAAATAATAAAAGTTCTCAAAGGACGTCAAGGACAGGCAGCCTCCCATTTAGTGCTGCAACTTGCAGAAAGAGATGCCATAATCTTGTTGTCTCAGAAAATTTGTATCGGCTTCAACAGATGTACTGTAAAACGCTACATTTCGATACAGCGCTGTTTCAATTGTCAATTAATCGGACACACATCTAGAAATTGCCCAAACGAAGAAGCGTGTGCGAACTGTGGTGGTAACCATAATGCGACAGACTGCACAACACATAAATATAACTGTGTTAACTGTAGACTCGTAGTAAATAGACATGGAGGTGATTATAGGAAGGCTGGTGTCTACACCCAACACCCAGCCTACGATCGCCAATGCGGCACTTATTTAAAGAAAAAAGCAGAGGCCTTGGCATCACTGAATCATAAAGGTAAATATTCAAGCTAATCCAGCCTAATCTACAACAGGAACTTCCGCCATTAAACTCAGTAAAATTCTTGCAAATCAACCTCAACCACTGCAAGGTTGCTAACACTGTAGCTGGGCGGCATATGGAGGAGAACTCCATAGATATCGCGCTGCTACAAGATGCCTACTGCGGTGGGGGAGGAGTTTTGCTTGGATTTCCAACCACCTGGAAGATTTTTGCCTCTAAAAAGCAATCCGCGCACTTGATAGTTCGGAATACTAGTCTGATTATAAATCATCTTTTCACGGGTGACCATTGTATTTTTATTTCCATAACCTCGGCGGAAGGTGAGTTCATTATCGGCTCAAACTATATTGCACCTTCACTTGACTTGGATAACTCACTACAAGAGTGGCAGCACCTAATTACTCAAAGAAGACCTTTTTTATGTGGTGGTGATTTTAATGCGAACTCTCCGCTCTGGGGAAGTCCCAGAGAGGACGCTAGGGGGGAGAGTTTCATTGAATTTCTCGTCACTAACAACCTCGCAATCTCTAATATTGACAACCGTAAACATACATTCATTAAAAGAAATAAATCGGGCACAATCGTGGCAAAAGGATTCCCAGACCATACTCTTGTTAATCCTATTGCACTTACTTTTATTCGTAACTGGCAAGTTGTTGATATACACACATTTTCTGATCATAAGTTCATTGAATTTTCTCTTCAAACTACTCCTCTTTTAGTCACGCAACGCAGATACAATACAAAATTTGGAAATTATAAAAAATTTGATAAAATTCTAAAATCCAAACGAAACACACTTAATTTGACTTTGAATTCTATAACTAACACAGAAGAGCTTAATATATTTACAGAATTGCTAATAGACACAATAAAAACGGCGATACGAGCCACCTTCCGCCTTAAAAATCTTCGCAAAGCACCTGTTTTTACATTTTGGTCTCCGGAATTAAAATCAAAACGTAATTTACTAACAGCTTTGCGTAAAAAACTTAAAAATTTGAAACAGCTAAATTCACCCCCTGAAATTATCCAACAATTCAAATCCTCATACAACAAACAAGCTGCCATTTACAAACGGTCTATTCTTGATGCCAAAAGCGAAGCTTGGAGGTCCTTTTGTTCGCCCCAGAAGAATCCCTTTGGTGTTGCACAAAAATTCTTTTCTGGGAAGTTCTTCACTCCGGATGAAATCCTCCTAGAGCGGCCTTCGGGCTTCTCGTCGAAACGTAATAATCTCGAATTCCTTACCAAACATCTTTTTGGTGAAACAGTCTATCCTAACCATAATAATCTTGACATTAAATTTTCGAATTACTCTGATAAGCCTTTTTCTAATGCGGAACTTCGCGCCACACTTGGCAAATTCAAGGATAACAAAGCTCCTGGTGCTGACTCTATTGATTTCCGAATTCTCAAACGTTCCTTTAATATATTACCAGAGATTTTTACCCAATGGGCCAATCTCTGTCTTTCTTTCCATTATTTTCCTCTAACTTTGAGACAAGGGGAAGTAGTATATTTCCTTAAGCAAGGGAAGACTCCCTCTGAACCCAGCTCTTATCGCCCGATCTGCCTGCTTCCGGTGTTAGGTAAATTACTAGAAAAATTAATAGCTAAACGTCTTATTATTTTCCTCGAATCAAACAAGTTATTAAGTAATAGGCAATTTGGATTCAGAGAGGGCAGATCATGTGAAAAAGCTCTTTCCGAAATCTTGACTTCCTGTGCTTTTAAAATTAGTGAAGGCAAATACACTTCCCTGGTCTCTCTTGATATTCAAGGCGCTTTCGACAATGTTGAGTGGAGAGACATTCTCCTCCAACTTAGCATTCTAAATTGTCCGGGTAATATTGCTGGAGTCATTCGTTCTTATCTTTCTGAGAGAAGCATTCTTGTTAACTGGGGAGCAGGAATCTCTATCCACCCACAGAGAAAGGGTTGTCCACAAGGTTCCTGCCTGGGGCCAATTCTTTGGCTCCTCATAGCTAATATTATTCTCTCAGAATTCGAAAAACTTGGTTACTTGCTTTTTGCGTTCGCGGATGACTTCAGCTTTATTTTCTCTGGTTTTCGGCGTCTGGACTTGGAGTTGGAGGCTGCTTTTGCTCTCCCAATTTTCTGTCAGCTGCTGGAATCACTGCACCTGCAACTTTCCACTAATAAATCCCAAGCCCTAACATTTGCAAAACCTTATAAACTTAAAAGGAAACCCACCATCAGAATAAATGGCACTAGCGTCCATCATGTCTCTAACCTTAAATTGTTAGGATTGTCAATAGATGAGCACTTGAACTGGTTCTCTCATATTAATTACCTTAAAATCAAACTAGTAAAATTTTATCATAACTCAAAAAGATTAACCACTAAATCTTGGGGTATTAAAAGCCATATGCTAAAAATTTGGTACTCTACTATTGTTGAAAAAATTATCACCTATGGAGCATCTATTTGGGGGGGAAATCTTACAAAAGCAGCACTTAATAAATTAGTTTCTATACAAAGGATGTTTCTCTTGCAAATTTCTAGGGGATATAGAACCATTTCCAGTGATGCTCTCAATATCTTGACAGGTATTCCTCCCATTTCCATTACCATTAAATATGAGTTCACTAAAAGCAACATCATCCATTTGGAGAATGAAGCTATCTCACAGCAATTTTTTCCACAAATGATGATTCAGCGTAAGACTCTTGGCTGGCAGTTTCATCCGGCAGATGAGACTTCCCACCTACAAGTAAACCCGACTATAAATTCTTACTCTCCCACTCAAAATGTTATGGTCTTCACCGATGGCTCACGCACTGTTACCGGAGTAGGTGCAGCTTTCTGCGCTACGAAAGGGAGTGAAGTGACTCATCGTTGGTCTTGCAGGCTGGATAACAATAATTCCATTTTCCAAGCTGAACTCTTTGCCATCTTTAAAGCTTTAGAGTGGATTTCTCAACAAAACCAAAATTTTTTAATTCCAGTTTTTAGCGATAGTCTTTCAAGCCTGCAGGCTATCTGTTCGTTTGGCTCAACAAATCCCCAGGTTACTGAGATTAAATCACTTCTCAAAAATCTTCTCTGGAAAACCTATTTAAGCCACGTTTCAGCCCATAAGGGTATCCTGGGAAATGAAACGGCAGATATGTTGGCAAAGGAGGCAACTGCTAAACCATCAGTTGATTTTTCACTTCCAGTACCGCACTCACACATCAAAAGACATCTACGCGCTCATTTTATGAAAAAATGGCAGGATTACTGGGACTACTCAGATAAGGGTAGATATACCTATGATCTTGTCCCAGTGGTAACTTTGGATCTTCTGCTGCTCACTCCATCCACCACAGCTTTCCTTACCGGTCATGGTCCTTTTGGAGCATACCTCTTCAAGTTCAAAAGAGCCCTTTCTCCTCTATGTGAGTGCGGTGATGATGCTGTTGCCTCTCATTATTTCTATAATTGTCCTTTAACAGCTCGCTGGCATATCCGCCGTCCTCCTGTTCTTCCAGTTGTTTGGTTAGCAAATATTTTATCGCGCCCGATTTTGCTCTCAAAGCTTAAAAACATCTTCAACTTCTTATGTAACCTTTCAGTTTTACTCCATCACTGAGACAGAGACTTTGATTCTCCCTTATTCAGTACCCAATGTTGTTTCGCAGCAACTTGTATAATATTGTCTAACTTTGTATAACACTGCATTATTTAATGTCCTTATGTTTGTTTCACAAAGATTGCTAATGTAACATTTTTTTTTTTTTAATCTTATATATACCACTCCGCCCTCTGTCGCGCGTATTGGCGGGCTCAGCCTCGGCTGAAATTTGTAACCTTCTTTTTTTTTTTTTTTTTTTTTTAGACCTCAATAAAGGGGACCGGGAGGGACAATCTATGCTCTACAGACTCACTTCCTAGTCTGAGCAGTCTCTCTCGGGCAGTAAAAGTAAAAAAAAAGATGTATAAGATTTGATGATGTTAGAGATAGGCAAATAAGAAAAGAAGTGGACAAACTTGCCCCAATAAGGTATATTTTTGATTAATTTGTGCATAACTGCCAGAAGATGTACATACCTGGATCCTATGTTACAATTGATGAAAAACTCGAACCATTTAGAGGAAGTTGTTCATTTCGTCAATACATGCCGAAAAAGCCAGCTAGGTATGTGATAAAGATTTTCGCTCTTGTTGATGCAAGAACTTTCTATACATGCAAGTTAGAAGTTTATAGAGGTACTCAGCCCCAAGGTCCGTATCACGTAAATAACTCATCAGTTGAAGTCGTGAAAAGGTTAACCTTCCGTCTACCAGACGGGTCCATTGGACCCGACATGTACATTCAAAATATTTATTCAAACCAGAAATTTCTTCAAAACAAACTAAATGTATAAATCAGACAATAATAAGTTAAATAAACAAATTAAATAGTTTTAAGTAAAAATTCTGGTGTAGAATGTTTTTATAAAATTTGAGTAAAATTTCCGGTAGTTCTAGGGTTAACAGAAAACTTAAATTCTGGGAGAAATGTAACAGTCGACAACTGGTATACTAGTTATGAAATTGCAAAATATCTTCTTCAGAAAAACATTACTCTAGTGGGCACCATAAGGAAGAACAAGAGAGAAATACCGAACGAGTTTGTGAACAATAAAAATCGCAAGGTGCATTCATCCTTGTTTGCATTCCAGAAAGACATGACTTTAGTGTCTTATGTTCCTAAAAAAACAAATTTGTTAACCTCTTATCCACAATACATAATGACGACGCTATTGACCAAACAACAGGTGAGGCAAAAAAAGCCTGAGATAATAACGTTTTATAATTTGACGAAAGGAGCTGTTGATGTGGTGGACCAAATTTCAGCAGCGTATTCAACTGCAAGAATCAGCAACAGATGGCCGATGGTTTTATTCTATACAATCTTGAATACTGTTGCAATCAATTCTCGAGTATTACTCCAATGCTCAAAACATCCATCCTTAGAGCACAAGAAGCGTAGTCATTTTTTGAGAGCTCTTGCAACGGATTTGCTGAAAGAGCACACAGCGAAGAGAAGCACTGTAACATGTCTACCCCGACATTTGCAAGAAAAACTAGCTTTCCAAAAACAGAAAGTTGCTGAGAGAAAAAGGTGCTATATTTGCCCAAGTTCAAAGGACAGAAAATATAAAATAAGTTGTATAAAATGCGAAAAAAATGCCTGTGGTGAACATTCTGTTTTTACGTGTATAAATTGTACGTAAAATTTGGTAAGTTTTTTTTAATGATTCTATACATATATTAATTAAATTTACTACTCAAAACAGTGTCTTAAATTATGTTGTTAGTTAATGCGTAATATGGTGTTTAATGCCCTGCGTGACATATAAATCCGTAAACGGGCCTCGCAGGCCCAGCGCGAGTACATGCGTGCGTATGATTAGCGCGAGTAACGCCTGGTTAACACTATAGTAGTTTTCGCTAACCGAGACGCTTGACTTTCATTGGCCTTCGCCAGTTAAGACCCTGGTCTTGCGATAACGAAGACATTAAGAGGGGGGAATATAAGGGATAATATAGTAGTCGCATTGTGTCAAATTAATGGCTGTATTTTATCTGTTTAGCATTGCACATATATGCTTGTAAATTTTGATTTGTGGAATTAACAGTAATTTTTATAAGTTGAAACGCAAAAAATCTTGCCATGGTAATTGTCAGATTTGTTATTTGTGTTAACGATGAAATTACTTATTTGCAGCTTTTATTATTTATCTAATTATATTAATTATAATTTTATTAATCAAAACATAAAATGTTTAATGTTCTAACTTGATAACTATTAATTTAAAATATATTAACAATTTAACATTAAACGCAGTTATTTATAATTTTAATAAATATAAATGTGTGCCGTACTTAATAGGTTTACATAATTATCACAAAATAATACATAATGTTATTACTAACTTATAAAATAACTAATTTTCTGTTTTTATATCTTTTATTACTAACTTTTATCAACTTGTTTTGTCTTTGAGTTGATCCTGTCCATTTACACATTCAAGTGTGTATTTCAAGAGTGATCAGATATTTTTTACACATTTAGTGTCATCAGAAAATTACTCATTCAAACGCTTATTTTGAAATTTACACATTAGGCGTGCATTTTGTCAATTTACGCACCACTTTACCTATATAGGCAAATCGTTTTTGTATCATTGATACACCTGTTTTTATGTGTAAAGTTGCATAACATGTTTTTTAGAGTGCATAAATAAAAAATCTATGTAATTTTTAAGATTAGTTACATGCTGTGATGCGGAGAATTTACAGAAATTATTAATTTATTGTTATTAATTAATTAATATTTATATTAATAATTATATTATATTTATTAATTTATTATTTATTTATTTATATTGACAAAAAAAAGTCCAATATTCTTTTTTTGCATTTTTACTCTCGATCTTGAAGATTTTAATTCACAAAGAATTGCTATTTTTCTACTCCCATAACTTAAAAGTGTAAAAGAAAAAGGAAGGGAAAAGATGATTTTGATGCCGGATATTTGAAGTTGCCGAATTTTTGAATGCCGGATTTTTTAAGTTACACTGTATATCACTCCTTTTCTAGGGAGTGGAAAATTCCACTCTTTAAGGAATGTATTTTTATAAAAGTCACTCCAAAAACAGTGGAAATGCCTGTCACTCTTTCAAAGAGTGAACTTTTCACTCCTCCCAATTTTAGAGTGCAAGTTACTTATTTTGAAAATTTCTGGAATCCTCCAACATTTTAATCTCTTAGCCTCTATTTCTTTCAATTTCTTTAAAATAATCGCACGAATTTAGCATCATGCATCATGTTGCCTAAAATATATGTAACGACACCACACTTAAGGCTGTTATCAAATTCAAAACTGATTAATTTCTGTTCTATTCAAGCAGTTGTTTATATTCTTAAATATACAAAATTGCTGTGAACTTGTATCTAGTGAAAATTTAACTCATGCGCATAAATAAGCATGTAACCTTTAGAATAATTCTATTTATTCCACTCCCCCACCCCTTTTTTGTGAGCAAAATTTTGATTTAAAATATTGTACTTTGTTATTTTAACCTTCTACCGATTGTCAAATTTTGCGGGTTTTTTTTTTTTTTTTTTTTTTTTTTTTTTTTTTTTTTTTTTTCCTCGACCATTTTAGAAAAATCGTGAGGTTTTTTTTTTTTTTTTCCCACAACCGACTTAGGATTTTAAGATTTTTTCTAACGACTGAATGGGCTCCACCAATATCCGAGACGTTCTTCTATTAAAGCTGGTAGACGGGAGGTGCTGGGTTTGATTCAAAACGAGCTCGTCGGCCTAATAGTTCGGAGTTATTGGTGGTTGTCTTTGAACCTTGCGTAAATGTGAGTTAGGTTCGCTTAAAAAGGTAATTATTCAATAATGTGGTTTATCTTTTGCATCATGCTATCCAAAACCGTAACAAAAATTTATGTAAATGATTTTTTGGGTTTTTTTAACGGCTATTGTGATATTTTAAAACAGAGAAAACAAATAACAGATATCTGCGATAAGTGAAAATCATCCACTAATTTCGAAAAAAAGACAACGGTAGCAAAATATCGAAGAAAAAAACTAAAAACTATATGAATGATGATTTCGTATCAACCCTCTCGCTGCGTAATTGTTTTATCAAAATAGCTTCAAAAAATGCGTATTTAACTCCTTCGCGACGAGCGTCTTTTAAGAATTTTATTCGTTTGCCTTCGGTTTTACAAAACCAAAATTTTCGTCTGATTCAATTGGGAAATTTCTCCGATTACATAAAGCAAAATTTAGAATAAAAAAATAACTGATGGGAATGATCAAGGAGAGTTAATTAGACGGAAAAATGCATTCCCGATTAAATCTCGGGTTGCACAAATTTTGCTACATTTACGTTACCCGAGAAACTCTCGGGTTCCGCAGCGAGAGGGTTAAATGAGTGTTAAAAATTTAAATTAGCACCTTTTTTTTTTTTTTTTTTTTTTTTTTTTAGTTCTTGTATTCACATTTAAAAAGATACAATAATATGTAGGCTTTTAGAATTGAATTGTTTTTATTGATAATTGTTAAACAGTTGTTTTTAAATTTAGAATCGTCATAAAATAGGATTATGTATAATGGTGATTCGAAATAGTACAAGCTTTCCCGTACCGAAACCTTTGTGACTCGAGATGAAAGTGGGAAGTTCGTATACTGCGAGGGAGGGTGGACGAGACGCCTTATCTTAGTTCGGTATTGTAGTTTTTAACAGTACCCTATTTTCTCCGGGTCACGGAAGGGATGGTGGGATACACGATTTCCATGTCAGTTGTCGAAGGACGAGTGTGAATGTCAAGCGCCCGCGATAAAAAATTGTAGTATAGGAAAGCTGACAGGTACATCATCGTGCAGCACATACCCGTTTCTCTATATAAGTACATCACATTCATGGTTGTAGCTTACTCGGTTCACCTGTTACTTGACATGAAACGGACTTGAGGTATATACAGCATGACGCAAAAGAGTAAAACAAATGTTTAGAATGCGATAGAACATATAGACCGAGAGCCGGCAACACAGACACATGTTTCGTACGGATACCGCTATTTCTCCTGGAAAACTACGAGTATCTTTTTATAGAAAAAGAAATCTAGGTTTAACGCGCAAAATTTCGCCTTCTTTTAAGAAGAGATTTTCTGTAAGATAATACTGGTGCCGAAAATTTTTCTGGTCTGAAAAATTCAAGCAGTCGTACGAACCATGAGACAACCATCTCATCGAGTTGGAGGCTGAAATTCCAGAATTAGCTAAAACTCGATTCCCATATTAACACGTTCACGCCGGCGCGGTGGGTCACACTCGACTGTCTCAGAATTGTCAAATCTCCGGCTTTTTGGATACCAATATTTTAATACCGAAAATGTTGTTTTATTCAATTAGAACAATTGGGCGATTTAAAAGAACAACATTTTCTCTAAAATAACAGATCTGTGCAAAAAGCCGGAGACTTGACAACTCTGAGACAATCGAGTGTAACCCCACAGCGCCGGCGTGAACGTGTTAAAACGCAATCGGTCTTCCAAGTCATATCTTGGTGGAAAACACTTTAAAACCCGATATTACCGGTTGACTCGTAGGTTTACCATTGCGTTTTCCTTCAGCCAAAGGTTTGAAAACATGGTGGATTGGAAACAGGAAAACACAATTGTAAACCTACGAGTCAACCGGTAAAATCGGGTTTTTAGGTGTTCTGCACCAAGATATAAATTGGCAGACCGATTGCGTTTTAATATGGGAATCGAGTTTTAGCTAATTCTCGAATTTCAGCCTCCAACTCGATGAGGCGGTTGTCTGTGCTGCCGGCTCCCGGTCTAATACCTATACAAGCTCAAATCCGACATTTCTCAAGCAGTAAAGCACTATACTAGAGGGTCTTTAAGCTTTTTGCCTGAAATTCTGGAAAGTATCTTTTCTTTATTTAACACGTTCACGCCATTGTATATATTCATGTTTTTCGCTGTGAGACGGCGCTCAAATTCATGTTTTGCTTCATCTGGCGGCGCGGTACTTTCCCTTATTCAGACACTGTATGTAATGACACGCCCATCTCATATTTATTAAATTGAACTCGAATATAACAAACAGAGTTGATTGTGAATGTCTGAAAGTTCGTAAGGAGTAAGCAAATTACTTAGAGACATGATTTTATTGACTGCATATGTATGAATTTAATATAAAATGTCTTAAAATCTAAAGAAATATGGACAACATGATATAAAGGCATTTTCTGTAAGGTTGAAGCCACGCCCTTAATCAATGATATATTTTGAATGAAAACGAGAATTCGCGTTTCCCGTCGTGAATGTATAAGATTTATAATATTGAATTGTTTTTACTACTGAATTTTGGAATATTCAAGTGTGACCCACCTGTAGTGCACGCCGTCTATGGCATAGTCGGGTGTGACCCACCTGTCGTGCACGCCTTCTATTTAACAGTGGAATGTGATTCACCGGTGATGTCGCCCGATGCGACATGCAAGCATGACCCACCGGTGATGCACGCCGCCCAATGTGGCAGTCAAGAGTGACCCACCTGTGATACACGCCGGTGTGAATGTGTTAATCACAAAGTTTCTGCCATTACATAAGCAAAATTTCTATTCTAAAATAATATCAGCTTGTTCAGCCCTTATCACTCCGTTGGCTCCGTTGTGGAGACATCATCTTTCTTTTCAAAATTTGTTTTTGGCATCAGTAATAAAGGAAAATAAAATTTACCTAATAGAATCAGAGCATTTTTGAAATTGCGTACTGGAAGGAAACTTCTTTTTAAAATGTGGTGCAGATCGAATAAAATTTGTGTTAGAGACGACGGAGCACAAAGGGTTAATAAAAAACAAAATTTTTAAACGAAGCGTTTAAATCTGAAACATGCATACACTTTATGTTTAACACGTTCACGCCGGCGTGCTTCACCGGTGGGTCACGAACGACTGTCCCATCATTCGGCGTGCATCACCGGTGGGTCACGCTTGACTGTCGCATCTGTCGGCGTGCATCACCGGTGGGTCACACTCTACTGTTTCATAGAAGGCGTGAACTACAGGTGGGTCACACTCGACTGTGTTATAGACGGCCTGCACTACAGGTGGGTCACACTTGAATATTTGAAAATTCAGTAGTAAAAAAAATCATTATTATAAACTTAATACATTCACCACGAGAAACGAGAATTGTCATTTCATCATAAGTACGACATTCAAAAAATATCATTGGCTAAGGCCGTGGCTTCTACCTTACAGAAATGCATTTACATCTTGTTGTTCATATTTCTTTTGAATGTCAGACATTTTGTATTAAATTTGTACATATTTAGTCAATGAAATCATGTCTGTAATTAATTTGCTTACTCCGTAACAACGTTTAGACAATCACAATTAACTCTGCTTTATATATTCGAGCTCATTTCAATAAATATGAGATGGGCGGGTCATTACATACAGTATCTGATAAGCAACAGTAACCCGCCGCCAGATGAAGCGAAATATGAATCTGTGCACCGTCTCACAGCGAAAAATATGAATATCGGCGACAGCGTGAACGTTTTAAAACTTTATAAAACATAATAAAAACATGAGAGTAACTAGCATATACTTAAATTAATGTCTGAGTTATGCCTAAATAGTAAAAGTTTATCTCGAATATTTATTGTTTCATTTGTTTAATAAGTTATATCTCACTAGCCAATTAATTAACTTTAAAAATGACGAAAATTTGAGTTTTAGCGATTTTTGCTGTACTGAAATTAAATGTATAATTAAATTATCATATTTTCTTTTAACTTTTAAAAGTTAGGCTAAATCTTAATATGCAAAAAAAAAAAAAAAAAAAAAAAAAAAAAAAAAAAAAAAAAAAAAAAAAAACTTTATAATAAAATAAACAACATACAGTTTTGAAGAACTTTCTACAAATTAAAAAGTGTACGTTACTTTCTAACCATTTATTACAGTCGAATTTGTAGCCATCGTTAAAGTTTTTTGTCTATTGTGCATTTAAAATAGTATTTTTTCATTACAAACAATTTTTGACGTTTTACTGTCCAGTTCGAAATGTTGGTTCGTAATTACCTCTCCCATGTTTTAGATACAAATAACAAAATAATAGTTCTTTATAATCTCCTTGTCAATTGTTCTGGAGAGTGCTTTAATTCATGTAATACTTAATATTCTTTAGAATGCCCAGTGAATGGCTATACGTAGTTTTTGACATAATGTATAGAATTTAGGAACATGTTGCAAGAAAATGAATTTAATGCATTGATAATCACTTGGTAGTCCGCAAAACATTTCTATACAAGTATGTATATGAATAGATGAAATAAATTAGCTTGTTTCAAATAACTTGTTAAGAAGAGATTAATTTTCAGAACTTAATTAAATAATTTTAACTTTTTGAATGTTTCTTAGTAGATTAAATTGAAATCCGATTAATTCTTCTTGATAGGTTAAAATTTACTATGAAATTGTTTTAAAAATATAGCATGGGCTTCGGTATATTATAAAATCAAAAGAATGAAGATTAAATAAAGAATATACATATGCATAGACTTCAGGAACATGTAACGAAAAGAAATTCAATATATTGATAATGATTTGTAAGCTTGTAAATTTTCTATAAATGTATTAATATGAATAGATCTGATAAATTAGCGTGTTTCAAATAACCTTTTAAAGAAATGATTTATTTCCAGAATTTAATTAAGGTTTTGATTATGGGCCTGGACAGCCGACTATTCAATGGTATCACAATTTACAAAAACAAATTTTTGAGATAGATTTCTCCTGGAAATATCATCGTATAAGTGCATGGCAGAAATATATATTTAAGTGGTAGGAATATAATAGAAAAATAGTCACTTGTGACCCTACCCCGTTACCAAAGGGTTAAACATTTTTAACTTACTGAAAGTTTCTTAGCAGATTAAACTGGAATCAGATCATGATATTTTTATGTTAAAATTTGGAATTAATTTATTTTTTAAAAATCTAATATATTCATAAATTTAATATATAGAGATGTCACAAATAGAAATACCTAATTTTTAAAAGTCGATGATTCCTTAAATATAATAAATAAAGAAGTCCAAATAACTGGTTTATTTATAAGGTCAAACAACAGATATGCTCATACATATTTGATACAATAAGTTAAAAAGTGTTTCCGCATTTCTTCGATAGAGGGCTCAGCTCGGTTTCAACATATAAGAAAACCTAAACTAGTGTGGAAAACTTTATTCAAGGTCGATCAAATTTTACTTTTTTAGATCACAGGCTATCAAAGATGGAGAGCTTATGTGCCCGCCTGTTCTGTATGTATGTATGTACGTAACGCGATAAATCTTATTAGAAATATCCGATTTGCTTCAGTTTTTTTTCTAGGTTCATTCTGATAAGGCGCTTCCCTGATTAGTTTTGGGTGTTCATTGGTTAAGTATAAAGGAGGAACGGGGTACTAATCCCCATTTACTTAGAAAAATGGGTTTTTCATGCAGAAGTATAAGATTTTCTTCAAATTTTCGTATACCGGTTAATTCTGATGACGAGCTTCCCTGATTAGATTTGAAGGCTCACTGATTAAGTCTAAAGGGGGAAAGGGGGCTAATACCACCTTAATTTAGATAAATAGGTTTTTCTATCGGATTTGCTTCAATTTGGTATACCGGTTTATTTCTATAAGGCGCTTCCCTGATGACATTTGGAGGCTGATTGGTAAAGTATAAAGAGAGGAAACGGGGGGCTACCCCCCTTTATTTATTTTTCAAGGGGAATTATTCTTTTAAATAAGAGTATAATATACAATTAATATGAAAAGCCTGTGAGCTCAATGCCATCAGTTTAACTGGGCAATTTTCTTTTTTATTTATTTCAGTATATGTTAAAATGCGAAAAAAAGGAAAAAAAAATACGATTAGAAGTTTAGAAGTTTGTTCGAGCAGTCTTACAAATAAATAAACTGTTGGGACATTCCATGAAAAACGGACACAATGTCCTGCACGTGATAGTTACAAAAATGCCCATATGTATTAACATACAAGCTCTTAGTATATAAATTATAGATTAAAAGTAACAAAACCCCTTAGATTTTCATATTAGCATAGTTGTGTTTAAATTTAGGATACAATAGCTTCGTTAAAACAGCAATAATATGTAGAAAAGCCGTCCCACACGTGATCTAGCATTTCCCTTTAATATGGTTAAAAATGTCCACATCATAAATCCTAGACCTGAACAATCTGCCCGTTTCAGGGCCAATCCATTAAAAACTGGGGAAATGCCCAGCACATGAAACTTACATAAATACCTATATCTATTAACTTATAAGTTGTTAAAATGTAAAGTATACATTTAAAATAGCAAAAACCCTAGATTTTCATATTAGCATAGTTGTTTTATTTTTAGGATAAAATAACATAGACAAAACAGAAGTAATATGTAGAAAAGCTTCACAACACGTGACATGGAATAGCCCTTTAGCGCAGTTTACTAATAAAAGATTTAAGTTTTTTTTTTAAATAACACTATACTCTACTCAATAAACTTTTATAAATTTATCGCTTATTTCATCCTTTATTTATTATAGAACTGTTGAATTGTGAAGTAGAGCTTTTCTTTTTGCGAGGCCCTGTAACTTATTTTTTATATTGTGTTCTGACTTGGAAAATAACTCGGTAGAATATTATTTATCTAGAGACCGATTTTCAGATAATCAGTTATCCGACATTTTCGAATTATAAACAAAACTCCAAAAGCAAACTTAAATTTACAGTTGTTATTTGGAATAGAAGACGCCTTTCTTTGAGCGATTGAAATTCAGCGTTCAACAATTACATAACGGGCTAATTGCATGAAAACTTGTTATGTCTGTCACACAGCTGAAAACCGCTATGCTTGTTGACTACCGTTATTTTCGAAAAGTTTACTTCGCCATATTCAATTGATGAGATATCTCCAATAAATAAGTCACATTTTCCGTTCTAAAATACCGGTCGCAAAAAATCGTAGTATGTGACAGACATGACAAGTTTTCAAGGAAATAGCCAATAAACTGAATAAAAAACATCTGTTTTTTTTTTTTTTTTTTTTTTTTTTTTAATAAAAGCATACCTTCGTGAGCTGTAACGTGAAAATTCTGTATTCAATTGCATTTTGTCACTATGAGCACACTTCAACTCAGCTATAAAAGAATTACACTTTTTCATTTGAAAAAATGCTGGATTGTACACAAATTCTATATAAAATATGCATATTTTTTAATATTTGAAAAATATACACTGTTTCTGGAAATTATCTGCATTTATTATGCATACAAAAAGTGCATATTCCATGTTTTCAAAAACTGTGCGCATTTTTGCATAAAATAAGTGCATATTCTGTGTAGCAAAAAATTTACATTTTTATGCACAAAAAAGTCTGCATATTCCAATTTTGCAGGATGCAAAAATTAACTTCAATGAGGTATTTACAGGAGGTGCAATCCCCTCTTAAAAGGAAAATTTTTAGTAACACATCCTCTTAGGGTTTAATTTTTTTAAGTTACGCAAAAAATGCACTATGTCTTTCAAAATAAATTTTGAGGAAAAAGAAAAAGAAATTCGGCTGAAAATTATTAAAATTCGGCTTGGAAGAGATGTTCCTGTTTCCTGAATTCAACCAATTGAATTCAACCTTGAACCAATCATTTGAGATAAATTTTTAACACATAAAGTATAGCAGAAACATAACTCAAAATAATTTTTCATAGATGGGTTTGTGGGAAACCCCTCCTCCCCCCAACGGAAGATATTTAAATGTAATTTCTCGTAGTGTTTAGTTATTTTAAGTTTTTCGAAAAGAATAAATTTCCTGTTTTTCAAAATCGGAAAAAAAGAAAATTTAGCTTATTAAACTTCAAAATCCGGCGGGGGGGGGGGGGGGGGGAGGGGAGACAGAGATCACCCCGTCTGGATACCGCAATCTAAATTCCACACTGCCGAATTGTTGAATAACCCATTGGAGAATCAAATTTTAAACCATAAACGTAAAAATTAATTTTCATAAAAAATAGTGAAGCTTGAATTGTAACCGCTTTCGCAAAGGTTGATTACCGCCGGTGGAAACTTCCACCAGCAAGTTTATATAGAAATTTTCTTCTACTCGAACTCTTTAAAAATGCAAAATTTCAGTAAAAAATAATGGCAGAAACAGATTTTCACTTTCACTGGTAGAAGTTTACTTTGGCCGTAGTCAGGGCCTGTGTTTCCGTCATAATGTGACAACCATTGAAACAAACTGACTGTTTTGCCGTGCAAACTGACACCAGTAAAAGTAAAAAGAAATTTTTAGGCTATTTGTGAGAAAATATTTTAATGTTTAAGATAATTAAATAACAGGAAATTTTCTAATCAATTTTCCTGGTGGGAAGTTTGCCTCGGCGGCAATCAGAAACTGTAAATCCCATTTAACACGTTGACGGACACTTGCGTCTATAGTCGTCAAAGCGAAGTTCACTATGTGGCATAATGAATGATTTACACCAGGATTTACATGAAAATATATATGAAAATAAGTAAAAGCTTAACTTCGCGTACATTAAATAATGCAAAATATAATTTTAAAATACTGGTGCCAATTTAGGAATTAAAATTAAGTGAACTTCGCTTTGACGGCTATAGACGCAAGTGTCAGTCAACGAGTTAAAAAATCAGCCGCCATCTTGTGACAACCCCTCAGTTACTTCACTCACAACTGGTAGACAGTACACTATATGTCCCCTCCTCTTTATTCGCAACTCCACTGTACAGCCATGTAACTATTAATAAGGAGGAACTGACATATCCTTAAAATAGTGAAGCTTCAACTGTAACCGCTTTCGCAAGGGCTGATTACCTCCGGTAGATGCTTCCATCAGTAAATTTATATAGAAATTTACTGAGTACTTAAAGGAATTATTATTGCAAAATTTCAGTCATAAATAATGGTAGAAAAATATTTTAATTTTAACCGGTGTAAGTTTACTTTTTTGGTAGTGAGGTTCTTCGTTTCTGCCATATTGTGACAACCGGTGATGCAACCTCACTGTTTTACCCGTCAAACTGACACAAGAAAATATTTGTGAGAAAATATTTCCTTGAATAAGACCCTTAAATAGCACAAAATTTTCTATTGAATTATACTGGCGGGAAGTTTGCCCGGCGTTATTTTGAAACTGTAGATACGATTAAAAAAAGCAGCCGCCATCTTGTGTTAACCACCTCAGTTACTTCACTCGCAACTGGTAGACAGTACACTATATGTCTCCACCTCTTTATTCATAACTCCATTAGCACAGCCTCGCTCGCAAGACGGGTTGCGCGTTGGAATCCCAAAAATCAGGTAGTGAGATCGATCCTGCCTTGTAGGAACAAAAATGACATAATTCTCCGCACAGTAAATCTTAAATGCTCCATAGATGGCATCAGTAGCGTTAATTGAACACAATTCACTAGTGTACTTAAGTGTATAAGACAGTTTATGCACTTTTTATGCACAATGCAGTTTCCACGTTTTATGCTCAATGCAGTTTCCAATGTTATGCATAATCAGAGGTGCCAAATGCGTTTATATTTTGTTTACACTTTATTTGAAAATAACTGGCATAACCATAACTGGGAAATAATTAGGAGGAAGCAACTGTATATCTAAAACCAGGAACATAGTGCCGATGTTTATATTGGGTCGATCGGAAAGTCGTGTCGTGTTAGGAAAATCAATTCGTACTGGAAAATTCTGACCGGTAATTATTAGACATTAGATATCGGAATCAATGTCTAATAATTAAATAATGGAATTTTCCGGTACGAATGAATTTCCCAACACGTCAAGTCTTTCCAATCGACCCAATATGATCTAAAACGTGGCATTCTGAGAGAGGCATCTATGCAAAAATTTCAGATTTTTCCATGAATCTGAATGAAAATTTCAACACCCTTCAAATGGTTTTTCTTAACTACTTGAAGGGCGGTTAGATATAATATATCCCACTTAATTTTTATTCCAAAATGTCACATTCACACTAAAATTTTAAAGTAAAATTTTGTTTTAATAAAGTAGGTGAAAAAATGCCTTTTCTTATTTGCAAATATATATATATTTTTTTTTAAATCCTATTGCCATTAAATCATTTCAACATTTTTGTAACGTAAGTACTTAAAGAGCCGCTTGCAATATTATAAAAATCCGCGAAACACTAGTATAATTCTTTTGCCTTGCCGACAAAGTATTTTAAACAACATTAATTGTTGCTAAGTTATTCAGTTGCTGAAATGTTGAATTGATTGAATGACAACAGAACGTACGAACAAATTTATTTGAAAATAAGTAAAATCTTTACCTGTCAAAAATCAGGGAGAAAAATTCTTATTCAAGAATTCTGGTGTAATTTTAGCATTTGGGGATTAAAATTACGCGGTATACAAAATATGTAAGCTCCCCTCTAACAGTCAATATAGAATCCATTAGGTTAATTTTAAATACAATTTTAACAGCATATTTAAGGAAAGCATATACTTATTTAAACAAAAGGTATATTTAACCCGGTAGTAGTCACGTTTCTTTCTTTCTTTTTTTTCATTTTTTTTTTTTTTTTTTTTTTTTTTTTTTGCCTTCTATATAAATTATCTTCTGCTAGCTCATATCCCCATACAAATACAATGGAGAACTATCATATACCTGATTTTTAATGTTTCTGTACCACCATAATGAAGTAACAAGACATCTCTGTTTTCTCTTCAAGTACATTTGTATAAGCAAATTTGAAATTGGTGAAAAAGTCTGCTCAACGATCCCTAATGTGTGTTCATTTTTACATTTTCCCATTATTCCAAATACGATGAATAAAATGCATAAATTAAGTAAACTGCATATTTTTAAGTTCATAGAAATGTAATATTCAAATATTAAGTAAAAGATGTTTTTTATTTTACATTATCTGTATGCGGGGGGCCGGCGGCAAAAAGACCGAGCGCGACTAATAACGATCTGAAAAAGACGCGACTACTCTCGGGTTAAATAAGGAAAGCATCTGTAAAATGCGGATATTTTCTGTAAATGGGACGTGTTGTCTTCGGAAATAAACTTTCTGTTGTTAGACAGAAATCTGCCCTGTAAAGGTACTCTTACTTTCTAGTATTTATTGCAATTAGCAAAAACATAAATTTAAAAGAAAGAAACAACATATTAAAACGAAGATTAACTCCTATTTAAATAGGTGGTTTTGGATAGGTGTGCGAGGATTTCAGCAAAGTTGCATGACGTCTCCGAAACCGTAGTGATCAGACTTCTAGTTCAAGTTTTGAAAATATATTTTCTTTTATACATAACTAGTGACAAATGAGGTATGTAATTTGATTGGTCTAGAAGATATAGGAGAAAGACTTGTCGAGTCTCTATTTATCTTGGACTTGCTTATCCGGATATTATCTAGGACTTGGAGGGCCTGATATTATTGACACAAACACATTATACAAATACTTTCAGCTGTGTGACAGACATGACGAGTTTTCATTGATATAGCCCTATATGTATATCAGGCAGCTTTCAGAATGTTTATTTGTGAGCTCAGGTTACAGAGAATGATTTATTGAACACATACATCAGATTTGTGTGCTTGACCCCAAGACCCGCTTATAAGTCATCGTCGATATGCAGGGACGAGATAGCACAATGAAATGCACAGCACAGAGAATTTTTACATCCGTGAGCTCCACAACGGAACCAGCGGCAGTCGAACCCGCAAGCCACCTACGCTCTCAAGCGATTAGCAGAGTGGTGTCTTATTCACTCGGCCACGGAGGCCCTATTATTGACACGACAATATTTGTTTATAACTCTCACTCTCCCATAATCGAAAACGTCTACGTGATTACTGGTACATTCTGAAATACTGATTACCATAGTACAGACAGAAAACATAAATTTGATCAAACGCCCTGTTGGCGTGTCTCCATTGTGTTAGGTATAAAAGCCATGTACTGAAAAGTGGTAAGAGAATAAATAAAGTATTTAGAATAAATTCATTTCTGTGCTCACGGAAATAATTTTAATTAAAGTTGAAATTTTATTGTGGCTGTGAAACCATAGTACTGTCTATTTAAAAGTAAAATTCCTCCACTTTCTATGCTCCTACTCTCTACACCAGTCATCATAAAAAAGTGCAAAAGCATTAAAACTCTTTATTATAAAAATATATGCACTATATGCTGTATTTTTTTCTCTCTAGTAACAATAAACTATCAACCGTTTAAACACTAGAATGACGGTGAGGGGCCATTTTGGCCCCAACCATATGGATATATTTCGGGTCGAACCAAAAATTCTTTGTAAAATAAGTTTAAAAGATACAGAGGAAAAAAGGGCTAATTAAATACGTTAACCAGATTTAAACAAAAATTCTGGTATTAAATATTTTTATATAACCTCCGTAAAAATTCCCGTCTTTCCCGTGTTACGCTATGTCTTCATCCCAAAATATCTGTTGACACTCTTATTTCCCCAGAAAATAAATCTCTACAACTCTTTTTTCATTATTATTCTGTGTGATTTTTTGCACTTTGATAACAATAAATTAATAATCAATTACCTAAATTAAAACTCCCCCACCCTCCAAAATTTGAGCTTAACCCTTCACCCCTCAGCATACAAAGTTTTAAATTTTTTAAACTTTTTATTAAAGAAATTTCAGTTATCGCAATTTACCGGCCTGCAACAATAACTTAGATATCTGTTACGGTTTTAATGATATTGAATTTTAAAATCCGTCATCCTATATTACGACATCTAATATATATCTACAGGGTGGCTGTTAAATACTGTTAAAAATATTTAGTCATTTTATTTTACAAATATAAAATAGAAAATGATAACTTCATTAATATGATAAACTTCAGAGATGAAAGTTTATGGGGAAATAATTTTACTCGAACTGACCGCCATCTTTATCGATTGCCAAAGATAATCTCTTATGCCATTGTCCGACTGCGGCAAGAATTATTTTAAGAGGTAATCGGTACCATTCAGGCAATATGGAAGCTTAGTCCAAACTTTTGTGATTGTTGCTATTTACTTCAGCCTCTAAAATCACACAGACAAAATAATCTAAAGGATTTTGATCCAGTGAAGAAGGTAGCCAATCTCCTTGCATGATAAAGTTCGGAAAATTGACAGGGAGCCAAGCCTGTGTTGAATTAGCTTGGTGCGAAGGTGAAGAATCTTGATGAAATATACAATTGTTTTTGGGATACAACCTGTCAGCATGTGGTAATAAATGTGTAGCCAGTATGTCCTGTTTGTAATATTCACATTGATTTTTATCCCTTTATCGATAAACTTCAAAGGCAATTTTCCATTGTTTGACACTGCAGCCCAAACTATAACAGAATTCTTGTTCTGAAAGCATTTAACACTTCGAAAGGTTTCAGGCATAGCTGCCAAATTTACGCTTTTTTGCTACCACTAAAATTTAATACAGTTTTTCGCCTTCTTTAATCGTGAGATTTCGACGATTACATAAGACAATATATACTATAAAGTTTTAGTGATAGGAAGAAAGAGTAAAGTTTGGCAGCTCCGGTTTCAAGTATATCCTCGAGGGTTGCTGAATATACGGCATCATTTTTAGCATTATAACACTGTTCAGTGCAAAATAGCTTCCCATCAGAAAATATTGTTCTGTAAAAACTTTTCCTACTATGTCGCGTCACCAATTGCTTCCTTCTTTGTAATATTTTTATTCTTTGTGCAGCAGTAAAACCTTGAATTTTTCTTTGCGATATGGGAAATAACCCAGATCTCCATTTATAATAACTTGCATTGTTCTGCCACTCACGTTCTCTTCTGCAGCCATTTTATTTGCAGAATTTTTCACAGAAATTTTCACGAATTAATTTGATGCGCTCTATTGTGCGAACTGAGCGTAGACGACCAGACCTAGATCGATCTTTACATAGCTCTTAGCATCCAATGATCGATTTTTAGTTGTATATATAAGATGTTCCATTAAAACCAAGGCATTTTAATTGCTTAAAGATTTTGCTTGCGGAAAATCTGCGATCAAAGAGCTGTTTAATCATCATTCTTTTGGCTTCCCTCTTTAAAATAATTTTAAATATTTGCTGTATAACAAGATTCTTCTGCACTAATAGAAGATTGCCAAACACTAAAATAGTGAAATAAATTGTTTTACCATAAGATTAAAATTAATTCGCATTTTTTGGAGTGTTACAGTATTTAGTAGCCACCCTGTAATAAAAGTGATATATGTATTATGTAAAAATGTTTTTTCCTTTACAAATGTGTAAAAAATATGCTTCTATTTCTTTGAATTTTTTTTTAATCCATACATATAAAATAATAGTAAACTTAAGTAATCACCTTTGAGTTTCTTCTAAATACAATTTTGCTTTAACATGAGGTGACAACAGCATAAAAGCTGAAAAACATTCCCTCACATACTTCATCCTCCCCGTTTCCTTGCCTTACCTTATATATTTCACAACTTATAGAATAACATGTATTTAATCTTAAATTGAGTCAAATAAAAGTATTTTCTAATTTTACAAGGTCCGAGGAAATTATACAAAGAAAGAAACCTCGCAAAAAATAGATCTAATTTACAGGAAAAGAAAAAATCCTGATCAAAAGATTTTATACCATCATTCTGGCATTTGGAACTAACAGACAAAAACAACAAAATATACTTTATCTGTGCTGTGCCATAATTGATTAAAAGTGTTTTCTATAAATCCGTAGAAGTTCTGATGATTAATGTGTGGATTCTTGATTAAAGAGACAATTTTCTCTTCAGAAAGTTGAGTAAACGTAAGAAAAAGAAGCAAAAGTATCATGAAGCTATGTATAAGGATTTCTTTTTTTTTCTTTAGATATTTTCGATAATAAATTAAGCAGGAAATGTAGTTGGGAATGATCTCTTTAATATAAATGTTTAAAAAAAAAGTGTAACTACAAGAAGATAATGTGACAAAAATTATCTTACATACAAGAAAGCACGAAAGAAAGAAATTATTTCACAATTAACAATACTTTGCACCCATTTCTGCACCTCGTAAGAATTTATACACCTAATTTAAATAAATTAAATGTAGCTATAGTTATCTGAATAATTGTCAAACTATTAATATATGATTAAAGTTGAAAAATTTCCAACTAAGTGAAAAAGTGCCCAGTACGGGTATCGCATTCAAAACGTTTGTCTCCAATTCTCTTCCAATTCTCGTTCGTACCAATTCTCTTCAAATTGAGCTACATGGAACGAAAACCACCAGACACATTCCACTCAGATAACATTTTCTTAACCCGCTCCCTGCTATCCCTCGGGATTGCACTAGCACTCTAAAGCGAAGGCTGAGTTCCCGAGGTGGTCATCGCTGATGGAGCCAAAACGCAACATTTTTAAAGTTTTTTTCTGTTTTTTTTTCTTTTTTTTATGAAAATAAATGTTTGGATCAAGAAGAATATTTTCCTTGCAAAGTAAAATGTTTCTTTTAACTAATAAAAATATTTTAGTTGTGAGACGCAATTTTTTATATAAAAATATTGTGACGAAAGTGATAAAAGAGTGTCTTTGACTCCTTTTAACCCTTTTGCGGGGGTGTCCTTAAAAAAGGACATACCTAATTTTTATTTTACTGGCACCAAGAATATTTAATTAAAATTTTCCTGTTAAAAAATACGTGAAATTAAGCAAGTTCATATTTTATAATTAATTCATTTATAAATTCTGGCCGTCAGTTCCTCATTTCATCAGTTTATAAACAGTATTACTTCGCGCCGGAAATGGTTAAACGATGCAAAGTGCTTATTCTTCCTTAGTGTTTTGAAATATATTATAAATATTTAAAATTTGTTATCCCATGCCTTTTTTTATAAGGTTCTTAACGACGAGTCATATTTTTGTTTTTTTAGTTTTATATTTATATATGATTAAACACATTTGTTATTGTTTCCTGCTGATGGTGCGTTTTATAATTCCTCAACTAATGAAGGTTTTTTTTTAACCTACTTATCACAAAATATTAGTATGAAGCAAAAATTAAAAAAAAAAAAATAGTGCTTCAGTTGATGGGTTAATAGTCAAATAGGTTGTGATTCGAGTTAGCTCTGTTGGTAAATCTTTGTCAATTTAAGTGAAAGCGCAAATATTAATAAACAGCTAGTGAGGCAGTAAATGGGTTAATAGCCAAATAGATTGTCATTCGAGGTAGTGCAATTGGTAGAACTTTGGCAATTTTAGTGAAAACAGAAATTTTAATGAAAAGCTAGTTCGGCAGGGAACCTTTTCAGGGGCAACGTACTTCTGTCTCTAAAATGTTAAAATGATTGAATGACACTGAGAATTACAAACAAATTTATAAGAAAGTAAGTAAAAGCATTTATTTTTTCACGTATGTTATAAAAGGCAAAACTTAATTCCAAAATTCTGGTGCCAATATAGCATTTGGGAATTAAAATTAAGTGGTATATATAATAAATGGAGTTATGAGTAATGTGGATGTGACATATAGTGTACTCTACCAGATAACCCTTTAAGACCCGATGTATTTGTAAACAAAGCTAGTCATGCCTGTAGAAATTAAAACAGGGACTTCAATCGCTACCTGTTGATAAAAAATGATACTTTACTCTATCTGCAAACCGGAACTATCGTTCGATTCGAGTTTTTATTACATACGACTCAGAAGCAAAGCTTTAAATGAATGTCTAACCCGCATGATCGTGCGGGATGGGTCTTAAAGGGTTAAGTGAAGTAACTGAGGAGGTTGTCACAATATGGCGGCTGCTTTTTTAAAAATCGTATCTTCAGTTTCTGATAATGGAATTATGAATAAAGAGGGGTAGACATAGTGTACTGCCTACCAGTTGCGAGTGAAGTAACTGAAGAGGTTGTCACAATATGGCGGCTGCGTTTTTTAAAATCTTATCTTCAGTTCTGATTACTGCCGGTACAAACCTCCCACCACTAAAATTGAATAGAAAATTCCGTCTTATTTAAGCGTCTTATTCATGGAATGTTTTTCTCACAAATCTGGCCAAAATTTCTATTTGTTCTTACCTGTGTCAGTCTGCCTTGTAAGACTGTCAGTTTGTTTCCCTGGTTGTCACACTATGGCCTAAAAGCAGGGTGTGACTACAGCCAAAGTAAATTTCTACCAGTAAAAATGAAAATCTCTGTCTACCAATATTTATGACTGAAATTGCGCAATAGTAAGGCGCTTAAATAAGTAGGGAATTTCTGTATGAATTTACCGGTGAAAGTTTCCACCGGCGCTTACAGTTGAATTTTCACTATTTTTAGGATATGTTAGTTATCTTTATTAATAATTCTATCATATAATATGCCGGTGGCTTTCAAGTGGTTAGTGGGTTAATAGCGAACAGGTTGTCATTCGTGGTATCTTAATTGGTAGAGTGTTTGCAATTTAAGTGAAGGTTCTGTGTTCGATGCGGTATTGGACACTTTTTAACTATGATAAAAAAATTTGGTATCTTTTTTAATTTTGTTGATATCAAGTAGATGAGTTTTAACAATCATCTGAATTCCAAAAATGCTTTTGGTATCTTTTAAGAAACGTTTTTACTATAGATATAGCCCTTCGTTTACTCAGTGAGAGCGAAAAGTATTATTGTTGATCTTTTTATTTCTAAGTATATTTACTTTATTTTAATTTGAAAAAAAAAATACACCCTTTTTTAAAGGAGAAACAATGCACTTTCTTTCTTATAAACTAAATTAGATTTCTGCTTTCCTAAAAGAGAGCCTTTTGAAGCATTTGACTTTTGCAGCAAGGCTTTTGTTCAGTTATTATTGATTTTACCATTTCAAGAAAAAAAAGGACTACGAAGGACTTACTCTATAAAGGCATTTTTTTCTCTTGTAAACCCTACATGCAGAAGGGTGCGTTAAATTCTTGGTTATTTTTAGTGGATATTTCCCTAAGAAAAATCCATGTAAAACATTATAAATATTCTGAAACTTGATGCTTTGGACTCCGAAAACCCCATGTGGGATGGATATTAAAAGTTTCAAAATGCCATTAAGAATATTTGTTAATAAACTTTTAGAAAAAGTAATATCGATTTTGTTAATCCAAGAGGTTAAAGCGTTACAAAAAGTTGAAATAAAGAAAACCAACAACACTTTATCAGCATTCAAATAGATAAAACATACAAATTATGTGGCAAGTAAATTGATTTAATATTTTCATAAAGTACGAAATGAGTAACTACAATTAACCTCAATTCAAAAAACAGAAAAAGAAAAAAGAAAATTTGATCAACAATGAAAAAGTATTAGAAAACAGTGTATTTATCCTTTACTCCGAAGTAATTTGTGTTCTTAGAATTATTTTTCGACCCACTTACAGTCCAAATTACTCTTTGACAGAATAAATTCCTATCCTGTATTCCAACCTTAACTGGTAAAAGTTATTTATTTTTCTGATGGGTCCGCCAGCCAATATAATCACCAGCAAAATTTAAGAAACTGAAATTGCAAACTGAATGGAATTGCTTTACTACATGACATGAAAAAGCAGCATGTGATAGCATAGGTGGAAACTTTAAAAGGACTTTAAGAAAAAGAATTATTGAAAGAACTATGGAAGATTAGATCTGACGCCTTTAGATAAGTTCAACTACTACATAAAAATATAAAAAATATTAATTTCATTAACTCATGTATTGTAGTTACAATGAGGAAGTTCAGTTCCACGGGCTGAAAAAGGCAAAATTACATGAAGATAAAAACTATTAAAAAATAAACAATTTATTTTACCGTTTTGAAGTAATAAAATTTATTTCTAAGCGTTTTTCAGTGCTGTCCGAGTAGTCTTTTCTGTTTTTCTTTTTACTTAACTGTGAATAAATATCATTACAAATTTTGTGTCTTCTGAAAATTTTAATTAAATTTTTGTTGGAATTAAATTGCACCCTTACAACGCGTGCCAAAAGTTTATAGACAATGCTTTGTTTTGTTTGTTTGTTTTGTTTTGTTTTACTTCTACGCTTGAGAAAGAAGAGTAACTATTTCAAAACAATTTGTAATTTTAAATAATACCAAGACTATAATAATACTATACAAAAATAATATTACACAATCACAGATTTTGTGAGAAATAGTAAAACTTAAATTTTACTATACGAAAAGTTTATAGATAACTTCTTTTTTTTTTCCCTTTAACGTTCAAATATTTAAGCCGTTTTCTCTAATCACTTCAAAAACTTTATCAGGTATACTCCAAACAGGAGTGTGCAGAAATTATGGCTAATTTAAAGGAATCCAACTTCTTTTCATTTGCAGCTTCAGATCTTGAATCGTTTCAAATTAACGCCTGTTAGCATATACGTCTCTATACACCTAATATTCTCCAGAGGTTCTCTATTAAGTTCACGTCAAGACCTATGACTGCCCAGTCCCTAACGGCAACTTGGTTTCGTCTAAACCACTGAATTGAAGAGTTGAACATGTACATGGAACAATCGTCTTGCTGGTATAGCCATTTCTTCCCACCTAGCAACTTTTAAAATGGAACTAACTGTACTTGAAGTTTTTTCTTGTAATCGCCAAAACATTGACGACCTTTAAAAATAACAATATCGATTGTTCAATTATAAGTAAATTTTCCCCGCAACATGAGCGAACCCTCCTTCTTAATCGGTTGAAAAAATTTCGTGGTTCCTTGCGAATATCGTGCCAGTAATATGCCCAACCATTGGGGCCATCTAAATTAAATATCTTTCCATCACTGAAAAGATTCCACCATTCGTCTGTCCAGTTCATGTAATTTTGGGCCCACTGACCATGAGCGTCTTTCGCCGGTGAATGACGTATTTTACGAGAATCAAGACATGTATTTGCCTGCAGCCGTGGATGGACTGTGGATTTTGATACTTACTTCTTTACAAACCGACCGCACAGACAGGTTCTGGGTTGAAAGAATGGAGTTATGAATATAGAGGAAGAGACATGCAGTATAGAATCTACCAGTTGCGAGTGAACTAACTGAGAATTATGTCACAAGATGGCAGCTGATTTTTTTTCGGATCGGATCAACAGTTTCTGATTACCGCCGAAGCATGCTGTCACCAAAAAGTTTTGAATAAAAAATGTTACCTTATTGTAGCGACATATTCATGCGAAATTTCTCTCAAAAATCTGGCAAAAATTTCTATTCATTTTTACTGGTAGCAGTTGACCCGGGTATTATAATCACTTTCACTGAAATTGACAGGAAGCTGTTTACGTTGTCACAATATGGCGGAAACAAAGGGCTTCACTACCGCCGAAGTAAATTTCCACCAGTAAAAATAAATATATGTTTTTGGCCTTAAGTATGACTGAAATTCTTCATTAATAAGACGTTTAAATCAGGAGAAAATTTCCGTTCAAAATTACTGGTGGAATTTTTTCACACCGGTAATGAGCCGCTGCAAAACCGGTTACAGTTGAAGCTTCACCATTTTGAGACTATGTCAATTCCTCTTTATTCATAGTTCCATGGTTTAAACTAATCTCAAAATCTGTCTGTCTTGGCATTTAGTTATTTTCTCTGGTCGTCGAGAACGTGATTTTGTTTCACAATTGTCACCTTTTGACCGAATTTGGTAAATAGCAAACCTGCTGCGCCCAATTTTTTTTCCAATGTCCACAACTTTCCATCCACGAGCTTTAACCGATAGATTTGCAACATTTCCGTTTTGGAAAACTGCACATTAAGAGGCATCTTTGCAATCAGTTAGAAACGGAAATACAGATTCGCTTTTATCTCAGGAAACTATTGCGCCACACATACATGACCTTGGAATATGCAAATTTTGGATATTAGTACTTTAATCATTTTTTTTAACACCGGGTGTCAATATATTTTTCTGACAGCATTTTTTTAATATTAAATCTACCTCTGATAAAAGTTGCTTGATTATTTTATTATTATTATTTCATAATTACATATTTGCATAATTTATTTCGTCTTTTTTATGCGTTTAGCTAACTCTTAAATTAAAAAATATGATTGTTTATAAAATTTTGGGAGGCAGTGTAGTCTACTTCAGAGCTGATCAAATGTTTTTGTTTCTTGTTATAGCAAGGATTTGTAATCCTTTAACACCTTGAGCTAACAAAATGGTTTTAACCTTAAAAAAACCCCCTTTAACAATGCATTTTAAAGATGACATTTTGAAACTTTAATCAACTGTTATATATAGGGAATTTAGGATTACAAATGTCAAAGTTTTGAATTTTTGCAAAGTGTAAAATTGTTTTAGAGGGAACAACTACTAAAAGGTGCCTAGTTTTTTTCCACGACTTGCTTTTATTTAACTATTACCAGAAAAAATGCGTTTTCTAATGTCAGTCCTTTGTAATTATTTTAAGGATTGAAAATCGCAAAAAACGGCACTTTTTTAATGGAGTTTTGAGCCTCAAATACTTAATTTTTACGCGCAACATAAATCTAATTTAGTCTAATGTACACATATGTCCTTTTTTAAACCTGTCAAGGAGTCCTACTTCTGTTTTAGGCTCTTTTGTGTAAACATCTATAGTCTTTTGAGCAAAAACGAAAAATCATTCATTCGACATAAATTATGTAACACCTGCTAACACTAACATAATTTGTTTAGAAATTTCATTTTTTCATCCAAAGAAATGAAATACAATAATCCAAATTCAAAAAATACATAAAGCACTAAATATTCCTTCTTTTTAAGTATTTTCCATACCCGTTTATAAGGGCGAATTCTTAGGCACAGCACTCTATGTGATCTATAGAATTTATACACACCAATTAATATACTAAAAATTAATTAGTTAAAAATAGATACCAAATCTGAAAACGTACCTCCAGCAATTATCGATCATTGTCCATTTTGTAAATGAATTTTTTGACTGTTTTTGTAAATGAACGATAAATGCTATATGATCTATACATTTTTTTAAAAAAACACGATTAGTAATCTTAAGGGATAATTATCAATTTCAATATATTTGGAACATCGTTACATCATTAAAGTGCACATGAAATACATTCTCCATATAGATCATAATGTAATGGAATTTACTTGTGTGCCCCAAAAACTAACTCTAAATGCATCTAATTCTATTCTTCACAGAAAGCATGCTGTAGTCTACCTCAGATTATACATATAAATTTCATATTGCATGAATTATCTTAACATCTTTAAAATGCGCCGAACATCAGTAATATGCAAACAATCTCTATATAATAAAAGGCAGTGTAACGCATCCGGGGCGAATCCATCAATCTTACCATTCTCCGAGGAAGAGACTGAAGTGTGAAAGGTTCCATTCTCCCATTGTTTGACAAGAAACAAGAATCCCGCAATTACTTCTCAAGGTTACAAGTCCTGATAATTGAGCAGTGGTAGACACTTCTTCCTAACAAATCAGAAGGCACATCGCATTTCACCACCAAAATAAATCGCCAAGTGTCACTTGAGATTATTTCAAGTATTAAGTTGCAAACATATTAAATTATATTAAATTTTCTTTGCGACATGTAAGGAATTTAAATTTTTTTTCTCATATAAAGTGATTCACGGAAAACAATGATATGGTATTTTTAAAAATATCCTTTTTTTTCGCTGCAAAAAATTGATAAAACTGACCTTAAATATTTTAGACTTATTATTTTGTAACTTATTTTTAAATTACACATTACTTATATTTTCCTTTTCTATATACTTATGCATGTAAATTTAAACTTAAAAAAAAAAACATATTCCATATTTTAAAAGTAAAAAATTAATATTTATACGAAAAGTAAAGTTAATAATTTTTTATTTATAGCTTTGCATCAGGAGGGCAGAAGCTTAGGGTATTAGACGGTTGGGATTCAACCCGAGATACTTATTTATTAATCAATATACATATAAAAAAATTTGGAGGGGGAGGAAGGGGGGGGGGTAAACGATAAACTACAATTTCAAAGTGTTATTAAAAAAATAGTATTATTTCAATAGTTGCAGCAGACTGTTTTAATTACGCACTTTTATTGTATATTTATTAATTTTTTGTTTTATTAAGAAATCTTAATTTTGTTATAGTATATTAGCCGGAAAACCTGGTTTACCCAGAAATATTGTAAATGCTAATCGTGTGTTTATTAGAACATAAACTATCCGAACTTTGCTCATCTAAACGCTTCCATATTGCCAATTATTTTTTTATCAGTTTTTCAAATTTTAAGTGAAAAACACAATTTTCACCCACCGTCCTAGGACGGGCATTTACACTAGTTTTTAAAGATAAACCATGTTGTAACGGAATTGTTTGTGTGTCTCTGTAAAAGTATTGTAAATTCTAAACTCGCAATTTTCAACAGAGAATATTCGATACTACTTGATTATCCCGTCGACCAATTTCGCCAAATAATACAAATCGCCAAACTATTCGCCAAATTATGCAAATGGTAGAATATTTCCATTCTAAACCTTTAAGATAGGAAAATTAATGAATTTAATTTTTAAAAAATCATTAAAGTATAGGGTTAATTTAATAATGACGTTCACTTATGGCGTAGTGGTATACCAGATATAAAATTTGATTTATTTCGATGATTTTGGACAAAAGAATACTAATAGTTTACGTATTTAAATGAAAAATTATTAAATTAAACCACAAAGAAAAACACATATTTTTAAAGTATTGTATTTGTGATTAAAATGTATATATTCCATTGGCGTCAGAAAAAAACACTCGGCAACGTGGTGCATATATGACATCTGTGCACTTATAATGCATTAATTTGGCGAGATTACCAGAATCGATTATGAAAAATTCAATTTTTTTTCACGCTAAGTTAAAAGCGAATTAGTTAAAAAATGTATAATTTTTACAGCTTTTCTTTCTTAAGGTCGGACAAAATGAATCCTCATTTAAACTATCTGTTTAGAATTTCTAAATTGATTTCTCAACATATTGCTTAATATTAGACTATTAATTGTTAAAAGCGTATTTTTTTACACTCTTTAATTTAACCCATCCTGTTTTTTGTGTGTAAATATGAAATTTTGGACTCTATTTTTGATACACTTCTTGATAAGCTAAAATTATTAAAATTATGTTCACAGGTGAATTTTCGATGGCAGTGCATTCTTTTATTATTTTCAGTAATTAATTATAAATTAATACATTAATTGTAAGACATTTTAATGTTATCATGCCAAAGTTGATCAATTCCCAAATAGTCTTGTAATGCTTATATTTCTACAAGAGTTAAAACAACAATGGATTTACTTATGCGCCAATAAACGCTCTCAAAAATAGACCAAATGGTTGTGAAACTGCAACAATAAAAAATTTTAATGGCTAAAGGCTAAAAAAAATAAATTATAAATAAAAAATAAAGAGTGTAATATTTAAAAAAGAGCATGCTTTTATCAATTAACAGTTAATAACTTAATTTACGAATTTACGTTGAGCAATCAATTTACAATTCCTAGAAGGATAGTTTAAATAATGTTGAATATTTTTTTCATTTCCTTTTCCCTATATTGAAAGAGAAACAGAGTAAATATTATGTAGTTTTTAATAAATTCATTTGCTTGCGTTTTCTAGAAAGCGTAAAAAAATCCGTAGAATTTTCGTAAACGAGTTCGGTGCCCGCGCCAAATGAATGCAATGTAAATGAAATAATAATAAAAAAACAACAACAACATGAATTGCAGTCAAACAAATAGGCTTGATTTTCAAGGTGAATATTGAATGTTTATAAAATAGCGTTTTTTTTAAAAGCTATTTTTGATTTTATACTTATTAGTATTGTACACTTCATATTTTATTTATCATTTATATTATACTTTTTAGACCTTAAAATGTATTATTGTTGCAGTTTATGGGAATCAGTTGGGATATTTTGGCGTCTAGTTGGCACATAATCACATAGCTGCCAACTTGTACGGATTTTTCATACCACTAAAATTTTACAGCGAGCTTCAGCTAATTGAATCACCGAAATGCAAGCAAATTTAACGTTTAAATATGCCAAACTTTTCTATTAAATTTTAGTGGTACGAAAAATCCGTACAAGTTGGCAGCTATGTAATTAAATCCGTTGTAGGTTCAACTCTCATACAACTGTGGGCATGATGGAGAATATTACTATTATCACCTGTGGCGGGGTAATCAAAAAATGCCTAAAAATACATGTATTAATTTATAATTAAGTTCTAAAAATAATAAAAAGTTGTGCTGCCTTCGAAAAGACGCCAGTGAATGACTTTTTATAATTCTAGCCTATCAAGAAGTGGGTTAAAAATCGATTATGTAATTTCATCTTTACATACAAAAATCAGATTGAGTTAAAAAAAAAGAAAAAAGTGTATTCAAAATACTACCGAGCTAGGCTCGGTCTACCAGGTACTGATATTATTAAGTAAAGATGAAAAATTTGTAGAACAAAATCTTCTTTTCAATAAAGGGATAAAAGAAACACAAGGGGAGTCGAAAGTTTTTAAAACATTGACAGAAATTGAAATAGTGAAGAGTGAATATAAAAGTTACATTTTGAGTAAAATAATTTAAATAGTAATAATAAATTAATTATAATCATAATTAATCATAATATATTAAAACGCTAAGGTAAACTTTCAGTCCAGTGCGAAATGAGCATTACTGCGCATGCGTAAAGGTAAGTCTAAAACATGTTCAATTTTAGAGGAAACAGAGCAAGATCCGGTTAGCCCAATGGTCAAAGCATGGAACTATTAATAAAAAGGAACTGACATAGCCTTAAAATAGTGAAGCTTCAACTGTAACCGCTAGCAAAGGGGTTGTTTATCGACGGTGGAAACTCCCACCAGTAGGTTTATATTGATATTTTAAACGCCTAATTTTTACAAAATTTCAGTCATAAATAGTGCAAGAAACAATTTTTCATTTTTACTGGTAGGAGTTTTCTTTGGTGGTAGTTAGGCCCTGAGTTTCCGCCATATTGTGACAACCATGGATACAAACCGACAGTTTTATAAGGCATACTGACACCGGTAAAAACAAATAGAAATGTTTATGATATTTTTGAAAAAAAATTCCATGAATAAGACGCTTCTTTAAGACGAAATCTTCTATTCAATTTTACTGGTGGGAAGCTTGACCTATCGGTAGTCAGAAACTGAAGAACCGATTTCAAAAAAGCAGCCGCCATATTGTGACAACCTCCTCAGTTACTTCACTCGCAACTGGTAGACAATACACTATATGTCTCCTCCTTTTTATTCATAACTCCATTGGTCAAAGGCGTCAGTTAAAGATTTGAATCCCTGTAGCGAACGCGAGTTCCATCACCGATCCCGGAAAAATGATTTCTGTAATATTTTTTGGCGATAATTGAGGACTAAGAATGGAAAACGCTAAAAGTACCAAAATTTCGAAAATCTAATCTTTTTTTTTTAACAAAAAATATGTTTTAGATGCCAAGCTTAAGAAACACGAGAACTCTTGAAGTGCCAACCATAGTATAAATAGTTCAAAAAAGAGTAGGAAAATGTTCCAGGTTGAAAGTTCCACATGAAGGGAGGTGAAGAACGGTGAATGTGCCACATGAAGTGAAGTGCGCTGAAAGTGCCAGCGATAAGATGCTCGGCAACTGGTGGCCATTACACAACTAGATCATGCTGTTATTGTTTACATCCATGTGATATTTTTAAGCAAGGTGAAAAATATTAAGTAAATAAATAAAAGAAATGCTTACAACTATTGGGTATTCAAACACTAAACGAAAAGAAGCTGTGTACCAACATTCTAAAGTGTTGAACTAAGAGCCGAAAAGGAGTAAAGTGGAAAACGCTGTAAGTACCAAGAGCCAAAAAGGATTGAAATGGAAAACACTATAAGTACCAGAAGCAGGCGTTTTTCTTTTTTCCGTTTTCTTGAAAAATTTCCTCTTCTAGACTTTCAGCATTTTCCATTCTTAGTCCTCAATTCATTTCAATAATGTTTTATTTCTGGAGGAGAATTTATGTGATTTTTAGGGTTCCGTACTTAAAAAGTAAAAACGGAACCATTATAAGATCACTTCTGTGTCTGTCTGTCTGTCTGTCTGTCACAGCAATTTTACTCGTAAACTATGGAACGTGGAAACTTCAAATTCGGGGAAGTAATAAAGACTATTGACCAACATATTTTCAGATTAATAAACATTCATAAATATATTTAGTAAAAAAGTAGAGGGGCTAATTATGCTACTTGAAAAAAAAAATCTTTTCTTTCCCTATCATGTGGGGTATCCTGTGAAAGCTTTTGTAACGCTGAACTCAAAAATACATTCCTTTTAATTTTAGGTATTATATTTTCAAAGATATTGTTGAAAATATAGCGCAAAAATATGCCCCCCCCCCCATCTAATTCCGAATCTACTGAAACTAAAATTATGAAAAAATTAGAGATAGTAGACGATAATTTAAACCTTGAAGGAAAATTATAGCGATTACCCTAGGTCACATAGTTTTTGAGTAATTAGCATTTTTCTGTTATACACAAATTTCGATTTACGGACATTCAAAAAAATTGTTGAGCATCCTTGAATATACCTATCGTTGCAGAAGCATAAAAGCATTGTTGATAATGATTTTCGAAAAAATCATCGGTAATTCGCCGAGATATTAACCCTTAAAGGTACGGTCAGTTTGGACATACACAAGGACAGCGGCGGCGTACTGTATGCCTAGTTAACAACTTTTAATGATAAATATGTGTAATGTAATTTTCAGTAACAGTATAAAAGCAATAACCGTCAAATTGTTAAAAACATACTAATTTAAGGGGTCTCGGGACTCTAAAAAGTGGAAAAAATGAAAAAAAAAAAAGAGACCATTTTCAACATTTAATGTCTTAAAATGTATATGATTTTAAAACACAATTTTAATTGGGATAAAAAATTGCAAGATACATAATTATTATTTATAGGGGGCTCGAAACTGTTAGAAATTTGTCGAACAAAAAATTGGCATAACAGTTTACGCGCAGGATTACAAAATAAATATTGCAACTAGAATGAAAATTTTGGTGCTTACTTATACTTCAGATTGCAATAATTTCCCTAAACTTATATAAATTTGTATTTAAAGCTTTTATATTTTTAATGCAATGTTGCATTTAGCTAATACAAAAATTTGAAAATTTCAACAGTAAAATCACCTAAAAAAATATTATTTTGAACAATAAAAGGAAATTTTACGTTCAGTTTATACAGACTAACACGAAAAATGTGTTTTGAAAATTTCATGAAAAAATATTCAGAAGTTTTTGAGGTATCCTGCGCGTTATGCCTAAAAAACTCCATTTTTAAAATAATGACTTTAAAGTTTCGGAAACGCCTCTTCAGCTATTGAGCGGGTATAATTCTAAAAGCCTAAACTTCTGTTCTAATGAATTTCAAGGAAACAATTATATCAAAATATTCAGAAAAGATAGGAGTTTAACATCTAAAAAAATTAAAATTTCTTAAATTTTGAAGCTTTAAGAGTCCTGCGACCACTTAATCCTTTCCGACACGGAGTAATTCTATTTATAAATTTATGAAATAATGAACTGACACCAGAATTTATAAACGAATTTATTAGAAAATGCGAACTTGCTTATTTTCACGTACATGATAAAAGGAAAATTTTAATTAAATATTCTTGGTGCCGTTTGTCTGTTAGGAATTAAAATTAGGTATCCGTTTTTTAAGGGCATCGCGCCCTCGAAAGATTTAATTAGAATGAATCGCGTAAATACTGTGGGATTCGCGATAGTTTGCATTGATTATTGTATCTCTCAATACGCCTCGAGTGACTTTAAAAGTTAATTAAACACCTATCTGGAAAAACGCGGCACTGACCAAGGCGGCGTTGCAACTTTGAGACCTCAATTCGACCCATTATTGTCATTTAATCTTATAGTTTGGCGAATGATAGATTTTTGGTCGACGGGATAACTAAGTAGTACCAAAGATACAATCGCTGTTTTCGTCTTTGATTAAGTAAAATAAGTTAAACATTTCAAAATAAGCTAATATAAAAGGAATTAAGTAAACAGAGTCTCTGTCTCTCGGTATTTTTTAACAAAACGAAAAGAAAGTTCTTTTAAATAAGACATTTTAAATTAATCGTTTTCAAACTGACGTAATTTTGACCAAACTCTTCTTTCTTTTTTTAATATTCACGTGAAAATACTTTTGTTAGAAGTTAAATATTATTTGCGCTTTCCTAACAAAAATAGTTGAAAAGTATCCTCTCAAAATATCAAATAAATGTCTAGCGCAATTTCTAAATTTAAACTATTTTGCAATGTTATTTTGTGTTCATTTTATGCAATAACAGTAATGTGACGTAAATATCACGTAATTTCTCCTATTTAAGACTTCTAACGCATGTTAATGGATTTATTATTTTACAATTTCCTTTCTCTCTTAAAATTCACGTGTAAATATCGTTTTTATGACGTAATTTTTAATAAGTTCCTGCTTTTTGTACATAATTATTTAATTCTAATTACAAATGTTTTTTTCTGTTTATAATAGTCACGTGTAAATAAATTTTTAATTTATTTATTTATTGCATTAAATATCTCTTGAAATAATTCTTCGATTTGAAAACTGTCTGCATCAGCGTGTTTATCAAACATTTCTGTATAATACCACCGATTTTTATATTTTTGTATGCATTATTTTTCTTAATATTTACGAAGAAAGAACTACGGTCACAAAAAATTCATAACCGGCGGCGGTGGCGGCGGTGAAAGCGGTAGTTACTTTTTTTAGAATAGAGAGATACAATTACAAATTCATATATTTATTCTACGGAACCCTCTGTGCACGAGTAATGCTCGCAGTTGACCGTTTATTATTTCTTTTAATGCTTTACAATTAAATAAAATGTAACCCTCAATAATATTTTTTTTAATACTAATTTTATATTAAACATATTTAAGCAAAAATATTTTGCATGCAATGATCAATTAGATAAATTGAACTGATCTATAATTTTTGCTCTATTTTCTGAACATAGTCGAAAATATATATGTGTTTGAGTACAAAATTTATTTGTCATTCTTTTCCATGAAAGTAGAAAACAGAGAGAAAGAAATATATTCATATGTGAACTATAACCGAAATTACCTTGATATTCCATGGTTTAATAATTAAATAATGTATGAAAATGTAAAAAACAAATTCAAATAATTAAAAAATTTGTATTTAGAAACGTTACTTGCTAGCATCATGTTTTCCATTTAAGGCTTTAGAATGAGACAGATAAAAATAAAATTGATGAAAAGTCTTAATAGTCGTGTATTTAAAGAAAAATTTAAAAAAATAAATATTGTTATTAAAAAAATGAGAGTGTATTAAGTAAAAATAAATGTTCTACTCAATATTTTTAGTTCAACTTTAGATAAAAAGCTAGCACATTTGGTTATAAATTAGAAACTTAACATTCTTTCACTTCATTGAGCAGGTTGCACTTACAGCACCATCTATCGCCTAAAATCTATAGAAATTACTTATACAATATACCAATTTCACCAAAATTTCAACATTTAATTATATTTAAAGGAACCATTTAAAAATTCAAACATTTTTTCTAATGAAACTTTCAAGTTGTTTGTAATGAAATCTGGATGGGTACTTTCTAGTAATCACCGAAAGGAAAGAAAAAAAAATAATCATTGAAGAAGAACATATTTTTTCTTTTGATTAGTGCGGTTATTTGATACAAAGATCATATTATCGCATTAATCCAGAAATACATTAAATGGGGAAAAAATAAAATAATTCCACAGCAAACTTTCTTAAAACTCAATATACATAAATAAGCATTATAATAATGTACTGCTGTAGAGTTTTTAAGTGTTATTGCTAAAACATACACAGAAAATCTTGATTTGAAACTTTTAATATAAAACGTATCTACAGGGCTCCCACTCGGTACGTTTTTTTGAACACCACTCTTGTTTAAAGAAACATTTTGTTTATAAATTTCGCAGAAGCATACCGGAAGCAGAGTTTTTTCCCAATTGTTGCAGAAATCTACCACGAATTTGTTTCTAAAAAATACTGGTTTTAAAAAAAACAGACCAGAGGTAGCCCTGTATCTAAGCTACATGAAATTCAGTAAACATAAACGTGTGAGCAAATTTAAAAAGTGACAATCAAGAAATATTAAAATTTCGAATTCAAGTTCCATTCTGCAAAATAAAGTTGTTTGTCCGATCATCGGGCCATTAGTCCCATTCACTGTTTGATTTAAATATTATTTTCATAACATTTCGGTGCCTTTAGCGTTGTAAAATGTGACCACTTATTTATGTTTCGATTAGTGCGCAAAGAACTAATCGGACTTTTCCCATCCTTAATAGATGGGTTTCTGAAAAACATTATGATGCTAAGCACTAGTTAAACTACTCGCACTAACTGAAACCTTTATGCTACAATGTTTTGCATTTCTGTTAAATTTACATCGATCCAGGAACCACAAAGGACCCACGTATAAGGAATTGTGAAAATAATTGTCAAATATGTCCCAATCTAAGATTTATAAGATCAAAGATATAGATCCTGAACCTTTTTGGGATTTTCTCCGACATGGAGAATAATAGCGTTTAAGATTGGCCAAATTCGGATGGGCTCCAAGCAGAAAGCGTGGGAAGATTTGTCCGAGCTTCGTCAGAGAAAAAAAAGATTTTCCCACGTTTGCTGCTTGGAACCTATCAGAAATGTTCGAGCGAAGGCTCCTTCACTGAGTTAAGCGCGGGAAATAAAAACCCAATCGACACTTTACTCGTCTTGAGATACTCCCCTTTGGATACCAGGGTATCCAAAAAGGATCCTGTTATGTGGCACCCACAGATATCATGAAAGGATAAAGTGTGAAAATCTAAAATGAGGAGCAAATAGATAGATGGTGAATTTTACTGGTGAGAGAAATTTTCTAGGAAAGGAAGAGGGTCTCTGAGGTGACAGACTCTAGAGAAGAAGTTCGTAGTTGAGTCAGAGTGGGATTTGAGAAAATTATTTAGTTCATCGTGAGCCTAGCGAAGACCTCTCAATCTTCGAGTGAGTTCCATCCGGTTCGCAATGTTCCTCCAGAAAGCAATTTTAATAATCAGTCTTGTTGAATTATGAAAACATTTGCTGTTTGCCTCTAAGAACGCACAAGGTTAATCCATGCGAACTTGTCATGTCTGTCACACCGCTGAAAATCGTTATGCTTCTTGGCCACCGTTATTTTCGAAAAGTTAGCTTCGCCTTCTTCAATTGATGAGATATCTCCGATAAAATAAGTCTCATTTTTCCGTTTTAAAATACTGGTAGCCAAAAATCGTAGTGTGTGACAGACATGAGAAGTTCGCATGGAATTAACCACAATAGACTTTTGCATAGCAGACATCTTTTACGCTTTCTTCCTACCACTAAAATTTTATAGTAATTATTGTCTTGTTTCATCATCCGAATCTCACTATTAAACAAGGCGAAAATCGCTGTTAAATTTTAGTGGTAGCAAAAAAGCGTAAAAATTGGCAGCTATGCTTTTGTCACCTTTATTATCCGTAGTGCCAAAGTTCAAAGTCCCTGTTAATTTTAATCTTCTTAGTCGACTAGTGCATCCAGACCGCAATAAACATTCTATTTGAGAACTCTAGAACTTCAACCAACAGTTATCTGTGAAATAGCCCATTCTTGTCACCAATTAGTAAACAACTCAGTTATAGAAATTCTTTGTGTAAAAGATAGATTACCCTGTAGCTGATTGAACTCAGGAGAACCACGAAACTAGAACTATATATCTATTGAACTCGATATATCTTTATCCTGCTGAAAGCAATTTGCGCAATGCACATCCGCGATATTTATCGCCGAGCGAGTATTTTTAATTGGTTGGGACTATTTATGTCACGTTTTTTCTAAATATGTGCCATCCCTTTAAGTTCTTCTGCATGAGTCTCGAAGCTCTGATTAACGTGTCTTCGTGTAAACAAAATCGCAGCATCTTAGGAGAGTTCTACTCGTTGAATAAAGGATTTATTTAAAGTTCATTATTTAAGATATATATTTGGCAGTTGTGCATTTGAAATACTTTTTATAAATGTTTTGTCGATAATCATAACCGAATCCTTTAATTTACGCATTTAACTGTGATCCATTTGTTGCTTTTTTTATATAAAAGATCTGCTTTGCTAAATCTACTTAAGCTGTCTTAGTCTGTTAAAGAGCTACCCACTCAACATTCTGTCTGAGACGTTACAAAATAAAAATATTATGTGTTAACGTTATTATAAGAATATAAATAAAATGCTTTAACCCTCTCGCTGCGCAGCCCGAGGTATGCTCGGGCATGCATTTTTCCGTCTAATTAATACTATTTGTTTATTCCCACCAGTTATTTTTTAGCGAAAACTTTGTCTCATTTAATCAGGACATTTTCCCTGATTTCGATAGTAAAAAATTTCTGCTTTAAAGAGCCGGTGATAAAAGATTACAATGCTGTAAAAGACACTCGTCACGAAGAATTACTTAAGCAGCAAGAGGGTTAATATACCGTACAAACAAAATTAGTTTAAGAGGTACAGTCGTGGAAAAAAGTAAACGCCCCTACCATCTCTGCAACTAAGTATAATAGAAAAAAAAATTACTGGTACCAAACGATTGAAAATAATGTCTACTTTTAAATGATGTATAATTTTTTTTCTTAGTGGTCCATGTACAAATCGAAACCAGACCAAACTTCGTTTTTTTTCAATAGGAATACTCAGTTTTGAAAGCATATTTTAAATCTTCGACACAAACTATGTCTAGAAACAAAATTTCAAGTTATTGGGTTGATAAGTTTTCGAATTATAAACATTCAAACTTTAAAGCTTCTAATGTTAAATTAAATTTTCATATTTTTATTAAAATCTCCTGAATTTATAATACGAATGTGATTATTTTGTGTGTGGTTTTAATACTAAAAATCCTAAACATAGCTGCCAACTTTTACGCTTTCTTCCTACCACTAAAATTTTATAATAAATATTGTCTTATTTAATCTTCGAAATCCAATGATTAAACAAGGCAAAAGTCAAAAATTTTAGTGGTAGCGAAAAAGCGTAAAAGTTGGCAGATATGCCTAAACATAATTACATAGAATTTATAATTAAAAAAAAAATTATAATATGAATTACGAATTATGAAATTAATATTCGAAAACAATATGAATTGCAACCTACAAATTTTTGATAGATTTATATTTATTATATCCTGTTTTATGCGAATTCTCAATTTAAAAATTGTCTTACAAGTAGGTTTCGGGGCCATCTATGATGTGAAGAAAAGCATAATTTAAAAATAGATATATTACACATTTTATTGAAACATGTGGGCTGACAGTAGTCGAAACATATTATGCGAGTGAAATGGTCATTGTGGTAAGAAATAATACATTAATGGAAGTGACGTAATCATTCTGTAGAATTTCAACAATCCAGTACTGAACTTCAATATGGATACAGCCCCTAAATTATGCTCAATTTAAAATAATTAATTTCTGTGAAACTAATCGTACGAATTTCATGAAAATTTGTTTTTAGTCTAATTTAAGGGTGTAGAGTTTATTTATAGTGTCACACTTGGGTATTGCTGATGAAAAAAACAAAGCTAGGGTTCGTTTTGACAGGAAGTTGGTACCTTAACACGTTGACTGCCATACTACGAGTATACTCGTAGCTTTAATATTCGTTGCTGTAATTTATTACTTTCTCACCATTATTTAAAAAAAAATGCCTAATTTATTGGTAGAAATTTCGCTGTGTTAGTAAAGCGAAATTTACCTTTCAAAATTTGTTGTGGCAAACGACTTTCAAGAATTAGAAAACTCTTACTTTTTGAGACAGTGAACGTGTTAAGCAATTTTTATAGACAAGTTTTAAAAGTAGACTTTATTTCCAATCGTTTGGTACCTTGTGTTTACTTTTCTTCCCACGATAGTACAATGATGAGCACGGTGTTAAAACTGACAGCCTTATTTTTAATTATTTTTGATTTGTTTCTTAGAAATTATCATTATTTTATGGAGGAAAAAAGGTTCTTGTCGCATTTTTATGTTATTTTGATAACAATTAAGCGCTTTTGGGGTTGTGCAAATTTGAGCATTTTTTCCCTTTAGATGAGTGCGCAATGCATCTAATAAAACCATTATTTTCTTTCTGCGAAAGGAACCTTCTTCTGCAAATCTGAATTTTTTAAAAATCTGTGGACAAAGTTTTATGTAACAGTATCGGAAGTAGGTAAATTCAGAGGCTTCTCCTTACAGAAACATACTTTTCTAGAAAATCATTTAAGATTTTCTGTTTCTATTTATTATTATAATCTTTAATATATTCGAGATGACTTCTTTCGTGATTTGAAAATGTGAAAGGAAAAGAAAAAATGAATAGTTAGAAATCAGCATTTAATGTGTCAAGAATTTGTGATTGCATTCAACACGAAATTTACTTTTCACAACGTTTCGGAACGAGAGAAATCTGAATTAGTAACGTCAATTATTTTCTTTGAGTAAATCATTAATTAAAGTATTTTTCTGGACAAATGTAGTATGAAACACGTTTCTGTTTTCTATTACCTTGAAGGAGAATCCGTCAATCAATTACACTGTTCAGAGTTTTCACAGCGCCTTAATAGTTTACAATATTCGTGTTTATGTAAATTTAGTTGCTAAAAAACTTGAATACTATTTGTGATATGCTTTACTAATTTGTGTAATATTATACTAAATTGAACAAAAAGCTCTGGGAAATTCGTGAAATTTCCGTTGTTATGCGCAAATTAACAACAAAAGCAACAAAGAGTATTCTTCAAAGTAGAGGCCATCATAGTCCACGACTTACTGCCATCATTCTGCCATATTCCAGCTTGCTGGAAGTACAATGGCGGCTACTTGGAATCGAAAAACTCTTGACATGCTTCTTAAACTTCATTAAAAGATTCAAATTGACGGCCCTTGAAAAAGTGTTACATTGATCCAAAGAGGCTATAAGATGGAGCCACGTCTGCAATTTGGGCGGTGTGTGGGATAATTTCGGCGCTGTCCAACTGTGCAAACTTGTCCTTTGTCTTCTGGACCAAGCGCCGTTCGACATTGTCCTGCTGAAACAAAATGCGCTTTCAGCGAACTAATCTTGGATACTTCTGCACCAATTTGTCGTAGACGCGATCCATCTGCAGGCAATAGAGCTCGGCATTGATGGCACGACCATCATATACCATAAAAATTCTGTTAACTATTATATTAAAAAATGCCCAGAACTTTTTGCTCAACCAAATAGTATCAAAAAACATACAGCAAATACGATGTTTCAAACATATTTTCCTTTTTCTATTTGTTAATAATTAGATTAATATTCTGTGTAAATCAACGTATTGAAAAATTATCTCTTTCCAATTCCTTAAATTGAATCAGTCATCCAATTTATATTGTTTTTGCTGAGTTTTCATAGTGTTTGTTTAATGGAGTTAAGGGTAAAGTGGAGGAGACACATAGGAGACTGTCTACCAGTTGCGAGTGAAGTAATTTAGGAGGTTGTCACAAGATGGCGGCTGCTTTTTTAAAAATCGTATCTCCAGTTTCTGATTACCGCTGGGGCAAACGTCCTACCAGCAAAATTGAATAGAAAATTTCAGTTTTATTCATGGAATTTTTCTCCCACAAATTTGGTAAAAATTTCTACTTGTTTTTACTGGTGTCAATTTACCTTGTAAAACTGTCAGTTTGTTTCCCTGGTTGTCACAATATGGCGGAAACGCAGGGCCTGACTACCGCCAAAGTAAACTTCTACCAGTAAAAATGAAAAGCTGTTTCTACCATTATTTATGACTTAAATTTTGCAATAATAAGGTATTTAAATAAGGAGAAAATTTCTATATAAATTTACTGGTGTAAGTTTCCACCGGCGGCAAACAACCCTTGCGATAGTGGTTACAGATGAAGCTTCACTATTTTAAGGATATCTGAGTTCTCTTTATTAATGCTTCCATGGTTTTACTACATTTATCTAAATTTACCACTGACCTGTGACCTATTAGTGGAATAAAGCGCAAAATGATTTTTAGTGAGTTGTGTCACATTTCTTGCGTGTTAGCACACACAGGTGCGTCTTGCTAAACGAATAGTCTCCTAAGTCTAGTTACCCGGAAAATCTATTTACAAATGTTACAAAAAAACTGTCGCAACAAACGAAACTTTGTCTTTAAAAATACTATAAATCTCAAATATGTATATTAGTTTTCAAGGTTTCTAAAGACAAAGAACGCTTGTCGGAATCATAGGCAACTGCAAAGGGGTAAGTGTGTATTTTTTTTCATAGCTATATTGTATTTTCGTATTATGTTATATTTTTGTATTTAGCTTTCTGACTAATATTCCATAACGTATATAAAACATCAGCAATATATAAATTAAGAAAATAAAATATTAAAAGATATGTAATTCAAGTTTGCCCTAGACAGCAGTAGACTAGAGTGCCTTAGACAGCAATTAGAAAGGCAGCAGAGGACTAGAGTGCCTTAGACAGCAATTAGAAAGACAGCAGTAGACTAGAGTGCCTTAGACAGCAATTAGAAAGACTGCAGTAAAGAGCGAAATCTTTGATAATTTTTGTCGGCTATTAACCTGCGGCTAATACACAAGTATCGCTTTTAGTAAATTAAAAAAAAAATTATTTGAATACATTATAGAAATTTTTCATACAAAAGTGCTTTTTAGTATTGTTAATGAGCAATCTAAAAAAAAAAAGTTGTCAATGAGAAAATGGTTTTCACATAAGCTTTGCACACCGGGCAGTAAGTTGTAAAGCCGGGAATCCCGCGTTGGAGCACCTAATATTTACAATATCTCATATATAACAAACTTGAAACTATACATTTGATGGCTTAAAAAATAAAAATGTATTCATAAATAAAAGAAATTTGTCCCGGTCCACATTAAATATCATTAACTACTTTGACGGTTTATGAATATTTTATTTAACTTATATTATATTATCTACTTTTATCTATTTTCGGCGCTTTCACTTAATAACATTAAATTTTTCCCGATATAAAATTCCAAAATATATTACTGCATCTTTATAATTTAGTCAAAAGGCATTTTTTAATTGAAAAGTGAATGCAGTTTCCATGTCTGAAAACTCGTTTACGAAAATTTTCCCATTTTCACTTATCTAAAAAGGATCAGTTTATTTTCCTCTTGAGTGACAAATTCAATAATTAATTCAAAATTCTATAAATAACTGTTAACGAGGAAACGAAAAGATCTCGTTAAATGACATTCCCGAAGGAGTTCAAGTAGTTTCGAATTTCAATGAGTGAATATTATTGTTCAGAACTATAATCTTTCTCTTACATGTCGGATAATGCATGTTTTCTACAGGTTTTGAGAATTTCACTTGTTTAGGCTGTAAGAATTTTATACATGTTAGAAAACTGAAGGTTAATTTAAATTATTTTGCTGCACTGAATGAGGCATGTAAGGCAGAATGGTGTAAGTCTCTAATTTTGAAAATTTGAGTTAAGTACATGGAGGATTATATATCTGTTGAGATACTGGTATAAGTGATAGTTCAACAAAATGTGACTGTGGATACCTGAGAAGAGTAGCTGAAAATAGTTTACCCATGGAAAATTATTGTAACGCGTCTAAAAATATCTTCGATTTCCAGCAGTTAACACTTTCAGGCGTAGTGTAATTCTGTTCTTAAAATGGGGAAATGGCTGACTGACACCAGAATTTAAAAACATGTCTCTTTTCAAATAAAAACTTATTTGTCTAAACATTCATTATAAAGCAAGATTTTATTAAAATATGCTTAGTGACATTTGGCAGTTCGGAATTAAAATTAAATAGTCACGCCTTGTGACCATCGCCCTTGAAAGTTTTAAGGAAATGTGACGTGACATTAAACTACTCTCGCAAAGATGTTGACAATTACGGAAGCAAAGAAGGAAAATTGTGTATGGCCATATGTGCGGTCATTGTTCCTATTTCGATTCCTCGCGTTTGTAACATTTAGGATACATTTCGTATCGCATTAATTACAAAATGCCAAATGTAAGCTACAAAGGATTCAACATTATGCTTTCAAATCAAAAATATTTAAAAAATAATAATTATTATATGTAATTTAAGCAAAAATGTACCATTGTTGGTCTTTTTGTCACATTTGCAGTATTTAAAATGTAAATAAGATGTCCATAGTACCTAACTGTGACAAATAATTTTACAGGGGTCGTATTTGTGGTGAAAGTTTGAGACCAGGAAATTCTTCGGTACCAGTATTTTCTTATAGAAAATCTCTTCTTAAAAAAAGGCTAAATTTTGCACGTTTAACCTAGATTTATTTTTCTATTAAAAAAATTACGATATTTTTCCTGAAAAATTCCCTGAAGAGTAACGACCCCTCATTTTATTCTTGCCAGTTCAATTTATTTTATTAATTGTTTCAAATTTTTAAATAAGTAGAACTGCACTATGATTAAATAATTAAACGCTTTTAACTTTGTTAATTAATGAAGAAGAACTGACAAATGAATGTCCATTAACCCCTTGAGGGGCACCGGTATATATTATATACCACCTACGATTAATGAAGTTTTACACCAGAAAAATTTTATTAAATTTTACTTTTCTAAATTTGGTGGAAAAAAAAGCCCTAAAATTTTTACTTATCTTTACTTATTTTGAAATAGAATTTTTCAAAGATTCCGGTGGGAATTCAGCAGTTCACAAACGTAATTGCTTGCCCCTCAAGGGGTTAATGTATTAATTTACGAAAAGAATATTTGTTATTATTTTTTAACACAGCTGCTTCAAAAAAATTAATGTTTTTGTACTTAAGAATTCCTGGAACTCAATAGACGCTCCAGAAAATTAACAATTGTTGTCATGTCATATTTTTGAACCTTCCACCTTTTGTTAAAATCAAATCAATATCATTTTAGTTACAGAAAATATTTAATGAAACAGTTATTTTTCTTGTTTCTAAGTTGTAATTTATAACCACATTTTTTTTTTTAATTTCTGGTTTTAGCTGATCTGGAAAAATCCGAATGTTTGGCAGGTATGCCTTTAATTTATTTAGTTCAGAAAATGTATTATCTCATTTGCATGGTTACTTCTACCTTTTGATACCGCTCATTAAATTTGTGCATTTATTTGTTCAGTAATACCGGGATAATTCTACCTTTGTACTCAAGAATTACATAGCTTTTAAAGTTAATTTTATCATTAGACTCTTGAATTATGTATTTTAACAGAAATCATATTTTGTAACGGACCCGGCAAGGCCGCCACCTTAAAGATCATTCCTAAGTAGTACAAGTTAAAAACTATTTTATTTAAGCTAAGCGAGCGGGGGTATGGCAGAGTCGATCCACAAATTTAGCCTATTTTGTACTGCGACTAAGTAGGATCACTCACTAGTACAATAACTTGCATATTATGAAACTGTTAAAAATTTCACTTACATAAAGATCTTCGATAGTCCAAAACAATGGCAATTTCACAAAATAACGTAATGCTTTTAGCTGCAAATTAAAAGTTACTCAAATATAATCTAATATTATCTCTATAATTAATCTAATAATCTTTCAATATAATCTAATTTCACTAACTTAACAACCCGTGGTTGTCAACTAACCTTTATTTTCCTAAACTATAATCCAAAATATCTTACCGACTGACAACCGCATACTCAGCAATCTTTGAACTCACTGAATAAGCGCCGCAAATTTCCGCTTTTATCACCCAATCCAGGTTTTGTATTCCAGAGATTGACGAGTCGACCCAAATCCGATGACACAAATTCTCGCTTCAGCTTTTATCCTAAGCGGATTGAGCGACGAAGACTAATTTGCATAAAATTACAGCGAAAACCAGAAGTAAAAAAAGTACATGTTGCTAAATGTTTGATATCACGTTGACATTCAAAACACTGGAGACACTTTATAAGTAAGTTGTTAGTCCCCTACAATTTTACTGCCCGAAAAGACCATTATTTAACATGACAAAGTATTGTTGGTTGAGTGATATTGTATTTTCTATGATCTTGCCATGATCAATCAGCTTTAACAACATCGCAGATTGTTTAAATTAAAGAATTTGTTAGAAGCTCGCTTGAGCAATTTCTTAGCTTGAAATTACATCGCAAAAGAAAATTAAAAATAGTAATTGCATTGCTTTGAATAGTCCGTGTTTAGTCTGTAAGAAAAAAATCTTTAAAAAAAAAGAAATATAGCTAAAGACAATAATTCAGACCATTTACCTTGAACCCAATGTTTCAAGAAAAATTGGGAAATAACTCACTTTCATTCCTCCCAGTGTTGCTAACTTCGCCTCTTTTTATCTTAAAAAACTACTTTCCAACCAGACTTTTTGTACAGTAAGTATTCTTTTTCATTGACAAGCATTCAGAGAATAAATAAAACGAAAATAACTATACAGAAATTTTGTAAGGATGGTGTTATTTATTGAACCTTTTAGTGCGCTGCTTTGCATATATGCAAGCAACAGTGTTTTGAATTTAATAGATTTTTTTATTCGTATATACATAATTCACACCAGAAAATTAAAATAGCAATATTTGCTTTAATTAATAACAGACATTCCGTTTTTAAATACAGCGAAATTAACCATTGAAATTTTTTGGTGTAAAATCAGATTCTCTGAACTACGTAATTTCTAGAACGCATTCTATCATGGGAATTAAAGGGTTAAAGGTTAAGTTTTATAAAATAAATAATTATATAAAATAAGGAATACTGTCGCATACTTATTAAAATATTTACTAATTTGCATTATTTTAGCGTACAACAGCCACACTACAGTAGTTTTTTTTTTTTATTGCAGATGTGCAACAGAAGAAAAGATTGACGTATTATATGAAAAATGCATCTCTGATTTTTTTTTCATTATTTTTCCTGTGTAATAAACTTTTCGGAGAATCATATATAATTTTTTCGAAACAAAATAAGAAATCGCGCATTTAAGGATTAATAAAAAAGGGACTAAGTTAGCAGCACTGGTTAAAACCCTAACACTTGGAAACAAAGCTCGGTCCATTCAGTGTTGCCAGATTGGGGATATTTTTAATTCAGATAATTTGACTGTAACTGCTTTCTTTAAAATAGTATAGTTCACCTTATTTCCCTGAATTTTTAATCTAATTTAATTGGACCGAATATTTCTATTTAAAAAAAGCGGTGACAATCAACAACCTGTGGACAATATGCATTACTAATACTAATTTGCAATACTAATTTGCATTATTTTAGCGTAGAACAGTTACACGACAGTAGTTTTCACTGGTATTGCAGATGTGCAACCGAAGAAAAGATTGACGTATTATATGAAAAATGCATCTCTGAATTTTTTTTCATTATTTTTCCTGTGTAATAAACCTTTCGGAGAATCATATATAACTCTTTTCGAAACAAAATAAGAAATCGCGCATTTAAGAATTAAGAAAAAAGGGACTAAGTTAGCAGCACTGGTTAATACCCTAACACTTGGAATCAAAGCTCGGTCTAATCAGTGTTGCCAGATTGGGGATTTTTTTAATTCAGATAATTTGACTGTAACTGCTTTTTTAAAAATAGTATAGTTCACCTTATTTCCCTGAATTTTTAATCTAATTTAATTGGACCGAATATTTCTATTTAAAAAAAGTGGTGACAACCAACAACCTGTGGACAAAAAAAAGTCCCCAAACTGGCAACACTGGATCCATTGCTCATATTTATTTATCATTTGTTAAAATAAATACTACTAATGTTACATCAAATTTTTGAATTTATTTTTAAAAATAAATATATTTTTCTATTTTGATCTTTTCAATTAGATAATTAAGTACTCAACCAAATAAAAACTATTATTTCACTAAGTCAGAATTAATGAATATATTAGTTCAACAAAGTTCAATTTTTCAAAATCATTTAAATTTAATGGGAAAATAACACATTAACTTACCTTAGTATATCTGCGATTCGTCTTTTCCAGCTTTCAGTTTTAGTACATAAAACAGGACTTCAGTGCTAAAAATTCTATGGTGTTATTTGACATTCAAATGTAGAAAAATGAAATGTTAATATCGATTTCGGGATTATTCTCCGCATTTAGAAATTTCTGTGGAAATATGATAATTAATGAGGCATACTGCAATAGGGAATTCTCCTTAAAAAGCACTTTAATTGCAGGCAACATGTTTTGCATTTCGTACCTGGAATGTGAATGTGTCATTATGTGACATTTATATACTATTCTTGCATAAGGAATTTAGGTAAAAACCTTTGTCGCATTTATGTGTCATACCGTTTAGGAACATTAAAGTTATACACTTTTTGAATAGTAAAGTGATAAATATAGATTTGTAAACTATTGACATTTTTATAGCTTTGTTAAATTTGTCATTATTTTATTTCAAGAGTAAATTATTATGTTAAGAAAAATATTTAGATAATCTAACAATTTTAACAAGATTTTAAATAAAATTATTACAATAAAGTTTTCACAATTTTTCCCCTTTTCACTTATTAAAAAATTATCAATTTATTTTCCTTTTAAGTGACAAATTCAATAACTGACTTTAAATTGTATAACTGTTAACGAGAAAACGAAAGAGCTAAAATGACATTCCTAACGCAGTTGAAGTAATTTATTATTTCAACAAGTAAATGTTATTGTTCAGAAATATAATCATAATATCACGTGAAGAATAATGAGTGTTTTCTACACATTTAAAGAATTTCAATTGTTGAGGAAGTAAGAATTTTACACAGAGGAGAAAAATGAAGGATAATTTAATAAAAAAAAAAATTCTGCATCATATAAATAAATTGACAATTACAGAAGACAAATAATAGAAACATGTCACCTATTAACATTTATACAGCCATGTTAAATTTATCATTATTTTATTTAGTTTATCTTCTGAGTTTTGATAAACATTTAGCTTAATTAATAGATTTACTGAGATATTAGATAAAATAATTACAATTAAATTCTATGATAAAGATGTTATATTGGGTGATCGCAAAAGTTCGTGCCCTATTTAATAGATGCTAGTAGCTTACAATTTTGACTGTGCTGATGTTTCTTTTATTACCATATTATTAACTTACAGCTATCCACCGGTGTCGTGAGTGAACATAACGTTAAAAAATTTTTTGAGATTAATTTGTGTGCAAGGTTAATTAATATTCAAAATGGAAAATGGAAAATTACATTTTCGTCATGTTATGCTATATGACTCTAAAAAAGAGTGAATGTTGGACATACTATAAAAAATATTCGTTTATTTACATCGCGCTGCTCTAAGGACAGTTAAAAAGTAATTTTATAGATTTCGAAATGGTTTCAATCTAAACGATAAAATTCTCTCTGGGTTACCCCTTCTGGTATTTATAATCATTTAATTCGTTATGTTATATTGGGTGATTGCAAAATATCGTGCCCTATTTCATAGATGTCAGTAGCTTGCAATTTTCACTGTGCTGATGTTTCCTTTATTACCATATTATTAACTTAGAGATATCTACCGGTGTCGTGAGTGAACATAGCGTTAAAAAAAGTTTTTCAGATTAATTTGTGTGCAAGGTTAATTAATATTCAAAATGAAAAATGAAATTTTACATTTTCTTCATGTTATGCTACATGAGTTTAAATAAATTCCCAAGTGCAAGAATTACTCGAGTACAGATGGTTCCGTAGAATAAATATATGATTTAGTAACTTAAATTAGTAACTTAGTTTCTTTATTATTAAAAAAGGGGTTGCTAGAAGAATACTTGAGAATTTGTAAAAAACTATACAACGTCGGGTTGGTTATAACTGTATATACTAGAAAAGTTTAAATGGATATACCATGAAAGTTCAAAGAGATATAGAACCTAAATAATATCAAATATTGCTATTCTGTATAAGTCATTTTTTACTATCATAATAATATGTTTATATGAACTTAATTCGGTACTGATAATAAAAGCAGTGCATATTTAAACTTCATTTGCATTTCATAAAACTAAATTCATCGCAGTAATAACCTTTCTTTCTTCAGTGTAGCTAAAACTAAACCTTTGTTCAAAATTTAAATTTGGCATTGTGTTAAGCGCGCTTCGAAAGGAGGTCACAATTTGCAATGCCGCCTTGGCCTCGTGCCGCGTTTTTCCAGATAGGTTTTTAATTAACTTTTACGGTCACTCAAGGATTATTTAGAGATCCACTCAATGCAAACTAGTCGCTAATCCCATAGAATTTATGCGATTCATTCTAATTAAATTAGTCTGTTTTTAACAATTTGACGTGTATTGCTTTTATACTGTTACTGGGCATTGCATTACATATATATATATCATTAAAAGTTGTTAATTAGGCTTTAAAAGCCGTTCGTACATCGAGTGCGCCGCTCCTGTCATTATGTTTGTCCAAATCGTCCGTATCTTTAAGGATTAATATCTCGGCTAATTACTGACGATTTAAAAAAAATCATTATCAACAATGCGTTTCTACTTCTGCTACGATAGGTACCTGCAGCGCTGCTCAACACTTTTTCTGAATGCCCGTAAATCGAAATTTGTGTGTAACAGAAAAATGATATTTTCTCAGAAGGTATGTGACCTAAGTAATCGCTACAATTTTCCTGCAAAGTTTAAATTAATGTGTACTACCTCTAATTTTTTCATAATTTTAGTTTCAGTTGATTCGGAATTAGATGGGGGGGGGGGGAAGAAACATATTTATGCGCTACATTTTCGACAATATCTTTGAAAATATAATACCTGTAATTAAAATAAATGCATTTTTGACTTCAGCGTTACGATAGCTTTCACACGATACCCCCCACGACATGCAAAGAAAAGAGTTTTTTTTTCTTTTTTCGAGTATCATAATTAGCCCCTCTACATTTTTACTAAATATATTTATGAATGTTTAATAATCTGAAAATATGTGCGTTAATAGTCTTTATTGTTTCCCCAATTTGAACATTCCACGTTCCATAGTTTACAAGTAAAATGGCTGTGACAGACAGACAGACACAGGAGTGATCTTATAATGGTTCCGTTTTCACTTTTTAAGTACAGAACCCTAAAAAGGAGTAAGTGTTGGACATACTATAAAAAATATTCGTTTATTTAGATCGCGCTTCCGCTCTTAGGGCAGTTAAAAAGTGATTTTATCGATTTCGAAACGTTTTCAATCTAAACGATAAAATTATCTCTGGCAACCTTCTGGTATTTATAATCACTTAATCTGTGATTTAGGGAATAATAATCCAAGGATTACTACTGAAGAGATTGCTGAGAAACTAAATGTTTATAATTCGACTTTATTTCGTCATTTAAAACAACTTGGGAACGTTTAGAAATTCGACGCATCGGAAATCTGTAACGAACTTTTGCAATCACCCAATACAATCCCTTTGTTTAGGCTGTAAGTTACTTCAGTTTTTTTTTCTTTTTTTTTTTTTAATGTTATTTAATGAACACTTTACATTTTATAGAGTGCGTCTACAGTTTGTCACAACTTAAAAAATTAAGTTAACAAGAACGAATCAAGAAAAAAAATTGTTTTTTAAACAAATCTAAGTAGATACAAATTAGATTAATTTTCATAACAAAGTAACAGTTGTAGTTCCAAAAGCTAGTATTCTTTACTGTACTCTTTAAATTTTACAGACTGCGTTAAAAGTTCCTTACAGCTTTAAAAAAATAATTCAAAAAGTACAAGTCAGGATCAAAAATATTTGTTTAAACAAACCTAATCAGGGGTAGATCGCATTCATTTTAATTACAAATTAACCGTTGCAATTACATAAGCTAGATATAAAAGGAGCTGAGAGGAATTGTTTGCTGTACATCTAATGGAGTTATTAATAAACAGGAGGAGACATATAGTCTACTGTCTACCAGTTGCGAGTGAAGTAACTGAGGAGGTTGTCACAATATGGCGACTGCTTTTTAAAAAGTCGTATCTGCAGTTTCTGATGGCCGCCGAGAGAAACGTCCCACCAGTAAAATTGAATAGAAAATTTCGTCTTATTTAAGCGGCTTATTCATGATTTTTTTTTTCACACATGTGGCCAAAATTTCTATTTGTTCTTACTGGTGTCAGTTTGCCTTGTAAAACTGTCAATTTGTTTCCCTGGTTGTCACAATATGGCGGAAAATCAGGGCGTGACTACGTTAAGAATGACTGATACCAATAAAAATTAAAATCTGTTTCTACGATTATTTATGACTGTAATTTTGCAATAATGAGGCGTTTACATAGGGAGAAAATTTGTATATAAATTTACTGGTGAAAGTTTCCATCGGCGGTAAACAACCCCTGAGATAGCGGTTACAGTTGAAGCTTCTCTATTTTAAGGATATGTCAGTTCCTCTTTATTAATAGTTCCATGGTACATCTATGCTATTGAGGCCACTAATAAAACACTTGGATGTACAATAATTCTTTATTTGTTTCCGATGGCATGCTATTATCACTAGATCAAGTATTATTTATTAAATTTTTCTATATGAAAGGCGATTCAGCAATTAAAGCACAGCAAATATTTCACACGGCGAAAGAGTTCGAGACCGGAAATGTACCCATACGCATTCAGGCTATACTGAAGTTTTTCAAACACCAACCCGCACCTAATATTAGGTTGAGCAAAAAGTTCTGGGAAATTTTTAATCTATTGGGTCGTTCGGAAAGTCGGGTGCGTTTGGGAAATCAATTCGTACCAGAAAATTCCATCATTCAATTATTAGGCATTGATTCCGATATCTAATGCCTAATAATTACCGGGCAGAATTTTCCGGTACGAATTGATTTTTCCAATCGGACACGACTTTCCTAACGACCCAATAATAGTTACCAGAATTTGTATCGTATATAGGATTACTAGTGGTACAGTCCAGACGTGGATCCATCTGATTATGGCATCTTTCGATCAATGCAACACTTTTTCAAGGGCCGTCGGTTTGAATCCTTTAATGAAGTTGAAGAAGCATGTCAAGAGTCTTCCGATTCCAAGGAGCCCCCATGTTACTTATAGCAATTCCTTAATCTGGCAGAACGATGGCAGAAAGTCGTGGACTATGATGGTCTCTACTTTGAAGAATAGTCCTTGTTGCTTTTGTTGTTAATCTGCGCATAACAATGCAACTTTCTCAAATTTCCCAGAACGTTTTGCTCAACCTAGTATTTCACTACGAGCTTTATTTGCATATTTCTGCCTATAATTTCAGTTTAGCGCTCCGTATCATTAAACTTTTAACCCAGAACTGTCCTTATATTAAAAAAAGTCAAATCTCTTCCTGAACGCATCCAATCAATCCGTATTTTTTATCGTCGTTTTTCCTTTTAAAACTAATTTTGAAAGTTGAAATGAACTTTTAACCCCCAACGATAATTATTTTATTCATTTATTACAATATTATTTGATTTAATTTATTCATCAACCATTTCGTAGATCGATATGGTTACTTCAGGTACCAGGAATTGTCTATATTATGATATGTTGCTTAAATATTTTCTATACTAATTTCGTATCCGATACATAACTATTGGTATTTAATAAAGTGACGATACATTGGGAAAATGTACGCTTAAAACTAAGCAAAAAGTGCACATTCAATTGCGAAAAACACATGATTCATTTTTTCAGTATACAACAGTGTAAGTAAAATAAGACCTATAGGTCTACAATCGCTTCTTTAGACTGCGTTTAAATTGAGAGAAATTAATAACATCGAAGCCGTCGCGGACGTCCGACCAGTGGAACAACTAAGAAAGAGGAACTGATATATCTTTAAAATAGTGAAGCTTCAACTGTAACCGCTTTCGCAGGGGTTCAATACCACGGCGGAAAACTTCCACCAGTAAATTTAAGTAGAAAATTTCTCTTTATTTAAACGCCTCATTAATGGAAAATTTCAATAAAATGTAATGTGATAAACTTATATACGTTTTTACTGGAAGTTTGCTTTGGAGGTGGTAGTTCCGCCACATTGTGACAACCAAGACAACCTACTGCCTGCATCAGGGAAAAGATTATAATACTTGAGCAAACTGACATCAATAGAAATTAATAGAAAAATTTTAATATACTTGTGAGAGAAATGTCCCATGAATAAGACGCTTAAGGCAAAAACATCTGTTCAAGTTCACTAGTGGAAGTTTTCACTGGCAGTAATCACAGGGCTCCCACTCGGTCCGTTTTTTGAACACCACTATTTTTATAAGAAAACCATCCTTTATAAATTTCGTAGAAACTTACCAGGAAAGGCGTTTTTCTTCCAATTGTTCCCGAGACCTACCACGAAATTTTTTTCATTAATAATACTGGTGCTCAAAAAACGGACCAGTGGGAGCCCTGTAATCAGAAACTGTGGATTCGATTAAAAAGAACATCAACCGTCTTATGACAACCTCTTCAGTTACATCACTCGCAACTACTAGACAATACAGTATATGCCTCCCCCTCTTTATTCATAACTCCATTGTCCGACGCATTAACCGCCTCAGGTTTATTTTTAACATTTATATTTTGAATTGAAATCGTTAATGTTACCAGAATTGTTGTCCTTATTCGCTGGATGTTAAAACGAAAACGTTAATTTTAGGGCAGGCGAGAGACAAACGAAAATGCTCTTTCCTAATTGAGTGACAATGGAAAAATTCCTGTTAGGTTTTCTTAATTGATGTTTTGGTAGATTACCGAGCCGTGGATATGACCAGTCGGTGCAAGGGACAAAACATTCATCCCGTAATGGCGAGTACGGAGTTCCAAATCAGGAGGAAGGCAAGGCGATAAAAAAGTGTGTGTTAATATTGAATGCACCCAACAAACACAGACGTTAATTTTAGCAGATTTTTATCCTTATTCGTTGAACGTTAAAAACAAAAATGTTCCTTCCAAGACATACAAACGAAAATTTTCCTTTCCAATTTAGTGAAAACGGAAACATTCCAAATAAATTTTCCTAATTGATGTTATAGTCTATAACCGAGTCGTGAATATGGCCAGTTGGTGTATTGGACAGAGCATTCATCCCCTAATGGCGAGTACGGAGGTTCAAATCAACAAGGCGATAAAAAATGGGTGTGATAATATTCAATACACCCCAAAAAAACACAGAACTCGTGGGGCATTGACGGCTGCGTTAGCCTTGGCCCAAGTGCTTGGTAGGAGCATACTATCTTTGATCATAACGGCACCGTCAAGAAAGTGTCACGCCGCCACAATGAGACCGCATAACAATTGAGGATCTCACAACCTTAGTAGATCAAGTCCATTTTGGAAAAAATGAGATAGACCATTTAGAAGGTACACAAAATCTGTTTTATTCACCCTCATAGTGAACCAAGTCTATAAACAGATGCCATATATGCGAAAGCATGTGAAAACATGCTTGTTTCACTGTGGGAGTAAATAAAACAGATTTTTTGCACCTTCTAAACGGCCTATATCATATTTTTTTTTTTCAAAATGGACTTGATCTACTAAGGTTGTGAGCCCAGTGTTGCCAGTGGGCTACTTTTTTAATTCAGATTTCTTGGTTGCCACCACTTTTTTGAAGCGGTAAAATTACATTTCTTTCCTCATTAATTAATGTGTCATTAAATAAGGTGCATTTTACCATTTCAAAAAAGTGGTACCAATCAAGAATCTGAACTAAAAAAAGTAGCCCATCTGGCAACACTGTGTGAGCCACTAAATTGGTCATAAATATAGTATGAATATGCCCACAATCATGCCATTATAGTTTATCATAAATGAAAGATAGCCTACACTGGCCACATTTACTTTTTTTAAACGGCCGTTAGGAATGACAGCTCTCCAGTCGCTCAGCATAGCCATATGCCATTTGTGGCTTTTAATAATGAAATCTAACACAAAGCTGCTCAGATAAACGCTGTTACGTTTATTATAACTGTAAACTAGCCTAACGCCAGTCTCTTTCATACCACAAAAATATTTCTAACAGAAATAAAAATGTATTCTATAAAATAAAATAATTTTTAGAAGGATAATTATATGATAAAACGTTTTGCATGAAAAAAGTATATTCATTTATGTACACTTTTCATGAAAATTCTAAATTCAGGTGCATTGAACTTTTTCTGGGAAATCAAAATGCAAACGGAGTCTTCTGGTAGAGTTAAAAATATTCTATAAAAGGGCTAAAATTAGAGCACGTTGTTTTCAGTAGGGTTTTTTGACATGAATACCAATGAGAATGGTGAATCTGAGAAATCAGAAATGCAAACAGATTCTTCTGTCAAAGAGTTAAAAATATTCTTCAAATCAGTCCCAAATTTTCTGTCCGTTTATTTTTGTGCTGTAATTTCTTAACAGTTGTTAGAATTCCAAGGCTTAATATAAACAAAGTTGGTTTTGAAATCATACACACACAAATCCGTGAAATCAGTTGTCAGAAATATACAGCCTTGCAACAGAGATTTAACATAATCTATAGATCTCGCTCGATTTATATATGTTTGTTTTAACCGAAAGTTTTAGACGTGAAAGACAATCACAATGATTTTAGATATTGCAAAATAATCCCATTCAGCGAAATTATATTAAGCCGAAATTCTAATAATTAGGTCGTGTTATAGGATGTATTCAAAATTTGTAAAAATAAAAGCGATCCAAATTTTATATGTTTTAATGCATAAATCCTTATATTCCATGCCAATAATAATAGGCAAATGTTCATCAATCACATGTCATACAAGTTACATTGGAGTAACATTTTCTCGAGAAGTACTAAATCGATTTCAATCCTTCTACTGTAGTTTTGGCAGTATCTACACTATATTGAATATTCTGCAAAATATAAATATATAAAATGCGATATATAAGTGATTTTGAAACAAAAACACATGTGAAATAGATGACATTGATATACCCTTTTCTAGAGAACTTTCTGGATGGATTTCAATACATTTAAAAACAGTTTTGGTACTGGCTAACCTACAAACTGATCATTTATCAAAAAAAAAAAAAAAAAAAAAAAAAAAAAAAAAAAAAAAAAAAAAAACAGAGGAATGTTAATGTTGAACAAAAACACTTTTTTCCGAAGTTGGATAACTACCAATTCAAAATTTGGCTGCTACCAAATTTCATAAAACAAAAATCATTCAAATCGCTTTAGCAGTAGGGCAGACCGGGAGAATGGCGTCACTCTGGGTTATGCTGCTAGCCCGCCTATTTAAAAAAACTAACGGCAGTTTGAGATAGTGAACGCGCCTGCTCTATAGCGGCCAACAATATAAAGATTGCCTAAAGAGAGAGTTACTTTGCTGAACGTATTTCGTATGTTATAGTGAAAAATTTAGTTTTTATCTAGTTGCTTCTAATTTTGGGCTTCAAATGAGTAGAGGTAAACACCTTTTGTTGTAACATTAGGTGTTTAAGATAATATTGCCTGTAATCAACATATATTTGCAGACATTTTGATGCAATTTCTTGAACAAGTTCGGTTCTTCTTTTGGCTTTGCTTGGGGATTACCTCTATATTGTCCACTCGGGGTAATGCCGCCAGTATGCAAAATTGGTCAAATGAAAAAAGGAAAAGCCACTCTACAATACTAACGGGAAGACTAATGAAGAAGGAAAAAAATAAACGAGAAGAGCTAAAAGCCGCATCAAAAAAATTAGGCATGAATCCATCAAAAGACACAAATATCCATCAAAAGACACAAATATCCATCAGAGAGTTATATTTGTGACTTTTGCAATTTGAGTTATTTGAAAGCTTAGCACATTAATAAATCTAGCTTAAGAAACATTGTAAGTATTCATTATTCTACTAAATTACGTTGTTTTCTAAATATTTTCAGTAGGTTATGTGTTTACTAGTATCCATTTGATGTATTTACTAGGCCATTAAAGAGTGGTATAATTGCCCCCATACAGTGGCGGAATTACCCCCAGTATCCTGGGTAATCCCGCCACTGTGTAGAGATTAAAAGTAGTTTTTTTATGCATACTTATGTTACAGTTATAATTACCGTTAAATTTATACAAATACTAAAGATCCTAATTCAGCTTTAGACTTTTTTCTGTTTAAAAATAAACATTTTTAGGGGTAAAAAATTTTAAATTACCTTAAGTCAGCGGCATTCCCCGGTCTACCCTATCTGATAAAATTGTACAGAAAACCCAGTTGTTTTACATGTGATTTCACAACTTTTTCCACGCAGTAAATAAAATAGGAGAGAGTAGCCGAATTTGAACCACTTCATATTTTTCAGGTATAACTCATTTCATTTTTGGAATATCTGCAAAATAGTTTTACTACTCGCGATTATTCTATTCATCTACCAATTAAATAAATGTTTAGAACAATTTCTTTTTAAAAATCATAAGTTTTATCTTAATTTGAACCGTTTATCAAAAGTGGTTCAAATTCAGCGACTGGTCGCCTAAGTTGGACCCCCGGTCTCCTAACTTGGATCAAAGAATATTAGGCTGTTTATAAGAGTAGGGAAAACAACTAATTTATTAAAAGTAAAGTTTCCGATTAATGAAACAGGAAAACAAAACAACAGCAACGAAATATAACGAAATCGAATGTCTAAAAGTAAGAGTAATCGTTTTAAATCAAAATTTATTCAAAATATAAATCAAAGTTATAAATAATTGGGAATAGAAATTATGGAAATATTTGACAGTTACTTGAATATCACGTAAGAAGACATACAAGGCTTATTCATTAATTTCTTCTTTTCATTTTTTATTCCAGAGCATAGAACATGGAACCATATTTGGCAATCTGAACACTGAATCATTTCTGATATTATATTTTTCGTACAAATTAGGCAAAACCAAGCATCACTGTCTTGATTTTTCTTTTTAGATTCTGATTCATCAGTCTTTTTTTTTTTTTGCAACAGATGTTTTCTTTACATTATGTCTGTAGTTCCTCTCTTCCATCGTTTTCTTTCCAATTGAATGACGCCTATTTTTTGAAACTTGATATTCCAATTGATTTTGTACTTTGAATGATTTTTTTGTCGTTTTATTGGGGTTTTTTTCATTTCAAGGTTTACTTTATATGGTGATGATATTAACACACGCTAAAAAAAAACCCCGACATTTTTACAGTACAAAGTACTGTTCATCTCGCTCACAAACTCGATCACAGTGAATGTGCTGTAACTTTCTTTGGTTTCCTGACTATATTAACATGGAAAATACAGTAGTTGCGTAACATTAACAGGACAATGTTCTGGCAATTTGGACGCCAGCAGTTTGTGCTGTAAAAAAATGCGTCCAAATTGCCAGCACATTGTGCTGCTAATTTTACGCAACTACTGTATTTTCCATGTTAATATAGTCAGGAAACCAAAGAAAGATACAGCACATTCACTGTGATCGAGTTTGTTCTGGCAAATCTACAGTGGTTTTTTTTACAGTGCATCTGTTTTTTGGTTCCCTCTGTACTTGACTTAACTGGTTTTGGCAAGGGAAATTTCCAATGATTCTTTGGCTTTTTTGGGAAGTCTTGTAGCTGGAGCCTTGTTATGGGTAAATCTCTTCACAACTTACTCTTTCCTTTTCGTTTCCTATATCTTTAACAACTTTTGCTATCACTGATGCTTTTCTTACAAACTGTTTGTCTGCGTTGTATTCATAATTTTTTTAATCTCTTAGATTGAGTAGGTTTCATGATTACTGACTCTGACTCCGCAATCTCACTAGCAGGAGAAGCAACGATCTATCTGCTGTGCATAATCGCCTCGTCAGGAATAAGTGATTAAGCAACTGCAAAATAAAAATCGTATATCTGATCCAATTTAAGAAAATAAAATTGGTCCAATTAAAGCAACTGCGCCATTAAAAAAAACAGATATTCTGATGACTAAGAAGAAAAATGAAAGCAAACAAATTCGCCTGAAACATATGCGCAATAAACACATGAATTTAGATATGAATATGAAAACATAACAACTTACCTTAGTTAGAAAGTATTTTCTTACGTTTAGGAGGAGAAAATTAGATCAAAAGAGTTATTTTAAGTTTTTTTAAATTATCTGACAATCGAACGTGGAAAGCATGTGCTTCTTCTAATCATAAATGACGTTATTCTGATGAGTGGGATTTCATCGGTAGATGGCATTTTTTCCTCTAATTAACGACAGAATTGCAGCAGTCCCTTTAAAGCGGCCATCTAAATATGGCTGCTCTACCCTATATATACAGTGGTGGCCATAATTGTGGACAGTTTTTGAAATTTTTATGTTTTATAACTTTGTGTGCTTGAAGAATATAATAAATTTAACTTAAAAACGAATGTGTATACATATAAAATGCAAGGAAATTTAATGTAGAATTTAATAAAAAAAAATAATTAAAATATCTGCATTACAAAATGTTACGCTTACAAATAGTAAGATCAATATCTTAGATTTGATTGTATTTTAAAGTTACACTTACACATTCAATATTTAGTATGATGACCCTTGTTTTTTATTACAGCTTCACAGCGTCTTTTCATTGAGAGAGCTATTGTTTGGAGTTGCGCTTTGTCAGATGGACGCTTTATTTGTACCAGGATTTTCAAACGTCGCCACAAATTTTCTATAGGATTCAGATCAGGTTTGTTTCCTGGCCATTGTATTCTTTTATCTTCAAAACTATTCTTTGCATACATATTTGCCGTATGGCATGGAGCTGAATCCTGCTGAAAGATAAATGGTACTTTATTGGGGAAGAAATCCATGATGGAAGGTATCAATTTTGGTTTCAGGACAGTTTCGATGTATTTTTTTTTTCATTCAGAATTCTATCAATCACTTGAATGCGGCCCACATTATCTGCAGACATACAGGAACAAATCATGACATTTGTTGAGTTCTTTGTAGTTGCTTCAGTGCAATCAGGATGCAGCTCTTTCCCTACTCTATGTCTCACATATTTTCCCCCATCACTATCAAAGTAAGATATTTTACTCTCAGCAGTCGAGATTATTTGCTTCCACCGATTGTCTGACAAAATAATGAGTTCTTTTGCCCACTAAACTCGTTTCTTGTGTTGCTGAAGATTTAAAAATATTTTTTTCTTCGGAACTCTACTTTTCAGTCCAAAACCATCTAATCTTCTCCTTATTGTTCTTGAACTAACTGATACATTCATTGCATTCATTCCACATCTAACAGCCTCTGATGAAAATCTTCTATCTTTGAGGCATATCCTTTTTATCTTTCTATCGTTGGAAACACTTGTGCATTTTATCTGCCTGATCTTGCCTTATTTATCACTGATTTAGTTTCTTCATAATGTAAGCACAACTTTCGTACGCCAGATAAAGTGACTGATCCACCGAACTGTCTTGCAATTTCAGCATAAGAGAGACATTTTTCTCTCAATGTGATAATTTTGTTTGTTTTTGTAGGTGTTTAATGAGTACTTGTTTTTTATGACATTGTTTTAAATTATTTGCATTAATAAAAAAATAGAAATATTTGAAAAAAATCATTATTCTATTTAGTTACACTAGTATTCACCATTCTCCAAAATTAATTCCAGCAAAATACCGCTTTTACAAATTAAAACATACTACATTCTAGATACTGACGTTTGAATGGTTCTCAGACCAGCCCTTGCGATTGACTAGGAAGCTTTTATTACAATACATTTCAACATTCATGACTAAATTTTGTTTCTATTTTAGACTAAACTAAGTGTAACTTTTTGTGCAATGCAGATATTTTAATTCTGTTTTTTCATTAAATTCTACGTTAAATTTCCTTTAATTTGATATACAGGGTGTATCTGAAATGCTTCAACAAACTTAGAGGGATGATAGTACTCATGAAGACGGGAAAAAATGCAATGGAACATGCGGTGTTTAAGGGATGAAAATCGAGAAAATGCGTCTGGAAATGGACAAACTGAAACAAGAAGGAAACACTCCAGAAAATTATTTATTGCAAAAAATAGGTACAACACAGCTCGTGATGTGCAGAGAAAACAATATTTTATAACAATTGTTGAAAGTGTCGACCGCGGTCATTATTACACAGAGTTCATCTACGGAGGAACGACTGACGGACACGCTCAAATTTGTATACGTGGATTGCTGCTGACAGATTTCTTTGGCTTTCTTCCTAGTTTTTGTTATCTCTACCTGACCGGATCTGCACAAAGTGAAAGGAAATCCGCCTTCGTGCTACTAGCCAGTTCTGCAGAAAAGCAGCATGCGATATTTCGATATTTTTATTAGTTTTTCGAATTTCACCATTTAAACGTCATTTGCGACCCCATGTTCCATTGCATTTTTTATTCGTCCTGATGAGTACTATCATCCGCCTAAGTTTGTTGAAGCATTTAAGATAAGGGAGAGTAGCCGAATTTGGACCACTTCACTTATTTTCAGGTATAACTCACTTAATTTTTGGAATATCTGCAAAAGATCATTACACAGGGTCAATCTATTCATCTGCTAACTAAATAAATATTTAGATCAATTTCTTTTAGTAAATCTTAAAATTTATTTTAAATTGAAAAATTAGTCAAAAGTGGTCCAAGTTCAGCAACTGGTCGCCTAAGTTGGACCCCAGTCTCCTAAATTGGACCAAATAATATCAGGTTGTTTTAATTACTAGGGAATATAACTAAATTTATAAAAAGCGAAGTTTTCGATTAATGAAACAATCAAACAAAATAACAGCAATGAAATATAATGAAATCAAATATCTGAAAATAAGAGTAATTGTTTAAAATCAAAATTAGTCAAAATATAAATCAAAGTTATCTGTAATTACGAATAGAAATTATGGAACTAATTGTCAGTTACTTGAATATCATGAAAGGAGTGAATCAAAGCTTATACATGAATTTTAATTATTGTTTTTGTTTTCCAGCGCACACTACATGGAACCTTATATGACAATCTGAACATTTTGCTATTTTATCTCAATCATTTTTGCTATTTTATTTTTCTTACAAATTAGGCAAAACCAATCATCACTGTCAAGATTCTTCTTTTTAGATTCTGAATTATTAGAATTATATTTTGCAACATAAGTTATTTTTACATTATGTTTGTAGTTCTTCTCTTCCATCATTTTCTTGCTAATCGCATTACGCCTATTTTTTAAAACTCGATGTTCCAATTGCTTTTGTACTGTGATAGCTTCCTTTTTGACTTTTTTTTTTCATTCCAAGGTTTAGTTTATATGGCGATGATGTTAACACAACTGTTTTTGTCTCCCTCTGCACTTTGATTTAACTGTATTTAGCAAGGGAAATAACATTTCTAATGATTTTATTTTTTGATTTTGGGGAGGATTTGTAGCTGCAGCCTTGTTGCAGATCAATTTCTTCACAACTTACTGTCTCCTTTTTGTGTCCTGTATCTTTAACAGCTTTTGTTGTCACGGCTGTTTTTCTTCCAGACAGTTTGTCTGTCTTTTTCAACATTTTCATCAATAATTGAGATTTTATGCGTTTTAATGGTAAAAAAGCCTTCCGTCATAAATATACTGCAGGAGGAAGATGTTTGAATTCAACTCTGTAAATCAAATATGCCGTAGGAATAAAGAATTCAAAGAAAATATATAAATTACATACAAGATAAAAGTCATTGCAAACAAAATTTATTGCATAGACATGTAAAAATATTTTTATGTTCATATTGGCCTAAACAGTATAAAAATATTAATCCAGATATACAATAAATACTTGCATGAAGATAGTAATCCATTATAAAATAAAATAAAATAGTGCACAAGCGTACCGTACTCGAAATTCATTACTTACTTTTCAAATTTATGATCGAATATCTGGTCCAATTTAAGCAACTTAAATGGGCCCAATTACGGCAACTGCGCCATTTTTTAAAACAGTTAATTTCAAGACTAAGAACAAAAAAGAAATAAAAAAAAATCCGCGTGAAAAATATGCGCAATAAACAGATGAATTCATATATGTATATGAAAATATAACAACTTACCTTAGTTTTAAAATATTCACATACGTTTAGTAGGAAAAAATTAGATCAAAACAGCTAACTTTAGGTTTTTTAAAATTGTCTGAAAACAGCACGTGGTAGGCGGATGCTTCTTCTAATCATGAGTGACGTTATTCTGATGAGTAGGATTTAAGCCGTAGATTGAGTCTCTTCCTGTAATTAACGGCAGAATGGCAACGGTCCAATTAATGCGGCGGTCCAAATATGGCTGCTCTCTCCTACACCCTGTATAAACATTTAGATTTAAGTGAAAATTAATATATTCTATATGCACACAAAGTTATAAAACAGGAAAAATTCAAAAAATGTCCAAAATTTCGACCACCACTGTATATACTATATGTACCATTTCTTTTTTATAATATTTTAAATTATAGTAATTTCTATGTTGGACTCTTTTATATGTTTTGGATTTGAGTACCCTAAAGTATAACGTTTACTATTAAATGAGTGCCCGAGATGGAGACTGCCAAAGACTTATGCAAATACCATGTTTAGGCTATCAGATCAGTAATTTGTGATTTAGATTTACATGTACCAAACTAATTAAAATACTGAAGGAAAAATTCTTAATTGTTTGTACCTTAAAGTAATATTATTATCTTATTAGTTTATGGTTATTTTAAAATAATAATAGTACATATTGAAAACACTGATTTCATTATTTATGTTTAAAATATTTTTTAGACCTATTTCCGCCGTCGCCCACATTTGTAATAAATATACAGGGTAGATTAGGGTAGAAGACGCCGCAGTTTTTGAATTAATTGTTTTAAAAATCACCTGGTGTTTTTATTTGTTATTCATTGATCTCTCGTTAAAGTTTGGTTGCTATTTATAATTTAAAAACTTATTTCATTTTACAGATAGTATAGTAGACAGCATCAAAAATTTTATTTTTGTAAACACTTGCATTTTGGCATCTTACTCGAAGGCATGGGTAAGATGGCCAACTATGTAGGGGTAAGATGGTTTCTGGAGTTTCAATGCAAACTATAATATTTGTGAAGCAGTATAAAATATAATTGTACGAATAAAAGTAACTTTAATATTTTAAACATATTATACTAAAATTGTTATCTTACTTAATATTAGGAAATTACAAAAACATGAAAGTAAAAAAAAAAAATAGAAATTTAGTAAGGGAACAAACTATTATTAAAAAAAGGTTATGTTCTACTTAACATTTAAAAGAATTATGGCTCTTAACTATGCCTATTTTTAAACATTATAAGAAGTTTAAATACAGCAAAGCCACTTTAAAAAAGTGCTTTAGAGTCCAGCTTTTTTGTTGATGTGTTTCATAAATTCCTTTTTTTCTTTTCAGCAACATCTCAGATCGGCCACAAAGTGCATATTTGTTTAGGAACTTTGAGCAACCTTTATATAACCAATAGTTTCACTGAATGCACTTGATCCATTCACATTTCCCGAGGTTTTGTTGCACTCTGCTAGAGATTCTGAAAACTCATTCTGATTAACTTTTAAAAATTCCTCATCTTTTGAATCTTGGTAGGGAATTTAATCATCATCCATATCATCGCCTGTTGAAGCTTTTCTCTTTCTAGTCTTTGACTTCTTCTTATCTCCTCCTTTTAGAAAGGCTTGAGAAAGGCTATTCCTTTTTAGAAAGGCTTGAAGCACCTAGAAATTCGCAGTTACTATTGTCACACCGATTTAGTTTGGCTTTTATAGGCCTCTAAAATTATTTTTATGTGAATATTAAAATGAGAAACAAAACTTTGGTGTAAACTACGTCTATTGAAAACGGTACATTTAAAATCTCTAATTTGAAATAAATTTCTTAGAGCGTCTTTATAAAATTGTTTACTTAGCCATTTTATACAAGCTAATTTTAAATTGCTGGCTTGATCTTATTTAATAAATCAGGAAAGTAGCCGTTAGCTATATCGAAAGTAATTGATTCGGCCTTAAAACCCTTCAGCCAAAGTGGAACCTGAATGCAAGCCTGATTACAGGATATCATCACTAGTCGTTTAATTACGATTTAATCTTCTGCAATCTTATCAATGGAGACCAAATTTGTGTGTTTTAGAGTGTGCGGTGCCTGAATGGAGGCTGGCGCGCGTGGCTCGTAGGGGACAGAAATCCTTAGGTATCTAAAACTATATTTACATTTATTAAATTTACATTTATTACCTATATTTACATTTATTAAAATTACTTATGACTGCATTTAACATCAAATTTTTTAGAATTATTATAATTAATAATTATTAAACAATTACTTATAAGGCCAATCAAGTTTATTTATAAGGCATAATAAATATAGAAACCTTTCCAATTATGTTCACCTTAGATTTCAATATTTCTTTATGTCATTTTAAACATTTAGAAAATTTATGATTTTAATCAATGGATTTTTTTTAATCAGTTGATTAAAGCCACGATTTAATTACTGATTTAAATTATCCTATTAAAATCGTTGATAAGTTAGTTAATAGCCAAGAGTAATTTAGACAATGAAGAAACAAACATGCATTTCACCTCAATAGAAAATCACCGGTATCTTACCCCAAGGGAAAACAACCGCCATCTTATCCCTTAAAATTTTCGTCGACTCACCCCTAAATATTGGGCAAGACTCCGGTCCACCCACTGACGTGAAGATGTGGGAAACGTCCGACATTTATGCTTTGCTGAAAGGCCAGGTAACACTAAAAACATCTCTAAAAACATCAGATTTATTTCTCTGGTGGTTAAACTGAGACATATATCTATACTAATAAAATAACAAATCGCTCTGTCTGTCTGTCTGTCTGCGTATCTGTCTGGCTGTGTGCGATGGCTAGCGAAAACTACTGCACGTAGAAGTCTGAAAAATTAGATGTTAGTATCGCAAGTCAGGTCCTGATGCATTTGAGTCTCAGATTTTTAATTTTTAAAGGGCCGGGCCCCCCCGGGCCCCTTTAAGTTTTTATGCACTAAATTGTTAATAACATTCCATTTTTCTGTCCGATCTTCTTCGTTTTGAAGGGAAATACTCCTTTCAGTTTTTACCCCATTTTTACATTTCAGTTAAGACCCTTGAACTCTTGCAAGGGACGCGGTACAGGGCCCCTTTAAGTTTTAGTGCACTAAATTGTTAACATGCCTCTTTTCAATCCGATCTTCTTCGTTTTGGGGGGAAATACTCCTTTCAGTTTTTACCCCATTTTTACATTTCAGTTAAGACCCTGGAACCCTTGCAAGGGACGCGGTACAGGGCCCTTTGAAGTTTTAGTGCACTTAATTGTTAATAACATGCCTCTTTTCTATCCAATCTTCTTCGTTTTTGGGTTGAATTCTCCTTTCAGTTTCTGCCCTATTTTTACATTTCAGTTAAGACCCTGGAACCCTGCCAAGGGGCCCAGTATAGGGCTCCTTGAAGTTTTAATGCACTAAATTGTTAATAACGTGCCTCTTTTCTATCCGATCTTCTTCCGATATAAAATCATACAAACTTAAGTTTTGTTTAAAGTTATTATTTACAAACCCTGGGCAAAGCCGGGCGGTTCTGCTAGTAGGCAAATAAAGAAGTCACGTAAAAGAATTTGGACACTTACCAGAGGTTTTAACACGAAGTAGCAATAAAAAACACTAAATAATTTTTTTAAAGAATGCAAACGAAAATTAAAGTATCAATAGTGAATCCTCTTCCTTACAACTGAGCGGCGTTTCCCGACAGTGTCTGCGCATGTGAAAACTACGTGATACGGCATCTTGTACAACACGGCATCTCACCTCACGTTACCCTATCTATAAAAGTTTTAAATCTAAGAGCTGAGAAATTCTTTATATAGAATATTAATCTATGCTTCTTTAATTTAACTCAATTATTGTAATTGGTAAACAAGTCATACGTGTTGTAATTTTTCAACTGAGTGAAAAAGTGTCCAGGCCGAAATTTGAACCAGAAACTTTTAGCTTAAGCTGCCAGAGCTCTGCCAGATGAGATATCCTGTTCAAATCCTGAGGACAAAATTCTCTCAGACAACCTTTTCATAATGACATATTTTTTTTTTTTTTTTTTTAAATTCATGTCATTTATTCTGTAAATCTTAAACAGTTTAACAGAATAAATCGCAGGTAAAGAAAATGCAAGTAAACACTGGCTATCTAATTACACTTCATTGATTTAACACAATTATTCTAATTTTTAAACAACTTATACGAATTTTAATTTTTCAACTGAGTTAAAAAAGTGTCCATACCTGGATTTGAACCAGAGACCAGGGTCGACTACCTCTGTTGAACCTGAAATTCAATTCACCTTTAATTCAAACCTTCGAAATTGGAATAAATATTGAAAATAAAGTCGACTAAATGAACCTTGCTGCAAACCAGAGATTTTCTTGACCACACATGTAAAATGAAGAAAAGACGGCGGTCGTTTTGTCTTCTGATTTGAAGTTTATTTTGTAGCCAACGCTGTTTTTTATGCAGGAAACAAGCGAAATGTTAATTTACTTTTAATTCATTGCCAATTTTGGATATTTTAGCTCTGTGAACTCAAGATTTTTTAAATTTCTGATGAAGTTTTCAGCTTTCAAGGCCTAAAGGATTGTAATTTGTTAGCGCCATTGAAGTTTATTTTGTAGCCAGCGCTGCTTATTATGCAGGAAACAAGTGCAATGTAAATTTACATTATTAGCCCTTTTTGGATATGTTGGCTTTGTGAACCCAAGATTTTTTTTTAAATTTGTGATGAAGCTTTCAGTTTTCAGGGCTTAAAAGATCTACTGGGTATTTTGGTAGCACCATCTACCAATAACAAATAGGAAAAAAAAAAGTTCTTACACTAAGAATTCCTGGCATATAATTCAAACACTTACAAAAATAATAACAATTAAAAAGAAAAGCAGCTTTTCTAAAATTTTAGTTTTACCTCACAATTTCATATACATATTTTTCAAATCATGCAATCATTGATGTAGGTTTTTTTTGGTTAAGTATTGCCTATATTTGCCCATTTAATTATAATAGATAAATAATAATCTCTTGAATTATAATATACCGTAATAAATAATTTGCTAAGTTTTAAATTATTAATTTTTTTGAAAGAAACATTTTTCAGAGGATTTCTTGAAACTGGATTTCGCAGTTCTATAATTGTTATACAAGAAATTAAAAAAAAATGTATTATAATAATCTACAGATGAAATAAAAACAAAAAAGTCTCATGTCTCATACAAGGGATAATGATTACAGAACATGCAATTTTATCCAACATATTTAAATTTAATCTGTAATCAATTACTTTATTTTAATGAAACAATAAATATTATAAATAAATATATTAAATAATTTCTATATATAATATTCGCCAAAAGAAATATAAACAAATAAACCTATCTCATATATTACTTTCACTTTCTTTAAAACTGCTAACCTGATCAGAGTTTTTAAATTAAAATTATGGATTAAAGGAACAAAAATATAAAGTAACTGTTTTTTAAGAATTTTACTGTAACGAATTTTACTGTAAAAAATTCTCATGTCTCATACAAGGGATAATGATTACATGACATGCAATTTTATCCAACATATTTAACTTGAATCTGTAATAAATTACTTTATTTTAATGAAACAATAAATATTATAAATAAATATATTAAAATATTTTTATATATAATATTCGTCGAAAAAAACATAAATAAATAAACCTATCTCATACATTACTTTCACTTTCTTTACAACTGCTAACCTAATCAGATATTTTATTAAAGTTATAGATTAAAGGAACAAAAATATCAAGTAAATGCTTTTTAAGAATTTTACTGTAACGCAAATTTTTGAGAAGATGAACATCTTATAGCTTTATTAATTAGTATTTGTAATAATTGGGTGAAATTTTGTGAAGAACAAAATCATAAAATCAAAATGGTAATAACAAATTTGTTTGTAACGTTTATTTATCTAAAAATTTAACACGGCAAGTATGTACAATCAACACTAGTTATTGAAAACTGATATCAAGAAAGGATAAAGCACATCAACTCGAATCGAGGTGATTACTACGTCATTTGATTCCTTTGACCAATCAGCTATACATATTTCAACCTTAGGCTAACTAACCACAACTCTGAACTTAACGATGAATTCGAATTATTAACCTGCGGCTAGATTTGCTAACCTTTGTATTCTCAACTTGGAATTGAACCGCGAATTGAAGGTTGGTGGTGAATTCTAAAGGAAGTGAATTGTGTCAAACGTGTTTGACTGGGATAGATCAGTTGGATAGGGCTAAGACACGGATAGAGCGTTGTAAACTTAAGCCAAAAATTCCTGGTACAAATTCCGGTCTGGACACCTCTTTACTTAGTTGAAAAATTACAACTTTTAATAACTTAGCAACACAAAATTTTAAAACAATTTTCAAAGAGTCCAGCCTTGCTATTTCTAGCACGCTGAGTTTTAACTTGCACAGAAGAAGAATCTCGTTTGTAGATTCGAAACAACTGTTTGCTGCTCATTGTGTATTATTTTTGCATTTTTAAACGTTGCTTTTCTGCCTTTTAATTTTAAATATCATTGTATTTTTATGTAACAATATGTGACAAAAATAATGCGCCCTGCCAATTTCGGAATTTGTTAACATAGGAGAAAATATAAAGAGAAAAATCGCCTTAGAAACAAAAAAAATTGCACTACTAGTAGTCTAAGAGTCACGTCATTTTATAACATATTTTATAACATATATTATAAAAAAACACGTCATTTTATCAAGGCACATTTTTGTAGATGTTCTTCCGTTTTATGGTGTAGTACGTTTGCGGACGATCTGGCTGTCGGGAGACGTTGTGTTTACCTGCGGGAAAAGGGGTTATGCAGGTCAGAAAACTTCAAAATTACGTCATTTTATCAAGGCTTATTTTCTATATATTCTTCCGTTTTATGGTGTAGTATGTTTGCGGATGGTCTGGCTCTAGGGAGACGTTGCGCTTACCTGCAGGAGAAGGGTTTATGCAGGTCAAAAAACTTCAAAATTAAGTCATTTTATCAAGGCTCATTTTTCTATACGTTCTTCCGTTTTATAGTGTGGTACGTATGCGGACGGTCTGGCTGGCGGGAGACGTTGCGTCTACCTGCAGGAGAAGGGGTTATGCAGGTCAAAAAACCTCAAAATTACGTTATTACAGCATGATTATTGTTTATAACATCTGTTTCTACAAACTATTTGTGATATTAATCCATTATTTACAGACGTTGCCAATGTTGCTAAGACCCTGCCACATCCACATTTATATGTAACATATTACTCTTTGGCTATCAGACAACCCATAAATAATTTGCAAGACACATCAGATATGCGCTGGCAGAACAAAGGATTCTTAAAAGACTTTATTTTACCTTTAATTTGGCACCAGTTTCATCCCGTAACTCGATAACGTGTTAGGGATGCCAAAATGAGGAGTTGGCGCCCGCTGCTGCTCATATCGTACCAAGAAATATCAAAGCCCAATAGTCTTTCCATAATCTACTCCTAATAATCTTGTCCTACATGAAGATTTCATGTCGTAACTCGATGACGTGATTATACTGCCCAAATTAAGAATTGACGCCCCGATGTGCTCTTCTCGTGCCAAGGTATGACGAGGCAGACTAAAATATTCTTATTGTACTGATATGTGCCTTTAATGAGTTAAAATTGCAGCCCGTAGCTCGATGACTTGATTATACCATCAAAATTAAGAATTGGCACCCCGCTCTGCTCATCCCTACCAAGATATGACGAGGCAGACTGAAATATTCGTATTGTACTAATCGGTATGTTTAATATACCAAAAATACATCCCGTAATTCGATGACGCGATAGTGACGCCAAAATTAGGAATTGACGCCCGCTGCTGCTCATATAGTACCAAGAAATGTTGAGGCAGAACAGTAATTCTTTAATCTACTCGTAATAGTCATATCCTACATGAAGATTCCATCTCGTAACTGGATGATGTGTTTTAACCGCCAAAATTAAGAATTGGCGCCTCGCTCTGCTCGTCTTGTACCAAGATGTGACGAGGCAGACTGATATATTCTTATTGTACTGATATGTTCCATTAATGAGCCAAACTTACAGGCCGTAACTTGATGAATTTATTATACGGCCAAAATTAAGAAGTGGCGCCCCGCTCTGCTCATCTCCTACCAAGATATGATGAGGCAGACTGAAATATTCATATTGTACTAATCGGTATGTTTAATATGCCAAAATTTCAAGCCGTAACTCAATGACGTAATAGTACTGTCAAAATAGGGAATTGGCGTCCCTTTCTTCTCACTTTGCACCAAGTTTTGCCGAGTCAGTGATTTTCTCACGCACTGTTAATAGGCTGTTCCTAAACCTTTAATTCCATCTTGAAAGTGTAAACGAAGTAATATATATGGCAATGTAATGTAAAATATTTTGTTTACAGAGTTTGAATTGTACATTAAGACATATTTTTTGTTATATATTTTAGTCTGCTGTGGGTTTCTACCGGGATATGGGAAGGCAGACAATAATATTCTTAAAAGACTTTTTTTACCTTTAATTTGGCACCGGTATCATCTCGTAACTCGATGACGTGATAGTGACGCCAAAATGACGAGTTGGCTTCCGCTGCTGCTTCTATCGTACCAAGAAATGTCGAGGCAGACCAGTCATTACTTAATCTACTCCCAAAAATCTTGTCTTGCATAATGATTTCATCCCGTAACTCGATGACGTAGTCATTTGTGTCGCCGCCGCCCGCTCTATATAGTTTTAAAAGTATGTCATCTTTACGTCATTTTATCAAACTTAAAAATGAAGATATATTACTCTTTGGCTAAATGACAACCTATAATCAATTTGCCAGACAGAAATTCGGTTGCAAAGTTAATGCCGGACGACTTTAAATATGGCAACGAAAGGGCCTGTTTCAAGAGTGTTTTATAGTTTAAAAATTATAAATAATCTTTACGTTATTTTATCAAACTGAAAAATAACAAGATATTGTGCCTGTTTAACTTTGCTTGATTCTGGCGTTATTTTTGCAACCAAATTTGTGTCTGGCAAATTAATTATAGGTTGTCTGTTAGCCCAAGACTAATATCTTGTTATTTTTAAGCTTGATAAAATGACATAAAGAAGACTTAAACTATAAACCACTCTTGAAATAGGCACTTTCGTTGCCATATTTAAAGCTGTCTGGCATTAACTTTGCAAACAAATATGTGTCTGGTAAATTAATTACAGGTTGTCTGTTAGCCAAAGTGTAATATCATGTTATTTTTAAGTTTGATAAAATGAAGAAAAGATGACTTATCATTTTTAAACTATAAAACACTTTATAACTGGTACTTTCGTTGCCATATTTAAGGTCCCGGCATTAAATTTGAAACCGAATTTGTGTCTGGCAAATTATTTGTAGGTTGTCTATTAGCCAAAGAGCAATATCTTGTTATTTTTAAACGATAAAATCACGTAAAGTTGACTTATAATTTTTAAACTATAAAACTCTTTTGAAACAGGCACTTTCGTTGCCATATTTAAAGCCGTATGGCATTAACTTTGCAACCGACTTTGTATCTGGAAAATTAATTATAGGTTGTCTGTTAGACAAAGACTAATATCTTGTTATTTTTAAGCTTGATAAAATGACGTAAAGATGTCGTATAATTTTTTTAAACTGTAAAACACTTTTTAAAACAGGCACTTTCACTGTCATACTTAAAGACGTCTGGCATTAACTTTGCTACCGAATTTTTGTCTGGCAAATTAATTATAGGTTGTCTGTTAGCCAAGGAGTAATATCTTGTTCTTTTTAAGCTTGATAATATGACGTAAAGATGGCATAATTTTTAAACTATTAAACACTCTTGAAACAGGCACTTTCGTTGCCATATTTAAAGCCGTCTGGCATTAACTTTGCAATCGAATTTGCGTCTGGCAAATTAATTATAGGTTGTCTGTTAGCCAAAGAGTAATACCTTGTTCTTTTTAAGTTTGATAAAATGTCGTAAAGATGACTTTTTTTTTTTTTTAAACTATAAACCCCTCTTGATACAGGCACTTTCGTTGCCATATTTAAAGCCATCTGGCATTAACTTTGCAACCAAATTTGTGCCTGGCAAATTAATTATATGTTGTCTGTTGACCTCCTCGGGAAGTCAGCTTACACTCTAAAGCAAAAGCTGAGTTCCAGAGGTGGTCATCGCTGTCATCGCAGCAAAAGAGTAATATCTTGTTATTTTTAAGCTCGATAAAATGACATAACGATGGCTTATAATTTTTAAACAAAAAAATACTCTTGAAACATACACTTTCGTTGCGATATTTTAAGCCGCCTGGCATTAACTTTGCAACCAAAATTGTGTCTGGCAAATTCATTATAGTTTGTCTGTTAAGCAAACAGTAATATGTTACAAAACGGTTATATGATCTGGCAGGGTCTTAGCAACATTGGCAACGTCTGGCAATAATAGATTAATATCACAAGTAGTTAGTAGAAACAGATGTTATAAACAAAAATCATGCTGAAATGACGTAATGTTGAAGTTTTTTTACCTGTATAACCCCTTCTCTCGCAGGTAAACGAACGTCTCCCGTCAGCCAGACCGTCCGCAAACGTACTACACCATAAAACGTAAGAACATATAGTAAAATGAGCCTGGATAAAATTACGTAACTTTGAAGTTTTTTGACCTGCATATCACCTTTTCCCTCAGGTAATCGCAACGTCTCCCGCCAGCCAGACCGTCCGCAAACGTACTACACCATAAAACGGAAGAGCATATAGTAAAATGAGCCTCGATAAAATGACATAATTTTGAAGTTTTTTGACCTGCATAACCCCTTCTGCATCGTCTCCGGAGAGCCAGTTCGTCCGCAAACGTATTTACACCATAAAACAGAAGACATATAAAAAAATGAGCCTTGTTAAAATCAGGTGACGAAAACTTTGCTAGCTCTTATGCTATAGTTACCTCATCCGAAACTGTATTTGGTAATTTAGTAAACACGAGAAAAATAATTATTTTTTATTGGTTTTATACAAAATACCTATCTACTCTTTTTGCAAAGAATAATTGATCTACCGAAATACTTTTAATAACGTATCATAAAATATATGAAATGAAATTTGTGAAAATATTAATATTATTACCACTCCTTTAATTACGTCTTTTGCTAAATTGATCTTTAAGCTTTTATTATAGTACTTACTGTCAAATATACATTTTTCGGTTATTTTAAAGCTGACGTTTGGTAACGTTTTATGAAAATTAGCAATTTTTTTGGTACGTTAAAATAATTAGATTGTTTATTTCTAATATAGATATGAATGTATCCAAATATTAAGTATCAAAATCGAATGTATAAAAACGTTAAAATAGAAATCCGAATATTATTATATTTAAGTATTATACAATTAATGTTAATATTAATAATAATATATATTTAATTATTTAATTGATCAAAAAGTAATTATATATTTAATTATTGTAAAAATTAGTTTCTAACATTAATTAAAATTATATAATTACATATTTTATTTTATTAATATTTAAAACTTTAAACAGTTTTTATTACATATCTCAATGCATACAAATTACGATTTCATAGATTTTGTACATTCTTAAATATAACTGCTTGAATATAAATTGATTGCATTGAACACGTAATGCAGCGCATAAGTATACAACTCAAAATTAATGTAATAAGATTTTCACATTTCAACACATCTGCATTTCTAGAACATATAATGGGAAATTGGCTGATGAAAATTTGCTTATGAAATATGGTTCATGTGTGGATAACACGCTTGAATTCTGACTGATCAGAGGGTGGATGATCTGTAAATGTGGTTTGCTGCGATTGTTCTTGACAAGCGAATTCTGTTGAATTTCTGCTGCCTCTTACAACACAGAACATCACTTCGTGTCTTAATGGCGCCGTCATTTACAGACGAAATGCGTCTTCGTATTGTGAGAGAATGTAAATATGTGGGCGTATGGCGTTATCAAAGAAAATATTTCAACATAAATTGAATAAATAGAATAGAAAACATAATTGTCTCTTTATTTCAAAATGATTACATTTTTCCAGTGCTTAAAACAGATGTTTGTAGGGGACATGTGTTGCCATTGCCAGACGTATACTAAAATTTTATTTTGAATACCACTATTTTCGTACTGTATTATTCGCTTGCTTTAATGGCAAAAGTTTTTGTAAATAAATAAGGCGACTATCTCTCTTTGAAAATAGTAGTATTTAAATAAAATTTTAGTATTCGTCTGGCAACACTGACTGAGGGTGTTTGACAAATTGTTCTTATTTTACTAAAAAAAAAAAAAAAACATTTTTTTGTTAAAAGCACAAGATGGAAGTATGGAAAAAGCATTTTAAATAAATAATTGTTTACTTTTAAGTTAATTTTTTAAATGCGTTTTTTTTTAATTTTCCGCTTAAAAAGAAAGTTTTCCATTTACCAATTGCAACTTTCTATGCTAGTTTGAAATAAAGTTAATAAAGATTGCTACAGATCACGAAATTTTGAAAACCACTATTTACAAACATATATCTACTCTTTCTTTTATCGCATATTTAAATAATTAAATAAGGTGAGATTTACTGTATGAAAATATCTATAACATTCCTTTTGTCTGATATGTAGCAACAGCGGTTAATTCCAATATTTTTCCTATTAAATATATTCAACTGAATGATTTAAAAGATAAAACATATATTTAAACCTCATCTCCCCCGTTGGCGCGGTTAGTAAGCGGAGGCTGCTGCCACGCTGAGTGTCCGGGTTTGAATCCTAGGTAAACCATGGATATGATTGTGTTTTCTAAAGCTATATATACGTGGTCGTCATGTAATCACTACATACAGTCATGTACTGTTAAAAAACAGTATAATTATATCTCGATGTGAAATCTTCGGTTCGCCCAGAAAAATTGGGTAACCAATTGTGATTGTAATTGTAAATCTCACAGTAGCCGAAATAAATCTCAGCAGCTTGATCAGGGACCCGACGCTTCCTCTCAGACTATGGTTGAGAGTCGGGAGGAGTAGATGTGGTCTACCCCTCGGGATTGCACTAACACTCTAAAGCGAAAGCTGAGTTCCCGAGTTGGTCATCACCGTCATCGCTGTGGTTAAACACTCCCGCTAGCAACAAGATGCCTCAGCGATTTCCTACGAAAGACCTTATGACGTAAAGCCCAACCCAAGCGCAAGTATTTACTGAGATATAACTTTAGCTAAACTAGCCTGAGAACAAATTGAGATGACAGCTTAGAGAAAGGCTTTGGCTTTTGAGTGGGAAGGACGTCCCGTTCTAGTCTCTCGATAATTGCAGCCGTAGTGTCGGGCCGGTGTCTGTTATTTCCCCAAATCCCCCTTAACTTTAAATTGTAAATAGTGTAGTTATCTTATGTAATCTAGATTAATTAAACTATTATTTACCTTAACCGCCAGATTTATTATATAACATGGGGGCCGGCCGATTGAATTCGAAACAAATTAAAAAATAAAATACCCCTAGACTCACCGATCTACTTTCCGAATCAAAGAACATTTTCATTCCGATGATTTCTCAACTGGAGTGTTTTCCGCCGATGTGATTCATCTAATTGGGTCATCTGTTTTGGCGGTTCAACCTCCCTTTTATTTATTTTTTTTTTACAAGATAGTCACCATGTTGCAAGAAATGAATCTCTGGCTGAAAATATATATTTTTTCTCCTGATCATTATTGAGATAGACATGTATATAGTAGCAGAGAAAATTGATTAATTGGATAACATCTTCGAAGCAAGTTTTTTTTTTCTTTTTTTCTGTTAAAATGGATTTTCAAGAAACAGAATTTATCAAAAACCAGTTAAAATCGCACAAGGCGGATAAGATAAAACAATTGCATAAACTAATATTTGGTTGCGACAGGAATCGCGAAAATAGAGCAAATCTCCGAAAATTTAAAGGATTTTCCTTCACCGAAAAAAGCGACGAATATCAAAATAAACTAAAATAACTTTTGATAACTATGATCAGTTACAATTAATTACTGTCACTAATATCTTATCCATTGATATACATGGATCAGCGGAAGATATAGCACAGCGTATTTTAATCGCACTAGTTGATATTTCAGCTTTTAAAGAAACATTCATCGCAGTTTCGCATCGGATACAGAATTTGATGGCAGTCACAATAGTAGTGGAAGCGCTCGTTTAACTTCCCCTTTGGGAGTACAACCAGACCAGGCGGGTGTACACACTCCGCGTACAAACAAACACTTTCATTCCATGATATTGATCATTTAATTACACCGTTTAGCGGCGATAAATCGGAAAACATTCAAACATGGATTCTATGATTTGAATGTTTAGCTCAGTCGTTTCAACTGTCTGACATGCAGAAATTTGTTTTTGCAGAACGTGCATTAAAAGGATTAGCGTTATTGTATGTACGTAGTGAAAATAACATTTCTTCATATACATCATTATAAGAAGCATTGTTTCGCGAATTTGGACAATCGGCTTCGTCCTCCCAGATTCATCAATTATTAGCCGCCCGAGGCTGTCGCTCAAACTAAAAACTGTTTGAATATTTTTTTGAAAATGAAAGAAATAGAACAAAGAGGAAATGTCGATGATATCTCTTTAATTCACTACATAAGCAACGGAATTAACGATACACCACATAACAAAGCAATCTTATATGGAATCTCTGAATTAGCAGAGTTTAAGAAAAAACTTTTAATTTAGGAAGAAGTTCCGTTCCAAATTTATAACCTAAGGTGACACACGTCCCTTTGGATACCCGGAAATCATTACCCAGCGAAAAACCAAGAAAAAATATTTTTTTTTTTGCTGTGGGGCCAGGGGTCATAAATTAACAGATTGTACGCGTAAAGGATAAGGCCCTGAGTACTCTAGTTACTCTCGTCACGGTCGCGTATCCTCTCAACGCGCAGAGCACAATTCCGAAGGTTCGACTTCAAACCAAGGCACCTCTCCTGTCCCCGAAACCAACATTCAAGTGCATACCATAGATACACATTCTACATTGTCCAGTACTGCGACGATTGTGAAAATAAATTATATTTCGTTCGTAGCCGACGCGAACCCTGTACGCAACCTCAAATTTATCAGCAAAGAAGCTTATATACGCTTGGGATCCCCACCTTTAACTAATTCCTCGATAACAGTTTTTGATCCCGACACCTCCACTTAAAAAAAAAAAAAAAATCAATATTTTCTCGCCAAAATAGAGTTTAGTAATAACATTTATCAAGATTCTTTCTACGTGCTTTCAACACCTATGCAGTATGCTGTAATTTTCGCTTTAAGACCGAATAAAAGCTCCGATGACAGGAATCTTTCCTGACAGGAACAGCCCGTTAGGAAATAAATGGAAACTTTGTCGTTAACAATTAGCTTTTGTTGAACCTTTTGCACAATCTGATGCGTATATCGGCCGCTCCGTGAGTGATCCCAGTTGTGCTGCCACCTATCCAGTAATTGTGAATTGATGCATTTTAATAAATATGATCGAGGTAATCTAATACTCCGATCTACTGGAAGGTTGCAGTACTGAGCAGCGTCATTCGCTAGTTTGTCCGCCAGTTCATTTCCTGCTATTCCAATATGACCTTTAATCCAAGTTAAGTAAATTAATTTATTTTGATGTTTTTTAATTTTAATTTGAATGTTATAGATATCGGGATTTGTTGGGGATAATTTAAGTAATGCTTTAATTGCCGATTGGCTGTCAGAGAATATTTGGAATCTGTTGTGAGTAGAATTCATTGCCCAGTGACTACAGTATACTTCAAATATCTTTCTGTGCAATGGTCAACAAATTATTTTCTTATTTATCACGCACACCTTCCAATTTCGCCACTAGGAAAAAGAAAAGAAAAATAATGGTAAAATTAGGAAAAAAGAAATGTGTGGTTAGCTGTGCATAGAAATTGGTTAGTGCTTATTTATTAGAAATCGTTCTTCTCAGTGTAACATCATCGTGTGTTTTTGTTTATTCATACAGTTTATCAGAAAGTGTTTTATTTTTTTTCTTCTTAAAAGAGCAGAATTTCAGTGCTTTTTATTTAGAAGTTCTGCTCAACATTTTTTTTATTGATAACGTGACAGTTCATTCTTAACTTTTTTTGTTTATAGTTTTTTTATATCAAGTGTGACTTTTTAGTTTGTTTTAGAACTGTGTTATTTTCGAATTTTTATTATTAATGAAGAAGATAATATTTATCATCGATTTTATATAAAATGTGTTATAAACAGTTTTATTAAACCCATGAAGTTATTTTTTTTCGCATGGCAAATCCTTTATATCGCCTTGCAAAACAGTGCTTTTTATATAGTTTTGCATAAAACTTTTTATTAAAACGGCAAAACAGTGATTTTTTTTAGTTTTGCATAAACGTTTTTTTAAGACTGCAAAACAGTGCTTTTTTTAGTTTTGCATGAAACATTTTATTAAAACAGCAAAGGAGTGATTTTTTTTTAGTTTTGCATAAAACGTTTTTCTTAAGACTGCAAAACAGTGCTTTTTTAGTTTTGCATGAACCTTTTTATTATAACAGCAAAACAGTGACTTTTTTTTTTAGTTTTGCATAAACATTTTTATTAAAACTGCAAAACAGTGATTTTTTTTTAGTTTTGCATAAAATTTTTTCCGAGACTGACAAACAGTGATTCTGTTTTTCGTTTTGCATAAAACATTAAACTTTGACTACCCAGAACTGTTGCCTGCAATATTTTTGTTTTATTATTATGTATATGTTTTTATATATTTGAATTTTTTCCCTGTATTTTTATAATTTTAAATGTTATATGCATAGCTGCCAACTTGTACGGATCTTTCCTACCACTAAAATTTAGTAGAAATTTTCCCTAAAATAATCTCCAAAATTTAACGATTTCTTACGGTGAAACAAGACAACAATTTCTATTAAATTTTACTCGTCACGAAAATCCGTACAAGTTGGCAGCTATGTATATGTATAAGTATATTATTATTATGTGTACCCCCGCCCTTCCCATATCAGCATTGCTGTCTCTCCAGGCTGAACACGATTATATTTACTCAGCACAAAACAAAAATATTTTAGTTTACGTTTTTTTCTCCTTTCTCTTTCTGTTACATTAATCAAAATTATGCCCAGACGGGGTAAATTTTGTATTCTGTTTGCTAATTTTCATTGTAGGCGATTTAATATTCTGCTCAGACGGGGCAAATTCCTTTTTCTTTTGAACGATGCAAAATTATGCTCAGACAGAGTAAATTTTGTAATTATTTTTGTGTTGACCACGAATCGAAATTACGCTCAAACGGAGTAAATTTTGATTCTTTGTGTGTGTGTGTGTGTGTGTGTGTCTTTTAGATGAGACAAGATTTTGTTCAGACGGGACAAATTTTGTAAACAACTTTTTTTTTTTTGCTTGTAAATCTCTATAAGGCAAAAAGCAACTTAATTATTTTTCTTTTTCTTTTAAACTGGCGCAAAATTTACCTGGACAAGGAAAATTCTAGCAATTTTGTTTAATGATGACTGCGTGAAGTAGACGACTTCATGCCAGCATACTACGATTTTTTTCCTTTTTTGTGTAGGTTTTTTTTTCTCTTCTCTTCTTATCTTTCTTTTATTTTTGTTCGTTTGCATTATTGTTGCTTTTGGGTCAGCCATGACACGAGGTGGTTCACATGTCGAATGGCCGAGTGTTAGTTGTGGTAAAACACTCCCGCTAGCAACAAGATGCCTCAGGGATTTGCAACGAAAGACCTTATGACGTAAAGTCCAACCCAAGCGCAAGTATTTGCTGAGATATAACTTTCGCTAAACTAGCCTGAGAACAAATTGAGATGACAGCGTAGAGAAAGGCTTTGGCTTTTGAGTGGGAAGGACGTCCCGTTCGAGTATCTCGATAAATGCGGCCGTAGTGTCGGGCAGGTGTCTGTTATTTCCCCCAAACCCCCTTAACTTTAAATTGTAAATAGTGTAGTTATCTTATGTAATCTAGATTAATTAAACGATTATTTACCTTAACCGCCAGATTTATTATATAACATACATACATATATATATATGCAAATAAATGTAATGCAAATAAATAAAAATTTGATATGTCTGGTTTGTGTAGCTATTTTGCTGTACAAAATGAAGATCATTCAAGGCGACAGTTGTTGTTGCTATAGGCCTCAAAGCAATCCGCACAAAAGTTTGCTTCAACTGTCAAAATGTCAAATCTCTATATAAATCTTGACATACATTTTTATATTTTTCTTTGGAAATAGCCCTCGCAGAATGTTTACCTGTATTTGTTTGAACCGGATCTTTTTTTTCGACTAGTGCAATTTATAAAATTTTAAATTTTTATTGTTTGAATTAAAAATTTAAAAAGTACCAATAAACTTATTTTAGAAATTAATTGCGTAATTTAAATAAATATATTTTTTAAATAAGCTATAATAAAACAGATTCGAATTGAATGCAAAAATGACATTTAATAAATTATGTAAAATATAGTGTTTTCAATTCGGTACAACTTATTCAAAATACAGGTAGTACATAGATCTTTAAATGTATGTTGTATGCATAATATCTGTATATCAGAGTTTACGCGAATAATATTATATTAGTTTCGTCTGATGATCTCCGTATGCTACCATGTATATTGGAGAGTAGCTTTAAAATGCAATTTGACATCTTTGGTTATGATACTGTTCGTTGATTTGTAAAATTAAGAATCTGAAATATAAATATATATCGGATTAGTTGCATAGCCAGTGTAGAGGTCCAGAGGCTCTAGATAGCACTAATTTTGTAAAGTTCTTTTGGTCTTGTTTATTCGAAGAAAATTCAGTGATTAGATAAGGGAAATAATATTTATTTAAAAAGCGGAATCCAGAGCTTCTGAACCCTCTCTCTGGTTTTGGCCACTGTTTAGGATCATTAGCTTTATACAGTGGCCAGAATAACAATACATGTTTAAAACAAAAAGTTTTATTTAAAAAAAATATTTAACGATACATCATACAGAAATAGGTTTCATTTCAATTAAGAAAATATGTGGGGATTAAATTTACATGATTTAGTGGTTCTGACATCCTCATTATAGTACAGGGTTCGTACGGGTGCTGGAATTTTCAGACCAGAAAATTCTTCTGTACCAGTATTTTGTAATAGAAAATCTCTGCTTAAATAATGCGAAACTTCGCGCGTTTGAACTAGATTTATTTGCTTATTAAAAAATACTGATATTTGGCCTTGAAAATAACGGTATTGAAATTTAAAAATTTTGTTCGCCTTGCATGGCAAGTTATCTTGCCAGCAGGCTTTAGTGAGATAAGAGTGATTACATGATCTTCGAATTTTATACAGGTACCAACATTAACAAGCAACATAGTACATACAGGACAAATTTTCTTTAACTTTAGGTTCAAATAATTCCACGTTACAATACATAATATACTATTTTTATGAGGCAAACTTACCGCGTGTCCCAAAAATGACTAATGGATTTTAAAATTCAATAACTTGCAAACGGTGACAGATATTTAAAAAATTTTTGCAGGAGGGTTATGCATGATGTTAGGAGTTTTTTACTGTGATTCTTGATTTTAGTTAAAATTTCAAACAATATATGGGGCTGCGAGAAATAGGTGCTAATTCCAGACCCGATATTTGTTATTTTGGGATCCATTCAAGACTTTTTAATTTCCTATTTTCGCATGGGAGAAGAGAAAGGTAGAAAAATCGAGCCTGGATTTAGCGTCTATTGCTTGTAGCACCGTCTATCGCTGTTATTTGTAACTAAAACTGAGAATTGCAACATAAAAACTCCTGACATCTTCCATAACCCCCCTGCAATTTTTTTTTTAAATATCTATCACCGTTTGCAAGTTATTAAACTTTAAAATCCATCAGTCATTTTTGGGACACCCGGTATATACTACTGTATGTCAAACATTAATTACGAGCATTTTAGGAAAGATATAGTTTTATAATAGCTTGGGGTATTTATACCGCAATTTCCAAAATCACACGTATTTAATTGTAAGCGTGTATTTTACTTTTATAAACCGCATATTTACAAACGCGTCCATGATGAAACATTATTGTTATAATGACTTATTTATATTACTTATACATTTATGAATTACATGCATGATCATATTAATCAATAAAAATATTAAACAACAAAAAACAATGTGGATGAACGAATCAAAATATTTAAACACCAAAATAATATTATACAGACTTGGAACGTACTTAAATATTTGTAGGGCTGTTTATTACATTATTTGCAATAAGCACGTTTAATAGCACAGAAATCATATCTCTCAAAGTTATTATAATAAGATTTTCATGTTTCAACTCATTTGCATTTCTAGAGTAGCTAACAGGAATGATAAGTGACCTTATGAAATAAGACATATGTTGATAGCATCCTTGAAATTTCATGATCGCAGAGTAGTCGAGCAGTAAATGAAGTTTGCTGTAATTGTTCTTTAAAGGCGAATTCCGTTGAATTTCTGATGCCTCTCCTACAAAGTATTTAAAGATGTTTTCGCCACATTACTTTACAGCCATGAAAAAAAAAATTACATCGATATTACCTTATTTATTTGTCTTTGACAAACTAATTTTGTTGTATTTCAGCTATTTCCTCAAACATAGAACATCACTTCGTGTCCAAATGGAATATTTATCTACAGACGAAATACATCTAAGAAGTGTTATATCGACAAATAAAAGAAAAATTATGCTATGTTCATTTTTAGCGAAATTGAGAGTTTGCCAAATTTGGGATATTTATCAAATGTAGAATGGAAGCCACAAGCATATTAAGTCCAGATTGTAAAACCAAACTGTAGAAATGAGGAGAAATGCAAAATGCTGTGTCCCAAGAGATCCGTTTTACTTAGTGCACACATCTGCTATGTCATATTTCTACAAAAATAAAATATGTAAATTATAGTTTGGAAATATTAGTAGACAATGCCTTTCAAAATAGCCGCCTGTACCAATCTGTCCGAGATGAAATTGAGAATGCTGTGCTTAATGGATTTTCAGGACTTGAGTTCGAAACTTGTCTCAAACAGAAGAGAAAAAGATGTGAAGTGCTTCAAGATTGATGCTTCACATTTAACCTCTGGGCGGTGGGATAATGGAGTTATGAATAAAGCGGAGGCCTTTCTAGCAGTACTTGTACTTTCTACCAGTTGCGAGTGAAGTAGCTGAGGAGGTTGTCACAAGATGGTGGCTGCTTTTTGAAAATCCAATCTTCAGTTTCTGATTACCGCTGGCACTAACGTCTCACCAGTAAAATTGAATAGAAAATTTCGTCTTATTTAAGCGTCTTATTCATGGAATGTTTTTCTCACAAATGTGGCCAAAATTTCTATTTGATCTTACTGGTGTCAGTTTGCCTTGTAAGACTGTCAGTTTGTTTCCCTGGTTGTCACAATATGGCGGAAACGCAGGGCGTGACTACCGCCAAAGTAAACTTCTACCAGTAAAAATAAGAATATGTTTCTACCAATATTTATGACTGAAATTGCGCAATAGTAAGGCGTTTAAATAACCAGGAAATTTCTATATAAATTTACTGGTGGAAGTTTCCACAGGCGATAAACAACCCCTGCAAAAGCTGTTACAGTTGAAACTTCACTATGTTAAGAATATGTCAGTTGCTCTTTATTAATAGTTCCATGGGTGGGATTTAATACACTATATGGCCAAAAGTGATTGGTCACTTGCGATTTTAGACGTTTTGTTTAATATCTAGAAAAATACATGAGGAATTAACCTGAATCTGCAGGTATGTAAACAGTAAAGTATATGTCATATATTTACGCGAAGATTTTTTTCCCGAAACCCCATAGGGGGCCATCAACAAATTGAAAAAGAACGAATATCTTTTAGATAACCCTGTAAAAACTAATGTAACAAACGCGTTTAAACTCGAGATTATTAATAAGTGGCTTATTCTAATATACTGTGTTAATTTTTATGAGGCTAGCATGTATACTCGTAGAGAAATTAAGGTTTTTATAAAAACAGTCCCAAATTTCGCCAAGTTTTTTGCTTATAATTTGTTTAATATTATAGTTTTTAATATAAAAAAGTTCTTTTCAGAAAATTTGCAAACATCATTGCACACTATGCTCTGCAATCTGAATTAAAAAATAATAAAAATTGGATGAAAAATGAGCAAGTTTACTTAAAAATGTTTCACTACGCATGCGCGAATGCTATCGAAATATAATGTGTATAATGTATTAGCCAAGTATATAGAGCAACTTTCGTGATAGTCTCAAAATCATAGCTTGAAAATTCTGAAAATTATCGTCGATAGAATGAGCTCGAAATCCGTTGTTCCCAAAAGGAAGCAAAAAGACGAGGGGTTGTATCCGTGCAATATTGTGTACGCTATCTTCGCACTGATCAACAGATATTTGATAAAGGGCATCTAAATGCCACCACTTTTTTTCGGAACCTCCCGGAATTTTTTTACAGTGTATTTCGCCATAACCGGTCACCGGTGTAGTGGTTAACAATAGAATAACGGTGAGGGACCAATTTGGCCCCAACACTCGGCATAAATTTCAAAACGAACCAAATTTTCTTTAAAATATAAGTTTAAACGATACAAAGGATAAAAGGACTAATTATATAAGTTCACAGTTTTAAATAAAATTCTGGTGCTAAATATTTTTTATAAATCTTGAGTAAAAATTCTCGTCTTTCTAGCGTTAATTATTGCGAAATTTCACGCGTTTAACCAAGATTTATTTTTTCAATAAAAAAATACTGTTATTTTACCTGAAGAATTCCCTATTATGTAGGGAACCCGGATTCAGGAATGATTAAGCTTGACTTTATTTTCCCTAAAAGAATATATATTTTTTATAATTTCCATGTGCATAGTGACTTCTCACACTGCATCATACATTTTATTTCCCTTTTTGATAAGATTTTTTCTTTATTTTTAAAGATTTCTTCTAATTTTGGTATCTAAAATGCCATTATGCTTTTAATCTTGCATTTCATAAAAGGTAAAAAAAAAAATGTTTGTTGCACAATTTCAATTTTTATTTTTGTTTCTTATTATTACCAAAACCCGAGAATATTCAGTGAAATAAAAAGGAAGACATTTATAATTGATTATAAACTGAAGGGCTTTGTACCACTTCTATTTAAATATCCTTACTGCTTACATGTCCTATGTCCAATTTTTTTTCAATGACCGTAATTTCTGGTCTGCAATCTTTAAATAAAAAAACGTTTCGAACATAAATATTCATTTAATAAAATGCAACGTATGTGTGTACAGTCGTGGAAAAAAAGTACCCCCCCCCCTACTAACTCCTCAACAGATTATCGTAGAAAAAAGTTACTGGTACCAAACGATTGGAAATAACATCTACTTTTACATTATGGATATAAAATTTGCTTAGGGGGGCATCTACATATTAAAACGAACCCTAACTTTGTTTTCTTCAATAGCAGTGCACAATTCTGACAGCATAAATGAACTCTACACCTTTCAATTAACCTAAAAACAAATTTTTATGCAATTCGTACCATAAGTTTCTCAGAAATTAATTATTTTAAAACGGACGTATTTTAAGGGCTGTATCCAAATTGAATTTCGGTACTCGATTGTTAACCAAGAGAGCACCCTTCTTAATCAAGGCACCTTAAGCGCCACAGAAGCAGTCAATGAAGCTTGCTAGATTATAGGATAGCATAAGAAATTTCAAAATATCTAGTCACGTCTATCACAGACGGCCCCCTAAACCATCATTTTGCCGTTTTTTAAGCATAATTTGAAAACTACTTGGAAGAAAAATGTGAAATTTTGGATTTCCATAAAGCAGGACTTAATAAATCTAAATCCATCAAAAAAATTGTAGGTTGTAATTCATAATGTTTTTTAATATTATTTTCATAATTCATATCAGAAAATTATAAAAATTGCAAATTCAACATATTTATGTTTGGGTATATTAGTATTATTGCTGCACAAAAAATTACCACATTAGGAGCATAATTTCAGTAGATAAAAATAAAAATATGAAAATGTAATTTAACATTAGGAACACTAAATTTTGAATGTTTATAATTCAAAAACTTATCATTCAAATGACTTGAAATTTGGTGTCTAGGCATAGTTTGAACCAAAGATTTGAAATATTTCGTTAAAATTGGGTATTGCCATTGAAAAAATGAAATTTGGATTCGTTTTAATATGTACATGGCCTCCTAAGCAAATTTTATATACGTCATTGAAAAATAGACTTTATTTACAATCGTTCGGTACCAATAACTTTTGTCTACGATAATTTGTTGAAGAGTTAGTAGGGGGTGTTTACTTTTTTCCCATGACTGTACAATGTACATAAATATAACGTTTTAAATGTGGTACTTATTTGATTTTTTAAATAAAATAAAAGTTCTCGTTCGAAACATTTTTTATCAACAATATTTAATTTTAGATATCGATGGAATTTTTTAATATATATTTTAATAATATGATTTATAAAGTATATATTTTATTATTGACGTAAAAATATCCCAAAACATGTGTACTAGAACAGTGAATATTTTAAGTTTTAATGTGTGATTTAACCCCTTAATTCTCGCTCCCGTGATATTCACGAGCTGTGTCTTTTATTCAGATTGTTTGATTCCCACCAGTTTTGTAAAATAGTGTAATTGACTTCATTATGGTATCATTTTACCCGTCATTAAATAAGGTGAATATTTCTTTTTCAAAAAAGTGGTGCCAATAAGCAATTTGAATTTTTTAACCGTAATTTAATGCGACCGCTAAGGGGTTAAAGGCATTTATTTCAAAATGAGACTTATCGGAATTGCGCGAAAGATATCTCTGAAGCTACTTGATATTTTTTATAAAATATTTTGAGATGTTATTGATTATATCTTTAACATAAGACTGAATATTACCTATATTTGTTTATAGTTTCACATACAATAAAACAAAAACAAAAACATATAAACCTACAAAACTCCAAAAAAAAAAAAAAACACTATGCAATATTTTCAACTTCATTTTAAAGAATATATTTTGCTAAAATAGACACATGTTTACGTTCAGTCTTAAAATATAGATATAATTTATAAATAGGTAATTTTTGCGCTTTAAAATGTTAAGTGATTTCAATAGAAATGTTGCGTCCAATGTAAAAAATCATATTTTTAACATTCAGAGATAAACAATTTTAAAGTATTTTTTAAATATTATTTACATCAAAATCACACAATATTTATCTTGCATACTATAACTAGCGTATTTAAAAGATTTTTTTCTTTTTTTTTATCCGGTTTGTTTTATGGGGTTTTTGCACAAAAATGTTAGCTCTTTATATACATGTTCTTCAAAAAATCGATTTTTTTTAAGTATTAAGATTATTTATTTCTGTGTATTTTTAAGTTCGAGGAAATACGACGATGTTTACGTATAGTATTTTTGTAAAAGTATTTTAAAATAAATTGTTCGAATAAAAGAGCAGGAAATTGAACTGATTCTTTATTTCAAAATTAGTGCTTTTAACTGTTAAAAATAGATAGCTATAAATAAGAAATGTGTTCATTATGAGTATGTTCTCAGCTAATAATGTCCTAGCGAAATTAACCAAAAACGCACCAACTTTTTCTAAAAACGCACGTATTCAATTTAAAACAGTTTTTCTGTTTTAAAAATGCATCCGTAATAAATAGCCATTATTACACTTAATTAACATTAATTATAAATTTATAAATTAAGTTTTTTATTACATAAATCTATCAAAATATTAAAAAAATGGGTATTATTTATCTGAATGTAACACAAGTTAAGTGTATAATATTGTTTTAGCGTACGATTTTCATGAATTAAGTTTAGTAGCATAGAAATTACAAACTCGAAATATTTGTAATAAGATTTTCCTACTTTGCATTTCGTGAGCCAATAATGGGAAATTGGCTAATGAAAATTTGCTTACAAAATACTTTTCATATTTAGATAATTAGCTTGAATTCTAAATGATTAGTGAGTGGTTTAGCTGTAAATGTGGTTTGGTTCGTTTGACATGATTAACGAGTTCTCTTCGATTTCTGTTGTCGCCTACAACATTGTAACTTTACAGCGCTATAATTAACAGGCGAAAAGCGTCTTATAGTGCAAGCTAAAGTGAATATGTGAGCGTATATTACTAAAGTATAGTAGGGAAAGCTTGTGGATTAAATAAATATAAAACTGATTTACCTCTTTGCTTCAAAAATATTGCATTTTTTATTATTAAAATGGGTACTAAAAAAATAAAAATAATGCGTTCATTTTTTAATATTTTCTCGGCTTGGGGTACCTTAACATGCAGAGGAAAATACCGAAGCCTTTATTTCACCCCACAGCCTTTATTTAATTTAAAATTATTTTTTGATGATAAGCACAAGATGAAAGCATATTATTTGAAAGCCATTTGTGGAGTTAATAAAAAAATGAAGAATAATTTTTCAATATTGCGCCAAAAAGTTTTAAATACGTCAGTTTTTAAGCTGTTATGCTTGTTCTAAATAAAGATAAAGAATACATTTTTTCTTTTCAATGTACTTTATTTAATAAATTTATTTAACTTTATTTAATTAGAGCTTGGTATAGCAAAATTGCCCCGTTTATTTAAGATCTTCTTTAATCAGGATGTGTGACCCACGGTAATTTTTTATGTTTGTCTTCTGAAAATACTCCCGTTTTGACGTTTTTAATGACTGGACGTAAAAATTAAAAAAAAAGGTAATAATAAACTTTTTTTAGTATTTAATAACCTAATTTATATAAATATTTTTTAAATAAGTAATATAATGCCCTATTTCATTTGAAACTGAAAGCAAAAATACATATCAACAAATGCAACTTGGTGTATCAATTGGCAAAGGATAACATTTGTACATCAGTTAATAGTATTTGTTAATTTTCAGTTAATATAGGGTAGATTAGGTGAAGATGCCACAGTTTGTGATTTAATTGTTTTAAAAATCGCCTGGTGTTTTTATTTGTTATTCATTGATTTCTTGATAAAGTTTGCACTCTAATGTAGGATTTAAAAATATATTTCATTTTACATATATTATGGAAAGCATGGACAATTTTGTTTTTGTAAACACTTGCATTTCGGCATCTTGCCCGAAAGAATGCGCAAGATGACTAACTATCTAGGGGGTAAGAATTTTTCTGGAGTTTCAGGGTAAACAATAATTTTTGTGAAGCAGTACAAAATATAATTGAACGAATAAAATTAACTTTTATATTTTAAACATACTAAAGTTGTTAACTTACTTACTTAACATTAGGAAATTACAAAAACATGAATGTAACAAACGTTGGCAATTTAATAAAGGAACTAACTAATATTCGAAAAAAAAAGTTAACTTCTACTTAACATTAGAAAGAATTATGGCTCTTAAGTATACCTATTTTTAAACATTATATCAAATTTAAATACAGTAAAGCCACTGTGAAAAAGTGCTTGAGAGTCTAGGTTTCTTGTTGATGTTTTTCATATGTCCTTTTGTTCTTTTCAGCAACATCTCAGATCTGCCACAAACTGCACATGTGTTTAGGAACTTTGAGCAACTTTTATATAACCAACAGTTTCACTGAATGAACTTGATCCAATCACATATTTACGAGGATTTATTGCGCTCTGCTATAGACTCTGAACACTCATTCTGACGGTGTTGCCCGTGGGGTACTTTTTTTAATTCAGATTTCTTGGTTGCCACCACCCTTTTGAAGCGGTAAAATTACCTTTGTTTCCTCGTTAATTAATGTGTCATTAAATAAGGCGCATTTTACCATTTCAAAAAAGTGGTACCAATCAAGAATCTGAATTAAAAAAAGTAGCCCATCTGGCAACACTGCATTCTGATTCAGTTTTTAAAAATCCCCATCTTTTGAATCTCGGTAATAAATTTAATCATCATCCATATCCTCGTATGTTGAAGTTTCTCTCTTTCTAGCTTTTCACTTGTTCTTATCTAATTCCTTTTTAGAAAGGGACTGGAAATTTGCCGTTGCTATTGTCACACCGATTATTTTGGCTTTTAAAGGCCTTTAAAATTCTTTTTATGTGAATATTAAAATAAAAAACAAAACTTTGGTGAAATTTACGTCATATTGAAAACGATACATTTAAAATATCTAATTTGAAATAAATTTCTTAGAGCGTCTTTATAAAAATATTTACTTAGCCATTTTATACCAGCTAATTTTAAATTGCTAGGTTGATCTTATTTAATAATCACGAAAGTAGCCGTTATGTATCTCGACAGTAATTGATTCGTCCTTAAAAACCTTCAGCCAAAGGGAAATTAATGGAAACCTGATGACAGGAGATCCTCACTAATCGTTTAATTACGTTTTAATATTCCGTAATCTTATAAATGCAGACCGAATTATCGTGTTTTAGAGTCTGCGATGTCTGGATGGAGGTTAGTGAGCATGGCTCGTAGGGGGCAGAAAAGCCTAATTATCTAAAACTATATTATATACTTCCGATATTTACAGTTATTAAAATTATTTATAACTGCATTTAACAATGATTAAAATTAATAATTATTAAACAATTATTTATAAGCCCAATAAAGTTTATTCATAAGGTAGGATACATATAGAAACCTTTCAAATTATGTTCATCTTAAATTTCAACATTTCTTTATATCATTTTAAACATTTAGAAAAATTATGATTTTAATCATTGAATTTTTTAATCAGTTGATCAGAATCACGTTTGAATTATTAATTTAAATTATCCTATTAAAATCGTTGACAAGTTAGTTACTATCCAAGAGTAATTTAAACAATGAAGAAACAACCAGGCATTTGACCTCAAAGGAAATCTAACCGGCATCTTACCCCAAAGGAAAACAACCAGCATCCTACCCACCAAAATTTTAGTCGACTCATCCCAAAGTATTAAGCAAGACGCCGGTCTCCTCCACTGACGTGAAAAAGCGGGAACAGGCCGTCATTTATGTGCTGCTGAAAGGCCACTTAACACTAAAAACTTGTCTAAAATCATCAGATTTATATCTCTGGTGTTTAAACTAAGATTTATATAGGTAAATAAAGAAAACGCGTAAAATATTTTGGACACCTACCAGAAGTTTTAAGACGAAATATCAATAAAAAACAACACTTAACACTTTTAAAAAAGAATGCAAACGGAAGTTAAATTATCAGTAGGGAACCCTCTTCCTTACAACTTCGGCGTTTCCCTACAGTGTTTGCGTGATACAGCATTTTATGTTTTATAACTAAATGTTCATGGTTCTCTTATTCCACTTTTCTTATGCCTGATATTTGTTGTAATATCATAAATTATACAAATCTTGTGATGTTGTGAAATGTAAATTCGCAGTCTTTACATATCGGAAAACATTTTTTGGGGGGTTAAAGTTGTCCTGACTACAATACTTTTTTTTTTATAATGAATTATTTTCTATAAAAATTTATCATATGGTGCAAAGTTACCCTAAATGGCTGGGTAACTTTGAACCAGGCTATAAGTCCATTTTTTATTGCTTTTATCCTTATTATTCCTTAATTTTTGATAGTCAAACAATAATTTAGGATCATTTCTTCTCTTTTATGCCCCTAGTTGCGACAATATTCTTCAAATAAGAGTGTGGCATATGAAAATAGAGAAAATGCGGATCAAAGTTACCCTGAATGTCTGTACTAAACTTACCGACAGTATATTTCTATTTGTGCAATTATAATATGCATATAAATACTCGTTATCCTTATTTTATACATTCAATTGAATATAAACCGAACACAAAAAATCTTTTTTTCTTTAAATAAGGCATCATGAAAGAGTTCATGAGCGGAGCTTACTATTTAACTCTGTCAGTTGCAGAAAAATTCTGTACGTAAAATGATGAAATGATTGACTGACACCAGAATTTTCAAACAAATTTCTTAGAAAATGGAAATTGATTTTTCTAAACATTCATTATAAAAGGAAAATTGTATTAAAATATTCTTGGTGCCGTTTTCCGCTTTAGAATTAAAATTAAGTGGTTACGCAGTGTGACACTGCCCTTAAAAGGGTTAAAAGACAAATCTTATTGTAGAATATGTTAAAGAAATTTCGGATGCAGGATTAATTTTATAGATTACATTCTGAACAGCTTTCTTAACTTAAAAAAATCTAAATGACTAAATAAAATATAAAATATTTTGAAAAATATATTCATAATTTAAACATTCCCATTTTTAAATATATAATTTCACTTCGGTCTCAGCTTTGAATGCCTGTGTTTTTCAAAGAAAATTCTTATTTTTAGATTTTTCTTACAAACTTTGCAGAAACCTACACAGAATGTAATTTTTCTGCAAACGTAAAAATCTTTCACTTAAAATTTTCTTTAGAAGTACTATTATTCAAGAAAAGGACCAGTGAGAGCGCTGTGTTCACGAGTATTACAAAATATATTTTGATAGATTTCCATCCCATAGTTACAGTTTATGTTTCAATGAATAATACATTCGCTATTCATGAACGGAACAAACTATTATATACATACCTAAAACTGGTTTTAAACGATCATAGATTTTACAGATTAACTTATATTTAATAGCACAATTTTCAATAGTAATTTTCATCTTTTTTAATTACAGTTATTAAATATGCCATAGATTACTATTCAAAATAGTGCTATTCAATGTGTGTAAACTTTAAAAGCTATAATTGTATAAAAAAGATTTATGTGTATATATTCATTCCTCGAAGAAAAGTGATCGCCACCTATTAATTATGTTCCCATTCATCCTATGAAATTACTACTTGTATTAATCTATTACTAATAATGTCTACTAATTAATTCTGTATGTCAAATTCATATATTTAAAAAAATAACTTTATTTAAGTACACATATTCTTTAATTATTTTTTTTTTTCAAAATATTGACCTATAAATTATGCAATAAAAATGGATTTTTAAAAGCTTCAAATATACGAATACAAATTGCACCTCATTTAGCCATGTACTTCGTTCGTTATGCTTACGAAAATACCTCCATTCCAATATGACCCGCAAAGATAAAAAAATAATTTAACATTCAGAGATGCAATTTTTATACCTGCAAAATTTCTAAAAAACTTGTAAGAATATTTTTTATTAGTATGGTTTCTCTTAAGAAATCGAAAAATTTGGTGATTAGAAAAGGCAAAAATTTCTATCAAAAAACAGTAATTTTCAATGTCCATAAACCATTAAACCTATAGTCTTGTAAAAACAGTGTTAGCTGTATACATATCTACGAGGGTTATTTTTAAAGTAAGGTCCTTTGCCAAATATCCATTTAAATCTCGCACGATTGCAGCAAACCGCAGCGATAAATTGTTCAAGTTCATTGTTCATCCCGCCGATTTTGAAATACGGTCTTTAGTCCGGATTTTCACACTAAGAAACATGGCAACAGCGGACAATCACCATCATATCTGCGACGAGTGTATCTTTAATGCAATGAGGACCCATATACTGCTCCTCAAACAGAATTTGTCATCGAATCTTTTGAGTGGGAGCAATATGAGCACCCTCCATACAGTCCTAACATTGCTCCGAGCGACTATCGCTTCTTCCGATACCCTAAGTCGGTTCTCGACGACCAGAGATTCAACATTGACGAAGAAGTGGAAACGGCTCTTAAGGTGTAGCTTTCGGCACAGGCGTCGGCATTCTACGACCAAAGGTTACAAAAAATAGTGGGACGTCATGACAAATGTTCCAACAGACATAGAAAATATGTAGCAAAGTAGAAAAAGGCATGAAAAATCTTTTCAAAAATAAATGGTCTAAATGTACTTTGTATTTGTTTTTAATTGCAAAACGGCCCTTACCTTATTATAAAGGGTTTATTGAGTGCGGTAACCCTTATTTTGCATTTTTTAGCTTGTTATGGCTAATGCAAAGATGAAACCGTACATGTTATTTGTGGTAATAAAGTTACATATGAGTCTGATGATTCTGTCTGTGTTCCACAAATATTTCCACCTTCCAATGTTTACTGTATTTTCAATTTCATGTTGCACTTGTTATAAGGATCTGTTTCAAAGAATTTTTCAATGGTTTATGCGTTCTTTTTAATTTAAATAAATTCTTTTATAATTTATATATTCACATTTGTTGATGATAATTTGTAATGGTGTGTGATGTTTATATATACTATATATACTATATATATACAATGCGCATTCTGTGATGACAAAGATTTACTCACATAATAACAGTGATCTAATAACGCATTACATCACAATCACACTGTGTTTATTTTTATACTTACATACCATTTTTTTTTTGATTCAGTATGTTTATTTAAATAATAGAATCATAACGCAAAACTGCATTTAGTTTTATTAATAACTTGTATATTTTACTGAAGTTTTTTCCATAAGCCCGATTTTTTTACTATTTGTTGACCTGCAAGAAAAGAAACATCAATTTCGAAGTCTACATCAATACTTAAAATAGAAAAAAGATAATTTGCTTTTGAAATATTACTGTTTATTTTTTAATTTATAATGAAAAAAATCCCTTATAGAATATAAATACATATAATATGCAATATGCAATAAGCAATGATAAAACTTTACCGTCGTAATAATATTGATGTGATAAAACTTTGCAACTGTTATTATATTGATGTTGTAACGCATTAAATAGTTATAAGCTTAATTTCGATCATTACATTACCATCCTTTTAATTGTATGTATAAATTTAAATACGGAGTTACACAAAATATAACTTATACAATTCTCCAAAAATACCTAATATACCACCACGTTGCAGAAGTACTTTAATTTTCAAGATATACCGCTAAAACAATATAGTTATGTAAGACATTATCTGAAGTTTTTGCCATAAGAGGAATTTATTCGGCTATTTGTTTCTCGTCATGAAAGCGCCATGAATATCTTAAATATCTATCAACACCTGCAGTGTTTCAAAGATAATTTGTTACTGAATCTTTAATTTTGTGTTTCAGTTTATGATCTGTTCCATTTTCATAAAGATCCGAAAAACATTATTCATAAAACATATATAATATCAAGGTCGTAGATGGTAAAATATTTCTTTCATAATAATAACGATGGAATAAAACTAAGGATCGACAGAAACAGGTTTCTAAGGTCGAAACCGAATTTCGACAATCTTACTAATTTCGGGTCGAAAACGTCCAATTTTTTAAAGTAATTAATACATACGGTATACTTCCGATTATGCGCTACTCCATCAACCGCCACCCTCGGTTAACTTCCGCACCCTTTTCCTAATTTTTTTTTTTAACCCTTTGGAAAAATGGCTATTGTCCTCTGTCAGGGTAGGAAATCAAAAACATATCTGAAGCGTTTCATTGTTTGAATCCGCATTTTATTCGTTTTCTGATTGGTCTATACAGTAATCTGTATTTTTCATTTACTTTCAACAGGGATGGATATTTCTGTTGCCACTATGACAAAAAAGTAATAAAAACTAGAAAAAAATTAATAACATAGAAACAAATTGAGATATAGCTTTCAAACGAATTGCATTTAAAAGTACATTTTTTTCTCTATACGACGGAGTCAAAAGTAATATTCAGGTATGTTTAGAAGTTTAAGAATGAAATTTCATTTAAAATTGGTACAGGAATATTAATGTTTAATCCATGGCGTAAGTAACGAATGACCAGCTCCGTAGAAGTTTAAAAATTTACAGTAAAGAAAAATGTAATCCATGGCGTACGTAATAAATGATCAACTCCGTACGATTTTTTATGTCTTAAATTTTAGTCTTTGAAAAAATCATTTTCCAAATGGTCGTTGTAATTTGCTAAATTGCATTTTTTTTTGTCTTAAATCAAAAATGAACAACGAAAATTCAAATGCACATCAACCCGAGCACTATTTTGCGTAAAAAGGCTTGTCTGATGCCAGGAACAGCACCTAGAAAATATTTCTGCGGATGAAATCATAAACTGACTTAATTGTGATAATAATTATATTGGTTATGAAGAATTAACGAATGACGAAATTATTAAAAATGTATTGAATCCAGAGATACCTGAAGCGGATGGATATGATGAATAGGGGAATGATCATCCAGGAGTCAGTCATGCAGACTATTATTTTTAACCATTTAAGGGGCGGTGGGATATATTTTATCCCACCTACGATTAATGAAGATTTGCACCAGAAAAAATTTATGAAATTTTACTTTGGTGTAAAAAAAAAAGGCCGTAAAATTGCTTTTCCTTATTTTGGAATATTTTTTTTTCTAAATTTCCGGTGGGAATTCAGCATTACACAAACGCAATTGCCTGCCCCCTCAAAGGATTAAATGCATTAATTGGTTTGAGATGCAAGAGGAAGCAGATGCAACCCAAATTCTTTTATTATATAAAAATCGTAATTTTGCTGCATTAAAAGCACAAGCAAAAAACAAAATAAAAAAGTATAATGGATTTACTTTGTATGAAAACAGGTGCTATATATTTATTCAGTAAAATTCTAAATTTGTCAAATAAATAGATTTCGTGTTATCAGTTATGCTTTTTATAGGAGAAAGTACACAACAAATAAAAATGATGATTTAATTATTCTTATTTATAAATTAACATATAGAATCTTTTGTATACAATTTTAGTAACGGTCTTCTACTGTCATTCGATTATCCATCTATTTCGATTATCCGCAACGCCGTCTGTCCCGTGAGTGACGGTTAACCGGAATTCACTGTACATAAATATACATAATTATTAATTACTTTTTTTAATATACATAATTATTAATTAGTTATATATGTGGACAAAATTGGCTCTCTATGCCTCTGACCAAAACTTTTTACCTTCATATAAAATAAAATATAATTAATTCATCAACGACTCAGAATGATTTTCTAATTATACGAATTTCATCTAATTAAAATACTTTTTAGGTATATATACCTTGATTTATCTTTTATAATGTTTTTTGTAAATGATCATCTCTCATATCAGAACTTTTTCAAAGTGTATTCGAAACACTTCTGCTGTTTCAAACTAAAAAATTTCTGTTGTTGTTAAGTCTGAGCTTTTAATGAGCGCGCTAAAAGCGTCTTCATAGTTTAGTCATATATGCATTGCTCGCTTTACAATTTGCACTTATATCTTGAGTCTGTCATGACTGATAATTATAAACAGTGATGTTCATAGCAATAAATAAATAAAACGTGTCTCGTTTGAGTCAGCTGGATCAGTGAGTAATGATGAAAATTTCCGAAGAATGAAATGAGGTTTATGAAATACATATAGTTTCGGACTATCCAAATATTAAACAGCATTTTCGCCGAAAACTGTTATCGGCGATACTCTGATTTTGTGCCGAAAATGAAAGCGAAACCGAATTTTCGGTCGATCTCTAAATGCAACATTACGTCACTATCATTAACTATCTTTAGGCACGTACATGACCTTTTTTATTAATTTAAAATAAACATTTAAATGTTTAGTTACATAAAAGAAAACCCACATATTTGCTTAAAAATAACGAACACACATTCCGATACAAAAATATTTCACTTTTCAATAATTCGTTAAAAATTATGTGTATGACAGACATTGTCTGAAGTTTTTGCCATAGAGAATTCATTCGGCTATTTGTTTCCCTACATCAAAGCAAAGTTTATAAAATCATGTTAAGAAAGAGAAATCTGATTAAACTACTGAGATTAAAGGTCGCAGATTCAACAAAATTTCCTCGTGTTCATGATCACTGAAATTTTAATAAGTTCAGTGCTACATCGTACAGGTATATCGATTACGGCTGTGAGATTGAATCGATACAATCTTGCAGTCTGGGTATCGCTTCGTCTTTGATAAAAGATTCAACGGGCTGTTACTAACACCTTTGCTCTTCCAATACTATCCAATAGCTGAACGTGTGTTAAGAAATTGAAAAATACAATAACATTTTTTAAAGAAAAGAATTGGATTACCAGAAGAAAATAATAAAATACAAGTGGTACATACTATGGTATTTTTCTTTTAGTCTGAACATGATTTCATCTAATTTAGAACATTGTAAATATATAAAATTATACTTTTACTAGAATAAATTTGTGTAGAAGTTGCCAGAATTTAAATTCAACTTTAATCGGAATTCAATGCATTCTTCAGTTTTATTTGAAAATTTTTAAAATCATTGCCAAATGCAATACCACTATATTTTATTTTAAGCCTTTACAATCACTACTTCATTAGCTTGGACATTAAATTTCATTCAAACATTTTCTCGATAAATGTATAATTTCTAAGATTACGGTGATATAGCTACTAAAAAGTACAGTAAATATGTCAGTAAAATTACGTATCAGATAATTAAGTTTTATGTAACAACATGAGTTACGAAATCACATGTAAAAAAAAAAAAACAAAACAAAAAAAAAAAAAAAAAAAAACTGAACAGCACCATTTTCTCGAAAACTACTGAAGCGATATACATGCTTATTAACATCATTGGAAGAAGCTAAATTTTAAGTTTATAGCTTACAAAGAAATAAGAATAAAAATTACATTACTTACGTTAATTTAAAAACTAGATTATTTTTGTTTGAGAAATTGCGTAACAACTGTATTTTTATATTGCACGACGATCAATTAACATATGAGGCGTTCAAAAGACAATCCGACTAACTCCATTTTAAATGGCGTTTTTTTAAACAAAGGAACAATGAAAATTTTCTATATATTTATACAGTGATAATAAACAATAAAATAAAAAAAATCAAAAAACCCGACTGCGTAAAAAGCGAACTAATTAATTATTTCTCATCAATGTGAAACTTTTTTTTTAATTCCTACTATTACCTCACACTCTCGCTATATATATCTTGTTCAAATTTTCAATCGTTAATAAATTACTTATTATTCATCCAATCAAGCTCAAATAACTTTTTTTAAACTTGTAGTGGATCACACTTGGTGTTAATCCAGTTTTTTTTCAAATATTAATTCATTAATTAAATTAAATTAAATTAATTTTCAATAATCGAGAGAGCCTTCCTCTTGATCAAGGTATTTCAAACCGAGAGAGCCCTCTTCTTGATCAAGGCATTTTAAGCGCCACTCAAGAGGAAAGAAAAATGGGAGAAAAAATATTTTCTTATTGACCTGAGTAGGAATTGACTTAAAATATTTTTTTTATATGACTTGTTTATATTACTTACCTATTTTTTTATTTACTTGTATTGATGACTTTTAAGTTGTGTTTAATTGTTAGTTCCTACCTATAAACACTGTTTTGATGAGGTCTATAGATGTCTATGATGGTTAGAGTTTCAGTAAAGCTAGAGATCCTACATACACAACTTCCAGGTTGTATAATATTTTAACGGAGCTTCTGACTGTAAAATAGTCAATGAAACACCGTCTTCATTTTGAAAGACCTATCCAATGATATGCCACTCAATAGGGTGCGTAATGTGTTTCGTCTCTACCGCCATTTTGTATTTTACGGCCGCCATTTTGAATTTATAAAAACAAAACCTAGCCTATAACCATCGGGCCGTTAAGGCAAATTGATAGAGACCTCATTCATTAAAATCCATCCAGACTTTGGGATGTTTCGAGGGTATAAAGAAATGCACATGCACAGCTACGCGTGAAACACATAACCCTTCTTTTCAGTGGGGTAAAATGTAACCTTTGATTAAAAGAAAATTAATGAGTTCAATCAAAATATTCCGAGAAAAATATTATATAGACAGAACATTTTTATGGAGTTAATTGATTTGTGCTCTGAACGGCTCATATATAGCTAAGCAACTGTAAAAACATTCAAAAACAATATTAAAAAAATTTCACTAATCAAAACATGAAAACATTTAAAATTATTCACAATCCATCCGTTACCAAAATAGGTGCACTTTACATATAGATTTGTTCCTATATTTTTAATAAATTTAATCGATTCTGGATACATAATAAAACGCAGCAATATAAAAAGAAATTTTTAAAAGAAAATAATGAGATTGGATAAAGAAATTATCAATATTAGATTTTTACAGTTATGAAAGGAACAGAAGGTTATTCCGCAATTTTTTAAGAATCAAAATAAATTAGTTAAAGAATAAATTTAGGAAAATGGCCATAAATTAGACATTATTGCTCTACATTAGGAGTAAGTTTAAACTGATTTATATTTTATAAAATAAAGTTATGGATTTATACATCTTTTTTTGAGAAATGAATAAATCATCAATCATTTTAAGCGTTTTCATATTTTGTTTATAATAATAAGGTTGACGTTACAGCTTTACACATACAATTGTTTCTATATATTTAATGACTTCAATTAATTCTGGATGCGTAATGGAAAGCAGCTATTAACAGACAAAATTTAAACTGAAAGAATGAGACTGGATAAAGGAATTATCAGTATTAGATATTTACAGTTATGCAAGGACCAGAAGGTTATCCTGACATTTTTGAAGAATCAAAATAAATTAATTAAAAAAAGAGATTCCGGAAATTGGACATAAATTAGACAGTTTTGCTCTGAAAATATACTTCATGAGTAAGTTTAAACTGACTGATATTTTAACAAAGAAAGTTTTGGATTTATAGACCTTTTTTAACCCTCAAGTGCATACAGTTGTCAATTGGCAACAAATTATTTTTTCTTTCCTTATCGTTTATTTACCGTTGCCTCTTGATAACTTTATGCTTTAAGTATTAATTTTGATCCTATACTTAGGTTTAGTACATTAAAAATACCATAGGTGATAATAGTTGTTTATCCGTTACAAATAATAAATATTCTGACATTTTTGAAGAATCAAAGTAAATTAATTAAAAAAGATATTCCGGGAGTTGGACATAAACGACACAGTTTTGATCTGAAAATATACTTTATGATATTGATATTTGATAACTGATTGGTATTTTAACAAAATTATGGAATTATACACCTTTTTTAACCCTCTTGTGCATACTGTTGCTAATTGGCAACGAATTAATTTTTCTCTCCTTATCGTTTATTTACCATTACATCTTGATAACTTTACGCTTTATGTATTCATTTTGACCCTATACCTAGGTTTAGTACATTAAAAATACTATAGGTGATAATAGCTGTTTACCAGTTACAAATAATAAATATCCTGACATTTTTTAAGAATAAAAATAATTTAATTAAAAAAGAGATTCCGGAAGTTGGACTTAAATTAGACAGTTTTGCTCTGAAAATATACTTTATAAGCAAGTTTAAACTGACTGATATTTCATCAAAGAAAGTTATGGATTTATACACCTTTTTTTAACCCTCTAGTGCATACTGTTGCCAATTGGCAACAAATTAAATTTTCTTTCCTTATTGTTTATTTACCGTTGCCTCTTGATAACTTTATGCTTTATGTATTCATTTTGACCCTATACTAAGGTTTAGTACATTAAAAATGTCATAGGTGATAATAGTTGTTTACCAGTTACAAATAACAAATATTCTGACTTTTTTGAAGAATCAAAGTAAATTAATTAAAAAAGATATTCCGGGAGTTGGACATAAATTAGACAGTTTTGCTCTGAAAATATGCTTTATGAGCAAGTTTAAACTGATTGATATTTTAACAAAGTTATGGATTTATACACCTTTTTTAACCCTCTAGTGCATAGTGTTGCCAATTGGAAACAAATTAAATTTTCTCTCCTTATCGTATATTTAGCATTGCCTCTTGATAACTTTATGCTGTATGTATTCATTTTGACCCTATGCTTAGGTTTAGTACATTAAAATTACCATAGGTGATAATAGTTGTTTACCATTTACAAATAAAAAGGAACTTTTGTAGCCTTCCATTTCCCTAACCATAGATGGAATTCTAACACAAATAAAAAATATTTAAAATGCAAAATCTCCTTAGAAAAAAAAATATTTTTCAAAAGAAAATACTTTTAAAAGTGATTTTAATTAATTTTCAGTAAGTTTTTTTTTTCAAAAAAATATTGTATGCATGCGAATATATATTTGTTGCCATTTGGCAACACCATGAATTTAGTTCCGCTAAAATGTACATTTTTAGCATTCTGTTCAATGAATTTGTTGATTGTTTCACCTTGCTTTTGTCTATTTTTTCATCAAATAATTTGTTCTGATAGAGCCTCATCATGTTCAACATATATTATAAAGCACAGACACTAAAAGAAAATATTAACAGAAGAAATTTGGATTGGATTGTCTAGTGAAAGTGACATTTCTTACAATGACAGGGATAACAATCCACCTTTAGATACAAACCTTCTGTTCAAAAACGGTTCAGACACTTATGATGAGACTGATTGTGATTTACAAGCAGTCAGATGAGCTAATGAAATTTACTAGAATTTTGATGCATACGTCTAGAGAGTGAATATTCCATCTACTTCAAAAAAAAAAGCAGCAAGGTAAACGTAAACAGAAAAAAGTGAAAGCTTCAAACTCTTCAGCCAGATCCTTGTTGGATATAGATTATTGGAGATGTTTCTCTGGCTGAAAGTGTTTTATCATTAAAAACACCATATAAATATTTTCTGTATTTTCCCACCCCGTACGTTTCGAGCATATCTATCAACAAACAAGCCTGTATAGTGTTTTAAAACATGTTCAAAAGCCACTAAATACTATATGCTCGAAAGATATAAAAAATTACCTAAGGATTTGTATCTTGAGTAGCGTGGCAAACTTTAAATTCATAAGATTGTTTGGGAACCCTGTCATCTTTGTATCATCAGGTAGTCGCACTATGATCTTGAATACATTTGAAAGTATACGGTATATGGCAATTTCCCCATCTGAACGATAATATACCTTGTCTAATGAGAAAGATAAGTTATTCAAGTTGAGACAAATAGTCGGTACCTTGAATGGAAATTCTTATCCATTCCTATCAAAAAATCTCTCTGTGTTTATGAGCAAATAAGTGCGCCAAAGCTTAGCCACCATATGAAGCCGTATATCCCCCGTCAAAAAACAAACTCGCATAAATGTGGTTTTAAATTGTTATTTTTCGCAGGAGTATCGAGATTTTCATGCAATTTTGATATTTATTGCGAAAAAAATACAACCAGTCTGCCAGATGGACATGACAAGGAGGTTAGCGTTTGAGTCAAGGCTAGACTAGCTCATCCCGTTGTTGAACCTGTAAATCATGAACTGTATTTTGATAACTATTAAACAGCAGTGACAATAATGACACTTTTAAAATCAAAACTTATTTCTTGCCTTGGAATAACACGAAAAAACAGTACCCAGTGCTGCAAAATGCCACTCGACAATTAATAGAAAAAAGGCCTGAGAAATATCGTAGAATATGCTTATAATACACTTAATGCGTGGTGTTGCCATTTGGCAACCATTTAAAAAAATCCAAAATACGGAAAAATATAAAAGTGATAATCTTTTTAGTATTTTTCTTTAATGTATGCCCATTAAGGAATCAAATATATATTTTTTAAAGGAATGATAAAAAATCGTGTACTAGTGGGTTAAGTAATTAATAAATCACCAATTATTTTAAACGTTTTCATGTTTTGATTAGTATACTATGGTGAATTTGACGTTTCAACTTTACATATGCAATCGTTTCTATATATATATATAATGACTTTAATCGAGTCAGGAAGGATAATGGAACGCAGCAACTCAAAGAGAAAATTTAAAACGGAAAGAATGAGACTAGATAAAGAAATTATGAATATTAGAATTTTACAGTTATGCAAGGAATACAAGGTCATTCCGATATTTTTCAAGAATCGAAATAAACTAGTTAAAGATGAAATCCTAGAAGTTGCGCATGCATTAGGAAATATTGACTGAAAACATACATTCGGAGCAAGTATTAACTGATTGATCTTTTAACAAGGAAAGTTATGGACTAATACAGTGAATTGGCACAGATATTACATAATAAAGATTTTGATGGCTTTTGGGTTATAAAAAATTATCAGAAAATTAAAAAAAAAAATGAAAGGAGTAATTACGGAAAAAGCAACAAAATTAAAAAGAAGACTCTTTTCAAGGGCTAAAAAAACAGTACCATACGTTTGCATAATAGACCTATTTTAGGTATGGGTAAATTATGAAACATTTTAATTGTTTCTATGGTTGGATTTATATACTAAAGTGAATTTGACGTTCCAACTTTCCATACATATCTTTTTCTATATATTTAAAGAATTTCACTAGCTCCTGAGACCCTAATGTCAGTTTTTTACATGTGACTTTTTTGTTTGCGAAATCAAATATTGCATTTCTATTTTTATTTTTTGCACAAAGATTAATTTATTGTTTAGCTACTGCCAAAACTATTTTAAAACTACCCGAATCGCTTCTACAGTTCCCAATGAAAAAAATCTTTGAATATTATTATCTGTTTTCTATTGGATTTCGCAAGTGTTGTTGTCTCCTAAAATAATCGTATAAAACATGTAGATACCAATAGACTTAGAATAATGTCTAATGACTATTGTTAAGCACACATTATACTTTGGGTGTTATGTGAAAAATTGTACAAAATTTCAATTTTCAAATCTTAGCACACGCTTTTAACACCTTATTATCTTAAAAATTAGATGAAATTTTATTTTTAAAATTGCAGCGCCGGCTGAGATTTTTTTTATCAAATCAGCCCGGCAAATTGTATAGTTACAGACAAGCAAGTTACTCGTACCTCTACGGATGCTATTTTAAACCCACACATCTATATGTACAAGTTATTTATTTGAATTCATTTTATGAATAAAATATTAAATACTGAAGCAGACTTTTAAGAAAAACTGTTAAGTAAATTATTTTATTCTTTAAAAAAGTCTATTTTTAAAGATCTTAGAAATTCCATACTTATAAAATGTGTACGGTAAAGTGCCCTAATTTCGTCCCCTTTCCCAAATTGGTTAACCTTTACTTCTCCGCTTCTGCGAAAGTGGCGCCGATTATCACGCAAGGCACAGGGAACGGAGGGTAAAAGTTGTCAGTGGTGAAAGTTTTGTACGCCAGGACGCATACGTATATTAAAGACGACGGATTTCCTAATTTTAGAATACATTAGTTCTTACGTTATTTATTGTACTATAATTATGTATTTCTTCTTCATTGCATGTATTTTACGTAGGTAAGTTGCTGACAGTAGCATACAGTGAGTTTTAGGACGCTCAGTTCATCTTACGGGAACTGAAGCTCCGCCGTATTGGTAAGTAGCATGGTCCCAATTTCGTCCGCCTTGCAGTTCTTATTTTCGTCCCAGGGACGAAATTAGGAATGCTTTTTCATGACAATTATTTCAAAATGAAAATAAAGTTTAATATAAAATATAATAAAAAATATAATAAACTAAAATTCAATAAAATGAAAAAAGTTTAATATAAAATTCAAAACGAAAATAATTTTTTTACTTTAAAAAAAACTTTTAAAATTCTTTTTAAAATACTTTTACTTTTTATTAAAAAAATATCGTTTTTCTTAATCGTTGAAGTTGGTGTCACGACAGAAGTGAGATAAAACTTTGCACGGGAGAATGGTATTATAATCATCTGTTTTCCCCCCATTCAACAGCAAAACTGCAACTTATCGATGTCGCGTTTATGTTTTCTTTAAAACATGTTATGCTAAAGCAATAGAAATTCGCTGTCAAACCATACTGGTAGAAAAGTTGAGAGCTTACAAATCGCACAACTTTTCAATGAAGCCTACAAGCGTGCCTGATCAACCATCATCAAATGGTCAAGTTGTTATTGCCATCACCCGAAAAGAGATCAGGGAAGTGCCAGTAATCACATCAGTAACGTCTGCCCAAAGAGGTTCAGCAACATTGAGCACTGGATCTCTACATAAAAACGATGTGAAATATTCCCATGAGAAAAAGAAACGCTATGCGGGAAAAAAAAAAAAACTTCTGGCACCCACCATCTTCAAGGGAAAGGCGAAGAATCAACCATGTAAAATGTCCGAACGTGATCTAACCAGGGATTCTGATGACGAAAGTGACTCTTCTGTTGGCATTCCTTATGATGATAATGCAAGTTATAATGATGGTGACAATGATGCAGAATGCCCTATCTGCTAGAAGCGTTTTTGTGATGATAAACACGGAGAACAATGGGTTCACTGCCTTTAATTCTGCACTTAGACACACAAAATATGCTCAGAAGCCAGAAACAACATAAAATTAACCCTAGATCTACCGGGAATTTTATTCAAGTTTTAATAAAACGTTCTACACCAGAATTTTTATTTAAAACTATTTAACTTATTTATTTACCTTATTTTTGTCTGGTTTATATACTTAGTTTATTTTAAAGAAATTTCTGGTTTGAATGAATATTTTGTATGTACCTGTCGGGTCCAATGGACCCGTCTGGTAGACGGAGGGTTAATATATTCCTCATGTTTGGATGGCTAATGTTTCGTTATGTTATTCTTATATTGATAAGAATTACATTTCTTTGTGCCTTAATTTAATGTAAATTAAATTACTTACTCATTTATAAATAAATTTTGATTTAGTTCTAAGTTAAGCCTTAGGGTATTGGATTTTCTGAGTGGGTGGCAAATTGGGACCATTTATCTTCCTTTTGCCATATATACACTATATGGCTAAAGGTGACCGGCCACTTGCGATTCTAGAAGTTTTGTTAAATATCTAGAAAAATACACGAATAATTATCTTGAAATTCCAGGTGTGTATATAGTATAGTATAGGCCATATTTTTCCGCGAAGATTTTTTCCTAAAACTCCATAGGGGACCATCAACAAATTGAAAAAGAACGAATATCTTTTGGATAACCATGTCAAAACTAATGTAGCAAAAACGTTCAAACTCTAGATTATGATTAAGTGGCTTATTGCAATAATCTGTCCTAATTTTTTATGAGGATGGCATGCATACTCGAAGAGAAATTCAGGTTTTCATAAAAACAGTCTCATATTTTGCAAGCTTTTTGCTGATAATTTCCAGAGTTCTCAATATAAAAAAAGTTCTATCAAAAATATGAGAAACAGCATTGTATACAATACCCAGCAATCAGAATTAAAATATAATAAAAATTGTGAAAAATTAGCAGGTTTACTAAATGTTTCAGTAGGCATGTTCAAACGCAATCAAAATATAATGTGCTTATTGTGTTAACTAAATATATAGAGCAACTTTTGTAAAAGTCTCAGAAACATAGCGTGAAAATTCTGAAAATATCGATGATAGAATAAGCTCAAAATCCATTGTTCCCAAAATGAAGCAAAACGATGTGGGGCTGTATCCATATATCCATTGATTAGTGTCAATATAGCATACACAATATTGCACGCACTACTATATTTGGTGAAAACCTCTCATCTTTTTGCTTCCTTTTGGGAATAGTGGATTTTGAGCTTATCCTATGAACAATAATTTTCAGACTTTCAAACTATGTTTTTGTTACTTTCACAGAAGTTGCTCCATACATTTAGCTAACACATTATGCAAATTGTATTTTGATTACATTCGGGCAAGCGCAGTGAATCATTATTTAGTAAACATGCTCATTTTTCATACAATTTTTGTTATTTTTAATTCTGATTGTAGAGTATTGTGTACAATGTTGTTTGTCATATTTTCTGAAAAGAACTTTTTTTTATATTAAGAAATCTACAAATGATAAGCGAAAAATTTGGCAAAATTTGGGACTCTTTTTACAAAAACCTTAAATTCTCTACGAGTAACAAGCTATCCTCATAAAAATGGACACAGTTTATTACAATAAGACACTTAATCATAATCTACAGTTTGAACGCTTTTGCGACATTAGTTTTTACAGGGTTATTCAAAAGATATTCGTTGTTTTTCAATTTGTTGACGGTCCCTAATGGGGTTTCGGAAAAAAATCCTCTCAGAAATGTATGACCTGTAACATTCTGTTTACATACCTGGAGTTTCAGGATAATTCCTCATGTAGTTTTCTAGATATTTAACAACACGTCTAAAATCGCAAGTGACCGGTCACCTTTCGCCATATAGTGTAGATACTTTTGAAAAAACATTTTTTAATTTTTCGCATTGTTAAAATTTTTTTGTACGATATTTGCCTATGTTTCTATGCGCGTGGTTAACTAGTCTATGCAAAATCCAAGTTTGGTATGTTTTTACTGAAAATTAAAACTTCCAAGTGCCTAAAAGTGACTGCGGGACGAAAATAGGACACTTTACCATATATAGATTTACATCATTAATTTAGTGTTATTTAAAGTAAGAATTTTCTTCACTAAAAGAAATTTATTTTATGTTTCAGATATTTAATATAAAAGGGGTATCCCGTTTGACTATTGATGGAAAGTTTTTCTAGATACAAAGATTTTATGAGCTTTTTTAGATAAGTAACAATTCTCTCAAAAAGTAGTTATTTTACAATTAGAAATTCATACACTATATTTGAAACTGATACAAATGATACCCTTCAAAATAAAAATGCAGTAAAATTTAGTAAATTTGTCCTTACTAGAAAAGAGAGTTCTTTCTTGCAATGATAACTTTGTTCATTCCTGACATATGATTTGAACAAAAAGCTTTAACACTAAATGATACCTTTTGAGATATTAATGTATGGTTATCTTATTTTTAATTTTAGATTTAAAGTTATTATAAGTCAAGCATTTTATAAATTAAAAGGATTTCTGATTATTTTAATAAAAAATAATATAAAATAACCATAAATCAAAAGCTCAAAATATCTCATTTGACACCAATATAAATAAAGTTAACGAAAAAAACAACAACAACACTTCAAAGTATTGTTTCGTGTTTATGATTTAACCATGTATTTTAATCCACATTTCAGACCGGCGCGAGTCAAGTTATACAGGACCCGGAACATTTTTTTTTAATTTCAACCGAGCTTGAACCCGACTCAATTTAACCTGAAACCCCATAGAAACATAAATTAAAGAAAATTATCAATATATTTTATGTAGAAAAGTGAACATATATACACATCTATATACATTTATATTCAAATACATATATATATATATATATTTATCAAGACTATTGTGGATTTGTTTCTGAAAAACGGTTTAATACATTAGAAACACCACAAGTATCGACACTGACCCCGAAACCTGAACAAATTACGTGACATGTAAAGAAAATATTAATTGCTAACCACTCCCATCCCTACATGCAGGCAAAGTCGAGTACAGGTACAGTTGAATTACCTGACGCATAGCTGCCAACGTTTACGCTTTCTTCCTACAACTAAAATTTTCTTGTAAATATTGCCTTATTTAATGGTCAAATTCTCAAGATTAAACAAGGCGAAAATCTCTTCTAAATTTTAGTGGTAGCAAAAAGGCGTAAAGGTTGGCAGCTATGCTGACGTAATTCAGGGCTGTCATCCATTTTTATTTTAACCCATACCGGCGCGGAGTAATTCTGTTTATAAACTGATGAAATACTGGACTGACACCGCAATTTATAAACGAATTTATTAGGGAAAACAAAAATTGCTTATTTTCACGTACATTATAATACGAAAATTGTAGTTCCATATTCTTGGTGCCATTTGTCAGTTTTGGAACAAAAATTATGTGTCCCTTTTTAAGGACACCGCGCTGGTAAGGGTTAAAGCTCGTTGTTGCCTATATCTCTTATTCTGTACTGCAGTTGAAGAAGATATATTAACATATTTCAAGTGTACCGATAAAAAAATTACATAAAATTATGACGAAGCGTGAAGTAATACATTGCACAATCCTTAACAAATACATACGAAGAAAGAGATCTTTCCAATAAAAAAGCATAAAATTCGAATACTTTTCCATGCTCAACAAATCGAAATTTTCTGGCACATTTTCAGATTCATTTTTATAAGAAAAAATATGAAACTTGCTGACGTGATTTTTAAAGAGACTTATAAGCGACCAGTGTTTTTATTTTTCGTTCAATTAATTAAAACTTCATTTATAAACAATTATTTTCTAAGTAGGACAATATTTTTCGTTTCCAACACAATCGTTTCAGGAAATTCGGTTCAAAATGCCCACTTTGACATAATTTTTTTAAATATATTCTGCCTCTATCAAAAAATAGACCATTATGGTACATTATATAGTTTCCGAATAGGAGAATCTATCAATTGGATGCGTTTGGGAGCAAAAATGAATTTAACAATGAGTCAGAAAATATACAGTTTGGATTTGAATACACCCTTAATACGATATTTTTTTTTCAACCGCTATGTATTTTTAATTTGTATTTACTGTAAGAATTGGTCCTATCAAGAACTTGTCAGTATAAATAATTGTAGATAATATTAAGAAGAAATGTACTAAATTCATTCGGTTTTTATATCTTGTGAATTGACGAAGTTATGAATTTTTTTCTTCTTCAACCCCCCCCCCCCCTTTTATTTTCGTTTTTTTTTTATTTTTTTGTGGTACATTGGTCCTATAAAAAACTTGTCAGTATAAAAGTTTTAGATAATATTAAAAAGATTTATAATAAAATTAATTGGATTTGATACCTTGAGAATTGACAAAGTTATGAATTTTTTTATACCTAAAACCCTATTTTTGCGCCCCTTGAGCTCAATTTTAATTTTATCAAAAATCTGCTATAGATAAATATTTGGCCGTATTTTTAGAAGTAATAAAAACTTTAAGCTGATTTGATATGTTCAAAAATTTACACGTTATGGGTTTTTTTCGGTTTTCAAAAACCCCTCTCTATTTCCCTCCCCTTGGTCCGATATTGACCATTAACGAACTTGACCTAGATATTATGCCCCTTATTTTATGTATCAGTTTGGAAGAGATTTATGCAGAATTACGGAAGTTACCATGTCCATAAAAATGTGATATACAGTGTGTCCACGTATAACCTGACCTACCTTTATTTTCGCAACCGTTGGTCCTAGATGCATACTTCCAATTGCAAAAATGGTTTAAATAAGGTAAATAATTATTTTTAAAGCGATTTGGGTCAAGAAAAACATTTATAAAAAATTACGAAATTAAAATTTTTATACGGTGCCCTGGTCCTATAAATCATATTTAGTAATAATTTACTGAAACACTAACAAGTAAGGCACAAAAAGTCCCATTCATCTACAATTAAAATTGACCGAGTTATGAGGCTTTGAAATGCATGACTTATATCCCTTTTTTTCAACTCAAAACATATGTTTACCACTATGTTTTCTGGGGTCGTGTATAAAGTATTTAAACTTATTTCAAGGTTCAAAGTGAGTTAAAATTTGTACCCGAACTTTAACTCACTTTCAAATGTCCGATCGAAGTTGAATTCTACATACTGACTTAAATCCGATGACTATGTAATATTATTATTATTTTCGACGCTTACCGTCTTATACATACTTATATTAGAGGATAATACAAAAAAATTCGGATAGATTACCGTCAACAAGTTTAAGAAAGAGTTCTAGATTAGATAACATAAATCTACGTTTATGTTACGTTTTATGTAGTTTTTAACGCTGAATAAAAAATTACCTTAACTTTTAACCATCATATCAGGAAAATATGATAAAGGTCGGTTAGGTTATACCTAGACACACTGTATATATATTTACTGAGGGTGGTTTTGGCTTCTAGGGGTCATGATCAGTGTAGATATGGAAAAATCTTTCAGAAATTTAAACATAGGGGAGAATGTAATAGGTAGTATTTTGATATGAAATCTACCTAAAAACATACGAAACTCCTTCGTTGTAAGTTGGTTAAAAATGGTATTTAATGTGAAATTTCTGAAATATTGCATATTGAATGGTTTGAAATAATCTGTGAGAAAGAAAATATTTGAATATTTGAAATGCGGTTCCATTTAGGATTTTATAAAAGTACACCCGAGATTTCACATTCAAAAGAACTTTTAGTATAAATATGAATAGAGAAAAAGTTATCTCGGCTAACGAATGTTTTATTGGATTCGTGCACTATCATAATGAAACAATGTTTCATTTTAATTTGACGAGAAGTCATATTTAGGTTAACCAATAGTTTCGCTAATGAATGTGATTATGAAACGGATTATTATAGTGAGTCAAGGCATCGTGTAATATATGTAAGAGATAATGCTGATAATTTGTTGTATAAAAAAGTACTGAAGGGGAGTTTAGATTTTTGTCGATTGTTGACACTGCGGTGAATCAACCTCCAAGAATGCTTAACGTGTAACCCTTGTTGGAAGGTCAAACAATTCTAATTTTTAATCTCTTTATTCTTCAAACGTTATAAAATATTTCGATTTTGGATTTAAAAATTAATTTGAGAATATTTCTTAACAAAAAAAGAAGCGTCGTTCATTAAGTTAAACTATAGCGTAGGCAAGCCAAACTTTTTTTTACCATTTTAAAATTAAAAAGTTAACTAATTGACAAGGGTGCGGTTTGGGCAATATTTCTTCGCCTAACAATAACAAAAATAGTTACAACAATAACCCCTAGATGGAAATAGATTTTTAAAGCTGGTGAAAAAGCATAAAATACATAGGTAAAGTAATTACATATTATTTATTATGTACAATCTATTAGGACGTTGCAGATGAAATGTTCGATTTCGGAATGAAGTAATTTGCATGCGTAAAAATAGTGCCAGTTGGCACAAGTAGTGTTGTTAGTGAATGATAACTATCCTTGCATACGAGCAAGGAATAAGTAATATGCTAACTGGTAGTGTTATGTTTTAGTGAAAACATAGACGTAAGCTATATTGTCGGCAGCATCTGAAACTATCCAATGTGATAAAGGTGCTATTTTTTCGTTTGCACCGAAATAAGTTGGGGGTAAAAGCACTGCTTCCCCATACCTATCGCCAGTGAAGTGGTTAAATTCAGATTTCGCGATTGGCACCACTTATCGGAAATGATAAAACCCCCCTTGTTTTCACTTTGATTAATATGCAAATAAATAAGGTTAAATAAGGCGATTTTTACTATTTCAAAAGTGTGGTACGAATCAAGAAATCTGAATTTTAAAAAAGTAGCGCACGGTTTTCACATTGGATAGTTTGCAATGGTACCGACGATATGCGGATACTTTTACTTTATGAGATTAAACTGGACTATTACGCAGCAAAGAAAGAAAAAAAATTCAACAAGGCATTTGCATGTACACAGTAAAAGAACGAAATGTATAGCGATGTACGTTGGGTGATTTAGCGATTCTAGCTGGGCAAAATTAATTTTGACTTCAATATAGTCGCATCGCCATGAAATTGAAAATTTTTATTGATATTCAATATTGAATGTTAGGTATTGCGAAATGTAGCGTGTAGAAGTCATAATTTCGTTACAGGGACTTTCAAAAGTATTTCATAACATAACGGCCTATGAGGAAAAATAGTTTGCGGTGATTTTTAATGATGTTTCATAATTTCAAACACTTTGAAATTTATATACATATCTATGAAGTGCACTACAAGATGATTGCTATAGAGTATGGTATGGGTAGCATTTATCGATCATTTACAGGGACACTAAAAAGAATTATGTTACATTATCGTCTATGGAGAAAAATTGTTTGTGGTGTATTTTGTTCATGTTACACTATTTCAAAAGTATTTAAATTGATATATATCTCCAAGGTGCTCTATAAGATGCTTACTACTTAATATGGCGTATATAGCATTCATCTTTCATATATAAGGGCACACAAAATAAATCAGTCATATTTCTCTCTATGAACAATAGTTGCTCGAAGTGCGCTTTCAGTTGTGGAACGCTTTTTAAAATTAAAAATAATTGTATAATATTTAGTGTGTATAAATTCTATAAATCATATCCAGGGCGGCACAAAACATCAGAAGTACATTTCCTTTTATTGACGGAAATTGCTGAAAAGGAAATTTCAATTGCGCTATGCGTTCCCTAACTGTTCATAAATTTAGCATAATATGCATTATGTGATAAATCTATAGTTCATATACAGGGATGTACAAAATTTTCAGCTATTTTTTTCGACTTTTTTTTTTAAAACGTGTTATATGCTTTACAAATTATTACTTAGACATCGTTTTTCACGTTATTCGGCTATGAAGTTTTATTATAGTAGTCCGAATGCGTAGAATTATTTTTCATAATCTGATTGACGCAAGATTTTACGTTCTTTAGATAATTTTAATGATACTTTCTTAACGGTATGGAAGCAAAGTGATAAAACTATTTTTATATTATTATAAAAATCCTAAAATTTCTTTTCTAAAATTTAAGATACGGGGCAAACATTCGACAGCTTTAATGAAAATTGCTGTGTTGTATATTTATATTTATCTCTGCACAGAGAAATCTTATGTAAAAAATGGGAATCATGAGATATGGGAAAATGCCTACATTAAGTTTTGCATTGTACCAAATCTGAATTTAGAGAATTTGTCTGGATCAATTTTGTAACCACTCGAAATTTGGAGCCAAGTAATATATTTTAAATCATTTTGTCCTGAGATATATACATACAATTGTCAATTTTTGCCCAAATTTGGTCATAAATTTAAACATTTCGCTCTTGCAAAATTTCATGTACTCTTCATTGTAATTTTCCTCTATAAATGAAATATTTTCAACCAAATTCGCATTTTCGTTAAATTTTAAATCGTGTTGCCGTTGTATGATGGTGGAAAAGTTTACTTATGCGACTAACTTAAATTCTGTTGTCTTTGATAAAACGTAAATGGTACTTGAAAGAAATTTTCAAAAAAATTTATTTAGACTTAATAAGCTAAAAACAAATCTAAAAACTGGACAGACACCTAGGGGCAGTCAAATTAAATTGGAACAAAAAGGTAATAACCTAAACTATTTAATCATATCAAAAATGTAGCCTAATCGTGCTTTATCATATAACTGTTTCTATATTAAAACTGAAAAATTGTAAAAAAAATTATACAGAGTTTATTGCGACATTAAATATGAAATAACAGCTGATACGTGCAAACTTTATGCACATAAATCCGTTAAAATAAAGTCCATATTTTGTATGGAAGCATCCATAATCGAGCAGTTTATATTTTTTCTCTTCAAGTAACAGATTAAAGAACTATACTAAAATTCACCGATTAATTCCCAACTAAGAAACACCGACTTTGCGCTAGTCTATGGACCATACAATTATATTTATATAAAAACCAATAGCAGAGTACAACGCCCTAACTATTAAGCTATAACAGGCAAAAAATAAATTACGCTAGGATAAACTTTTAAAAATCGCCTTTTGGCCTGATATAATCAGTAAATCACCCGCTCGAAATGATGAAAACAATGAACAACTAATACTACTTTAGTAACTCGTGGGAATACTCAAGTAGTATCGAATACTGTAAAGTATATGGCGAAGAAAATGGGTGTTCACAATTCGACAGTTTTCCGTCATTTGAACGCTCTTGGTAAATTCAAAAAGTGACAAACATAAGAGAGCTAAGTTTATTCTTCATGCACTCCCGTAAGAAAACCTGAATGTTTGCACATCTCTGTTGTACCTGACTCCGTTTCTGAACAAAGTAAAATGTGAAGATACGTGGATCTTTTATGATAATCTCATACGATACACACAATTGCAAGATGATGGTAAGACCACAAAACATATTTTCCAACCAATCCTTCATCCGAAGTATGTAGTGATGACTGTTTGTTATTATACAGGTGGTGTTATCCACACATAAATTTTTAATAGTGTTGAAACTTTTAACCGCTTAACGGTCGCATTAACACTAAAACCGCCGGAAATTTTACTCAAGTGGTATAAAAATATTTTATGCCAGAATGTTTATTAGAAACTATCTGACTTATTTATTTCACGTATTTCTCCGTGCTACATATTTAACTAATTTTAGAAAGAAATTTCTGGTTCGAATCGAAGTATTTTTATTTGGTACCTGTCAAAATGACCGTTATGGCGGTTCTAGTGTTAAATTACGGTTTAAAAATTCAAATTGCTTATTGACACCTCTTTTTTGAAAAAGAAATATTCATCTTATTTAATGACAGGTAAAATCACACTATAATAAAGTTAATTACACTATTTTATAAGATTGGTGGGAATCAAACAATCTGAATATTTTATTCAGATTGACACAGCCCGTGAATATAACGGGAACGAGAATTAAGGGGTTAATGTAGAGCAATGCTACATCCAGCTTGATACAATTAAAAAAAAATTATGAGTTATGTGGTTGTTCGAAAAAGGGTATTCCCTCGTCAGTCTTGTAAGCATTTGATTGGCTATTCCGAGCGACATTAATTTGCTCCCATTCTTAAGGGACATCACATGCGTCAAAATTGCTCCGTGAATAAAAAGCTGCTTGCTTTCCGAGCAACTTCTTTAAAGCCATGTGTTAATATTGAGTCTCCCGAAAAAAGCGGCTACATAGAGGGCTCGAGTAACAGCATTTTAAGCTTATTTTTTAACCACTTCGAGGGTAATGGTTAATTTTTGGACCACTTAATTTAATTTCTAAATGCTACTTTCCCACCACAATATTGGAATGAACAATTCCCTTCTATTAAGTACGTAAAAAAAAAAAAAAAAAAAAAAAAAAAAAAAAAAAAAAAGCTTTTGATTATTTTGAAAGATAACTTTTCCTAAAATCTGGTGTCATTCATTCATTTCAACATTTTGCGAATAGAAGTACCTAGCCCCTGAAAGGGTTAAACATACATTGAAAGAAGATATAAAAGTTTTATGTAGGGATATTTTTTAGGGTTCCATACTTAAAAAGTAAAAACGGAACCATTATAAGATCACTGCTGTGTCTGTCTGTCTCTCACAGCCATTACTCTTAAACTATGGAACGTGGAAAGTTCAAATTCGGGGAAGTAATAAAGACCATTGACCCACATATTTTCAGATTAATAAACATTCATAAATATATTTAGGAAAAAAGTAGAGGGCTAATTATGCTACTTGAAAAAAAAAATCTTCTCTTTGTATATCATGTGGGGTATCCTATAAAAGCTTTTGTAACGCTGAACTCAAAAATTCATTCCTTTAAATTTTAGGTATTATATTTTCAAAGATATTGTTGAAAATGTAGCGCAAAAATATGTTCCCCCCCATCTAATTCCGAATCTACTGAAACTAAAATTATGAAAAAATTAGAGGCAGTAGACGTTAATATAAACCTTGCCGGAAAATTATAGCGATTACCCTAGGTCACATAGTTTTTGAGTAATTAGCATTTTTCTGTTATACACAAATTTCGATTTACGGGCATTCAGAAAAATTGTTGAGCATCGCTGAATATACCTATCGTTGCAGAAGAATAAAAGCATTGTTGATAATGATTTTCGAAATAAAATCATCGGTAATTAGCCGAGATATTAACCCTCAAAGTTACGGTCAGTTTGGACATACACAAGGACAGGGGCGGCGTACTCTATGCCTAGTAAACAACTTTTAATGATATATATGTATAATGTAATGTACAGCAACAGTATAACAGCAATAAACGTCAAATTGTTAAAAACATACTAATTTAAGGGGTCTCGGGACTCTAAAAAGTGGAAAAAATGAAAAAAAGACGATTTTCAACATTTAATGTCTTAAAATGTACATGATTTTAAAACACAATTTTAATTGGGATGAAAGATATAAGTATGTTTTTTCGTTTCATGTATTTAAAAAATTGCAAGATACAGAATTAGTATTTATAGGGGGCTCAAAACTGTTAGACATTTGTCGAACAAAAAATTGGCATAACAGTTTACGCGCAGGATTACAAAATAAATATTACAACTAGAATGAAAATTTTGGTGCTTACTTTACTTCAGATTGTAATAATTTCCCTGAACTTAAATAAATTTGTATTTAAAGCATTTTTATACTTTTAATGCAATGTTGCATTTAGCTAATACAAAATTTTGAAAATTTCAACAGTATAATCATCTAAAATATATTTTTTTGAACAATAAAAAGGAAATTTTAGGTTCAGTTTATCCAGACTAACATGAAATATATGTTTTGAAAATTTGATGAATGAATATTCAGAAGTTTTTGAGGTATCCTGCGCGTTATGCCCAGGAAACGCCATTTGAAAAATAATGACTTTAAAGCTTCGGAAACACCGCTGCAGCGATTGAGGGGGTATAATTCTAAAAGCCAAAACTTCTGTTCTAATTGGAATTTCAAGGAAACAATTATATCAAAATATCCAGAAATGATAGGAGTTTAACATCTAAAAAAATTAAAATTTCTTACATTTTGAAGCTTTAAGAGTCCTGCGACAACTTAATCCTTTCCGGCACGGAGTAATTCTATTTATAAACTTATGAAAAAAATGAACTGACACTAGAATTTATAAACAAATTTATTAGAAAATGCGAACTTGCTTATTTTCACGTACATAATAAAAGGAAAAATTTAATTAAATATTCTTGGTGCCGTTTGTTTGTTTTGGAATTAAAATTAGGTGTCCGTTTTTTAAGGGCATCGCCCTCGAAAGATTCAATTAGAATGAATCGCATAAATACTGTGGGATTCGCGATAGTTGACATTGAATGAATCTCTCAATACGCCTTGAGTGACTTTAAAATTAATTAAATACCTATCTGGAAAAACGCGGCACTGACCAAGGCTGCGTTGCAACATTGAGTCCTCAATTCGAAGCGCGCTTATCACAATGCAAAAAGTTAAACTTTGAACAAAGGTTTTGTTTTAGCTACACAGTAGAAATAAAGTTTATTACTACGCTGAATTTAGTTTCATGAAATGCCAAAGGAAGTTTAACTATGCACTGCTTTTATTGTCAGTACCGAATTAAGTTCATCATAAACAGATTAGGATAATATAAAAAAAAAGAGTTATACGAATAGCTATACTTTATATTATTTAGGTTCCATATCTCTTTGAACTTTCATGGTATACACATTTACACTTTTCTAATATATACAGTTACACCCATCCCTACGTTGTACAGTTCTTTAAAAGTCTTAGTATTCTTTAAGCAACTTTTTTTTCTATAATAGAATTCCAAATTCATATATTTATTCTACGGAACCCTCTGTGCGAGTAATACTCGCACTTGAGCGTTTATTTGTCATAGTGACTGTACAAAAAAAATGGTTTGCAATTTTTTTGTTTAAGATCCTTTTTTGCAGTTTTCAAGGTAAATAACTAACTCAATATTTCTATATGCTTAAACAAAACTTTCGATAACTAGAAATATATTTTCTTAAAAACAACACTATCTTACTCCACTTACTTGATTTTTATTTAACTTTAAGATATACTAAGGATTTTGGGCCGACCCTCAGTTTGAAATTATCGTGTATAAAATTTATGAGCGACCTTATATAAATAACGTTTATTTCATCTTTTTATTTAATTTAATGAATATATGAATTTTAAATTTAAGTGATCTTTTGAGAAACACTGTAGTACATATTCTGTTTTCTTTTCTTTTTTTTTTTTAATTATCCAAGATAGTTTTTGTTTTCTTTTAATAATTATATTAAGCGTATTTATGGTTGCTTTTTTTAGATCTCAGACCGGAAAAATGCATTCCAGTAACGTGAAATTGCTGTTAAAAGAGTTGTAAGAAATAAAAGAACAAATATTAAAATTAAATAAGTTAAATTATTTTAATCTAAAGAACGTAAGACGAATATTTCCAAGAAATTTTCAGAAAAAAAACTTTAAATGCGTTATCTGAAAAACAATACTTACATCAACAATCACATAGGAAAAAGTCCTGTCTTCAAAACTTATTGTTGTACTTGTACAGGCTTGATCGCCTACTACGTATACTGATGATTTTATGAGAACAGTGAATATCTGAGAATTTTCAGAAGTTTTACATGTATTTTTATAAATTAATACTTAGAAAATACGTGAAAAATCATTGAAAGAATAATATGAATCGGTATATCAATGAACTTTTTTATTTAACCCTTTCAGGGGCAAGGCATTTTTGATCAAAAAATGTTCAAATAATAAATTTGCACCACAATTAGCAAACAAATTTATTTGAAAATAATGAACAGCTTTTATCACGTATATTATGAAATCGAAATTGTACTAAAAATTTAATGGTGCCACTTGGCAATTTAGGCATTAAAATTAACCGTTTGCAGACTGCAAACGGCGCACCTCAAAGGGCTAACACTAGAAAGACCGAGAATTTTACTCAAATTTTAGAAAAATATTTCATACCAGAATTTTTATTTTAAATTATTAACATATCTATTTAACTAGATTTTTCTTTGTGTTTCATAAAAAAAAATTCTGGTTCGAACCGAGATATATTCATTTAGTAGCAGTCAAAATGACTGCTCGCGGGTTTTTTAGTTTTAAAGTCTTAAAATGTAATGACACTGATATTTATTCAGTGTATACATTTATTGAAATAAAATATTAAACTCTCTTTATTCTTGTTGTGAGGACATTTATGTTAAATACAAATATTGCATTATTTATCCTAAAATTGTAAAAATCAAACACAAGTTAAATTATAAACACATGTATAATAATCACTTATAAACAGATAAAGCTTAGGCCAGATTATACAGCGAAGAACCTTTACAGATCGATTTTAAAAATAGCAACTTAATTTATACATCAAGATTTTATCTACCATCCATAATCCGAGAATCAATAGAGATATTTTTACGCAACAAGAATATTTGCAATGATTCAGTGTCCACAGAATTACCTAAAATTTGGAAAGAGTTGCTATGTAATTTTAGTAACAATAGTAGAAATTAATCCACGTTCGCAAATAGCCAAGATAATTTTATATTAATTTATATTTTGCAATGCTTTTCATTATGCATGTTGTCTCGTGACATTGTTTACCATGTTATTGTTTTGAAAATTAATCCACGCTCACCAATAGATCTAATCTTTTAAATTAATTCTATGTTTACAATGTTTTTCATTATGCATCATGTCGCGTGACATGGTTTACTATGTTTATTGTTTTTAAATTATGTGAAAATATTTTCTATCGTTGAATGATTTTGAAAATGTTGCCGTTTGTGCAACGAAACGATCGTCAATCTTAATAAAGATTTTCTATCACTTTTTATACCATTTTTTAACTGTACAAGTTAAATTGTTAAATGTTTTATTGCATAAAAAAACATGTTTTATTACATAAGTGAAATTGTCTTTTCATGTTCTAATTTATTTTAAACTATAAGCATTATACTCATTTTGGCTTTCTTTAAAAACATGGACGTCAAATACAATATGATACAATGGAGTTTTGAATAAAGAGGAGAAGGCATATAGTGTGTTGTCTAGTGGTTGTGAATGAAGTAACTGTGGAGGTTGTCACATGATGGCTGCTGTTTTTTTAATCGGATCCACAGTTTTTGATTACCGCCGGTGAAAGCTTCCACCAGTAAACTTGTATAGGAAAGTTCGTCTTATTTAAGCGTCTTATTCATGGAAATTGTCTCTCAGAAATATGGTACAAGATTTCTATTTCTTTTTACTGGTGTCAAGTTTCCAGGTATTATAATCTTTTCAATCACGCTGACAAGAGGCTGTCTTGTTTGTCACAATATGGAGCAACTACTACCGCTGAAGTAAAATAGTACCAGTAAAAAGGAATATAAGTTTTTGCCATTATTTTCGATTGAAATTTTCCATTAATAAGGCGTTCGAATAAAGAGAAAATTTCTACTTAAATTTACTGGTGGAAGCTTTCACCGGCGGTAGTGAATCCCTGCAAGAGCGGTTACAGTCGAAGCTTCACTATTTTAAGGGTATGTCAGTTCCACTTTCTTAACCCTTTCACTCCCAGTGAGTCCAAATGGCATCATGATGTTAGTGGATTTTTTAATTCCGATATTCCAAGTTCATACCAGAAAATTAAAATAGCAATATTTGGTTTATTTAATAACAGACCATTTCCATATTTGAATAATGCGAAATTTAACATTGAAATTTTCTGGTGTAAATCGGATTCTTTGAACTAAGTAATTTCTAGAACGTATTCTACCATGGGAATGAAAGGGTTAATAGTTCCATGTCTGATAGAGTCGCCGTTCTTGTAAAAAAGCAGCTCTTCAATGATAGTCATGATTACCTTTTCAGAAGAAAAATAACAGAAGTGCAGGTTCTCCGACTTTTTATCAAAAGTGTAATATGCCGTGCGCATGTCACGTCTTTTAATTAGCATCTTATGACGAGTACAGCGCCATCTATCGTTTAACTTCTGGGCTTTTTTCTTCTTTTGCAAAACAAATTCCCATTGCTTCACGTATAGTCAAATGAAATATCAGGTCATTTTGGCCATTGGTTCAATTTTAACAGCCTTTCGAAAATGCAACTTTAACTATATCCACCTTGTATATATATATATATATATATATATATGATTTGAAAAGCTCTTTATATAATTAGAGATAAAATCAATCTTTTCTAACTGAATTTTCTTGCCTCGTTACGCAATCATGTAAACGCAATCAATAAAATAAATTGTAGTTCGCCATCTTCTTACTATTTATTTACTTTTTTAAGGGTTATCTTAATTTCCTTTGGTTATCTGTTATTTTTATGAGGTTTTTTGATGTACTTCATTTTTAATATTTATGAGGTATTCAGGCTAAGTTGGCTATCATAGTAAGTTTAATTAGAAAAATTCCATTGAATCATACAGCTTAAAGTCACATTTTCAGTGCGCTTCCAAATGGTATCATAGTATGTGAGTATAATCTTCGTTGTTTCTTTGGTTTTCTTGTGTTCTACTGTTTTATTATTCCAATGCATTATATCGACAGTGATAGACTATTCTTAAAAACCTACCCAGGCTATAAAATGAAATAATGCATCCATTTGCGACATGTGGTGTTCTGTCGGCTGACGATTCGACAGCCACATGTCGCTTTGCTGTCTGTTCTAATATATCTATCATCATTTGATGTCTTTATTCAAATTGTTATACCAATATTTTCTTAGATAATATTTTATACAATTTTCTGTGGTTTCATATTTTTTTTAGATTTGTTTTTATTTCCTGGTATAATAGATTTTTTAAATGGGTTTTATGTAATACGATGTTTGGTAATTTTTTATGTGACAAATGCGTGGATTATTATTTGCCATCTCTGAAATAGAGTTTCGATCACTTTATTGCTCGAATTTGTTACTTTGTAACTTCATCTTAGATATTCTATATATAAATTAAGCATATGCAATCTTAAAACTAGAAATTTTTCCAGATTTTGTTAAAAAGATGTTGCTCGTTGTTTTTTTATTTTTTTTTTTGGTTTTTTTTAAGGGATTATATATAATATATTACATATTCATAGCTGCCAACTTCTTCGCTTTTTCCTTACCACAAAAATTCAACTGAAATTATTGCTTTATTTAAATTGCGGATTTCGATAATTTAATAAGGGAAATTTTTCTATTAAATTTTAGTGGTAGGAAAAAAGCGTAAAAGTTGGCAGCTATGCATATTTAGAAATACATACTTTGTAATATTTTTCCTCTGAAAAATAAAAGAATTAAACATAATTTTTTTTATTAACTTTAAGAAATAACGATTTTCCATAAGAGACAGTTCTTCATCAAAAGTAAGTATTATTATTTTTTAAATAATATTAACAATGGGGAATTGTGGATACTTATGGGAATACCGTAATAAGAGGAAACACATAATATTTTTAATTTTAGGATTGGGTAGTGTACTTTAATTCGTAAAGGGGAAGTAAGTTCGCCCTTAATTTTGGCCAAAAAAGTAAGTTTTTGAAAAAATTATTTCTTTCACAAGGATATATATGCAGACTTGACAAGTCTCCGACTTTTTGCACACCACTACCATCTTAGAGAAAATATTGTTCTTTTAAAACTCCGAAATGTTTCAATTAAGTAAAAGAACATTTTCTGTATTACAATACTGGTATCCAAATAGTCGGAGACTTGGAAGTTCTGATTACGTCAACTCAAGATTTTTTGAATATATTGAAGTTTAAATAAGCTCCTTATTTTTATTTCAATTGCAAATATTTAAAACTTTGCCCCATACAGCGGTGAGTATGTGCCCTGCACAGCCAATGGGACGTGTCATTTTTCTGATAAGTCCGTCATCTGAATCCAATTTTCGAATTACATCTATAAAGCTTGTATGATATTATGATATTATCTGGAGCTTATACTGTATGAGTGTATGATAGTATGATATTATCTGGAGCTTGTACAACAATATGTATCGCATTTTTCAAGTAACTATTCTTTCAAAATAAAACCCAAAAAGTAACCTATTATCATACGGCTATCATTTTATCCTATACTATAATGCGAGCAAAAATTGTGTGTGTATGTAAATTTTATCTTAAAAAGGGCTCTAAAGATTTTGACGAAATTTTGTATTAAACCTTTTTGGGCGCGATAAGACCATTGGGCTAGGTCACGTGTTAGAGAAAATTCGATTAGTGGGTGATTCTGGGTCATAATAGGTCAAGGTCAAGCTAATTATATCTAAACAACGGCTCAATCGATTTTGACTAAATTTTATATCCTACCGTTTTTCGGCACGAGAAAACTATTGGGATAGGTCGCATGTTCGAGAAATTTCGATTAGTGGGTAATTTTTGGGTCACTATGGGTCAAGCCGATTTTATCTAAAAAACGGCTCTAACGATTTTGACAAAATTCTGTATTTTGTCGTTTTCGTTTACGAGAAGACCAATGGGATAAGTCACATATTAGAGAAAATTCGATTAGTGGGTCTTTTTTGGGTCAATGTGGGTCAAGCAAAGTTTATCTAGAAAACGGCTCTAACGATATTGACGAAATTTTCTATTTTACCATTTTCGGTCCCAAGAATACCATTGGGCTAGGTCACGTGTTCGAGAAAATTTGATTAGTGTGTCATTTTGAGTCATAATGGGTCACGGTCAAGCTAATTATATCTAAAAAACGGCTCAAACGATTTTGACTAAATTTTATATCCAATCGTCTTTCGGCACGAGAAAACTATTGAGCTAGGTCACATGTTCAAGAAATTTCGATTAGTGGGTCATTTTGGGGTCACTGTGGGTCAAGGAAAGTTTATCTAGAAAACGGCTCTAACAATTTTGACAAATTTTTTTATTCTATCGTTTTCGGGCACGATAATACCATTGGTCTGGATCGCATGTTCAAGAAAATTCGATTAGTGGGCCATTTTGGGTCATAGTGGGTCAGGATCAAGCTAATTGAATAAAAAAAAAGACCCAAAACATTTCGACAAAATTTTGTAATATACCGTTTCCGGGCATGAGATGACCATTGGACTAAGTCACATGTTCGAGAAAAATCAATTATTGGGTCACTTTGGGTCAATTGTGTCAAGGTCAAGCTAATCTATCTAAATATATCTAAAATATATATCTGAATATAGCTAATATATCTAAAAAACGGCTCAATCGATTTTGACTAAATTTCATATCCAACCGTTTTTCGGCACCAGAAAACTATTGGGCTAGGTCACATGTTCGAGAAATTTTGATTAGTGGGTCATTTTTTCTGTCCCTATGGGTCAAACCAATTTTATCTAAAAAACGGCTCTAACGATTTTAACTAAATTTTGAATTATGTCGTTTTGGATTACGAGAAGACCAATGGGCTAAGTCTCATACTAGAGGAAATTCGATTAGAGGGTCATTTTTGGGTCACCGTGGGTCAAGCAAAATTTATCTAGAAAACGGCTCTAACAATTTTGACAAAATTTTGTATTCTATCGTTTTCGGGCGAGAGAATACCATTGGACATGGACGCATGTTCAAGGACATTCGATTAGTTGGTCAGTTTGGGTCACAATGGGTCAGGGTCAAGCTAATTGAAAATAAAAATAGGCACAAAACCTTTTAACAAAATTTTGCAATATATCGTTTCCGGGAATGAGATGACCATTCGGCTAAGTCACATGTTCGAGAAAAATAGATTAGTGGGTCATTTTTGGGTCAATGTGGGCCAAGCTATTTGTATCTAAAAAACGACTCAAACGATGTTGTCAAAAATTTGTATTATACAGTTTTTTGGCATGACAAGATTATTGGGCTAAGTCACATGTTTGAGAAAATTCAATTAGTGGGTCATTTTTGAGTCACTGTGGGTGAATCTAAGTGTATCTAAAATAATGGCTCAAAACATTATGGCAAAATTTTGTATTATATCGTTTCTGTGCATGAGAATACCATTGAGCTAAGTCACATGTTCGAGAAAATTCGATTAGTGGGTTATTTTTGTGTCACTGTGTGTCAAACTAAGTGTACTTAAAAAAGGCTCAAACGATTTTGACAAAATTTTGTATTATACTGTTTCCGGGCACGAGAAGATCATTAGGTTATGTCACAAGTTCGAGAAAATTCGATTAATGGGTCATTTTTGGGTCACTGTGGGTCAAGTTAATTTTATCTAGAAAACAGCTTTAATGATTTTGATTAAATTTTGTTTTCTATCGTTTTCGGGTTCGAGAAAACCATTGGTCTAGGTCGCATGTTCAAGAAAATTCGTTTAACCACTCATTTTGGGTGACTATGGGTCAAGGTTTAGCTAATTTTATCTAAAAAATGGCTCAAACGATTTTGACAAAATTTCTTATTACACAGTTTCCTAGCACGAGAAGACCATTGGGAGAGGTTACATGTTCGATAAATTTAGATTAGTAGGTCCTTTTTGGGTTACCGTGGGTCAAGCTAATTTTATCTATAAAATGAATAGCGATTTTGACTAAATTTTGTATTCTATCGTTTTCGGGTTCGAGAAGAACATTGGTTAGGTCGTGTGTTAGAAACTTTTCGGTTAGTGGGTCCCTATGGCTTAGGATCATGCCAATTTTAGCTAAACAGCAAGAATTATATAGTGAGAATGAAATATCGAATTGAACTCAAGGCTAATTTTGACTGAGCTTAGCTCGGTCATGCCAACTAGTATATTATTAACAGAATAATATAAATAATGAAAACTCCAGAGAATTTCAAAATATTTGAAAATGTAATTCAATAATTGTTCTCAGATGACTGAGTCATGAGAAAAAAGCACGATCGGGGGTGAAACACGCATAGTCACAGTCAGATTAAGCAAATTGTTAAATATTTCCGAATGAAAAAGGTCATAGAGCTTATTTAAATTTTAATAAATATAGAGCAATCACCCCTAAGTTGATTAATAATCCTAGTTCAAGAAAACAATTTCCAAAAACATCCTTTATTTTGGCCAAATATTGCAAACTTCCCCTAATCAAAAATATAATTAATTTACTTAAAAAAAAATATTTGAAATGCAGAGACACTCACAGGCGTTGATTTACATTCAAGATAAAAATTGCTAAAATTCTTTATTTACACTGAAAAAAGACTTTTAAAATGAAATAAACTTTATTTTCACCTTTCTTAAACGTTTAATTTCAAATGCGGAGTTTCACGTGCGAATTTTAATGCCAGGAAAAAAAATGTAACTTTGATAAATGACTTCTTAAATGAAATTAATTTTTGTACATTACTCTAACAAACACTTACTTCAAAAGACAGTTTTTCTTCAAAATATGAGTAATTTACTTTAAACAATAATTTTAAGAATAGAGATTTTTGGTTGTTTATGGTAATACCGTAATGAGAGGAAAACTAATATTTATATTTTTAGGGTTCATTTTGCCAAAATACGACGGGATTTCCATAGTTTTGTCGCATTTTGTGTATATTAGACATTTTAATAAATATATATTTTATTAAGCAGAAAGTTATTGAATACCTTGCCTTTTGTTCAAAAATAATTTGCTTTGTAGAAAATGAATAATTATCTGTAACATAAGCCAACAATATACAATTATCAAACGTACGTCATTTCTGTCAATATTTACAGTATATAAAACCTAAGTGACACGCCCAGAGTCCTAAATGTGAAAATGCGTTCAGTTAATCTTAAAATATTCATTTAATTGCTATAAATTTTGGAGTTACTTTCGTGTTGATATACATACAAGTGAAAGTTGGACAGCTTATTATTGAACTATTTAATATAATAATAACTTAAATAATTAAAAAAAACTAACTTTAAGATACATAATCTTAAATATTATATAATTAAATAGAGCAAATTTTAAACATTTATACGTTACACACATTTAACTTTGACCACGGAAAATACAAGAAATAAGTAATGAATGACTGATACAACAAGTTTTACCAAATCTCTTGCTTTTCGGTTTGCTATTCATCTTTCATGTAGGCTTATTTTTTTTTTATTTTGGTTTCTGAATGGCATGCATCTATATAAATTACAAGTTTAGGCTTCTTCCTAACTTCTGTTTCTGCTGCATATTTACTTCCAGATTGGTTTGGCAACTGTCTTCGAGTTTTTCAGGATTTTTTTTTGGAAATGCTCTTTTTGCTTTTTTATGTTTTAATTCTTCTTTTCCAATGTTTGTATTTATTTTTGCTTTTTCACTTTACTCGCTCTTTGTTTTCTCTTGTATGTTTCAATTGTTAAGCATCCTGTAAAAATTTTAACCTACAGTCTTTCGCTTTTTGGCTATATTTTGATATGTTGTTGACTCGTGCTATGCTAGTTTTTAGCGAGCAAATTTGAAAAGCCTCAGATGGATTAGCTTCAGGAAGACATATTTGTAAATGCTATATTTGGTTTCAATCCAGGCTGTTCTTGAATAGAATATGTTATCGCTTTTACCGTATTTTTTTTTTTTTTTTTTTTTTTTTTTGAAATATTGATTCATTGTTTGTGAAAATGAAAAATCTCCATCACTTATATTTCTATAAAATGTTAATTTTTTTTTAACAGACATTAGAGAGGTTGTGTTACGACATACATGGTGCTCGATTTGAGAGCTTCAGCTTACAGGACAGTCAGGATTAATTGTTATATCCTCATTAACCAACTTTATTAAATTTCAAAATCAGGAAACATATTGTGATCTTTAGCAGAAAGACCATCAATAAAAAAATTGATTTATTAGCAGGAAAAAGGTCAGTGCCAAAATCATTGCTAACGGCTAAATTCTCATCAGCCAAGTTCTTGGTTGGTATGACTCGTAAATAATTCAATAATTAATTCATTTAATTCCTATTTCTGATTTTGTAAATTTTTATATGGCTGAATGGCATTCGGATCGAAAGTTGCTTCTTGAAGGGAATCGATTGAATGGGAAAAGGCCAGTTTTATTGATAAAATTTTAAAATCATATAGTTTTCAATTTTTGAACATTTGAAACAAAGGGCATAGCCGGATAACCATTGGAAACACGCCTTTTAATAGAATTTCCTGATTTTTTTCCTAGACGTAGCTACGTATCTGACGATATATTTCCCCTATTATCACCCTATAAATAAAGATATTTAATGCGATAAAAATGGTTTTTCGATTTTTTAAAAAACGGATTTTTTCAAAAACTGCTGCACGGAATTTCATGCTATTAATTGAGGATATATAGATACCAAAGATGCATAACTGGTAATTTTTGTATAATTTTCTGTTAATAAAAACTGTGTGAAATAGCGAAATAAAAATTTAAAAGTATAAAAATCATATCTTATGGTTATCCGAAAATTACCATTTTCTTGTAAAAAATTCTCCACATGTGCCCGTATATTCCATATAAATGCCGAAAGTTTGCGTTGGGTACTACATATAAATATTTACAAAAATGTATATTAAAATTATTGAAATTCATTTTAAGGCGTTATTTGGGGAGGAGCTACTTAACTTGAACATCCGAAGAATTTTTGGAACAAAGTCAGCAGACAATATGGCAACTGATGTATTTTAGATTCCATTAGCATATAAGCCATGTTTTTCAACATCTTGTTCATTTTGATATCGACAGTGTTGAGAATGTTGCTCATGTTTTCATTAAAATTTAAAATATAGCAATTCTGTAACTGTTTATTCTAAAAATTCTTCGGGTGTGGATGTTGAGTAGCTCCGCCCAAAATAACGCCTTAAAATAAATTTCAATAATTTGGTATACATTTTTGTTAATATTTATATGTATTACCCAACGCAAACTTTCGGCATTTATATAGAATATACGGGCACACATGGGGAATTTTTTTCAAGAAAATGATAATTGTCGGATAACCATAACATATGATTTTTGTATTTTTAAATTTTTATTTCGCTATTTCACACAGTTTTTATAAATAGAAAATTATACAAAAATTACCTGTTAACCCTCCGTCTACCAGACGGGTCCATTGGACCCGACAGGTACATACAAAATATTCATTCAAACCAGAAATTTCTTTAAAATAAACTAAGTATATAAACCAGACAAAAATAAGGTAAATAAATAAGTTAAATAGTTTTAAATAAAAATTCTTGTGTAGAACGTTTTATTAAAACTTGAATAAAATTCCCGGTAGATCTAGGGTTAAGCATCGTTGGTATTTATATATCCTCAATTAATAGCATGAAATTCCGTGCAGCAGTTTTTGAGAAAATCCATTTTTTAAAAAATCGAAAAACCATTTTTATATCATTAAATATCAATATTTATAGGGTGATAATAGGGGAAATAAATTGTCAGATATGTAGCTGCATCTAGGAAATAAATCAGGAAATTTGATTAAAAGGCATGTTTCCAATGCTTATCCGGCTATGCCCTTTGTAATACCCGGCTTTTTATATCATTAAATATCAATATTTATAGGGTGATAATAGGGGAAATAAATTGTCAGATATGTAGCTGCATCTAGGAAATAAATCAGGAAATTTGATTAAAAGGCATGTTTCCAATGCTTATCCGGCTATGCCCTTTGTAATACCCGGCTATGCCCTTTGTAATACCCGGCTAAAGAAAAATACTATTAGAGGATCATGTTGAAATTTCCTTATTTATTAACTCAACACAGCTTAATTAAACACAATATCTGCTTTAAACATCATTTAAAGAAAATATATAAACATTACCATATAAATGCCTCAGATAACCTCCTAAACCACATTCAGCGTATTCAGTTCGTACCTAATAGACATCTGAACAAAATCAGTCACCAAAAGGCGTAAGATACTTTATAACTCTAATTTAAAAACTTGTTGCCTTTTCCCGAGCTTACACCTTTAATCAAGAAAAAAAAACAGATGCTGCATCCCTTGACGTCTATAAGGTTATTTGATCCTCAAAGTTAAAAAAGAATAAGCATGAACCATTTTCGTTATTTTTCGCCGCCTTTTGGGAATATGGGGGCACTTTATAATGAAAGCTGTGTAATTGAATAGAATTTTTTTAAAGACAAAATTTTAAAATCAGTGAAATGTTTCGCGTTTTTTTCTTGAAGTTTGAATGTCTAATTATATAGCGTTTATATATGATTCTTGCTTTAATATTTTGAGTACAAGAATATTGTCGCATTTAGGGGTCCATCACATTTTGGCAAAATGACCTTCTATTTTATGCAATAAAAGACATTAGGAAACTTTTTATAGTTGTTCCTATTATTTGACATTCCTTCACAATACTATATATCTGCTACTATTTATTCAGTAAATAGCAGCACAAGCGTCATATATATATATATATATATATATATATATAGGATTGTCTGTACATGAATAAAATAAGGAAACCTTCTCTTTTTTTTGCTCAACATCATTTTTCAATAGCTAGCAATTTTTTTTAAAATATTAAATAGAAGTAAGTATTTTAATTAACCATCATTACATCTATATATTTAATATAAGAAAGCACAATTTATTTTTCCGATATTATATAGTTGGAAATGTGTTTTAAAAGATATTTAGCAACTGAAAATGTACCTTAGCGTAATTAATATTTTCCAAAGAGATTTTCAGAAGTATTTCCTCATTCCCTCACAGTTTTAATGTATGAGGAAACGCTTTAACTTGCGTGGTATCTTTGAATTTGGTTAGAGTAATATTTTTTGGGTACTTCCGGTTGTCTGAGAACATTGAAATTTGCCACGAATGAAGGTCTTATAGCACATGTAATGTGTAAAATACGAAAACCGTTATTTATAATTATACAGGGTGTATCTGAAATGCTTCAACAAACTTAGGAGGATGATAGTACTCATCAAGACGAACAAAAAATGCAATGGAACATGGGGTCTCAAATGATTTTTAAAGGGTGAAAATCGCAAAACTAATAAAAAATATCGAAATCTCGCATGCTGCTTCTCTGCAGTACTGGCTAGTAGCACTAAGCTGGTTTTCTTTTCACTTTGTGCATATCCGGACAGAAAGAGATAACAAAAATTTAGAAGAAAGCCAAACAAGAAGTAGCGCGTATTGGGACCACTGAAGGAGAAATTCGGGAAACTCCCGAAGTCTTCGAGCGTGTCGGCCAGTTGTTCCTCCATACATGTACTCTGTGTAATAATGTCCACGGTCTACACTTTGAACAATTGTTGTAAAATATTTGTTTTCTCTGGACATCACGAGCTGTGTTGTACCTATTCTGTGTAATACATAATTTTCTGGAGTGTTTCTTTTCTTGTCTCACTTTGTCCATTTCCAGACACATTTTCTCGATTTTCATCCTTTAAACGTCATTTTCGACCGCATGTTCCATTCCATTTTCTGTTCGCCTTCATGAGTACTATCATTGCTCTAAGTTTGTTGAAGTATTTCAGATACACCCTGTATGTCGATTTAATGCTTGAAAATCTTATGTGGTTCAAAATGGAAACTATGATGATTCCTTGCATGTATAGAACCATAAAAAGTTAGAATATAAAATCCCGCCTTCTTATCAAAAATATAATTTTTCTTTCGTATTGTACCGTGTATTGCTTTAACTAGGTAAATGAAGGGACGAACTTGGATGGTGGAATTCAACTAATAGTATTTAACACTAGAACGGCGGGAGGCGTCATTTTGACACCTGCGTACTTTCGCCCGTTGATTACTTTTGTTTGCTTGGGCGAAATCATTTGAAATTTTTTGACTTTTCCTAAATAGATAACATATATTTCTGAAAAAAAAATTCAGCTTTCTAGATATGTTAGATTTTGAAATATTGACTTGTATTCCTAGAACGGCGGACGGCGGTCATTTTGACCCTTTTAGTAAGATACTCTTTGTACTAGAAGCTGCTTTTGTTGCTATACTATATGTTCGAGGAGCAATAAAAAAAGGGTTTAGATTTTTATTCATTGTCGTCCAAGGCATGAGGAATACTATTTTGCAAAGAATCTATCTCAAGAGATAGACTCAAAGAAAGAAAAAGATTTTTTAGGTTTGATGAAAAGACAACGAGATCTAGCAGACTACAGACTGATAAATTTGCTCTTGCATCTGAAACGTGGAATAAATTTATTGAAAATTGCAAAACATGCTAGCGACCAGGACAAAATATTACAGTTGAACAATTGTTCCCATCTCAAGAAAGATATAAATTTACGCAACATATGCCAAAAAAATCGGATAAATTTGGAATAAAATTTTGGTGATCTGTTGACGTGGATACTAAATACCTCTTGAATGAATTTATTTGTCTAGAAAAAGATGAAACAGCCAATCCTTAATTACGTTTATAGGAAAATGTTGTCATGAAATTAACAGATCCCCATCTAAACGAAGGGAGGAATATTACGACAGATAGCTATTTTACTAGCATCAAATTAGCAGAAATGTTAAAAGCTAAAAATACAAGTTTGGTTGCACAATGAAAAAGAACAGAAGAGAAATTCCTATATCATTGAAAAATATGCGCAGTGCTCTTTAATCATCGAAGATAGTGGAATGTGATGATATGATACTTACCATCTATCAAGCCAAAAGAAAAAAAAAGTGTTTTTCTACTGAGCTCATTACATTCTACTATAAAAACTGAAGACGGTCTCAAGAAGTTGCCCGATTCAATAAAATATTACAACGCAACGAAGTATGGTGTGGATATCCATGATCAGATGTGCCGAAAATACTCCGTGAAATCGGTTTCTAGACGATGGCTTGTACATATTTTTTTCAATATTTTGGATCATGCAGCTTTAAACACCTGGATAATTTATAAAAATGTAATAGGCAAGCCTATCAGTACAAGAGATTTTCTCTTAAATTTTGGGGATGTGTTCAGAATGGATCTTATGGTTTCAAAACTCCCAAAGATCTTTTCTGAGTCTTCAGAAAAAAAAGAACGAAAATAAAATATATATGAAGAGAAAAAATGTCAAGTACAGACATGCAATGGAAACAAATCTCAAGAATTTTGCGCACCATGTTTCAAAGTTGTGTGCAGAAAATGTACTGGAAAAATTTTGTATTTTTTTGTTACAACTGAGTTAATTCCTAATACGTGTGCACAATTTGGAGTATTATAAGCATTAAATAAAATTGAAACAGAATGCTTAACATATTAACCATTCAGCTACACTTATAATGAAATAACGGAAACAACAGAACAAATTTCTCATTTATGAATTTAGAGAGTGAATCATTCGGCGAATAAGTTAGATGAAAATATATATATATATATATATATATTATTTTATAAATTGTGTTTTATTTTAGTTAACATTAGTTTTAATTTGTGAAAACATTAATTTTAAATCGATTTTTATATCAAGTGGATCTAATGATGATCTATTAATGAGTTTTTTGAGTAGTTGTAGTATGGTCCAATTAATCGCCATGTAGGCGTTACATATACAGTACTTGTAAAATTCAATAAATTATCGAGTAATATTAAATATAAATTATGAAATACACGGAAATTACATATTTTTGCCAATGTATGGCATTTAAAATTGTTTTAGCGCTATTATTTCAGTATTTTCATCGAGGGGTCAAAATGACCCATTCCCGCCGTTCAAGTAGGTAAGATTTTCCCGCCGTTCTAGTGTTAAATTATGTGTCATGTGATCAGTATGTTAATATGTCAATGCTGCTCGAACAATTCTTTGAACGAAATGTGTTTGAAAAACGCGATGCCGCTGTATTTATATATAATGATTCCTTTAAACTTATAACATGCATTTTTTATTGAGGATTTAATGATTTTTCAAACAAAGCTAATTTAGATCATGGGAAATACTACTGAATGTGCTTCAAATTATACTGCAATATTATAAATTTTATCACATATTGTAAAAAATGATGCTAAATAGATATTGAAGTCAAATTATTACCATCTTTGTGAAATGAATTTAAAGAATTTAAATAAAATGATTTTAAAGAATTTAAATAAAATGTATATAAAGGATTTAAAGAAACTGTTTTAATAATTTAGAGCATTTACCTTTTAAAATATTTTTCTTAACAGGTTAAAAAATATTAATGCAAAATATTTTATTTTATTAAATGTCTATTGATGCCTTGCAGTGTATGTCTTGTTATATTGTTTTCATCTTATTAGTAATATATAATTGTTTATAAGATATTATTTTTACATAATTTTTATTACATTATACAGAGCACTGACTTTTATCGTTGTTCAATAGGAAATTTCTAAACCGTTAGCAAAGGTTAAAACGCGCTTTCAGAGCCAAAATATGCCAAACATTAAAAAATTTCAACTAAGTATGTTTTGGTCGTACATAAATAGAATTTTTATTGCTGAGCGTGTTAGAGCGTAGAGATTTTGTTTTTAAATACGACTTATAAGACCACAGAACTATACAAAATATCTTTAGCTTTACAATTCTTTTTTGCATATATAGCTTTTAAAATGATAACGAACGGCATTTATAAACAAAAAATTTAAGAAATAGTTCTTGGACAACGATACAAGTGTATTACCGTGTACATGGCGTATTCGAAAATTGGCTAAGCGTCATGTGATATTTAGTGCAAATCATCTGTAAATTTAATGATTTCAACTAAAATATTTAAAACTTTATTTACAAATTCTTAAATTTTTTTAACATATGAAAAGTAATCTTAATGTAATATTTCGCGAAATTCTGTTAATGAAAAAATATACATGACTTTCTCTTTTATACGAGTGATAGCTGATATATATCCAAAAATTGACTAAATGTTTTTAAAATTCGATAACGTGCAAACGGTAATAGCTATTAAAAAATTCTTTCAGGGGGATTATGTAAGATGTCAGGGATGTTTTGTACTGCAATTCCCTGTTTTAGTTCCAAATATAAGCGATTGATGAAGCTGCAAGCAATATGTGCTAAATCGAAGCCAAAACCGAAATCTCTCATAGAAAGGGACCCGGCAGCACAGACAACCACCTCATCGAGTTGGAGGCTGAAATTCCAGAATTAGCTAAAACTCGATTCCCATATTAAAACGCAGTTGGTCTGTCAAGTCATATCTTGGTGGAAAACACCTAACAACCCGATTTTAACGGTCGACTCGTGGGTTTCTGCACCCAAATGTATGAAAATATGGCGACTGGGCGCAGGAAAACACAATGGTAAACCTTCGAGTCAACCGGTAAAATCTGGTTCTCAGGGGATTTCCACCAAGATATGATTTGGCAGACTGATTGCGTTTTAATGCGGGAATAGAGTTTCAGCTAATTTTGGAATTTCAGCCTCCAACTCGATGAGGTGGTTGTTTCATGGTTCATACGCCTCCTTGAACTTTGCAGACCAGAAAATTTTTCGGCACTAGTATTATCTTAAAAAATCGAAATTTTGCTCGTTTAACCTAGATTTATTTTTCTATAAAAAAATACTGGTAGTTTTCCTCGAGAAATAACGGTATCCGTGCGAACCATGTGTCTGTGCTGCCGGCTCCCGGTTTATCAGCATTTATGCAAATTGATGGGGGTTAAATATGTGGAGAGAGTTCCATTGGCCAATACAATCTTGATTTTAGGATGATATATTTAACATTCTTCTTTCACATCAATCTAGATGATTTCGGATTTGGCCTCTATTAAGCACCTATTTCTTGCATCGCCATCTATCGCTGGCATTTGGAACTGAAACCGAGAACTGCAGTGTAAAAACTCCCGGCATCTTGCATAACGCTCTTGCAAGAAATTTGTTAATAGCTGTTACTACTTGAAAGTTAATGATTTAAAAAAAACAGTCAGTCCAATTTAGGACATTCGTTATTTATTGCTATTATAGCAAATAAACTTTGAAGCATGCTTATGTAATCACATACATATCATCTAGTAGGATATATAATTTTTTTTTTCTCTCAGTGTATATGCATCACTGAATTTTCTTGCAGGGATTTCATATTTTCGAAGCCTAGTTCAAAACATTTTTACGTTCACAAAGCTGTTACTTGAAATGATTTTACAAAAAATGAAGCATTTGAAAAAAAATAGTTATTTTCGTTTATTTTTTTTTTTTTATTTTTATTTTTTTTTTTTTTTTTAATTTTAAATAGCATCTATTGCATTTAAAATACATTACATTTGAAAACAATCTCATATAAAGAAGAATGAGCGGGAATATACTATTTCATAAATTATATCTTTATTTGACTAAATATTCAACTCTAAAATTTTAAAAGAATAACGAAAAAATTTGAAAAAACCCCTCGTATTTTGCACTTTCTATCTTAACACATTTGAATCATTAAAACATTTTTGCGCGCATTTCAGGATTGACATTTTTATTCATAAATTTCGAATTCATACCAGAAATTCTGAACAGTAATCATTCCTTTATGCAATGACAGATATTTCGTGATTATATAAAATAATAGTTCTTCTTTCGAATTTCTGAATAAAAAAAAAAAAAACCGAAAATGCACGCATATATAAACCATGGTTACACATGGGTTTTTATCTCCAATATAGAAACTTAAAATTTCATATTACAAGACATTTGTTTTAAATAAAAGTGTTCTGACTTTTGGAGGTCAAATATAATTTATTTAATAATTTAATTGTTAAATTAAATAACGTAATAAATTTATTTTCAGCCTGATTGTAAATGAAAATCTGTGAGGGACTCCGTATTAATTATTTAAATAATATACCAATCACCTTTTCGTTTAATTAACTACAAAATCTATTTTTTGACAGCCGGAATTTTCGCTGACGTGAAAAATGAGTTTTCTACTTAACATTAGAAATGCATCCCAAAATTTTTTGGCAGATCGGGTGTCATATAACACATAAGGTCATTGTGCTTAAATGAGATGCGATTGCCCATAGTTTTGTTGAATTTAGGGGTATATTTGGCATTTCGTTAAATAAATATGTATTTTATGAAGCTGAAAATTATTGAATACTGTGCCTTTATTTCAAAACTAACTTCTTTCATAAAATTTGAATCATTATTTTTACTTTAAGTCATTGTTGTATTTAGGTCTTTTATGTCGCATTTACGGCAGTTAAATCCTAAATGAGACGTTCAATGTCCTAAATGTGACAATGCATTTTATACATGTCTCATCATCTTAAAATATTAATTTAATTGCTATACATATTTTAATTACTTAATAAAGAGTTAAAATACATAAAATTGAAAGTTGAATAGCTTATTATTGAACAATTAAATAAACTGATAATTTAAATTAAAAAACATAACGGTACGTAATCTTGAATACATTATACTTACCTTTTGCGCTCGGCGTCTCTTACACAAATTTTATTCGATCGGCACCAATTTTTTAAAGAAGTTTCGTTCAAGTACACAATTTCTAAAATGCTCTGATTAAGTAAGGTATATTTTATTTTCCTATATTACTGGTGCCAAAAACAAATTTTGCAAAGAAAGATTATGTCTCCGCTTCGGAGCCCTCAAGTGCAAAGGGTTAAACAATGAATACTTCAAAATCCATATTTAACAGACTTAACTTTGACCATCGATAAAACAGTAAAGTAATCGATAAAAAGTATCTATAAAGTATCGATAAAGTAATCGATAAAGTATCGATAAAAAAGTAAATAAGGAATGACTGATGAAACATTTTTTACAATATCTTTCTCTTTTCAGTTTGCTTTTAACTCATTTTTGATTTTCACGCAATCTATCAAATGCAGATGATTGCGTGCACTATTGCGACAATTGATTGTGTCGTTGCCCAATTCAATTGTCGCGCTCGTTGGTCTCACTGTTCGGAGTTTTTCGTGGTTTCCTAATTCAATTGTCAATATCTTGAACTAGATACAAATGATTCAGTCGGTCCTGTTACTATTTCTGTAAGTAATAGGTAATAGCAGTTGAAGATGAAAATGTAGATCAATTAGAAGATAAGAATATTGAACCATTTAACACGGAATTTAGAAAAACTTCTACATTGCCTCCTGGTGAAATTTGAGTCATTATGAGTACTTTAAATTATTTTAAGATGAATAAATTACAGATAAATTAGTGTATCAAGTGGCTGAGAGGTTCCGCTGGCAAGGCTTGTCGGGAAGATCTTGTTCGAAACCAATCGCGCTCGTCGCCTAACTGTTCGGAGTTTTCATCGAACCATGGGTATTCTGCACTTATATTGTATTTAATCTTAATATTCACAATTGGCTTTCCTGTAGGTCCCTTCGGGCCTTTTATTTATTATTATTATTTTTTTTTTTTTTTGTGTGTGTGTGTGTGTGTGGTGACGGCGGTAGTAGATGGAAACCGCTGGGTGGGGCTTGTGAGTGCTTAAGCCATTTGGTAGGCCTCCCCACCTAGCTGACCCTCACCCTGCTTAAATATGGGTAAGGTTCCCTTAATAAGAGACCCACTGATGACAACCCTCTCTCGTGTAGATAATTGGCCGTCATGAACAACACCAACACCACCTTAGTGCGTTAAACAAATCTCTATTCTTGCCAAAAGCCTGGAACTTCAGTAAATAAAATTATACATGAAATGGATATTAAAAAAAGAATACACATTAAAAATTGAATGTATATTTTCTTTTTTTTTATTCCTATGATGCCAAATGGTATCATGAACATTTTGTGTGCAATTCCTATTTGGTCCCAATGATGCCAAATTCAGATTTTTCCTCTTGTAAATAAAATTGCGGGAATGAAAGGGTTAAACACAATTTCTGCTTTAAACATAATTTTAATGCAATTTACGAAAAGGCCATATACATTTACTTTAGTTAATATCATAAAAGTGTACCCGCATTTAGGACATTATCTTTGTCGCTAATAGGCCACTGAAGAAAACAAGTTACCTAAATGCGTGGAAAACATTAGAACTCAAATCTGAAAACTTTTTGCGTTTTCATGAGCTAACTTTGCTGGTAAATGAAACACACATTGTAGCCATTGACGTCCGTAATTTTATTTGATCTTCAAAGTTAACTGAAAAAGACTTGAACCAATTTGGGGATTTTTTATCGCATTTAGGAAACATTGGGGAGCTATTAAATGAACGACGTCCATTGGAATGGGAATTTATTTAACCCTCTCGCGGCGTAATTCTTTGCGATGAGCGTCATTTACAGAATTTTTAATCTTCTATCACCGGTTCTTTAAAGCAGAATTTTTTTACTATCGTAATCGGGGAAAGTGTCCTAATTAAATCAGACAAAGTTTTCGCTAAAAAATAACTGGTGGGAATAACCAAATAGTAATAATTAGACGGAAAAATGCATGCCCGAGCATATCTCGGGTTGCGCAGCGAGAGGATTAATATAAAACGTTTTAAATGTAGATACATGTCATAATGAAGGGAACGAATATTTTTTCCAACTGGATTAAATCATATTCAAGGCTGGAGTAGCACAGTTGAAGCTGTGCTTCTCCAACTGTGCTACTCCAGCCTTGAATATGTAGATACATGTTTCGGGTTTTGTTCATTAAGATCGGATACCTCATTAAACATAATTTATTTAAAATCCTTGCATTCAGATTGCACGGAAACGAACATTATTGCATTTTGGGTTCATCACATTTAGGCACACTGACCTTATTCTTAAAAAAAATAAATGCCTACTATAATGAGCTACTTAATGTACCATTTATGTAAATTCCGTGACTTCAAATTAAATATTTAAAATTTTACTTTTTTCTACCCAAAAAGATTGCTAATGTAATATATTTCACTAAATTTATAATAATGAAAAAGTCTTGATTTTCTCCTTTATACTAGTGTTAGCTGAAATAGTCATATTTTTATTGCTTATATAACGATTCAAATTTTCACCATGCTTAAGTACCCATATAATTAAAATCTGGTAGATATCCCATGGATGCATACTCTATTTCTTTCACTCTATATGCATGATTGAATTTTAAAGGAGGGATTTCATATTTTCGAAGCATGTTTTCAAAACATTTTTTTTCTTTCTTTTTTTTTTTTTTTTTTTTTTTTTTTTTTTTTTTTTTTTTTTTACATTCAAAAAGCCCTTATTTAAAAAGCTTTCATAAAAAAAGAAGCTTATTTTCAAAAAAAGTTATTTTTGCTTTTATTTATTTATTTACTTATTTATTTATATGAAATTTGAAATGGCATCTGTTTCAGTAAAAAAATTAAGTACTTTATTTTCTTTGATATGATGATACTTTGATGACTTATTAAATGAAATATTTTTTTCTGCATAAAAATTAGTTTTCCGTAGAAGAAATGCTCATATTACACGATTGATTTTGTTTCATTCTTAATTCAAAATTTATGGGCACGAATGTTTTATCATCAAAAATAGAAAGTATAAAGTGTGAGAAACACCGTAGATGTCAAATTTTTATGTATCTCTGAGTTAATCCTTCGATTACAAGATCGTGATATTTACGTTCCAACAACTATTTATTTTTATATTCATTGCAATTTTTTAAAATAATTTTTGAAATAAACTATATTGCCATTAATTACCGGCAACTTTCAATTTTAGACATTTTGTCGAATACATAGAAATATACTTGACAGATTCTTCAGGAATTTCGGGATTGAAAAGAACAGGAATGACCTCATACTTAGCAATGTCGATTTGATAAGGGGGGCAATTAGGGGGCCAACAAATAATCAAAGAAAAAAATAATACTTGGGATCACCCTGTAAAATAAAATGCACGAAATGATCTATCGCTACAGAATATAAATAAACAGACATTGTGCAATATGGGTATTCTTTTGTGTAAAAATAGCATGTATATTAATAGAGATATCGCGATTTATTAAAAAAAAATTTAAAAATCTTGCATGTTTTTTGCATGCAGGGTTTTCAACCAAATTTAACTCCGGTTTCGGAAAAATTGACAAAATATAGTAAAAACTATATAGTGCAATTGGAGTATAAATATATTAAATATTTTAGGAAATATGAGCAGTTGTATGAAATAATTTTCATTTGCGCATGCGCGAACGACAATAAGGATCATTTTACATAATTTAATAGTCAACTCTATGGAGCAACGTATAAAAAAAATCTAGTCAAATATCGTAAAAATTCAGAAAGATATCGGCGTTAGAATGAGCAAATTTTTAGTAGTTCTCTAAAAGCAGCTGAATGATAAGGGATTTTCCACAAATTGTCATTTAAAATTTTTAATTTTTTTAAATTTTCATTTTTTATTGATGCTTTAGTTCTTCTTGGATAACCACCTGAACGATCCTATATCACGATCAAAAGAGTATCAAAATCAAAGCATTCCTAAATCTACTCGTTGATACTCACTAAATACTAACTTTTTTCTGAAAGTCAGTTAATAAAAAAATGACAATTTGTGTAAAATCCCTTATCATTCAGCTGCTTTTAGAGAACAACTAAAAATTTGCCCACTTTAACCCCGATATCTTTCTGAATTTTTACGATATTTAACTAGATATTTTTAATAAGTTGCTCCATAGAGTTGACTATTAAATTATGTAAAATAATCCTTGTTATCGTTTGCGCATGCGCAGATAAAAATTATTTCATACAACTGCTCATATTTCCTAAAATATTTAATATATTTATATTCCAATTGCAGTATATTGTTTCTACTATATCTTGTCAAATTTTCTGAAACCGGCGTTAAATTTGGTTGAAAACCCTACATGTTATAAGCAAAAAACATGCAAGATTTTTTTTTTTTTTTAATAAATCGCAATATATCTATTAATATACGTGCTATTCTTACACAAAATAAAACACGTATTGCACAATGTCTGTTTATTTATATTCGGTAGCGGTAGATCATTTCGTGCATTTTATTTTACAGGGTGATCCCAAATATTATTTTTTTTCGTTGATTTTTTATTGGCTCCCTAATTACCCCCTTATTAAATTGACATTGCTAAATATGAGGTAATACCTGTTCTTTTCAATCCTGAAATTCCAGAAGAAACTGTCAAGAATATTTCTAAATATTGGACAAAATGTCTAAAATTGAAAGTTGCCGGTCATTTATGGCAATATAGTGTATACTTATACCATTTTGTCGTTCGGAATGTCGGAAAGTCGTGTTCGTTTGTGAAAATCTATTCGCATCGGAAAATTCTGCCCGATAATTATTAGGTATCGGAATCAATGTCTAATAATTAAATGATACAATTTTCAGGTACGAATTGATTTTCCACGACTTTCCCAACGACCCAATAATATATTTGCAAGCGAAATCGTCCACAACAAACTTATTTTGTTAATTATAGTACCATTGAATATAAAAATACTCGCCAGTTTTGGCTCGTAATAAAATACAAACGGAATTTTTTAAATTAATACTTTGATTACTGATTTATATTTAATCTTATAAATCTGGATATTTTTTGAATCTCTTTCATAGTTGTTGGTTTCCCTCTCTGGAAAAAAACTCGATGTTTCACCACAAGCATGCAAGAATGGACAGTGGTGTTGAATTTTCTTCCAAATTTGTCGAAGTGTATGATTTATCCGCTATTTTATTTTTTTTACTCGTATAAAGCTGTTCTCAATTTGATAGTGTCTACTTTCTAACACATTTCTGAATTCATTTTTATTGGCAAATGCATGAAATTGGCAGCTATTTTTATTCACAAGCAATATGAGATTTGAACAATAAGTGGAGTTACTAAATTAATTGCTTCTGTACATAAAAACAACTTATATAAATATAAAATTAAAAACAATTCATTTTAACAAATTATGTGTTGCAAAACTATATTTAAACGGAACTCGAGTACTTTATTACTTTATAAGCTACTGAGTGAAGAATTTTACGAGCTCAATCACTGCCATCGAAATACGCAAGGCTAGAGGACACGAGTTGTGACGTCATCAATAATCGACCGACTTTTCAATAGTGTTGGAATTCACACCGGAAAATTTTGAATAGAAATTTTCTTTTTTTTTGTGGAATATCTATGATCTTATGAAACAATAATAACTATTTAAACTTACAGGTGATAATTTGGAATCCCGATGTCACGGAATCGGCATTATTTATTTATTTTTATTAAAAATCACGCGATCAGAGACGAACAATGTAAGAGAAAACGTTGACTTGAAATGACATTTTTATTGTTTTCTTTTTGCGCGTTCACATGTGATTGTCTCGGGTTAAAGATAAAAGGGACAGGTTTTGATGTAATCTGTGGCAACTTCCTATTTTTGTAGATTCCATAAGAACAAATAAATTCCATACGAGAAAATAAATGCTGGTAGCAAAGTTTTTTCATGAGTTATTATTGCTAAGTTTTTGTGGTTATCCCACCGTAGGAGTTGTGTAATGGATATTACAACTATGCGAGCACAAAGTTGCTAATGTGAATATTATTTACGTTTATGATTTAAAGACTTTTATTCATAGAATATAAAATCGACATAAATCTGCTTTATGTCGATTCTGCGGTATGTTTAGTGGATTTGTTGCATTAGTGGACTCCGCGACAGGACCTGAGTTTAAACAAGGTTATCCATAATATGTAGTTTAAAGGTGTTAATAAGAATTAAACAAAATAAAGATTTCCCATGATGTTTAAATTGGTTAAAGGTGTTAATACGAATTAAACAAAATAAAGATTTCCCATGATGTTTAAATTGGTTAAAGGTTTTAAAAAGGATGATTTGATCTTCTTAGCCGCGCAATTAAGTGAAAAAGTAGCACCAACGGCTACACTTGTGGCGCTTAAAAATCTAAATTTGAATTACAAGGCATATAAAGATGATCCTGAATTTGTACAAAGCGTTTTAGAAAATGCCATTTCAGAAAGAAAGGAAAAGGAAAAATTAGAGATACAAGCAAAGAAAAAAGCTGAAGCATTGAATATGGAATTACAAGCAAATGAAAAAGCTGAAGCATTGAATATGCAATTACAAGCAAAGATTGAAGGCGAAAAGTTAAAATTGGCGCACGAGTTAGAATTGGCGAAATTTCAGTCAGCAGTAAACAGCCAAGGTGGAGCTCTTAATCCAATTATCGATAGTTACGTAATGAGAAGAAGATTTACGCTACCCAAGACAGAGTTCAGAAAGTTTGGTGGTGAAATAATAGACTGGTTACCGTTTTGGTGTCAATTTAGACAAATTGATGAAGATTTCGAAATAGCACCAGAAGATAAATTTCGGTATTTGGTGAAAGCGACAGTTGCCGATTCACGTGTAAGAGAAGTGGTAGAGAGTTTTCCACCAAGTGGAACTAATTACGAGAAAGCAATTGAGAGTTTAAAAACCCTTTTTGGTAGAGAAGATATATTGCTAGAAGTGTATGTGAGAGAATTACTCAAATTGATAATATCAGTACAAACGAAGAGAAAATTCTCACTAACATCGTTATATGATAAGTTGGAATCATATTTACGGGCTTTATATACATTAGGTGTCACAACTGACAAATGAGCATCAATATTATATCCACTAGTTGAATCATGTTTTCCGGCACAATTTGCAAAAGTGTGGTATCGCACGAACATAATGTCTGAGAAAACTGAGCGGCAGGACAGATTAAATAGTATGATGCAGTTTATGCGAATTGAAGTAGAAGGTGGAGAAAGGGAGTCACTCGCCGTAGCTGGCTTTGGATTAGCTAAAAGTGAAGATCGTAAATATGTCGCAAAAAAGAATCGCATTAATTTTGAATATAAAACCAGTAAAATTTCAACAGCGGCATGTCTGTTGACTACCTCTTCCGTAACAGAGAAAAAGGGAGTCTGCATTTGTTGCCAGGGAAGACATGCAAGTTCGGAATTCTTTTCTGCGAGAAAATTAAACTTGACGGAAATACAAAAAAAATGCCAAGGAGAAGGGATATTGTTTCGTATGTTTAGTATTAGAACGTACCGCTAAAAGATGCCGAGCGATAGTGAAATGCATTATTTGTAATAAAAGTCATGTGCCATTACTGTACGATAGACGAAAGTCATCCAGTAAAGATACTCGAGAGGCAGATGAGGAGAAGTCTAAAAGAGATGAAGTGAATATGGCAAATATTAGTTTCTGAATGTAAACAAAAGGTTGTTCGTTTATTGTTTGATTCAGCACCACAGAAATCATATATATTAAAAGGTGTGACGGAAGAAATGTATTTAAAGCCTATTCGGCAAGAAAAGATAATACTTTCTCTGTTTGGTGGCATTACCACTCAAGAATGCAAAAAAAATAACATTTAGAGATTTGAAAAAAGAATTCAGGTGCAATTTCGAAGTACGAGATCAAGTTAGCATATTCGGAGATATTCAACCCATTACACAGGGGCCATGGTTACAAGAATTAAAGGAAAGTGGCATTTTGTTAAGCGATGTGAGCCAAAGCTGTGGTACCATAGAAGTTTTAATTGGAGCTGATGTTATCGGTAAAAAGTTAACTGGTCAAAGAAAAATATTGTCTTCTGGTTTAGTCGCAATGGAAACATATCTTGGAGGGACATTAATAGAAAAGCACCATGTGAAAAACCATGTTCATCCAAAAACTTGGCGATGACAGTAACATAAATGTTTGTAAAAGAAGCGTATATCTCAAACCTATGGAGACTTGACTAAATCAGAATTACAGATCCCATAAAGAAGAAGTCAAGAGAAGTGATAGATCGCCAAACTATGGAACATTTCTTAAAAGAAGTAAAGGTAAACGATGAAAAGCGGCATGAGATTGGCATCAAAATGTCTCTTAAAAAAAAAAAAATACATTCAATTATAAAAGTATTTTTCCGTGTTAAGAATTCAAATACACAATTTATTCTTATTGTGTGAAATCATTTACGCAGACGATACTTACGCATTTTAAAAGAATTATGATTTTTATGCTTCCGTACTTAAAAAGTAAAAACGGAACCATTATAAGATCACTCTTGTGTCTGTCCGTCTGTCACAGCCACTTTACTCGTAAACTATGGAACGAGGAAAGTTCAAATTCGGGGAAGTAATAAAGACTGTTAACCCATATATTTTCAGATTATTAAACATTTATAAATATATTTAGTAAAAATGTATAGGGGTTAATTCAGTTGCTTGATTTTTTTTTTTTTTTATCGTGTGAGTATCGTGTGAAAGCTTTCGTAACGCTGAATTCAAAAATACATTTCTTTTAATTTTATGTATTACATTTTCAAAGATATAGTCGAAAATGTAGCGCAAAAATATGTTCCCCCCATCTAATTCCGAATCTACTGAAACTAAAGTTATGAAAAAATTAGAGGGATTAGGCATTAATATAAACCTTGCAGGAAAATTATAGCGATTACCCTAGGTCACATAGTTTTTGAGAAAAGCACATTTTTCCGTTAAACACAGATTTCGATTTACGAGCATTCAGCAAAACTGTTGAGCAGCGCTGGAGATACCTATCGTAGTAGAAGTATAAAAGCATTGTAGATCATGATTTTTGAAAAAAAAAATCGTTAGTAATTAGCTGAGATATGAACCCTTTAGGATATGGACGGTTTGGACATACATAATGACAGGGGCGGCATACACTATGTACCATCGGCTTTTAATGCCTAGATTACAACTTTTAATGATATATGAGTGTAATGAAATGGCCAGTAACAGTATAAAAGCAATAAACGTCAAATTGTTATAAACAGATTAATTCAAGTGGTCTCAAGACTCTTAAAGCTTCAAAAAATGTTTAATTTTATTTTTTTTAGATGTTAATCTTCCTTTTTTCTGAACATTTTAATATAATTGTTTCCTTAAAATTCTCATTAGAACAGGAGTTATGGCTTTTAGAATTATACCGGCTCAATAGCTTAAGCGGCATTTTCGAAACTTTTAAGTCATTTTTCTCCAATTGACTTTCTTGGGCATATCGCGAACGATATCTCAAAAACATTTGAACATCTTTTCATGAAATTTTCAAAACATACGTTTTATGTTAATCTGTATAAACTGAACATAAAATGTCCTTTTTATTGTTCAAAAAAATATTTTTTTACGTGATTATGTTGTTCAAATTTTCAAAATTTTCTATTAGCAAAATTTTCTATTAGCCAAATGTAAACTTTGAACTAATGTTTGGTTTTAGCTGCACTGTAGAAAGAAAGGTTATTACTATGCTGAATTTAGTTTTATGAAATGCCAAATGAAGTTTAAATATGCATTTATTTTATTGTCAGTACCGAATTAAGTTCATAATAAAGAGATTAAGGTAATATTAAACTAGTCGGCTGTGTCAATCCCAAAACATTCTTCTATCTCATACACGTCAATACTTCCTGATAAATGTAGCACCGGTTAGGCGATTTATACCAAAATCTAATCAGGGACAACTTTCGTGAACTTCTAATTGAATTTGAAGTTTGGTAGAAATTCGTGCAATTTTTTTTTTTTTTTTTAGATAGAGCTATTACGGAAATCGTGTGAAGTTCTGAGTTGCAGTGGAACCTCTTGGGCAATTTACACCAATAACTTATCAGGATCAGTTTATATCAGGGACTAACTGAATTTAAAGTTTGATGAAAATTCATGCATTAGTTCTTGAGATACAGCTATTGCGGAAATCGGGAAAATTTTAGCATAGTAGCGTTACCTGCTGGGCGATTTACTCCAAAAAGTAATGAGCACCAATCTATATCAGGGACTAACAGAATCTAAAGTTTTATCGAATTCCGTTCAATAGTTCTTAAGATAGAGCGCCCACAAAATTTGTGTCACACATGGATAGACAGACTCGCAGACAAACATTTTGTAAAAACATGTTTTTCATTACTTCTGTACCCTAAAACGTATAAACCCGTCGAAAATCGAAATTCGAAAATTTTCACGAATTCAATACTTTCTTCTTGTAAAGATAGAAGAAAGTAAATATGAGTTATACAGAATAGCTGTATTTCATATTTTTTAGGTTCCATATCTCTTTGAACTTTCTTGGTATATCCATTTACATTTTTCTAATATATACTGTTATACCCAAACCTACTTTTAATAGTTTTTTTACAAAGTGTTAGTATTCTTTTAACAAAGGGTTTTTATTTTAATAATACAATTACTAATTCATATATTTAGTGTACGGAACCCTCTGTGCGCGAGTAATCCTCGCACTTGACCGTTTATTTTTTGTAAAGTGGCAACAAAAGAATTATAAACAACAAAAATTAATTGTTAAATTCGTTATATAAAGTATTATTTGAATTCGAAGGTTGAAAATTGAACCAAATGAAACATATTTACCGTTAAGAAGTAATTAATATTAGTATTATTTTTAATATGTTTGCCGTTTACAAACATTTTATGGAATGTATTAGTTCTATTATAAAAAATGCCGAGGAAACTTACACTTACTAGTCGAAAAAAACGCGAACATGATTTAGCTTTAAGGCAAGAGGCTAGATATCAGCGTAAAAAACGACCACTGGACGAATCTCTTCTCTCAGAGAATGCATGTGCTCTGAAATATCCTTTAAATTTGGAAGAGGCCCCAAAAAATTTAAAATTATATTTTTGTAAAATTTGTCATCATCATTGGTTTGACATGCATATTCAATCTGACGGATCTTGTAAAATTTGCCATAAATGTATTGTAAATAATGAACTAAATACTTTTTCTGTAGCTAATAATATGGATCCAGGTCCACAACCGGAAATATTGAAGAACTTAACTTTGGTTGAGGAACAATTAATTGCCCTAGTTCATCCAATTATTATTGTTTATCGCATTAAAGTTTGGATAGAGTGGGCAAGTTGTTAATTTTCATCAAGATATTACAGAATTTTGTACTTTATTACCTCATTCCATAGATACTATATCACAGTACATCTTTGTTAGAAGACAAGATGTTGAAGGATACAAGGATTTTATAGTAAATCGTGAAAACGTTAAGTCTCCTATAGAATATCTAAAGGAAAACAATGTTTCGTATTGTTATATTACTATTCATGAAAATAATATGCAGAGTTTACCCGAAAATGAAAATATTTTTCAGCGAATAATACTCAGTCAAGAGCAACAGCAGATTTAATTACCATCAGTTGAAAAAATTTTAAATCCTGTAGATTATCAATGCCCATGGACAAATAATATATATAAATCCGGAGCCCCAAATGTAACTTTCAGATGTAATCTAGAGGCAATACATATAATGTTAGCAATTAAGGAAGGAAATGATGAATGCACTGTCATTGCTTTGCCTCAGATAGATACTAAGCCTATAAATGAATTTTCATGTGATGGATATATTTGTAGAGCTTTTCCACCGTTATTTCCAACAGTTAGAGGTGATCTTAGAGATGCTAGAGTTCGTAAAAAGACACCAAAAGAATACTTTAAATTTCTCTTGATATATGACGATGGAAGATTTGCACGGCATCCAAGATTTAGATTTTTTGCTTTCAATAGTTTAATGCGTTGGACAGCAATACGCAGGGTTCGTACTGGTGCTTGAATTTCCTGACTGAGAAATTCTTCTGTATCAGTATTTTCTTATGGAAAATCTCTCCTTAAATTAGGCGAAATTTCGCCCGATACACTAGATTTATTTTTCTATAAAAAAATTCTGATATACGGCCTTCAAAAAACGGTACCCGTACGAACCCTGATTACAAAATGGAATTATTCGTATTTTAAAAAAAAATTCCGCTTACATGATGTTGAAACAGGTGAAAAACTCCAGGAACAGTTGCAGAAAGATCCTACATTGTACAAGTCGATTTTATCTTTCAATGCTAATTTAAGATCATCGAGCTCTTATTTGTTTATCAGATCAGGAGAGTTCTTATAGATGGTTGAGGAATTGGGAACTCCTGTTGTTTTCATTACATTTAGTGCAGCTGATTTATACTGGCCTGAAATTTATCAGATCAATGATGCAGACTGTGATTACACTAATAGAAACCAAAATTCTGAATTCATCATAAAATCAAAATTGTTTATTGTAATCATTTAATCAGTTCTTACTTTATTTTATAGGCGGTTGGATTTATTTATGGAACATTTTTCCAAGAAATATTTTAATGTCAAGCACTTTTGGTTTCGTATTGAGTTTCAACATAGAGATAGTCCTCACATGCATGGTCTTTTTTGGTTTGAAGATGCTCTTGATGTAAGCAATCTTATTTCAAATGATGATGAAAAGATACGTAAAATTGTAAAATATTTGACGAATTCCTATCGACTTGGCAACCATATCCTAATCACGTTTATGGTATACATTCATCTAAATTTCATTTTTCGGATGTGCCTGATGAAGCTGCTGACTATCATTACTTAATACGTGCAGTACAAATGCATAAATGCTCTAAAGCTTATTGTAAGAGAAAGAAAAAAAGATTCTTCTGAAGTCACGTGCCGTTTCAAATTTTCCCAAAGAATGTTCTTACGAAAGGAAAATTCAGTTTCTTAATAATGAACCCAAATGCACTTCAAAAAGAAATAGTCCTTAACAGTCATAGACTACAAATTTAAAAAAATTGGCGAGCAGACATGGATTCCCAAGCAGTTATTTCCATTCACACAGTTCTAAAATATATTGCTAAATATGCTAGCAAAGGTTAACCCAGATCAGAAGGGATGAAAGATTTCATCAGACAAACAGTTCAAGAATCAGCGATAATATCAATGTTCAGCAAATAATTCAGAATATTTTAATTGAAATGTGTGCTGAACGTGATTATTCTGCCCAGGAAATATTTTGGGTGTTAATGGGATGTCCTTTGTCAGAGTTGCCAACTCCCCGGCTTTTTGCACACCACTATTACCTTAGAGAAAATGTTATTTTAAATCGCTCAAATGTGTCAATTAAATAAAGGAACATTTTCTGTATAAAAATTCTGGTATCCAAAAAGCTGGAGACTTGGCAGCTTTGCCTTTGTATAAGTCATCTCATCAGTTTGTCACCATTAATTTAACAAGGAACGCATGAGAACAATTAGATATGAATATGGAGGATGGAAGCATATCCTTTTCAAATATATTGGAAAAGTATCAGCAACGCCTGTTGAGATTTGAAAATATATCCTTGCAGAATTATTTCACAAACGTTTATAAATGCGGTGCAAATTTCAGTATCAGAAAAAATCATTTATACCCCAAATCATACCGAAATTCAAATATGATCCCAATAATGTAAATAATGAAGATTTCTATAAGCAAAAAGTTATTTTCCATATTCCTTGGTGTGATTTTCAAATTATGAATGCAAATAATACTTCATGGAAAGTTATATATGAATAGCATTTTGAGAATGATGAAATTCAGAGATTAGATTTGGAATATCTGTCGCAAAATTTAGAAAATGAGGAAGAATTTGAAGAAATGGAATCTACTGAAATAGATCAACCATTTGACTGGATGAATGTCGCTTCAAGACAAAATAATGCACGGGATGAATTAGACTGAGAACAACTGACATTGATTTAAAGTATAACGGGTATACCATTCAAAGTGAAGATTTGCTTAATAAATTGCAGAATTTTATTCAAAATGAAAAGGTGAAAGTGAGTAAAATAAGTATATGTGTCACTGTTCCTTCTAATTTGCCAAATTTCGTCTTTTCCCATGAACAGAAAAAAATAATACATATTTCTGAAGAATAGCTCAATTTCTTCCAAGGTCATAAGCGAGAAATGCCAATAAAAAGAATTGTTATCCAAGGAATAGCAGGATCTGGAAAAAGTAATTTAATACATCTTCTTTTCAATTTCTTGCACCAACTGGTGTTCCCGCAGTCAATATAAATGAAGCAACGATTCATTCGAAACTTTTATTGGGACTAAATCAAAAGCTAAAATATCTTAGTCCATATTCCCTTGGTCAACTTCAGGAGGGGTTTCGAAATTGTAAATTCATATTTAGCATTCATTGTTTAAATGAGTATGATTGGATGGAGTGTTTTTCGAAAAATATATTTACTATTACGTAGTGCTGTGCAATCTAAACAAGATGAACGTTTTGCTGTAATGGTCTTATATATATAATTAGAGATATCAAATAACTAACTCCAGTAAACGACAGGCCTCTTTACAGTGACAAAAACCAAGGAAGAGACTTTCTTTTGGAAGGACAATTGTTATTTTCTTCGACTATTCAAAAATATTTTTTTTTTATCATCATCCTTCCGGCAAGATGAAACTCAACAAATATTTTGTAGCATACTTGATGAAATTAGCAATGGAGAATGCACTATTGAAGACTATGAAATATTAATGAATCGAAGCTTACAGTCGCTTTCCAAAAGCAAACATCATTTATTTAAAGATGCAACCAGTCTGTTTTCAACGAATAAAGACGTAGAAGAATATAATAATGAAAAATTAAAAGAACTGCGTCAAACTGTTGTCTTGGTTCAAGCTTTTCTTAATTGTACTAAATCAAAGTTGGCCGATTCTGAAATAACAAACGGACTTGAACCATTTGTTAGTTTTTCGTATGGGTCTAAAATAATGTTACCTTCTAATTTGTGGACCGAAAAAGGTTTAGTAAACGGGGCTTTAGGCTATGTTGCAGATATTATTTATGTGAAAAATCATGGGTCACCAGAAATGATGCCACGAATAATCATGTTTTTATTTGGAAACTACAGTCATTCAACTTATGAGAATGGCTGCGTTCTGATTCCACCAATAAGTAAATTCTGGAAAAATAAAAATATAAATTGCTCAAGAAAACAATTTCCTCTTCAGTTACCTTTTGAAGTTACAATTCATAAATCCCAAGGTTTAACATTAGATAAAGCAGTTGTAGATACTGTGGATAAAGAGACATCAGTTGGCTTAACATACGTAGTCTTGTCGACAGTGAAAACCTTTCAAGGTTTAGTATTCAATAGAAAATTTTCTTATAGTTCAATTAAAAAAGGTGGAAAAGGGGGCAAATCTCGGAATGAAAGAGAGCAAGCTGAAAATTTGCAAATATATTGTTTTGACATTGTAAAAGTCAGCTGAAAAATCTCATGAGATCTCATGTCCGCGTTTGCAGATATTCAAGATCAAAGGTCACGAAAATCAGTCTTTCGCTTATATCTCAAAAGCTGTACTTTCTATTGAGAAAAAACCCAATTATAAAATTAAAGTAGGCAAAATGTCCTACAAAATACATATCCCTTTAATACCCAACCCTCACGATCGTGCGGGTTAGACATAGATGTAAATTTTTCCTTCTGAAACAGTCGTATGTAATAAAACCCCGAATTAAAAACTTTTTAACAAAGCAAAATAAAATACTTTTTCAGATGCCTGAACAGAACAGAATTCTCACACAAGAAGAAATATTGCAACTGATGAATAAATCAGACACTGAATTTAGATGTTGCGGACAAAATATTTGAAGCAGATTTATTAGAAGGATAGTCAAGTTCAGATGGGCTAGATGAAGAAACAAATACAAATATTTCTAAAGAAATGGCAATTTTGCATCATTCTTCCTCATCAAAGTCCTCTGAACTCATTCCTCAGAGTTCTACATCCAAGCCAGTTTCGGCAGAGGCCAAGATAATGAAAACAACAACAACAACAACAACAACAACAACAACAAAACAATATATGTGGGATGTTAAGAAGTTCATTTCCGTACCTCATTCTGCTCGTTTAGATTTCATGCAATTGCAGGTATGTCTTTCATTTCTTAAATTTTAATTTAAAAAAGTTACAGACTTATAGAAAAAATAAAATCGATATCATATTTTTTTTTTTTTAAATAAGGCAAACTTTTTAAAATTACCGTATATACTCGCGTATAAGTCGACCCCCTAACTTTCAAATGCAAATTCTGGAAAAAAATCAAAAACCCGCGTATAAGTCGACCCCCTAACTTTTTGCTTCAATTTTGCACAAAATCAAACCAAAGATTTCACTTGCCAATGCAAAAAGATAGTAATTCAACAAAAACAAATCATTGAAATTTTTTTAAATGATAAATTATTATTATTTGTATATTTTATATATTATTTTTCTATTCATACACATAAGATGCCATATTTTTGCAGTATTCGAAGTTTTTGTTTTCTCTTTTTTAACTGACTCGCGTATAAGTCGACCCCCCCAAATTTGCTTACCGAAAATTGTCTGAAATTCCTCGACTTATACGCGAGTATATACGGTAATTAAAATATGAATTTTTTGAAGACGATAAGTACATCTCCAATATTATTTTTTTTTTCTCCTTTTTTAGGCTTTAGAGCCAGTAAAGATTCCATTGCAGTATTTCAGCCAATACATCCCAAATCATCTTATAAGTAATTATTTCACAAAAAAAGGCCAACGCGTACGATCGAGCGGGTGTGGCTTTCTTAGAAATAGCCCAGCCCGCACGTTCATGCGGGTACTCTCCACGCTCCAGGGGGTGACGAAAAATTTTTTATTTATTTTTTTAAGTGTCATTAGGGTCAGTATAGAGTTAATAACCAGAAAAATGTAATATTTAAATGTAAAAATGTTCCGGGTCTTAAAGGGATATAATAACTTTAATTTTATGATAAAGAGTTTTGGCACTAGAAAGCACTGAAGAAAGGCAACTTTTTGACCTTCTGGCCAAAACGAGTGAAAAACTCTCGCCCATCCTCGATTTCTCAAAAACTATGCCTTTTATTAAAAAAAAAAAAAAAAAAAAAAAAAAAAAAAAAAAAAAAAAGTTACAAAATTCAAGTAGACAGTATTTTCTACAAAATTCATAAAATAATTTAATTTTCTGACCAAAGGTTTTGGCACTAGATTACGCTAAAAAGGCGACTTTTTGGCATTTGAGCCAAATTGAGAGAAACGCTCTTTTCTATCCTCGATTTTTCCAAAACTGTGAATTTTAACCAATTACCCCACTTAATAAATAAAATAATATAATTAAAAATTTTAATTTTATATTTTTTAAATAACTCCAAAATAACTTTAATTTTTTGACGAAAGGTTCAGGTGCTACAGAGCGTTGACAAAGGGCGAGTTTTTTGCCCTCTGTCCAAAATGAGAGAAAAGCTTTCTGAATATTGTTTCATATGCTTCAAATGGCCTTTCAAACTATTACAAAGCTTGTAGAGCATAAATTTCTCTACAAGTTTGGTCGAGGACCTATTTTATATATAATTAACCTTTTTCAAGATAGAGCGCGAGGAGTGGGAAGTGCCCTTCGGTTTGTAGGATAAAGCTATGCCAACTGTGAAGTGAAATATGTAGTACAGATTATATAATTATTTATTTATGATTATTATTCATAAATGACATCCACATAATATTATTTAATTAATAGGGGAAGGTGGTCTAAAATGATCCTAGCGGGAAAAACGATCAACGTAGGTTTTTTTCCAGACAGGTTTCGCTATCTACAGGGTAACACATAAACTAGTTGTGCCAAGTTAAGTAGAAGCAATGGCGGTATTCAAGCGATCGCAGTATTACGCGCATAGCTGCCAACTTTTACGTTTTTTTCTTACCACTAAAATTTTATAGTAAATATTGTCTTATTTAATCATCGAAATCTCACGTTTAAATAAGGCGAAAATCTCTATTAAATTTTAGTGGTAACAAAAAAGCGTAAAAGTTGGCAGCTATGTACGCGTATGAAAAGAATTCTTTGAAAAAGTGGTTTTTATAACATCTGTTATAAGATAGGCACTAACTTTCAAATGTATTTAGATATACAGTCTTTGATGTACAAAAATATGACTTGGTTTACTTAATAGAGTTGCTTTTAGATGTGAATTACACTAGCTAAGTTTGTTATGTTTCTCGGAGCCATCCAGCTATATGACATAAAATAGACGGCCATGTTGGCGGGTAAAATGATCCATTATGTAGATCGTTTTACAACCATGTTATTAGCTGAAAAATTTCCCTACCGAGTCCTAGCCATAATGGGAGCCAAATGTGTGACTGCCACAAATCCTTCTCTTTGAATCCACGTGCTATCCTACCTATCTTAATTTTCAAATGTTCCATTTTACTGTTTTTTCAAAATTATTTGTGACATTTTTTAATTTTAAAATTTACATAAAATAAATTATGTACGCTATTTGATTGCAAAGCTGATTTTATTTCATTATGTATTGTCATAATTGGTTTTATATCCTTTATTTTGCCGATAAAAACAATTTATATTTATTTTTAAATGAGGGATCATTTTGTCCTTGGGTGATGGTAAAATAATCCTTTGGATACTTTTTCAAAAATCAATTTTTTTATTCCTAAATTTGGGATTAAGATATTATTAAAATATGTTTATAATGCAAAATATAGTGTAAAAAATATTAGCATACGGCCAAAGTTTGATTTAAACATGTTATTTTACACAAGTTATCCCCTTAAGGGGATCATTTTAGGCCACCTTCCCCTATATATGAATAATATAATATAATGATAATGTAAGTTTTTATTGAACTGATGGAACAAAAACAACTTAATTGTAAAGCTAATTAAGAAATTAAAAACTGGTAACATCGCTACAAAACTAAACAGAGATTATGCTGATGTCCCCATCGTCGAAGCAAACGTTGCAGAATCAGAACATAAAAAGACTACAGTTATCCTGGTTGAAGATATTGATTTAATTCTTTTAATAGGATGAACCAAGTCGCACGAGCAAAAAATTTTCTTTAAAAAAATTGGCAAGGCAATTGTTTAAATAAATGTATTCGTCTAAAAGCTTCGACAAATATCCTTGTTCTAAAGAACGTATCTTATTTTTGCACTCCTTAAGTGGATATGACACAACATCTGTGCTATTTAAAAAATGAAAACTACCAAGTATAAAAATGTTCGAGAACAATTCCAATTTGTATCAATCCGTTCATATATTTCAGCTAGAAAAAAAGCCCTCCAAACATATTTTTTGCAAATGGAACACGTGTTCTTTTATCAATTTAAAATGCTCCAAAATCAGAGCACACACAGTATTGCAATTTCAGGCACACAAAATTCATTAAATCAACAAGAATCAACAAACCGGTGCAGTTTTCATCTATTCCACCTACAAGTGCAGAAGCTCGTCAGCATATGTATTGTAGCTATTATCAGATTCAAACTTGGTTTGGAAAAGATTTAGAACCGGAGGAATGGGGTGGATAATACAAAACGAGAACCTGGAACCCATAGCAATTGTATTACCTTCAACACTAGAAGAACTACTCAGTATGATCTTCTGCAATTGCAAGAAAGACTGTGTCGCGAACTGTGGGTGTAGAAAATTAATGTTGCAATTCTCTTCAGTTTGTGGCCAGTGTAACAGACAAGCATGCCTCAACGCTTCATCATATCCAAAAGATCTTAATGAAGAAAATGAATATGAACCAGAGGTTCTTCAGGCTTTAGAGCAAAATGAGACAGACAGCGAAGATGAGGATAACAATATGGAAATTCAATGTTGCTGACTCGAATAAGGAGACGATGGCAAAATAGAGGAACATTAAACTGTGTGCCTGCTATTCATAATTTAAAAAAAATTCGTGTTACATTTTAACTTGAATAAACTGTAATAAATTTACGATGAACTTGTGATAAATAAAAATATGTAATTACGATGTATTTAAACTCTTTCCTTTATATAACTTCTTATTTATATAATTTAACTAAACATTATCATACGGATGTCTTACTTATGAATAATATTTATAAATAAGTAAATAATGTAATTTTCTAAATGATTGTAATAATTCTAGAAAATAATTAAAGCTCCAAACATCATTGGAAATACAGGAAGCAATTTTGAGTTGGATTTCTCTCTGTTGGTCAGAGCATCAAAAACTAATTAAAGTTAATTAACGCATTTTGCAGAAAACGTTCCACATTAATTTGTAACTGGGGTTATTAATTAAACTTAATTTTAAAAATTAAAGTTAAAAAAAACTCATATTATTATAATATATTATTCATACATATTAACTAAATATAATTATGTGGATGTCTCATTTAGGAATAATACTCATAAATAATTATATAAACTGTATTACGTATTTGATTCCACAGTTGGCATAACGTTATCCTACATAAGGATGGGTGTGCCAATCTCCTCGCGCTCTATCTCGAGAACGATTAATTATATAAAATATGGCCTACGACCAACATTGTAGAGAATTTTATGCTCTACAAGCTTTGTAATAGTTTGAAAGATCATTTGAAGCATAAGAAAAATCTTGAGAAAGCGTTTCTCTCGTTTTAGCCAGAGCGCCAAAAACTCCTCCTTTGTCAGAGCTCTAGCACCTGAACCTTTTGTCAAAAAATTAAATTGTGTTTGAGAGTTATTTAGAAAAGAATGTCCGCTTTAACCCCTTGAGGGGCAAGCAATTACGTTTGTGAAATGCTGAATTCCCACCGGAATCTTTGAAAAAGTCTATTTCAAAAAAAGTAAAAGCAATTTTACGGCTTTTTTCGACCAAAGTTAGAAAAATAAAATTTAATAAATTTTTTCTGGTGTAAAACTTCATTAATCGTAGGTGGTATATAATATATACCGGTGCCCTTCAAGGGTTAATTATGTAATTGGATTTCTTCGATATAAGGCACAGTTTTGGAAAAATCGAGGGTAGAAAAGGGCGTTTCTATCGTTTTGGCTCAAAGGTAAAAAAGTTGCCCTTTTTTAGCGCGATCTAATGTCTAAACTTTTTGTCAGAAAATAGAAGTTATTTTATGAATTTTGTAGAAAATATTATCTAGTTGGATTTTGTAACTCGTTTCTTTCTGATAAAAGGCATAGTTTTTGAGAAATCGAGGTTGGACGAAGATTTTTCTCTCGTTTTGTCCAGAAAGTAAAAACGTTGCCTTTCTTCAGCGCTCTCTAGTGCCAAAACTCTTTATCAGAAAATTAATCGGTGTATTTTATAGAAAATTGTGTGTACTTCAATTTTGTAATTGTTTTTTTTTTTTTTTCTTTCAAGAAAACATACAGTTTTCGAGATATAAGAAAAAAACCGATTCTCGTGACCTTTGACCTTGAATATATGGAGACGCGGACATGAGATTTTATGAGACTTTTCAGCTAACTTTTAGAATTTCATAACAAAGACATTTGCAAATTTTCAACTTGCAGTCTTTCATTCCGAGGTTAAATCCTTATTTAACTGGACCATTACGAGAGATTCTACAGTATGAAAAAATCTGATATGCTAATATGCAGAATAAAAGAAGAAATTAAAATGAAAAGTTTTACAGTTAATAATTCTTAGTATCAACGAGAGTTGATTTCAAATGTTTTTCCAGACAAGAGGATTTTGAAGAAGTAACTTTCTTCAAGCTCTCTTCGAGTATATTATTCTAAGATTGCTATAAAAGATTATTTGATGTGAATTACATTGATTGGAAGCATATCTATTTAAAACCATTTGAGAAAACATCAAAGGCTATTGGAAAATGTAAAAACAACTTTAGAAGAGCCTTTAGTTGAAAATTTAAAAATATTTTGTAAAATTTTGCTTCGAAAATATTTTTATTTATAATAGTATTATATCATAAATAAAAAATTCCGAAGAAATTCTTAGTTATTTGGATGAATTTATATTTCTAATAAAATTAAAATGCGCCAAAATATAAAATAACGTTTTTGCTTAATAAAGATGCAAAAATAATAATTAAAAAATATTGTTACTTTCAACTATTTATCGTATTAAATCATGCTTCGCGAATTCAAACAAAGTATGGCTTTTGCTAGTATTTCTATATAAATATACTGGTTGCTGAGAATTAAATGAAAAGTGATGTAATTATGCATCATTATGCATTTAAGCACCGCCCACTGAATACTAGGCCTGAGCATGGAACTATTAATAAAGAGGAACTGACATATCCTTAAAATAGTGAAGCATCAACTGTAACCGCTATCGCAGGCGTTGTTTACTGTCGTTGGAAACTTCCACCAGTAGATTTATATAGAAATTTTCAACTTCATTAAACGCCTTAATATTACAAAATTTCAGTCATAAATAATTGTAGAAACAGATTTTCATTTTTACTGGTAGGAGTTTACTTTGGCGGTAGTTAGGTACTGCGTTTCCACCATATTGTGACAACGAGGGAAACAAACTGACAGTTTTACATGGCATACTGACACCAGTAAAAACTAATAAAACTTTTTACGACATTTTTGAGAAAAATTTCCATGAATAAGACGTAGAAATATGACGAAATTTTCTATTCAATTTTACTGGTGGGATGTTCGCCCTAGTGGTAATCAGAAACTGAAGATCCTATTTTAAAAAAAGCCGCCGCCATCTTGTGACAACCTCCTCAGTTACTTCACTCGCAACTGGTAGACAGCACACTACATGTCTCCTCCTCTTTGTTCATAACTCCATTGGCCTGAGCGCTCACGCAAAAATGACACAAAAATGGCGGCTACCGAAGGCGGATTTTTTTTAGCGTAGGTACGGTCCCTTAAATGTAGACACCAGTATTTTATAAAAGATTTCTCTACCTTGTTTATTCTCAGAAAAATGAAGCGGAAAAAACTGCAAAAAATTATTGGTAAGAATATTTAAGGGACCGTATACACGCTGAAAATAATCCGCCTTCGGCAACTGCCATTTTTGGTCCATAACTCTGGCCTAGTATTCAGGGGGCGATGATTTAAGGGTTAAAGATACGTTGCGTTTACAGATAAAAAATGTTCAGTTGCGTACTTTTGTTTTAAATAAGTTAATGAATTTCATTTTTTAATGAACGTTTAAAACAAGAAAGAAGAGAGAAAACCATTGTCTTATGATTATCGCATCTTTCGCCTACGCAAAAAATAATGAATAAAGACTGTGGTTTATCAAAAACTGCGAGCGCGATTTAATCTATTTAGGAGTGTGGAAATTCCAGCTTAGGATGTTAAACTAACAAGTACGCTGTTATACTTTAATATTTTAATTAAATACTTCACAAAATGTAATAAAAAACGCAAATTTTTCTTGTTGTTATTTCGCATACTTCAGTTCTACGCACGTAAAATCTGTTAAATAGTTCAATTAAAAAAAATTATTTACCTTCTACATATTTTCTGTATAATAGGCTAAATAAATAGTCAACAAGAGTCAAAAAGATATATTTTTTTGGCTTAAAAGAATGTTACGTAGCAATTATAATTCCTGGAATTCCTTGCATTCTCCTGTTCAGTGACAATAATCAATCACAAACTAACTACATGTAGATAAAAAAGAATAGGTACATAAAATAATTTTATTTTTTATTTAGATGTAGGCATTTTTTAAAATCTTTTTTTTTTTTAAATCACCTTTTAAAGAGAGCAAAAAGGACAAAGATATTTTTTGCAGGCTACTTTTTCAATCGACGTCTCAGAAAAGAATTTTTAAATAAAAGTTAAAATATTCGACTCAAAAATATGTTTAAGGAAAACTAAATAGTAATTTCACATGCTGCAATTTATTAAATATATATTTGTAACGTAATGTTTTTTCTTTTATTTTCCTTTTTTACGAAATATACATAAACAAGTTAATATAAAGATAGATAAATGTTTGACAAATTCACATGTTTGACAAGTGAACAAAAACGTAACTGGATTTACAGAGTGTATCAAAAAGAATGAAACACGCTTTAATGTTTTATCTTTTGGAAATATGTATGCAATATAAATAGCAAAAGTTAAAAAATCGTAGTATGTTATTATCCAATATTTTCATCAAGTAATTCAGAAAACGCCACAAAAAACGCATTTTCTTTTGTTATTTCAAATAACAGATTATGTAATTTGTTAATTTCATAATTTGTATAATTTGTGTTGATTATTAATTGTATAATTTGGTAATAAAATAATTTTCTTAACTAAGAGTTAAAGAAATATTGTATAACTTATTATTTGTTATACAAATTGTATAATTTGTTGTGGTTTATACAAATTGCATAATTTGTTAATCAAATAATTTCCAGAACTAGAAGTTAAGGAAATGTTCGACCAAGAAATATATTTAAAGAAAACTAAATAATAATTTCATATGCTGCAATTTATGGAATATATATTTGTAAGATAATATTTTTCTATTCTTTTTTTTTTTTTTTTTAACAAAATATACATGAATAAGTTAATATAAAGATCGATGACTGCTATATATGTTTAATAAGTGAACAGAAACCTATCTGTGTATATATAATGTCTCAAAAAGGATGGAACTTTACCTTTGCGATGTAAGTGGGCAATATAAACAGCAAAAGTTAAAAAAACCCACAGCAAATAATAAAAGAATTAGGATGTTATTCTTCAATATTTTCATCGAATACTTCAGAAAATGCTACAAAAAACACATCTTCTTTTGTTATTTCAAATATTTCAGCACATAAGATCTGTTAAATAATTCAGTTAAAGAAAATTCATCTATCTCATATATAATTTCTGTATAACAGGCTAAATAAATAGCATACGAAAGTCCAAAAAGATATTTTTTCTGCCTAAAAGAATGTTACGTAGCAATTATAATTCCTGGAATTCCTTGCATTCTCTAGTCCAGTGTTAATAATCCATCATAAACTAACTAGGGGAGGTAGGGGATGTTTGATACATAGGGAGGTTTGATACATTGACAATTTTTCTCAGCAAATGGCATTAACAGGCATTGTAACAGATGTAAAGTCTTCTTTTATCAGCAGAGACCATCATTAGCTGGACTTAGTGAAGAACTGACAACGTTTCTTTTCTTTTAATTTTGAAGACTTTTGGAATGTCAATGTAAATTTTTTTAAATACCGATTTTCTTTGATAACTCTTATTATTGTGAAGATAATATCTTGCAATTTTTTTTATTTCTAAAGCCTGTTGTTAGGGTGAATCAGAAAGCAGATTGGCATTTTGCAACTGCATTTATACAAAGTGATTAAAAATCCAATAAGGCATGCTAGGGAGAAATGATACATTATTGCTGGGGAGAAATGATACATTTGTATATTTGAAATTTAATAGTTTTTTAAGTTATAAACTAATATAGGACTGTAATATTCATTATTGTTTTACAGCAAGAGCTACTGAAATTGGTAAGGAAGAACAAAGAGACTATTCATAGACATTATGTAGGTTACATAGAAAAGCAGTGCGATGATAGATGGTTAGTTCACTTTGCTCGTTATGTAGAAAGAAAAAAGTTTAAATGGCTTGAAAGGGAAAATGTTTGTATAATTGACGAAGGGCAAATTGAAAAACATTAAATCTACCCGATTTTACTTATCAAAATGATAGAGTTGTTAGTTTTTCTTTTAACCATTTTAGGGGTGGTGGTATGTTTATGAAACCACTTAATTGTAATTCCTAAACGCCACATTGGCACCAGCATTTTCGTAAAATATTTTCCATGTAATACGAAAGTGAAATATAGCCCTTTACTTAATTCCAATTAAATTTGTTGGTAAATTCCAGTGCCATTCATTTATTCAACACTTTAGCATTGAAAATGCTTTGCCCTGCAAGGGTTAAAGAAATCTTAAATTTGGTAAATTTATGTTAAATTGTTTGCAAATCAGCAATGTTCACTTCATTTTTCCTTGCAGCAAGATCTCTAGCGTTTTTTTTCATTATTTATTTTCTAAAAAATGTGTTAATAGAATTGTTTAAATAATAGCAATATTTTTTTGTAAAAAAAATTTCTGAAGCAAAATTATGTCAATGTCATTTCTTTTTTAAATTTTACTTAAATATTTCATGATTTATCATAAAAAATTGTATGATACATAAATTAAATTGTCTGCATTTTTTTTTCAATTTACATAACAATGTATCAAATCCCCCTTGCTAGTGTATCAATCCTCCCCAGCATTGGGGAGATTTGATACAGTAGTAACCATTCACAATAATTGGGATATATTTTTTGAATGATTATTTTTTAAATTCACAATATTTTTAATAAATGAATAAAAGGTAACTTTATAAGAAAACACGAAAAATTTATTTAAAAATAAGTTTCTAAGGATAGTAAAAATTAGTAAAAAAAAAAAAAAAAAAAGTGTATCATACCTCCCTACATATGCATAAAGAGAATAAATAAACAAAATAATTTAAATTTTACTTAGATGCAGCGAGTTTTCATTTTTTTAATTACCTTGTTTACTCACACAAAAAAGAACGATCTCTTCATGTTGTTTCTTTTTAAATCGACACCACAGAAAATGATTTTTAACCAATAGTTAAGAAAATATTTGGCCAAAAAAATAGGTTTAAGGAAAACTAAAGAATAATTTCACATGCTACAATTTAATGAATATATATTTATAAAGTAGTATATTTCTTTAAATGTTTTTAGTTTCCGTACTTAAAAAGTACAAACGGAACCATTATAAGATCTCTCCTGTGTCTGTCTGTGTGTCTGTCTGTCTCAGCCATTTTACTCGGAAACTGTGGAACGTGGAAAGTTCAAATTAAGGGAAGTACTAAAGACTACTGACCCACATATTTTCAGATTATTAAATCAATAAATATATTTATTATAAATGTAGAGGGGGCTAATTAAGCTACTTAGAAAAACTCTCTCATTTGTATATCGTGTGCGGTATCGTATGAAAGCTTTCGTAATGCAGAACTCAAAAATACATTCTTTTTAATTTTAGGTATTATTTTTTCAAAGATATCGTCGAAAATGTAGCTCAAAATATGCCCCCCCCCCCATTTAATTCCGAATATACTGAATCTAAAATTACGAAAAAATTAGAGATGGTAGACGTTAATTTAAACCATGAAGGAAAATTATAGCGATTACCCTACGTCAAATAGTTTTAGAGAAATACGCACTTTTCTGTTACACACAAATTTCGATTTATGGGCATTCAGGAAAAGTGTTGAGCAGCACTGTAGGTACCTATCGTATCAGGAGTATAGAAGCATTGCTGATAATGATTTTCGAAAAAATTGACAGTAATTAGCCGAGATGTTAAACCTTAAAGATAGGGACAGTTAGGACATACATAATGACAAGGGCGGCGTATTCTATGCCTAGTTAACAACTTTTAACAGTATATATGTCTAATGTAATGTTGAGTAGCAGTATAAAAGCAATAAATGTCAAATTGTTAAAAACAGACTAATTTAACGGGTCTCAGGACTCTTAAAATTGGAAAAAAGGAAAAAAAAAGACCATTTTCAACATTTAATATCTTAAAATGTATATGATTTTAAAATACAGTTTTTATTCGGACGAAAGATATAAGTATGTTCTTTCATTTTATGTATTTAAAAAATTGCAAGGTGCAGAATTAGTATTTATAGGGGGCTCGAAAGTGTTAGGCATTTTTCGAGCAGAAAATTGGCATAACAGCTTACGCGCAGGATTACAAAATAAATATTGCAACTAGAATGAAAATTTCGGAGCCTACTTATATTTCACAATATAATAATTACCCTCAAATTAAATTAATTTCTATTTAAAGCATTTTTATATTTTTAATGCAAAGTTGTATTTAGCTATTACAAAATTTTGAATTTTTCAACAGTATAATCAGCTAAAAGAAATATTTTTTTGAACAATAAAAAGAAAATTTTAGGTTCATTTTATACAGAAATATATGTATTGAAAATTTCATGAAAAAATATTCAGACGTTTTTGAGGTATCCTGCGCGTTATGCCGAAAAACATCGCATGGAGAAAAATTACTTCAATGTTTCGGAAATGCCGCTTCAGCTGTTGAGCGGGTATAATTCTAAAAGCCATAATTTCTGTTCCAATTGGAATTTTAAGGAAACAATTATATCTAAATGCTCAGAAAATATAGGAGTTTAACATATAAAAAATTAAAATTTCTAAAATTTTGAAGCTTTAACACATAATAAGAATGAATCACATAAATACTATGGGATTCGCGGCTATTTGCATTGAGTGAATCTCTCAATACGCCTCGAGTGACTTTAAAAGTTAATTAAAAACCTATCTGGAAAAACGCTGCACGGACCAAGGCCGCATTGAAACTTTGCGACATCCTTTCGAAGCGCGCTTAGCATAATGCAAATTTAAACTTTGAACAAAGGTTTTCTTTTAGATACACTGTAGAAAGAAAGGTTATTACTACGCTGAATTTAGATTTATGAAATAAAAATTGAAGTTTAAATATGCACAACTTTTATTGTCAATACCGAATTAAGTTCATCATAAACAGATTAGGATAATTATACAAAATAGCTATATTCAATATTATTTAGGTTCCACATTTCTTTGAACTTTCATGGTGTATCCATTTACACTTTTCTAGTATATACAGTGATACCCAACACTACGTTGTATTGTTTTTTACGAAGTCTTAGTATTCTTTTAGCAACGGGTTTTTTTTAATAATACAACTACAAATTTATGTATTTATCCTACGGAACCCTCTGTGAGCGAGTAATGCTCGCACTTGACCGTTTATTTCCAAAATATATGTGAATAAGTAAATATAAAGTTGACTGCTATTTATGCTTAACAAGAGCCTAGAAACAACTGGATATAGAGAATGTTTTAAAAAGGATTAAACACGCTTGAATTTTTTACCTGTTCGAGATTAGTAAGGAATTCTGAATAAGAAAAACTAAAAACGGATGAAGTAGAGATATATTAACCCCTTGAGGGCACCGGTATATATTATATACCACATACGATTAATGAAGTTTTACACCAGAAAAATTTTATTAAATTTTACTTTTCTAACTTTGGTGGAAAAAAAAGCCGTAAAATTGCTTTTACTTATTCTGAAATAGAATTTTTCAAAGATTCCGATGAGAATTCAGCATTTCACAAACGTAATTGCTTGCCCCTCAAGGGGTTAATGAAAGCAATAAGTAGTTCGACGCAGTTACAGGAGTTATACGATTTTAGAGGAGAGTGGCACATTTCAAGGTTTGACAAAAAAAAAAAAAGTGTCTAATTCTAATGTGCAGCCACACATGTTTCAACATTGGCTGAGATATCCCTTAACTGCTTTGTAGTATGTGTATTATCTTATATATCCTTATTTTATTATATTTTAATTGAGTTTAGCAGGCTGAGGTATAGACAATATGGATGGTGAATATATTTTTTCTGCATTAATTTTTTATCATATTTTCGCATTATGCAAGTGTGTTCATTTATTATTTTTTATTCACTGCTTCCTGATTCTGTTTTAAGCAAATACCGTTTTATGCGAAAACAGATAACAATATTTTGCCTATTTACTCAGCAGGGATCATAGGGAAAGGAAAAAAATCTTCTGACTTACCAATTAAGTCTATGAATGTCCTGTGAAACTTTAAAATTGAAACTCTAAAAAGTGATACAAGGAATAGTAGTGCAGCATAAACTTACTTCCCACATTGTTTTTACGAGCTTTTCGAACTGTTTTCGTATAAGTGTTTTTAAATTTTTGATAAAAAATTAATATATGAAAAAGAAAATAATCTGCTAATATTCTAGTGATGTTTCAAGAAGGATCAGGCTACTTTTTGGATAGGTTTCAGCTATATGTACATTCCAATTTATACAAGTTTTACTGGATATAAAAAATTTTAGATCGCTTTTTGTATAGGTGCAGCAGTGCTTATTGCCACATTGCTTAATGCTTATTGCCATATTTATTGTTTTAATCCTGTGTAAATTCAAAACATATATATTGTAACACATACTTTCAAGATCTTTTAATAGCTTATCAACTCTGTTCTATTATTAAAGTAAAATATTATTACATACCATATTTAAATAAAATGAACGATAATTTTGGCTGTACGAACTTGAAATCTATATTTTGATTTCATAGGTATTTTATGTATCTGACATTTTACAATATATTGCTGCCGTGAGAGAACTTGTATGGAATGTATTTTTTAGTTTAACAATATTGTGATTGTATTTTGCATCTGATATTATTTTCATAGCCCAATTCTAACTATTAAATATTTATTGATTATATTTTCTAATAAATACATGGTGAATATAGTTTTGCGATTTTCATTTTTTCATTAAAAATTCATCCATATATGTTTAACAATTCTTGTAACTGCTTTCAGTATCAATGCAGCAATTTTCATTCCTTTGAAAATTTAATATGTATGTATTGTAACACCTATATTCAAGTTCGCTTGATAGCTTATCACTTTTATTCTGCAGCATTATTAATGTAAAATATTATTACACGCGATATTTAAGTAAAAGATTCGACCATTTCTGTTATACGGAATTGTATTTTTTTTTATTTTCAAATGTATTAAATATATAGTCTCCCTTTTTTTAATTGGTTGTATAAATTTCTCTTTCGTTTATGTTTTCTGTTTGTTCATTTGTTAATGGTGTGTTACCGTGGTTGTTATACGTTTGGATTTAAATTTAAGGAATTTTGGGTTGTCTTAGTTTTTATAATATAATAACTAGAGTAGTTACAGATAGTATTGCTACGCCTATTTCTGGTATATTGAGTTAATTAAACTATCTTATGAGTGGTTTGGATTTATGTTTCGGAGGATTATGGACATTGTCACGTTTGCTGGGACATTATATAATTGATTTTTGTCGATGTAATAAATGTTGTTAATTGCTCTAGTTTTAAGTTTTTAGTTATCATTTGCTTATTCGTCTGTAAGCTTTAATATTTAAATTAGTGTTGTTTTCGTTTACATGTTTCCGGTGTCTCCCTCTTTGAGTATTATTAGATTTGTCTAGTTTTATTTATTTTAAATAACGAAAGAACAAATAAATTAGTAAAACTTTAATAAAAATAGAAATAAAAAAGTCGAATTAAAAATCCCTTGATGACGTAACATTTGTATGGTGTTTAATGTCAAGTGAATGTGACATTTACGATCATCCATTATTGGAATTTATTCTTACAGTTTGGCGATAGATTTTGGTCGATGGAATAATCAAGTAGTGCCTATTTTTTATATACAAATTTCTTCTGTTTGTATGTGAAAAGAGGTAAATGACTACTTTTTTACACAATAAATTTCACAAATGTTTAAAGAAACCCTTGGGTATATCAGACAGTGGATAGTTTATTAGAAAATATGCATGAAAAGTTTACCTCTCTCGTCAAACTCATTTTCTCTACCTCGCCAAGGCCACTATGCTGGAAAAATACCAATTTCAAAGTACTCATTAATTTCTATAAGTGATAAACATAAATTTTAAAACGGCAAAATACCTTCATTTATTTACATTTCGACATGTTTCTTTGCATCAGACGGCAACATTCTCAAGAAAATAAAATGACAAAAATATTTTCGCAAAAGTTCAAATTGAAAATCTAGTAAACAAAAACTCGGTTAATGGGGAGCAGGCAGGACAGTCGTGGAAAAAAAAAGTAAACACCCCCTACTAACCCATCAACAAATTATCGTAGAAGAAAGTTACTGGTACCGAACGATTGGAAATAAGGTCTACTTTTATATGATATAGATAAAAGGAGTACATTATATGTCTCTCTACAGCAAGTGCTCAAAATTACACGAGCCAGTTTTCCGAGAACCAAACTGTGCGTGATATTTTATATTCAGTATGTGTAGTAAACCTCATTGGCGTATTTCCAGACGTTTAAATTATTTTTAAACAACTAGGGGGGCTCCACCCCCCTGCTGGCTACGCTCACAACCCACCGCGTAAACGAATCGCGAAGCAATCCCTATTTTCTAGCCAACCCCAGACGTAATTGTTTCGCGTTTCCATTCTGGATCGCTTCGCCATCCCTTATTTTCTTATACATTCAATTTTTAGATTCCATTTGATAAAAACGCGCTCCTCCCCAACTCCTGGCAATTTTATTTCCTTATCTCCAAGCGCATAATCATTAGAGCTTACAGAGTTTCATACTTATAAGAATTATTAAATATAAAATTATATATATAATGTTATTCTAAATAGTTAGTGTTTGTGCTTCAAAATAATGTAAATAGTTCAATTAAGGTCTATTCATAAGCTAATATTAGTTTTTGTTGCCTTGAAATATCTCAATTTGTTGATTTTCTGCAAAAAAAGTAAAACCTATTGGATTTCAATGGAAGTCTATGGAAATTTGGCGAAATACTGGAAGTAGCACCAAATTGGCCATAAACTTGGCTACATTTGGCGACAGAGTCGGGTACCCCGCCCATTTGATAACCCCCATATAGCTTCAGAAATCTCCGACCAATGAGCTGCGTTTCGCGGTATCTACGCAGATTTTCATTGGTCCATTTCCAAAGTGTTACTTTTTTTTTCATATATAAGGTCACATTTTCTAAAACCATTAAAATTCCATTATTGTCATACTAATGCAAACAAACAAATTTTATAAACCATAAAAATTAAGTAGCCAACGTACAAAATCAAAAAAAAAAAAAAAAAAAAAAAAAAAAAAAAAAAAAAAGGTAAAATGTAGATAAATTAGTTTTTGAAGCAAGGTTACAACATCTGATATCATAAAAAATTAAATTTTATAGATTGAAACGTGTACACATTTCACAATTAAATCCAAAAGATTCCGCTATTCAGACTATTTTACTATTATGCGAAAATAACACGGCAAATATATTTTGCAGCATCTCTATTAATTAATTTTTATTTTTAAGTACAATAAATATTAAAAAAAAAATACTGCCGAATTTTTAACAGTTTATAGAGCTTGAATTATGTATGCAAGTAAATTTTGTAAATAAATAAACACCAAATTACAGCCATATTTAATTACCTTATTCTCATTTAAACAATGTATTATTTTTTAAAAGAAAAAAATACCGAGAAAATTGCATTTATTGGAAAACACTTTGGGAAGTGCTCCGCATTTGTTTTCAAAATTTAAAATATATCCTGGGTATCTAAAATTCTCCAACAAAATGCATTCACCTGTAAAGTTAATGCTTTCGCTGTGCCTTTTATTTACCAGTATTTTTTTTTCTTTCTGGAAACCCATAAAAAAGATTTATAGGGCATCTAAAATTGGATAAAAGTCTGACAATTTTTACTTTATATATTGCTACAATCTTATTCTTGTCACCCCACAAACTGCCAAAGCGTTTCACGCAAGTTCTAAGAAGAGTAAACCCAATAGAGTGAACTGTGATTCTTTTCACTTTTCTCGTGAACAGCTTCATTTTCTGTACATTGCTTTTGATAGGTAAACAGCAAATTGTTGTTCATGTCTTAAATCTTGTTCAAAGAGAAAGCTGTTGTTTTAAATATGTATCTTACTAAAGAATGTAAGCTATATATTTTATATTTATAAAATTCTTTTTATTTTTATCCTGAAAATACACTGTTTAAAAAATCTAGTGACGAAGTAATTTTTAAGAAAAAGGTATGTATAAATATGTATAAATAATAAAACAAATGTATGGAGGAAACCATACTTATATATGTATACAATATACCCCAAAACACACTGAAACAGTCAAACAAGCAAATTTGGGTATTTTGTTTGTTTGATATTTTTTGAGGTGTCAAAGTTGTAAAGATAATATTCACTCAACATGTGTAATAAAAACATTCCTTTTGATTTTTTTTTTATGCAAAATATTTTTTGACAATATAGGGTAATTTCGGGTGAGATGACGTGTTGGACAAGATGTCCTGTCACGTGGTTTTCCTACGCGCAGGCAATGTAGGGAAGCGCCGCTCAGTTGTAAAGTCGAAGGTCCCTTACTAATATTTTAATTCCAATTTGCGTCTCTTTTTATAATTTTACGCGGAACTTTATTGTTGCTGTTTCATCTTACCACATCTGGTAAATTTTCGAAATATTTTACGTGAGCTTTATTTACCTATACAAGTCATAGTTTAAACACCAGAGAAATAAATCTGATTTTCTAGAGAACACTGTATCTGTGGTTTATGTAGAAATGGCGGTCGGTTCTCGCTTCTTCAAGTCAGTGCAGTGTTGCCAGTGGGCTACTTGTTTAAAATTAAGATTTCTTGATTGACACTACTTTTCTAAAATGGTAAAATTCTTCTTGTTTTCTCCTTGATTAATATTTCATTAAATAAGGCATATTTTACTATTTCAAAAAAGTGGTGCCAATCAAGAAATCTGTATTTTTAAAAAGTAGCCCACTGGCAACACTGCGTCAGTGGGGGATAGTAGTTATTTTCTGTTGCGTTCAAATGCCTGGTTGTTTCATGAACGATTTTAATCAGATTACTTAAATGAATGATTAAATCGTAAGCTTAATCAACTGATTTTTTAAAAAATCATTGATTAAAGTAATAAATTTTCTAAATCTTTAAAATGACATAAAGAAATGTTAAAATCTAAGTTGATTATAATTTGGAAGAGTATTATGCGTATCTTGCCTTTTAAATAAATCTTATATGACTTATAAATGTTGAATAATTATTAATCTTAAACATTGTTATATATTTTATGTGAAATGCAGTTATTAATATTTTTAATAAATGTAAATATAATGTATATAATATAATGTTAGATAACTAATGGTCCCTGTCCCTACGATCTACGCTTTCCAATCCCCGTCCAGACACCACAGACTACAAAAACACGCTAATTTCATCTGCTTTAAAAAGATTACGGTAATTTAAATCGTAATTAAACAACCAGGGGCAAACTCCAGTAATCGGGTTTTGTTCATTTCCCTTTGAATGGGGTACTTTAATTTCGAATCAACTGCTGTCGAGACAGCCAACGGCTGTTTTCGTAATTGATTACATAAGATCAACCCCAAAAAAATCTAAATCAGCTTTTATAAAATGGCTAAGTAAATAATTTTATAAAGAAGAGTGCTCATAGTGTTTAGCATAGCGCAATAAAATCTTTGCAAAATGTGATTGAATCACATGTGTTCAATGAAACTTTTGGTTGAGTAAATGATGTTTGTGGCAGATCTCAGATATTGCTGTAAAAAATAGATGAGCATGCAAAAAACATATACAAAAACTGGATTGTAAAGCACTTAATCACAGAGGCGTTACCGTACTTAAACTTGTTATGGAGTTTTAAAGATATGCTCACTTAAGAGCCATAAAATTTTAAGCAGAACATAACATTTTTGGTTTCAAATATCAGCTTGTTTTTAGGTGCGTTCGTAATTATATAAATACGTAGCACCTATAGTCTTCGTTCAGTCCGTCCGTCCGTCCCTCTATCTGTCTGTCCGCCCGCATGTAACAGAGCAAAAACTACCCAACCGAGTGGTCTGAAATTTTAAATATATGATTGTTGCAAAATTTTGTCCAGCCATTTCAAATTTTATGAAAATCGGATGTGTACTCTCTTAAAAAAATCCAGCGTTTTTAACTCAGACTGAGTAATTTTTCGCTCCTTTCCGATATTGAAAATGCACTTATCCTATAGGAGCGCATTTCATCTATCTTGCGGAGTGTTTATCTTCACTCCTTTTTGATAAGCAGTTTTCACTCCTTTTTGATAAGCCATTTTCAGTCTTTTTTTGACTAAATTAATAGGCAGAACGAGTGACAGCACTACTTATTGATAACCTATTTTTTCATTCCTTTTTGACTAAATCACTATGCCAAAGAAGTGTTTTCACTTTTATTTTGAGAAATTAGTACTTTTTATTTTATTTTTTAACATATTTAATACAAAAAATAATGATTTTAAAAAAATAGCTTTATTTTTTTTCAGAAATATTTTTAATGTATATTTGGATTAATTTTAGATAATTCATTGATTTTTTAAAATTTCAATTAAATTTTTAATTTTAATACCTATAAATGTCATGATTGGAGAGAAATTTTAGAAGAGATTTCATCCATTGGGATAAAACATATATATACATAAATAATACTATTAAAGTTCAATCATATTTAATGGTAATAAATTAGAATTTTTCTGCTTTACTTATTAGCTTATGACAAAAGCTAAACCTCGAATGATTAAAATATATAACTAAAATTACTTTATATAATGTCAGATACTGTGTTTTGGCAGATTTGTGATTTTATTAAACTTCACCCAAATTCAGATTTTTGTGCACCAGGTCCTCCCCCCCCCCTCCCCGAGCACACAACTGTCTTGTAAAACTATTAATTTTCTTCTAATTTAATCCTGATGCAAAGAAATTTGGTTATTTTTTTAATTTTCAAATGATAAACTGGGTAAAAAATAATGTAAAATCAAGACAAGATTTCTCTCCTAACTTAGAATCATTCGATGCATTGTATTTAAATGATATGCTTTGTTGTATTTATACATTGTATATATAATTTTAGCGTTACTTAACGTTGTTTTGTTACTTTTAATATGAAAAATATTAATTTCTTCGATTATTTTTTATATTATTATATATTAATATATTTTACTTTATGATACTGAAAAATATTTGTAAAATAAAGAATGCATAATAATAAAAACTTTTTTTTGCTTTTGTGTTTCTTTAAATTTAGGATATGTTCTATGCATGTTAAAATATTTAATCCATGCACCATACAAGGATTTAATAACTTATCTTCATTCAGATATATACAAAGGTGCACATCTAGAATTTATTTATGTATAAAGTTAACTACTGTCAGGAGAATGTGATTATTAATAAATACTTGCATACTACATACTGAAATATTTCAACAGAAATAGAACGCATACCCTATTTTTAAAAAACACAAACCTTTTATTATCATGGATCTGTGTTCAACAAATATTTCTCTGTATGATTAGCAAAAAAAGTTAATAAATAATAATGTAAACAAAAAATAATATGTTTACATAAAGTAAATCTGAATTAACGTAATTATACAACTTGAATATAAGACAATAATATTTTCAAGAGTGTTTTATAGATCGCCATAAATTGCTTTAAATTTTCCAAAAGTTATTGTACTAAATCATAATATGAAGTTTGCGAAATATTTTAGAATACATTTATCTTACGAAAAAGGAAAAAAAAATCGTAGAAATTCATATTTTCTGTTTAAAAATAATAACATTAACGCCAAAATAATATATACAATGTAAAAATACAACAAGGAATATCAAAATACAACAGCGTTACCTTACAATGTACTGCAGGAGAAAAGTCTTGTCTTGTATAACCGGCCATCTTGTTTTCTGCCGTTAGGCATCATGTATTTTTATGTAAAAGAGTATATTCCCTAATACATTGTGTTTATGGAAAATGTAATCACTCCTATTCTTTAGGGATACAAAATATGTAACCTTTTAGGCACATGTTTCCCACTAATATTAATATATGCAGCTAGTATTAACAACAAGCTTCAAGCTTCACAAAACAAACGACAACTCACTTTTTAAGTAACAGATAGATAACGCGCTCGGCAAACCATATATCACGTGACGGGATTACAACCAATGAATGGGCTCTGAAATCCAGCCTTTAAAGAGTTCTTTCTAGTTCGATTTAAAATCAGAACGATTCTGTGTATAACTCCAATAGGAATACTTTGTCAAACCTGTTTTCTTTGAAAATAGTAACTTATTTAGAAAGTCGGCACTCAGAAAGAACGAACGTCCTCAGAAAAACTTCCGTTCTTTTATTGAGTGAATAATTCATTCTTTTGAATTAAGAGTGTAGTTTAATTACAGGGACAGTCAAAAGTTTTTCTTTACATTACGGCCAATGCGAAAAATTATTGCAAGTGCGTTTTAATGATGTTGCAGCCTTCTGAATGGTCTGAAATTTTAAATATATAACTGTTGCAAAATTTTGTCGAGCCATTTCAAATTTTATGAAAATCGGATGTATAGTTTAATCACAGGGACAGTCAAAAGTGTTCCGTTACATTACGGGGAATGTGAAAAAAAAATATTGAAAGTGCATTTTAATGATGTTACAGACTATGCACCTTATGAAGTGCAAAAAATTATACATTCAGTACAATATGGGGTGCAAAAAATAATTATAAAACTAGTTATAGTACGAACGCACCTCATTTGCCACGTTTGACGAGCAATTTCCAACTTGTTTAATTTGCGTTCGCTTTTTACATTCATATTTTTATAATTTCAAAACATTAAGTAAAAATTATTGTTTGCATTGAAACGCCAAAGGGAATCTTACCCAGGGCTCGCAGCGTTCCTAAAATTTTCGCAATTTACTACCAGTAAATTAAAACGATAATCTTCTTTTGTATAATTCAGTTACAGATGTTAAAGGATTCTACGACGAAGAATTCTTATTTAAAATACTGGTAGAAAAGTGTGAAAATTTTAGGAACGGTGCGAGCCCTGCTTACCCCTAGATAGTTCGCCATCTTACTCCAATATTGGGGTAAGGTGCAGAAATGCAAGCGTTTACAAAAACGAAATTTTCGATGCTTTCCATAATATCTGTAAAATGAAATATATTTTTTATTCATACATAAAAGTATAAACTTTAACAAGAAATCAAGGAATAACAAATAAAGACAACAGGCGTTGCCACCGAAACACTCAAGCCCTGAGGACACGAGTTTTGACGTCATCACTAATAGACCGACTTCTCACTAGTGTTGGAATTCACACCGGAAAATTTTTGAATAGCAATATTCTTTTATTTTATAAGTGGAAGAACTATCATCTGATAAATCAATAATAACCATTTAAACTTACTGGTGAGAATTTCTAAACCCCCAATAAACAATCCACCAGATGAGGCAATACTGAGGCATTCCGCATCTGGCTGAATTTTTATTTAGGGATTCCGAATTCTCACCAGTAAGTTTAAATAGTTATTATTGTTTTATCAGATGATAGATATTCCACAAATAGAATAAAAGAAAATTGCTATTCAAAATTTTTTGGTGTGAATACCAACACTATTGAGAAGTCGGTCGATTAGTGATGACGTCACAACTCGTGTCCTCAGGCCTTGAGTGTTTCGGTAGCAAGGCAACAGGCGAGTTAAAAAAAAAAATTAAATCAAAAACTACGGCATTTTCACCCAATTTATCCTGCTATAAAATGATTATAATGGAAAATTAAGGGATTGTGCATAAATCTGGAATACTTAAAGCATTAAAAAACATGAAATAAATATTTAAAGATGAAATCCAAATTAGTATTATAAAAAATCTAATACAATTTAGTGTATGTGTATTAAAACATACAATCGCACAAGTTTTTTCTAGTACATGACATATACAGTAAAAAAAACGTAAATATAAGACATCTGTCTTTTAAAGAATTGGCATTAGTTTTTTTCATTATGATGGAAAACGTTTTCTACTGATTTAAAACAAACTAACATCTTTTCAAAAATTATTTTAGAAAAAAATCCTTCTTTAAAAATTCTTGTTTATCTGCTCTTTAAAAAGAAATTTGTCCTACACTTTTTATAATCTCACGGATTCAAAACATCCATTTTGATTTTTATTCTTTGACTATCAATTAAATTAAATTACTCAAGTAGGCATTTTTAAAAGAATGTATCAAACATTTGATATTTGCTAATGAATTTTTGTACTTTTTTAAAGCTTTCATTGGATAAGAATAGAAGTTTTTTAGTGATGATTTCATTAAACACGTTTTTCTGGAATAAAATAATTTGATACAAACAAAAATTTTTTGCATCAAACCTTTGTCTTATTACGCTGCTTAGTTATGTACTAATTACTCCTATTAATTACTCTGAGCATTTGGACCATGATAAAAGACTCGTTAATTTTTCATTTAAATTTAAGGGTTTTAAATAAAACAGAAATGAGAATAATTCTGAGCGTTTAAAATGGATTAGTATATAAAGAGGCAAATTTAATTGTTAAATAAGTTAGTTTCATGAATATTTTTTTATTTATTTATTTATTTATTTTTTGACAGTTTTCGAAGAAAATTAATACTAATGCAAAATTTGATACTTGTCAAACATGTCATCAAGCCAAAAATAAATATATATATATATATCATAGCTGCCAACTTTTACGCTTTTTTCTTACCACTAAAATTTTATAGTAAATGTTGTCTCATTTAGTCGTCGAAATCTCACGATTAAAGAAGACGAAAACCTTTATTAAATTTTAGTGGTAGCAAAAAAGTGTAAAAGTTGGCAGCTATGATAATTTTTTCAGATAAAAAATTTTACTTACATAAAATGCAATGTGCGTTTAAAATGGATTAGTATAAAAAGAGGCATTTTATTTGTTAAATAAGTAAGTTTCATGAATATTTTTATTTATTTATTTATTTTATTTTATTTATTTATTTATTTTATTTTTATTTTTATTTTTTACAGTTTTCGAGGAAAATTAATACTAATGCAAGGCGTTGCGAATATAGCCGGATAAGCATAGCAAAATGGCCCCCACGGCCGATGTTTGAAATAACATGTGTGGTAATAAGGCTCACCTTGAGAATGCAATATAGAGTGATTTTAGCCTCTGACCTTGGACTATCCTTGACACAATCGGGGAAGTATGCGCCGGCGCTACTATTTTTCAAATACATTTTTCTCAAAAAGTGCAAAAGTTAAAAAAATGAAACAAACGCCAATTACTGAAGAATATATTAGTTCACATTATATATTTTTTTCACATTTTTACAAAGATTTTAACATAGAGAAATAAACAAAAATATAAAAAAAAAAATATTAATGTAGTAATTTTATATTTACACCAACCAAAAAATTACAGAATAAGCCCCAAAGTATGTACTTTTAAGAAAAAAATTTCGTTAACCCCTTGAGGGGCACCGGTATATATTATATACCACCTACGATTAATGAAGTTTTACATCAGAAAAATTTTATTAAATTTCACTTTTCTAACTTTGGTGGAAAAAAAGCCGTAAAATTGCTTTTACTTATTTTGAATTTGAATTTCTCAAAGATTCCGGTGGGAATTCAGCATTTCACAAACGTAATTGCTTGCCCCTCAAGGGGTTAAAATCGAAGATGCGCTTTTTGAGTTGTAAAACAAAAATAATGTTAGCAACTTGCTAAAATATTCGTAACTTTCCCTGTTTGCATTTGCAGAAATACGCTACTATCAATGCATTGGTCGATTCCGGACATTTCCACTCGGGCAGGATGCGCAATGCGCCAAAATCAGAGAATGTTTCCATACATACCACTTCCCTATAGGTTTGTTTCATGTTTGTATACATTCCGTTATTTTGAGGTACTGCGCATCCTTCTCTCATAAAAATATCAAGTCGATGGTGTAGTCCATTGTATAGGTGAAGCTATAGGGGTTGTAAATATATAAGGTTATCAACTTTTTGGTAATTCCGGACCCCCTCCCAAACTTCCGATATAATGCGTTATCATTCCTCGAATCCCCCTCCCCCTAATAATATTATTATCAGTGTTTAAAAATTCTTTTTATTTTTACAATTGTTTTCCTTTTTTTTTTCTTTTTATACGTTTGCAATGATATAAAGTTATGGTTGTACATTTTTTATTTGCATATTTTACTTATTTAAATAAAGAGAAGAAATTTATAAGATATCACTGTTATATAAGAAATAACTTTATACCAAATAACCTTTTAAAGAAATATTATTTAAAAGTTTTTAATAATAACTCTTTCTTACATAATGCATTGAACAGTGATATTGTCTTCTTGCACTTCGCCCTTGCACGGGAATAAACAGAACTTCTTGTAAACAAAACAGGCGGACAACATTCTTCCCCATCTTTTACTATCAAAAATAACAAGTATAATTTCGAATCTGGTTCCTCTAACAACGAATTACATACGCATATGGCAGGAGAATATTAATGGCGAACGTTGGGTTATTCCCTAGTTTGGAATGAAATGTTTTATAATCATTCAATGGTTTTAATTATAGCTTTGTATTTTCATAAAAAGAAGAGAACAGACTTTAAAAAATTAAGATAACAGATGTAAAGAAAAAGATATCAAAAAGGTACATTTTGTTATGATTAAAAATGATAACGATATATAACGATATCAAATGATAAGCCCCCTTCCCCTACAGATATCCTACGATGTTAAGTGCCAGAACCCCCCCCGCCCCACACACGCTCCCCCCTAAAGTGATACGTTATATATGTACACTGTTCAGCCGCATAGCTTTCTTCTATGTGAAAATCATCGTAGTCAAATGTTACCATTTTGTTTGTCAATTCTTGATATTATTATGCGAGAAGGATGCGCAGTACTCCAAAATAACAGAATGTTTACAAACACGAAACAAACCTATAGGGAAGTGGTATGTATGGAAACATTCTCTTATTTTGGCGCACAGCCCATCCTGTCCGAGTGGAAATGTCACTAATCGACCAATGCATTGATAGTAGCGTATTTCTGCAAATGCAAACAGGGAAAGTTACGGATATTTTAGCAAGTTGCTAACATTATTTTTTTATAACTTAAAAAGCACATCTTCGATTTTAATGAATTTTTTTTTCTTAAAAGTGGATACTTTGAGGCTTATTCTGTAATTTTTTGGTTGGTGTAAATATAAAATTAATACATTAATATATTTTTTAAATATTTTTGTTTATTTTTCTATGTTAAAATTTTTGTAAAAATGTGAGAAAAATATATAATGTGAACTAATATATTCTTCAATAATTGGCGTTGGTTTCATTTGTTTAACTTTTATACTTTTTGAGAAAAACGTATTTGAAAAATAGTAGCGACGGCGCATACTTCCCCGATTATCTCAAGGACAGTTCAAGGTCAGAGGCTAAAAACATTCTATATTGCATTCTCATGGTGAGCCTTATTACCACACATGTTATTTCAAACATCGGCCGTGGGGGACATTTCGCCATTCTTATCCGGCTACACACTTTGATACTTGTCAAACATGTCATCAAGCCAAAAATAAATATATAGATATTTTTTTTCAAATAAAAAATTTTACTTAAATAAAATGCAATGTAGTGGAACCATAACTTACAGAAATATAAACCATTTAAATCACAATTTTGGGATTTTCCCTTAGAAACATACCGGATAAAAAATTAGAATCCCCATGCATCAATGATTACGGTAAAGTTTTGTTAAAGAAATAAATTTTTGAATTTTTGGTGAAAATATGACCGCATGCAAGGTCTTATATGCGGCAGTAAATGGAATTTGTACTGAGAAACATGTATCGTAAATTATTTCTGAAGATCGCGGTGCTTGATGATTCTTGATTTTGCATGCAGTAAGATGGGTCAAAATAAAGGCCTAACCGACAGACAAAAAAGGTTACTCGATTTCGGGCATTCGGAAAGGCATCGCATATTCCAATTTATCTGAGAACTTTCTGAACTTTATATGAATGTATTGCACAGGGTTCCACAGAAATCACTCATCGTAGCATGCGCACACAAAACGGCATGTCTGCAGAAGAATAAATTTCTCACAAACTGGACTATTGAAGCAGTGTCGCCAGATTGTTGATTGTCACTACTTTTTTGAAATAGAAATATTTGGCATATTTAAAAATAGATTAAAAATTCTGAAAAATAAGGCGAAATATACTATTTAATAAAAGTGGTGACAGTCAAATAATCTGAATTAAAAAAGTCCCCAATCTGGCAACACTGTAATGAGGACTGGAAACGAGTTATTTGTCATGATGAGGCTCCTTTTTGTCCTTCCACATCCGGTTTATCACTTAAAATATAAATTAATACGAAAAAAAAAAAACAATAATGGCATCAAAAATGGGACCACTACGCACATAACTTATTACCAAGTATTCCAAGTTCATTTTGCCGTAAATAATCGTTGCCTTATTTTTTTCTTCACAAATCACGGTCCTTTCCACAAATATCTCTATGTCATAGGTAAACCTGATTCCCATCTTTCTGTTGTCTTCCTTACACCTCGCTGCACTGCGTACTGGATTGTCCTCTGATAACATATTACCATGTTAAAAAGCACAGAAGTATGGCGATTCCGGATTGGATTAATTATATTAGTGAAAGTCCTGTTCTCATGAACGGAATATCAGCAGTAATAAGATTTATAGAGAAAAATGAAGTCATTTTCAGAAATAACTATCCATAACTCTCGGACACTTCTTCAGACGATGATTTATGATTTTATTTGTTATCTTCTTTTTTCCATTGTAGACAGTTTTCATATATATTTATTAAGTATTATTATTTTTATTATTATTGGTATTATAGTTATTATGAGTAGTGTTTTTGTTACTAATATTTTGCATTTATCATAAATCTACATCTTTTGAACCAGGTTATTTCGAATCTTACAGTTTTTTTTTTTTTTTTGAGTTACTAAAGCATAAATATAAACATTGACCAATCTTTTTAAAAACTGCTGTCAAAAGGATGGGCTAACAAATGGTTTTCGGTCGTCCGTAGGAAAACATTCCATCAGCTTGGAGCTAAGGTTCGCATTTTTCTCTCCTCCCCTTTATGCTAATGATGTTATACATGGAGTGTTTCCGCAGGCCAAATGGAGCCTTCCATGACGACTGTTTTCAAGGTATGGTACAAACACAATGGGGATCTGTGGGAATGCTTCCTTTACTCTAAATTTGGAACACTTGTCGAAGTGAATAAGGCATTAAAACACAACGACCAGATTGAAATTTTAGATGAACAGGTATTAATTTCCTCTTATCATCTGTGTGAGGATGCGCTTATGGAAAATCTATTTTTCCAAGATGATACCTGTTGTGTAAACTGAGACGGAATAGTTACTATCTAGAACGACGACCATTTAAAAGAGCTCTATCATATTTCCTGTCTAGCAAAGTTCTCAAATTTCAATCCAATCCAATGTCTGTGGAACTAACTAGCACAGCAATTAAAACGGAATATTATTCATCCTAGCAATCTCCCACTCCAGGGGGGATGTATTTCCATATATTAACGGGTTTCGGAAAAACTTTCACCTGATAGGACTTTCTCTTTTACTTAGCCATCATACGCAGTATAGGGTAAGTATTGTAATCGTTTAAAAAAATTGACGGATTTACACGTTTCAGACACTGGAGATTCCAAAAAATATATTTTTAGAAAAAAAAAAATTGCCGCCCGTCTGTCTGTGTGTGTGTCTGTAAACGCTGTATTATCCGAACAAATTGAAATAGAGACTTGGAATTTGGCGTGTACTTAGAATGTAAGAATTGAAAAAAGCTTGCTGAATTTCATTGACCTCGATTATACGGAAATATTATTTTCGGACTCTCGAAATATTCGTTCTGATGAAAGGTATATAAAAAATTTCGAAATTGTTTATTTTAAGGAGCGAATACAAAAGACAGTAAAAAACAATTTTGCATAAAGATTGAAGTCGATCGGATAATTAGTTGCCGAGATATTTGTAATAATATTTTCCATACTATTCGATTTTTCGTGACCCTGCATTTTATTCAAATTTCGATTCAAATATATATTTTAATTGTAAATGAGACGCTTAATCTGACGCAGTAACTGTTAGTTATTGTGATTATCATTTTTAGAGTTATAAAGGATGTTTCTTTTACGCAATTCAGTAACAGAGAATTTAAAGTTTATGACGTCATCAAGCAACGATTCTAAACAACCTATCTACCGAACAAATTGAAATAGAGACTTGAAATTTGGTATGTACGTAGAATGTAATAGTGCTACAAAGCCTATTAAATTTCAGCAACCTTAGTTATCACTGGATATGCATTTTATAAATAGTTTACACATGTTCTATTTTCATATTTTATATTATGCATATCCATGATGGGTAAGTATTATTGTGTCAGCCAATGACTAGTTTTCCTTTTTCACTCCTTTCTTTTTCTATTCTTTTCTTTTTATTTCACTATCATTGCGTTTTCCTGTTCGAAGGTGAGGGCACAGGGAGAGAAAAGAAGAAGGCTGAAAAAAATTGAAAATCCGAAAGATAAAAATTAATCTTTACTTATGATTAATTTTAGGAGTCTCATTATTATCAGGAAAAAAAAAACACATAACCCGTGTTGGTGACTTCAATTTTTACGTTTTATAAGCAGAGCATCTGTTATTCACCTCTTGTCTATTTTTTTCTTTTATTTAATTGGAATGTAGAATCCTCTTTTCAAAAACGTTATTGATTAAAGTACTTCTACTGCAATATGTATGAAATATACCGATTTGTATGCCCTCAATAAGCGGACATTTGGTTCGTAAAATAATAAAATATATTTTCTAATTTTTCATTCCGTCTCGCACTTTCCATCCATATTGTTAATTTTATTGCCAAAATAGCATGTACAAAAAATCTTTAATCAGTTAACCCCTTGAAGGTCACCGGTATATGTTATATACCACTTACCTTTAATTCCCAAATGCCACATTCACCCCAGAATTTAGAAACTAAATTTTGTTTCATGTAATGCACGCGGAGAAAAGCTTTTGCTTAGATTCATATAAAGTTGTTCATAAATACCGGTGTCAATCGATCATTTCAACATTTTAGCAACAGAAGTGCTTTGCCCCTAAAGGGGTTAAAATATAATGAAGCATTAATACACCTTTTTTACAAACAAAAACTGTTATCTAGCACAATGGTTCTCATATTATAAATTGAGACTCCACTAGCGGGCAATGTTGTCATATAGGTTACTTTTTTAAAAATTAGATTCTTGATTGGCACCGCTTTTTTTAAATGGTAAAATGTTCCTTATTTAATGACATATTAATTAAGGCAAAAACAAAGTGAATTTTACCGCTTCATAAAAGAAGTGTCAATCAAGAAATCTGAATTTTAAAAAAAAAGTAGCCCACTTGCAACACTGCTAGTGGGTGAAAGACGATAAATTATGACTTCAAAAATGTATTATTATCTTTATCTAGTACAAAAATGTAATACGACAGTATGTTACAACGTTTAAACTGAAATAAGGGGAATTAATATTGATAAGTAATTTTGTGAAAAAGGCAATGTTTTATTGAGCTTAGTGTAAAGAATAGCATAAAGCTAAATTGTAAAAAGTTTCATTAATGACACAGAATTAGTATTTCGTGTAAAACAATGCCGTAAATCCGATTGATATTCAAACCGTATTTTTTTACATTTATTAACCTGTTTGTTTCGATAATTATCACTTGAAATTCTTTGCACTCTAAACAATGGAGATGTGAATAAATAGTAGGAGGCATATACTTTATTGTCTAACAGTTGAGAGTGAAGTAACTGAGGAGGTTGCCTTCACAAGATGGTTGATGTTTTTTTAATCGAATCCACAGTTTCTGATTACCTCCTGTGAAAACTTCCATCAGTAAACTTGAGTAGAAGACTTTGTCTTATTTAAGTGCCATATTGATGGGACGTTTCTCTCACAAATATGGTAAAAAATTTCTATTTATTTTTACTGGTGCCAGTTTGCCCAAGTATTATAATATTTTCTCTGACACAGAGAGTGGGTTGTTTTGGTTGTCACAATGTGGTGGAACTACAAACTCCAAAGCAAACTTTCACCACTAAAAATATATATCAGTTTTTCTGAATACTTTTTATTGAAATTTTCCATTAAGGAGGCGTTTAAATAGATATTTCCTGTTTAAATTTACTGGTGGAAAATTTTCACCGTGGCAATGAACCCCTGCAAAAGCGATTACAGTTGAAGCTTCACTACTTTAACCCTTCAGTGGGCAGCTTCGCATATATGCAAACAACAGTGTTTTGAATTTAATAGATTTTTTTTTATTCGTATATACCTCATTCACACCAGAAAATTAAAATAGCAATATTTGCTTTAAATAATAACAGACTTTCCGTATTTAAATGAAGCGAAATTAACCAATGGAAGTTTCTGGTGTTAAGTCAGATTCATATAATTTCTAGAACATACTCATTCATGGATTTTAAAGGGTTAAAGGTTAAGCTTTATAAAATAAATAATTATTTAAAATAAGGTATTTAGAGACATACTTATTAAAATACTCACTAATTTCCAATATTTTAGCGTAAAACCGCCACACAACACTAGTTTTTACTTGTACAGCAGATGTGCAACAGAAGAAAAGATTGATGTATTATATGAAAAATGCATCTCTGATTATTTTGATTATTTTTCCTCTGTAATAAACATTTCAGAGAATCATATATAATTTTTTTGAAAGAAAATAAAAAATCGCTCATTTAAGGGTTAAGGATATGTAAGTACCACTTTCTTAATAGTTCCATGCATACAACACTTAACATACAACACTCCCCTTTTTTATAAATTAATGTAATAGGAAAGATTTGACATGTATAGTTGAATTATTGGTTGTCTTTCGCATTGCAGGAAAACTTGCCAGCGAGAAACAATATAGTGAAAATTCTTTCCACAACAAACAATATAGTTGTTTGGTTTTATACAGAAAACATAAACTAAGAACAATATTAAAAAAAATTATAAATAAGTGGAAAAATAAATTGTTGTTGCTTTTACACTCTATGTATGAAACATAGATGAAAAAACAGGATTTTTATAATTTTAACTTTTGAGTACCACTACTAAATTTAAATACTAATTTTCACCTTTTTTAATCGTGAATTTGTGTCGCTAAATGAGATAAATACTATTTTTCGAAAATAGAGGTATGAACTCTGATTATATATCTTGTTGGGAAATCCTTTCAAGTGAATTAAGTACATGAATCCATCATTATTCGCTGTTGCACTGCACCCTGAATACCAGGCCTGAGCGCTGATACCAAAATGGCGACTGCCGAAGGCGGATTTTTTTTAACGTAGGTACGGTTCCCTAAATTTAGACACTGGTATTTTATAAAAGATTTCTCTGTCCTGTTTAATCGCAGAAAAATAAAACAAAAAAATCTTTAAAAAATTCTTGGTGCGAATATTTAAGGGACCGTAAACACGTTGAAGAAAATCCGCCTTCGTCAGCCGCCATTTTTGTGTCACCGCTCAGGCCTAGTATTCAGGGGGCGGTGGCATTACCGTCTCAATACTCAAGGCCTCCGGACTGATTTCGTGACGTACCAAATGAAGATTAACCCCTTGAAGGGCAAGTAATTGCGTTTGTGTATTGCTTAATTCCCACTGGAAATTTAGAAAAAAAAATATTTCAGAATAAGGAAAAGCAATTTTACGGCCTTTTTTTCCACTACAGCCAGAAAACTAAAATTTCCTAAAATTTTTTCTGGTGCAAATCCTAATTAATCGTAGGTGGGGTAAAATATATCCCACCACCTTTCAAGGGGTTAAGGGGCGGCGGTATATATTATATATCAGCTACGATTAACCCCTTAACCTACAATGACTGGCATAGCCCGCGTACGATGATCGAGCCAAATGTAAATTCTTCTTACCACTAAAATTTCACAGTAAATATAGTTTAATTTAATCGTCGAAATTCCATGATTAAAAAAGGCGAAAATCTCTATTAAATTTTAGTGGTAGCTATGAATTTGCCAAATCGTGGAGCTGTTGGAAGTAAATCGTAGGTTAAGGGTAGGTTCATATCAGGCTAATCGTAGGTTAATAATCAGGATTCGCACTAGAAAAATTTTAGGATATTTTAGTTTTCAGACTTTAGTAGAGAAAAGTCGTAAAATTGCTTTTCCTTATTTTGAAATAAAATTTTTCTAAATTTCCAGTGGGAATTAAGCATTACACAAACGAAATTGCTTGCCCTTTAAGGGGTTAATCTTCGTTTGGTACGTCACGACATCAATCCGGAAGTCTTGAGTATTGAGACGGTAATGGCGGTGGCTGGTGTCCCGTTGACGTAACGATAAAAATATATGCGCATGCTTAAATTAACTATCAAGCTAACAGTACTTTTCAATTAAAAAATTTGCTTCATTTAATAGCAAAATATTTGACGATTAAATAGAGCGAAGATTATCTTACAAATTTTGTGGTGGCAAAAGTTTTTCAGCAAAAAATTAAAGTTCCTATCTTAGTGTTTCGGTGGTTAATGAGTTAATCAGCGTATATCTTTTATGCACTAAAAGGTTTTAAAAACTTCCAAATCAGTATTACATAATACTACTACTTTCGCGTGGATATATTGGGCCAAAGTTAACCAACTGCCACCTGAATACTAGGCATGAGCGCTGACACAGAAAGGGCGACTCTCGAAGGCGGATTTTTTTAATGCATGTACGATCCCTAAAAATTGTACACCAGTATTTTATGAAACATTCATTTGAATTGTTTAATCTCAGGAAAATAAAGCGAAAAATACTTTTTTAGATTATTGGTACCAAAAGTAAAGTGATCGGACACACGCTGTAAAAAATCCGTGCTGAGGCCTAGTATTCAGGGGGCGGTGTTCATCTATGCCTTAGAAAAAGTTATACAAGAAGCCTAATATACCTGCATACTAAAAAGTTAGGTCTTTTTGTTTGGAAACCGTTGAAATACCACTTTATTTCTTCAGTTCTTTGCTTTAATGTTCTTTTCATTGAGTTTTCCTAAAATAAAAACAATCTTCTAAAATTAATATACAGGGTGTATCTGAAATGCTTCAGCAAACTCTAGGAGATGATAGCAAACTCTAGGAGATGATAGACGAACAAAAAATGCAAAGGAGCAAGGGGTCGCATATGACGTTTAAAGGTTGATAATCGCTAAACTAATAAAACTACCGAAATCTCGCATGCTGCTTTTCTGCAGAATTGGCTAGTAGCACGAAGTTGGTTTTCCTTTCACTTTGTGCATATCTGGTCAGAGAGAGATAACAGAAACTTGGTAAAAAGCCAAACAAATCTGTGAGCAGGAATCCACTTATGAAAATTTGAGCGTGTTCGCTAGTCGTTCCTCCGTATATGTAATCTGTGTAATAATGTCCGATGTCGACAATTGGAACAATTCTTGTTAAATATTTGTTTTCTCCGGACATCACGATCTGTGTTGTACCTATTCCGTGCAATAAATAATTTTCTGGAGTGTTTCTTTCTTGTCTCAGTTTGTCCATTTCCAGACGCATTTTCTCGATTTTCTTCCTTTAAACTTCATTTGCGACCCCATCTTCCATTGCATTTTTGTTCGTCTTCGTGAGTACTATCATCCCTCTAAGCTTCATGAAGCATTTAAGATACACCCTGTATATTAACCCTTAAATGACAGGTGGGCCTTTCGGCAACATACCCAATTTAGGCTTATAAATACTTTTAGAATAATATTGAAGCTATAATGCCTAATGTTGCCAATAAAATACATTCTGAAAATATTATTAAATCGATTTTCAAAATTTAAATGGCAACACTTGTGCTGTTTAAGAATAAAGATAGATTTATTTTTACAATTGTTGATACATGTTCTTTTTGTTCTGTTTGGAAGCTTGCGAAATAACCTATTGTGTTCTGCAGTGAGCAAGTAAAACTTATTTCTTATCATAGTTCTCAAAATTATTGTGTGTTTAATATTATAGAACTTTATCAAGGAAAATTATTTTTTCAATTAAACACCAGTATTGCCGATTAGTAACAAACAGTTTTTTAGCCGTAAACCACACTTAAAACAAAATATGATTTTTTTAAGTACTTTTCCCATGATTTATTTAAAATAAGAAAGCCGAAAAACATTTTTAAAAAGATTTTTGAAAACTCAGGTATTTAAGGGTTAATAAATTGTACAGACCATTAACCCCTGGAAGGGTGGTAGGGTAATATATCCCACTTAATTTTTATTCAAAAATTCCACATTCATACACAAATTTTGAAATAAAATTTTGCTTTAATAATGGACAGGAATAAAAGCTTGTACTTATTTAGCAATGCATTTGTTTGAAACTTCTGGTGCAAATCAATCATTTCAACATTTTAGTAACAGAAAAACTTTGCCCCTGAAAGGGTTAAAGGGATTTATATCCTCTGCAAATAGAAAAAAAATACGTATTTACTTAAGGATCAGCATAATTAATACATTTGCAGAGTTGCCATGTCTCCCGCTTTTTCATACCGCTGTTATCTTAGAGAAAATATAATTCGCTTAAATCGCCAAAATGTTACAATTAAATAACAGAACGTTTTCTGTATTAAAATAATGGTATAAAAAAAAAACGGAGACATAACAGCTCTGCATTTGCATCGTTTTCGCATATGTGAAACCATTTCAGGATTTTTTTTTATTTTTCAGAAATTACTTATTCATACCAGAAATTCAGAAAGACGGTTTTTTGTTTTATGTAATAACGCAATGTCTGTCATGAAATATAGGAAAAATTATTACTATTTAGGATTTCTGGAATGAATTCGGATATTCTAAATTTAAAACGAATTCCGAAAATATACGCATATACAGGATTTGTACGAGTATCGTTATTTTCAGGGAGATATACCAGTATTTTTTTTTTATAAAACAATAAATGGAGTTCAAACGCGCGAAAATTTGCCTTATTTAAAGGAGAGTATTTCTATAAGAAAATATTAGTACACATGAATTTCCTGGTCTTGAAATTCAAGGACCATTACGAATCCTGAAATATGCAGAAATGATGCAGATAAGTTAACCCTTAAATGCATAATGATGCGTTCTATGTAACCTTTTATTTAATTCTTAGCAACCAGTATATTTATATAGAAATATTCATCCTGTAAAAATTACAATAACATAAAGTTAAAAATATATCTTAAAATTTCTGGTGTCTAATCTTTAATATAAGAGTAAAAAGCATAATTCTAGAAAAGTAATTTGTGCATTTAAGGGTTAAGTTTTATAAAATAAAAAACTATATAAAAAAGGTAATTAGATTCATACTTACTGAAATATTTACTAATTTGCAATATTTTAATTTTTACTTGTATTGCAGATGTGCAACATAAGAAAAGGTCGACGTATTATACGAAAAATGCATCTTTTATTCTTCCTGTGTTATAAACCTTTCAGAGCATCATACATATTATTAGAGTTTCATTTTTTTTTCACAAAATAAAAAATCATGCACTTAATTGTTAAATATGAATGAATTATTAAGTATATGAAGCTACCTCAAGATGCTTTCTTTTTTGACATATCTCTGTTATGTATCTCTTTCTAAAATCTGAAATTGTGCATAATAAATTATATATATAAAAAAAATTCTATCTCTTCAGTTTTTTATCGTTCTTTTCGTGCAATATACTTAAGATATCAAAATTTTCTTGAATGCAGCTCATTATTTTACTATAAAAAGGGGAAAAAAAGCCAAATTGCATATCAAATTGTAAAACGCATTTGTCAATAATCAACGACTGGCATTTCTAAACTGAAAACTACGATTTGCTTTTATCGTTCGACAAAAGCGAGTGTTTCATATTTTCATCTTAACAAAACATTTTACTGAAAGAAATAGCTCCCCCCCCCCTTTTTTTTGGACAAACAAAATATATTCTCTAGGTATCTCCTTCTACTTTCAGATAACAACTCACTGTGTTTGAATAGCCAATTTCGAGAGTGTTTTATTGTTTTATACGAAAGAATATTTAATACGTATAAAAAACGAAAGATTGTCATCACTCTCATTCTGAAAATTGCAGAATAGTATTGTTTGAGCGAATGTTATTTGATTAAATAATTTCTACAATTCTGTTAGGGAGAAATGTTCTGGAAAGACCATCTATATAGTGTGCATCTGAAAAAGGGGGCAAAACTTTACGGGGTGATAGAACGCAGATATAAAAGCAAATTTCCCCTCAGAATGTATGGTCGGAACGCAAACGATGAGAAGTTAAGAAGTAGTTTTCCATTTTTGCAGTTAAAGAATTAACACAAGTATGAGAGGAGATACTTCAAAAAACATTTTATTAACAGCAATATTATTAATGTACATGCTCAAAGAAATTGCTCAAAAGACCTTCCGCCAGCTGTAATGCACGCTTCACACCTGCGGGATAAGGACTGACACACATTTGCGAAGACACCAGGCATTTTCGGAATATCGCCGGTAACAACTGCAATCCTGGCGGCTAGATCCATATCAGTTTCAATGGGGTACTCGTACATTAGGCATTTCATATGGTCCCACAAGAAAAAGTCCAAACACGAGAAATCTGATGATATTGGTGACCAAGCTACCGGACCACCTGGACCAATTTATGGCCCTGGAACAGTGGAAATCTACTTTTTAACTTCTCACCTTTTGCGTTCCGACCATACATTCCGTGACAAAATTTGCTCATATAGCTGCATTCTATCACCCTGTAAAGTGTTGCCCAGTTTTTAAGATACACCTTGTATATTTAAACTTGTTTAGAACAATAAAATTTTCCTAATTACCATTAATTTTGAAATGATATTTGGATTATCCGGCAAGATATACTTTAGGTTACCATACGGATATCCTATGTGAAATAGTTTATGAAATACGCAGATATAATATTTGGAACTCCTAAAAAAATTTATATGCATTATGCATGTAATACATGAATTTGAAATGTATGTAAAATGCATGTATTACATCTATTTCACAATGCAGGTAGTTTCCTAAGCATAGCACAAAAATTGTTTGACGGGTCGGGTTGATTTTTGACGGCCGATTATCTATTCAAGGGATATAGGCCGTAGGAGGAATGCCCTCCGTGGGGTTTTGCTAAGGGATCCTAACCCATATTTACGCAAGGTTTCCAAAGGTTCGAAGAAAACAACGAAAACTACGAACGGTTAAGCCGATGAGCGCGATTGGTTTCGAACGCAACACCACCCGTCTACCGCTTCGAGAGCAGAACCTGTCAGCCACTTGTGGGGCATTATTTGACGGAATCAGTTGTAGGTTAAAATTTTCATATTTGAGGCTTCTAGAAATTTATTTCTATTAAGAAAATCATAGACTACGATTCGTATTTCTTTCGAATATTTTAAATATTTCGAATAATTTTAAAGTATATATTACTTACAGTAATGTTAATAATGTTTGGAAAAAATATGAGGTGTAACATAAGATTTTTTAAAACATAAATCATTTCTAGAAGCTTGAAATATTCGTATTCATTCGAGCTCATTCCGCCAAGCACTTTTGAATAATGTTTAAAAAATTATCAACATTATAATGTATTTTGTAACAATTGAAACTCATATCAACATCAGAATTTCGACAATTTAATACAACATAACATGGAACTATTAAGAAAGAGGAACTGATATATCCTTAAAATAGTGAAGCTTCATTGTAACCACTTTCGCAGGGGTTAATTAGCACGGCGGAAAAGTCCCACAAGAAATAGAAAATTTCTCTTTATTTAAACGCCTCATTAATGGAAAATTTCAATCAAAAGTAATGGGAAAAACTGATATACATTTTTACTGGTGAAAGTTTACTTTGGAGGTAGTAGTTTCGCCACATTGTGACAACCAAGACAATCTCTTGTCTGTGTCAGGGAAAATATTATAATACTTGGGCAAATTAACACCAGTAAAAATAAACAGAATTATTTTACCATATGTGTAAGAGAAATGTCCCCATAAATAAGGCGCTTAAATAAGACAAAACCTTCTGTTCAATTTTACTGGTCGAAGTTTTCACAGGTAGTAATCAGAAACTGTGGATTCGATTAAAAAAAACATCAACCATCTTGTGACAACCTCCTCAGTTACTTTACTCACAACTGCTAGACAATACATTATACGCCACCTGCTCTTTAGTCACAACTCCATTCAGCATAATTCTCAACCTGTTTGACCGTATGCCTTCTCGCTTGCTATCTGATGGAAATTTTACCTGAGTATCCAAATGCGATAACAATTTGGTGCTACAACTGAACATTTTAAAGTATGATACAGTTTCACTGTATAGGACACGATTCAAGAAAATTTCACCATAACAGAATTGTTGAAACTAATAAACAAATTTATGTGAAAATTGAATTTTTCTGCGATGTTTAGATTTTGAATAAAGTTCTTTGTTCGGATATTTTAACGTACAAATCAATAACCTATCCGAACAATTTTTTGTTTTCTATTTACGATCATCGGAAGTATAGTTCTGGCTGTTTTTGTTTTTAAGAAGGTGAAGCATTTTAAAGTGTACAAAAGTGAACACAAAACACCGATTTATGGTTGTATCATAAAATTTATTGTTAGAATTAAAAAAAAAAATGAATATACAGCCATAGACAATCAAAGAAAAAAAGAGAACAACCCTTATTTTTTTTATCACCAAACTAACATGGAACTATGAATGAAGATTAATTGACATATTCTCAAAATGGTGAAGCTTCAACTGTAACCGGTTTTGCAGCGGCTCATTACCGCTGGGAAAAATTTCCATCAGTAAATTTGAACGGAAATTTTCTACTGATTGAAACGTCTTATTAATGCAGAATTTCAGTTATAATTATGGCCAAATTTTTTTTTTTTTACTGCTGAAAGTTTACTTCGGCGGTGGTCAAGCCCTTCGTTTCCGCCATATTGTGAACACCTAAACAACCTCCTGTCAATTTCAGTGAAAGAGATTATAAAACACGGGTGAACTTCCACCAGTAAAAATGAATAGAAATTTTTACCACATTTTTTGAGAGAAATTTTTCATGAATAAGTCGCAAAAATACGGGGAAATTTTCTATTCAAAATTTATTGGTGTAATTATGCTTCGGCGGTAATCAGAAACTGTTCATTCGATGCAAATAAAACAGCCGCCATCTTGTGATAACATTCTGAATTACTTCACTCGCAACTGGTAGATTCTATACTGTATGTCTCCCCCCTCTTTATTCATAACTCCATTCAAATTAAAGCAATATAAAACGCAAATAGTCATCTGACCGTAAATTGTGACTTCTTTTAATTTAACTCTTTCAGGGGAAATTAATTCATTTTTTTTAACCCTCTCGCTGCGTAAGTACCGTAATTTCCGGCGTATAATCCGCGGATCAAACAATCATGTTTCGACCCTGAAATTATTTAAAATAAAATGTCACTTTTTAAATAGCGGTAAATATTTGTCTTCAATTACTGAATAAAATTTCTGGGTCCAAACAGAATTGTTTTAAATGCGGATTATACGCTGGAAATTACGGTATTTCTTCGCGATAAGCGTCTTTTACAGAATTTTTAATCTTTTATCACTGGTTGTTTAAAGCAGAAATTTTTTACTACCGTAATCGGGGAAACTGTTCTGATTAAATCAGACAAAGTTTTCGCTAAAAAATAACTGGTGGGAATAACCAAATAGTATTAATTAGACGGAAAAATGCATGACCGATTATTTCTCGGGTTACGCAGCGAGAAGGTTAATGTCGAATTCACACTGGAGTCTTCAAAAACTTTTACTGCAAAATAAGGAAAAGCTTTTTTACGACTTTTTACCACCAATGTTAGAAAAGTAAAATGTAATAATTTTTTTTCTTGTGAGAATCTTCATTGATCGTAGGTGGAGTATAACATATCCTACCGTCCTCCAAGAGATTAAACTTAACCCTTTGTATCATGAAGGTAGTTTTAACCACTTCACCGGCGACGGGTATAGGGAAACAGTGCTTTTATCCCCGACTTATCTCGTGGCAGCCGTTGAAGTGGTTAAATACCATTAAAGAAAATTCAATATAAAATTCATTTAATTCGTTTACTAATAAAAGTAGATTGCACATTTCATACAAAATAATTTTTTCAATCATATTTAGAAAGTACAGTTGAACAGTTGAAGCTAAATACTTCTTAATGCGGTTATTTTCTCAACTAATTACCTAGGTGTAGCATTTAACCTATTAAGAATGGTATACGAAAACTTTACAACTATAAAACACTTGTCTGATACAGATAGGATCACAATACCAGGATACAATAGGATCACAGTTTGGTATACATTTATTTACACTGTTTTTATAAGAATTGTGAGATTTCCATAACAGTATTTTTTGTTAACTAATCTAATTATTCTTGTAAATATTTTTCAAAAAGAGCGCTAACTACCAATTTATTAAAAAATCACATTTAACCTTTAACTGATGTGACTAAAATTTGTTACACAACTGGTGTGATGCGGTCTCTCATACCGCTTGAATAAAATGAATAAAAAAATTAATTAATTGGTTGAATTTACTAATTTTGTCCTAACAAGTTCGTTGTACTTCTCTTAGGTGCATGCGAATTAAATTGCATGGAAAAAAAATATTACATTCATACATATTATTAAACTTTAGTACAGAAAAATGCATTTTATTTTCAAAATAAACGGTAGTTTGTTAATTTTGCTAATTAAATATTAAAATTAATCGTGTACAATTTTCTTTTACAAATTATCACCACAGTGAAACAGTCGAAACTAAATATTTCTTTTAATATTCATTTTTTACAACCATTTACCTTAGGTGTAGAATTTACCCTATTAAAAAAATGGTATACGAAAAATTTGTAACTACAAAACACTTCTCTGTTACAGATAGGATCACAATACATTTATTTACACTGTTTTTCATAAGGATTGTGAGATTTCCATAACAGTATTTTTTGTTAATTAATCTAATTATTCTTGTAAATATTAAAAAAAAAGAGCGTTAACTACCGATTTATCAAATCAGTTTTAAGATTTAACTGATGCGACTAAAATTTGTCACACAACTGATGTGATGCGGTCACTCAGACCGCTCGAATAAAATGAAAAAAAAAAAATCTTAAATGGTTGCATTTACTTTACATTTTGTCCTAACAAGATCGCTGTACTTTTCTTAGGAGCTTACGAATTAAATTGCATGAAAAAAAATTATATTCATATTATTTAACTTTAGTACAGAAAAAAAGTACATTTTATTTTCAAAATAAACGATAGTTTGTTAATTTTGCTAAATAAATGTTAAAATTAATCGTGTACAATTTTTTTTTACAAATTATTGTTGCAAAAAAGTATGAAAATTGAAATGCAGTGCAATTGAAATAATAATATTTACCCTACGAATATGCAAGAGTCAAAGTACACCATTATTGCAGTCAATACATATTTTTCGTGTACATTCAATGTATGCTGACTTTTGGCATAAAAGGCACATATAATATGTTTTTCTCTAAACTATTTTTTCGGCAATAAAAATTATATTTAACTCCATCAGAAATATTTATATTTTCACAATAAGAAAGATCAGAATTCGTATCGTGATCTTTTCCGTCAGTAAAATCTGCATCGTCAGAACTTTCAATATTGGAAAATTCTTGATCTGGCCAGTTGTTTATAATATTTTCAATTTCCTTCTGGCTGAGGAAAGTAGAACGTTTTCGAGGTTGCGACGACATAATGTTACAAAAAAGACACTACAGAAATGAAAAAAAAAAATGTACAACTAATCACGAGTATTGTACTACAGTTTCAAATAATCACACAACTGATGTGACGCGGTCTGATAGAATCCAGCGTAACGAATAGCACGTTTAAAAATAACTGACAGAATTATTGCTTTGTGTGTGACCTTGGCAAGCTGGTAGAACAAGGTACTGGTACGGGCAAGTAATATTTGCACTTTTAAGGGGTGGAAGTGTGTATAGATGGGACTCGCAGGGTCTGTGAGACCGCGTGACATCAGTTAAAGGTGAATAAAAAATATATAAAAATCACATTATTATTATGTATGTTGTCCTGGATATCTTAGATATTAACGTAAATAATTATTCAGGTGAAGCAATTTTCTTATACAAAATTCAGGATATAGAGGGTTAAAAACAACCTTAGAGCGCTTTCTTTCCTATTTGCCGAAACTTCAAGTGATGGCCATGGAACTAAGAAGTAAGAGGAATTGAAATATCCTCAAAATGAGGAAGGTACAACTGCAACCGCTTTCGCAGTGGCACATTACCACAGGGGAAAACTTCCACCTGTAAATTAAAAAAAAAAAGGCTTTAAATACAAATTTATTTAGATTCAAGATAATTATTATAATCTAAAGTGTAATTCGCCAACAAAAATTTCATTTTAGTTGCAGAATTTATTTTATAATCCTGCGCATAAGCTGTTATACCAATTTTCTTCCCGACAAATGTCTGACAGGTTGGAGCCCCTTATAAATACTAATTTCGCATCTTGCAATTAATTAAATAAATGAAATGAAAGAACATACTTATATCTTTTATGTAAATGAAAATTATATTTTTAAATCATATATTTTTAAAGATATTAAATGTTAAAAATGGTCTTTTTTTTTTCATTTTTTCCAATTTTAAGAGTCGTGAGACCCATTAAACTTCGGTAATGAAAATAACATATTATAATGTACTCCATTTCAATTTTTCTCGAAAAAACATTTTTCATAGCCTGTAACTTTTTAAAACGTTTCGTGTGTTTCGCATTGTACAAATTCATGCATCCGTTTCGGAAAGTGGATTTACTAAGCTCCTCAAATTACTGATAAATGAGTAAGACCTCCGTCAGTGGTTGAAAATTGGCGCAGAGGAGGAGCCTATTGACACCACTAATATTTTATAGTATGCTTCACCTTAATAAAGACTCAGAAATTCTGTCATTAAATATGCCGAAAAATACTACTCAAATTTAGTGGTGTCAATAGGCTTCTCCTCTGCGCCAATTTTCCACCACTGCCTCCGTTCCTTAGATGTATATTTTTAACAAAAACACCGTTTCGTGTTAGTTTTATAGTTTTCATAAATGTGTTTCCTATTAAAAAAAGGGCGCACAATTATTTTAATTGTGTACATTTTAATTTAAAAATTAATAAATTTGGAAAATTATAAGAAAATTGGAATGTATGGAACATTAAGTAAGTGTATTTTCTTTTCGAGTGCTCAATAGAATATTATTTTGAGACTATAAACAGAGATTTTACTATCCATATTCACAAATACTTTAAAATCAATATTTTCGAATGCCGCATAAAGAACTTCTTTTTTCTTACAAAGTTCGTTTCTAACTTTTACCTTTTGATTACTGGCCAGGACTAGCAAATATTTTTAAAATCAATCGTTCCGAGGGACCGATTTACAAATTTTGGGTCACCGGGAACAGATGCTTACACCACCCCCCTTATACCGATGCTTACAGAGGGACTGAGTATATATATATATATATATATATATATATTGAAAAAGGTACTTAATAAAATAACCACTATTGACTTTAATAATTACTTTAAAATATCCATTAAAAATTAAATTTGATAATCATTAAATTATTTTTAAATAATTATTTCACAGTTATGAAATTTAATTGAGTGGACGTTTTATACTGAATTATGTAGTGCTGATTATCGCTTCCTATGCAAGTCTATGTATCTGAAATGATAAAGTATGGTGCAATAACTAATAATAAATTTTCGGCATCTGACGAGAACAGGAATAGAATTAAATAAGAATTAAAAATACAATATATTTTGAATACATATTTTAATATTGATAATATATATTTTTTATTGATTCAATACATATTTTATATATTGATAAAGATAAATGAAAATATTCACTATAATAAATTAAATATGCGTGTTTCGGACAAAATATGATACAAACACAATAGAATGTAGAATGAAATGTAAAATTCTATTAGATGTTAAAACAACATCAGTTTTTGGACAATAATTTAAAAACATTCAGCAGCATTTGGGTACCCCCTGAAAATCAGGGACCCTGGGCCCGTGCACCTAATGCCCTGCTATAAGTCAGGCACTGATCGTGCCACAATTTAGAAAATAATTTCCATGTTGTAGGTTTTTCTTGAAAATATCCTAGTATAAGTGTATGGCAGTGATTTTTTTCTAAAATTGGTACGAATAGAATACGAAACAGTCCACTTGAACGTATATGTCTCTACCCGTAGTCAAAGGATTTAGAAAATTGGGCATAGGGTAGACTGGGGAATGGTGGCCTGAGGGGCACGTTGGCCTATCCACGATATTTTTCAAACTATCCATTCGATGGCGTTATTATCAAGGCGACGTGTGTCTTAATATATCTTATTTCACCCATAATAGCGTCAGAAGCCAAGAAGCAATCAAACGAAAGTCACTTAATTTTATTTTTTTTTTCATTCAGGTAAGGTTTTTTTTTTTTTTTTTTTTTTTTTTTATTTAAAAATAATCGTTTCTGATTTCTTTCTAAATTAAAATTTCACTTTGGTGAATACCAATATAAAAGAACATCGTTCAGATCTTATTATAACTATCAACTCTTTTTTTAACTATTAACAGAGTATTTTGATACCATGATCAATAACCAAAATGGCGATATGGGGCAAGTTGGCCAATTCAATCCGGGGCACATTGGTCCACCTCTTCTAATGTCTTCTTTAGTACCTGACTCACTATATTCTGATGCCAATAAAAAACTTCAGTTCAATCAGAAACTGCAATCATTTCTACAACCCAAGTACAGCAGAAAAATACAGATAATACTCTACATGTCTTATCCTGTCATCTGCAACAGCAGTCATGGTTCCAACGTCAAATGAACTGAAACCTTTGGATAAAGTTGAACAAAATATCTTTTCTTATACTTTGTATCTTTTATATACAAAATTAAAATCACATTTGATATTTTATGTGCCTTTTTTTCATATTCTCTAGTAATCCGAAAATGAAACATATTTAGAGAGCCAACTTATCCCGTTTGATGGGGCAAGTTGGCCCAGTGGTTTGATGTCTTTCTGAGCTTCATATAGAAACTATTAACTATTAATTAATATTTTTTTTAATTTTCTCGTACCTGGTTATGCTTTAACCATTTCAGGGCAAGGTACATCTATTGCTTGAATGTGAAAATGATTCAATGACACCGGGATTTATTAACAAATTTATATGAAAGTAAGTAAAAGCTTTACTTTGCGTAAATTATTCAAAGTAAAATTTAATTTATGAATTCTGGTGTCAATGTGGCATTTGGGAATTAAAGTTAAGTGATATATATAATATACCAGTGCCCTTCAAGGGGTTAATTTGCGCTGAATGTACAGATTAAAAAAATTAATAAAAGAAAAAAGAAAAAAAAAAGACGAACAAGCCTCGGTCTACCGTATCTCACAAAAAGTTTGAAATATCTAGAAGATATTTTTATTGACTATTGAAAATTGTTTTGCCCATAAAACTACATACGTGTAGCTAAATTATGATATTAAATGGCTAACTGATAGAATTCTATTTCTTTTTAGATAGTTTGAATATAAAAGCGATTGCGTAGAGAGCGTTAATAAAATTTCTCTCTTTTTGATTTAGAATATTCCTATGTATTTCCTTCTACATCAAAATGCATTTTTTGTGAGCATATAGACGATATTTAACTATACTGTTCCATTGTATTATCTTTAAGAATATTATGTTTGGACTAGAAACTGAGTTTAATATTTCCATAGTCACAAAATATTTAAAACAAATATGTTCGAAAGTCACTCAAGCAACTTTCTTCTGTCGTGTCTTTAAGAAAATATTTCATACTTCGAAAATCGTTTCAATTTTTTAGAATGTTTTTTATAATCAAAACTGGAAAACATATTTGTACAAAGAACCACATACATGCTAATATATTATGATATAAAAAAGGAATAACTGATATAATTCTATTAATTGCTAGTTCCTTTACATAACAAAACGATTGGCGTTTAGCCTTTTAAAAAAATATAACCTGTTTTTGCCTAAAACAAATGATTTTTTGATATCTCGTACAACTTTAAAATTAAATTTCGTGAGAACATAATATATATTCAGAAAGGAATTTTACTTCGTACTAAATAAAACTTCATATATATATATGACTGATTTGTTATATGAAAATATCTAATAAAATTATTTTAATTGAAAGTTAATTCAATTAACAATGCCATTGGCATTGAGCATTTAAAAGAAATGTCTCGGTTTTTCTTTCGTGTAAGATGATAATAAACCCAATTTTTCTTTTATTCAAAAGTGCAATTGATGTAAGAATATATCCGATACTCAGTAATTTTGTTTTTCGCACCGGCTCAGAAAATATTATTTCGAGACTATAAACAGAGTTGCATATTTTAATATTAAAAGAAGATTTAAATCAAATACATTTGAAAATCATTTTATAGCTTTTTTCTTTTTACAAATCTCATGATTAACTTTAAGAAAATATTACATACCTCGCCAAATATTTTTAAAGTCTAGTGGGTCTATTAAAACAAAAAGTAAAGCAACTGAAGATGAAACAACATAAATACAGCTAAACATGGAAATAAAACAGTGTTCATTCATTAAGATAAAAATAATGAATAATGAATGGTAAAATAAAAATGAAAAATCATGCACAAGGCATAAATTCTCTCAGAATAGTCACGAATTTTTTTTTCCTACAATAAATGAAATATATAAATAAACAATTTAAAAACAAATAACACATTTAAAATTCCTTTTTCAAAAACTGCTGCCCATAGCCAGTAATGTATGTAAATCCTTTCGTAGAATTTTCTTAATATTTTTTTTAGATTTTTATACATACCACATAATGAAACTAAAAATCCAGATAGAAAATTCATAAGGCAATTAAACGCATTTTTGGGAATTACAAATTATATTTATCCTTTTGCGCAGCCATGTATATGGATATATTAATATTATACATTTATAACGTCATATAATTCTTCGTACTATTTGATTAAGCGGAAAAAACGCGTAAAACACTTCAAAATGAACTTTCAGGAAATCCCGTTCATACACTGTAAAAAAAAAAAAAAAAAAAAAAAAAATTCTAGGAAACTGGGCTTCCTAGAACTTTTTATGTAACGGCAACGACAAAAATTTCTTGTTACAGATACACTTTTGCACCGTAAATCAAAAAATCTGTAAGGTTACTAAGAATGTTTTGGGCAACTGGAGTGACTAGAACTGTTATGTAGCTAGAATCCCGGTTACGGATAAAATTTGAGTAAAATTAACGTAATTTTAGTAGATTCTTTTGTAAAGCTGCAGATTTCTGTAGCTTTACATAAACTAGTTTTGTAGCTTTATATCATTTTTGAACAGTGTACAGATAAAATTTTAGTACATACATATTTCTGTAAATTTACATCTTTAGAATTACAGATTTTTTTTCAGTGTAGATATTAATCCGAATTTATTTCAGTACACCTGGATCTATATAATTTATACACATGTAATTATTTGTATATTGAAATTTAATTAAGCCTGAGAACGCGTATTTCAAACTCACTTTCAACATTTAAAATCAATAGACTATATTGAATCCAATTTCCTTTGCTCAGCCATGCATTAGATTTTGTTAGATAGTCTACATGTATCTCTTAGTATAGTAAGAGACGTATAGTAAAATATATTCCAGCTGAAAAATGCAGAACAATAGCAAAATCATAATATAGGCAATTCACGCACATACACTGTTTAAAAAATGTAAAGTTACTAAAGTTTTTCTAGGAAACTGGGATTCACAGAACATTTTAGTAACTGCAACAACAAAAATTAAAGTAACAGATAAACTTTTGTACCGTAAATCAAAAAATCTGAAAGGTTACTAAAATTTTTTAGGAAACTGTGATGCCTAGAACTTTTTATGTAACTGCAACCCGGGTTACAGATAAAATTTTAGTAAGATTACTGTAATTTTACTAGGTTCATTTGTAAAGCTACAGATTTCTGTAGCTTCATAAAAACTAGTTTTGTAGATTTAATCTTTTTTTGTACAATGTACAGATAAAATTTTAGTAAGCATATAGATTTCTGTAACTTTACATCTGTAGAATTACAATTTTTTTTTTTTTTTTTTTTTTTTTTTTTTTTTTTTTACAATGCAGACGGCAATGTTTACAATATCTTTTGTGCAGCCCTTTATAAGATCTATAGACTTTACACACAGCACGTAATTCACTAAATTTAGTAATACATAGAATTGTATACCACATCTGAAAACGCCACATAGTCATATAACAGAAATTTTCGTGTCTCTGTAAAAGAACGATAAATGCTACTCACTCCATACTCCACATAAAGCATGTGGTTACCCACCCCGGTAATCCGTATCATTTTCATTGTATTGTAAGTATCATAACAACAAAAAAAATATCCCCGCAAACGTTTTTTTACGGGAGGGACGTTGCCATCGAAATACTCAAGGCTAGAGGACACGAGTTGTGACGTCATCACTAATCGACCGACTTCTCACTAATGTTGGAATCCACACCGAAAAATTTTTAATAGCAGTTTTTTTTTTTCTTTTGTTTGTGGAAATCTATAATCTTGTAAAACAATAATAACTAATTAAACTTACTGGTGAGAATTCGGAAACCCTAAATAAAACTTCCGCCAGATGTGGAATGCTACAGTGTTGTCGCATCTGGCTGATTTTTTTATCGGGGTATTCCAAATTCTCAACAGTAAGCTTAAATAGCTATTACAGTTTTATAAGATGATAGATATTCCACAAATAAAAGAAAGTTTCTATTCAAAATTTTCCGGTGTGCATTCCAACACTAGTGAGAAGTGGGTCGATTAGTGAGGACGTCACAACTCGTGTCCTCTGGCCTTGAGTATTTCGATGGCAGCGGGAGGGACCATAATTAACGGAACTCTTTCGTGTGTCCCTGTAAACAAACTATAACAGCTACATACTTCATCTTTACGATGGATAATGCTACAGTAACCCTCAATGGCAATTATCAATAACTATCGTGGAAATCGAAGTATATTTACCAGTTGTTTAGAGCGCGGACAGACGAACAGACACGCGCAGACAGACTAAAGTAATATACACTATTTTACTGTGTTGGAAATTTTTTAAATGCACTCCCCTATAATTATGTTAATTACATAATAATTAGTAACGAACCGTTTGACGTTAAACATTTAAAAGATGTAGCGGTTTTTCTTTTGTGTAAAAAAGAAAAATAAATTCCTAACTCATATAAAAAAACTATATTAAATTATTAAATAAATTTCTATTTTAATGTGCAATTTTTGTAAGTATATAATGATATTCAGTTTTATTTTCAATTCGTATTATCTCTAGGAATATTATTTTTTAACTAGATGTTCAATATTAAAATATTAACAAAATATTTAAAATAAATATATTTGAAAGTCATGTAATCAATTTCCTTCTGTTTATAAAGCTCGCATCTGTTTTTAAGAAAATATTGCATTACCCCGAAAAATACTTGAAATTTCTTGAAGGTCTTTTATAATCAAAAGTGAAAAAAAATATTCGAACATAAACCGGTCAGTGTTGCCAGATTGGGAACTTTTTTAATTCAGATTTTTTGACTGTCAGCACTTTTTTAAAATAGTATAATTCGCTTATTTCTCAGAATTTTTAATCTATTTCTAAATAAATCGAATATTTCTATTTCAAAAAAGCGGTAACAATCAACAATCTGTGTGCATAAAAGTCCCCAATCTGGCAACACTGAAGCCGGTATGCATGCAGCTAAAATATGAAAATTAAATAGGGCAAGCCACTGAAATTTAATTTCTAGAATGAAATTTAATTTATAGCGAATTTCTAGTGGCATGTTAATAAATGTTTACTTTGATTGGCATTTCATCATGTTTCATATTAGGGTAATTCCGGGATTTATGCCGCACATTTTTTTGAATGTATGTATAAAGTCCCATGGTGGACATAAAAAAAAAAAAAAAAAAAAAAAAAAATCATGCTGTGCTATTTAATGTTATATATACAACCCGTGTACTGCAACAAAAAATTTCAAAACGAATTATTAAATTTTTTAACAATTTATTTGTAAAATATTACATTGCGGCGCGTCACCCGTACATTCAGGCTGAGACGCCGCAATTGTGCGGTAGTTATGCCGCGTTTGTAATAAGAACAGAATGAAAATATAAATAAAAATATTTTAAAAAAATATTCATATCTGGACTATAATTAGCGATGTAATAACAAAATGAAACTAAATGAGTACAATAAACGTAATAGTAGATTCAAATTAATAATTGTTGCCTATTTTCACGATTAAAATTATCGACTTATATATTTTTTACATTAAATTTTAATTGTTATTTCAGCAACAACGTAACATCAATGTATTAGAAAGGGAAAAGAAAAAAAAAGTAAAATTGTGTTTACATAATTTATTTGTTAACCCTTTCGGGACCGGTGGCTTTTACACAAATTTTATTCGGTTGTTACCACTTTTTTAAAAGGAGTTATCTTTACTTAAATAATCTTGAAAATGCTCCAATTAAACAAAGCAAATATTACTTTTCTTTTTCACTGGTGGCAGAAAAAAATTTTGTAAGCTCTTTATGAAGGTGCTTGTATGCACCATGGTCCCGAATGGGTTAAGAGACAGGTTTTTTCGACTGAAATCTACAGAAAAAGTGTCGAAAAAGTACAGTCTTTATGTAACTTCATTTAAACACATGATGCAACCAAGCGAATTACACTTCCTCTTTTTTGGAGTAGCTTTCTAAACATTCCTTGCAAAGAACGTCTGCGTTACGCGTAATCAAGTTTTTCATAATTGTCATCTTGACTTGCATCTTTCTTGCCCTTCTTACTTTTTATTTCCCCCTTTTTCTCCTTTGGTTTTAGTAAACTTGATAACATGCCTAACATGGCTAGTCTGTGCAAAAAGAAAAGAAAAAGTTAATAACACTTAATCATCCCGTACAAAAGAATCTGAGGCATGTATACCGGAATTCTAGTTCGGCATGTATCCCATTTTGCATGGTGCAGATGTCAGCCATCTCAGTTACCTGTCATTGCTAAGGGGAATGGCGTAACCATACACACACTACTCTATACAAACTCTACACTTAGTTTTGACTTCGAAATCATGCATGCATTTAGTAATTAATGTATGAAAAGTATTTAAACGTAACGTGTTTAAAAGTTTGGACAGTGAAATCATGCACTTACGTCAAATTAAGGATAGTACTTCTACAAGTAAACATCGAAATGGGATTCACGCTATACACTGGTTAAAATAATCTCATTGCGCACCTATACTGTGCGTTTGACGACCATCTATCGATAATTACAAGAAATACAAGGGGTGTGGCATCTGTCCCGTATGCGGCGACTCTCCTGAAGTAACTCTATCAGTTTGACAAAAAGATTGGCCTTGATTAATTAAAAATGTCTCGCTTTTTCTTTAAGGTAAATTAAAAATACTAGATGTTCCCTTTTACTTTAAATGACATTTTGTGTGAAAATACAGTAGAGTGCCGATTATCGGAACTCCAATTAACCAAACTTTCAATTATCCGAACAGCCTATTTCTCTCAAAAAAAATTTTAACCGAACTTTCAGCTATCCGAACAGCCTATTTCTTCCAAAAAGTTTTTTAACCGACTCCCAATTATCCATTGGCTTGGAATAAAATTTCACATAAAGAAAAAACTGATAGTGGATCAGAAAATTTGGAATGTAAAACAATTAATAAGATGGGAAGAATCCTAAGCTATGAAAAGAATGAAACTAACAAGTGCTTAAATAGTGAAGTACATGACACTGGATATCAGATTTTAAATGATGATGAGATTGTAGATGAGATTCATGATGAAAAAGAAATTGAATTAAATCAAAACGAATGCTCTGAAAATAACCCAGGTCCATCACATAACGAAGCCTTTGAATGTTTGAAAACAGGTATGGTATAGCTCGAACGGCAGAAGAACGTTGATCTTATTCAACTAACGTATTTAAGAAGAATTAGATATATGGCAGCATTTAAAAGAATGTCTTCTTTGAAGCAAGGAACAATAAAAAGCTTTTTTACTTTAATTATAATCTCTGGAGTTCAGAAAATGATAAAAAGATGTGAAAAAAATGTTTTTTTAATGATAAAAAAATAATAATAATATACATTTTGAAACAAGCCAGCACTAACTGGTGTTGCAAGTTCTGATCTTAGATAAAGTGTGAAGGTTTTAGTATAGTTAGAAACACCCCTTAGTCTGTCCATTTATCCGAACTAGGGTCGGTCCCGACTTGTTCGGATAATCAACGTAATCGGATAAACAATTCTACTGTAATCAATATTCAGCATTTTTTTTTTCGTAACAATTCTAGGAATATTAGTTTGAGCGTAGATAAAGGAATTTAATATCTCAATATTGACAAAATATTTAAAAGATATACAGTGAAACCTCCCTGTGAGACCACCTCCCTGAACGACCATTTTTTCATGGAACGAAATTTATTCCCATAGGCTGAATACTAATTTTACCTCCATTCAGAGACCATCCCAGTTGAACTCCGTCCATAAGCGACCAATTTCTTTGAAGAAAATGAAACAAATTCCGTCTTTTCCTGGTCGCTTGAATAAGGTTTTATTCGAAAAATAATTCCAGAGAGCGCATTATTCATTAGAATTCTAAACTAAGTTTACATTTTTTTTCTTCCGGTAACTTTTAAGTGTTTAAACCCTTTGTGCCTTTTAGGTAATGAATTTAACTCTGACGACAGATTAAGGTATTGACTGGCAATAAACTCCTCTGCCCTATTCTCTCAGGAAACTCTCAGAGAAATAGATAAATTAATGAAATCGTCTTTATTTGTTCACGTTCCAAAAAAATTTAATTTATTTACTGAACTTAGAAAGAACGTGGAAATAAAAGTTATAAAAGAAAAAACCGTAAAATCAAAGCAAACGTGAAAGTATTCATTTTTTAAACTCTGCAGTAATTAACTTATATAATTTACTTTAGTTTTGATACTTAAATTTTCATTTTTTCCTAATATGAAAAATAAATTTAAGGAACATTAATTGTTACCTTTTTTCCACAATTCAAACCTATATTTAAACATGACGCCCCATCCTGTCGGAGAGACCAATTTTTATTGGAACGGAAAGTGGTCGTTTTAGGGAGGTTTTAATGTATATTCGAATGTCATGTAACTAAATTCTTCCTGCTTACCAAGCTCCTGTCTAACTTTTACGAAATATTATATACCTCACAAAAAAACTGAGATTTTTAGATCGTCTCTTATAATCAAAATTGAAAACAGTATTTGTATAGTCGTGGGAAAAAAGTAAACACCTCTATTTATTCTCCAACAAATTATCTATCGTAGGAGAGAGTTACTTGAAACCAAAAGCTTTGAAATAAAGTCTACTTTTAAATAATGTATATAAAATTTGCTTAGTTAGCAAACTGGAAAAAAGAAAAAGCCCAAACATAGGTTTTTTTCAATGGCAACACCCAATTTTGATTTAAATCTTGGGTTCAAGCTATGCATATATACGAAATTTCAAGATGTTTGGATGATAAATTTTAAATGATAAACATTCAAAATTTAGAGCTTCTAATGTTAAATCACACTTTCATTTTTTTAATCATATCACCTCAAATTGTATCCTAATGTGATAATTTTTTTGTATGCTTATAATACTAAAAAGCTTACTGTAAAATAAATACATTGAATTTGCAACTTCCATAATTTTATAATAAGAATTATGAATTATGAAATTAATATTAGAAAAATATTATGAATCGCCACCTACATTTTTTATGCATTTATATTCATTATGCCCGGCTTTATGCGCAAGCAAAATTTCAAATTTTTCTTTAGTAGTTTTCAAATTATGCTTAAAAAGTCAAGATGTTGGTTTAAGTTGATGTTCAGAAAAGCATAATAATAATAATAATAAATACATATTTTATTGAAACATTTGGATTGGGATTATGGTGCCTCGCTTAGGATCAACTTACACCGTAACACTGTTATACGATGTAAGCAAAGCGTAAACCGCATTTCAGTGCCCAACGATCTTACGTTAACCTGAATCATTTCTATGTTCATGTGCTTCGGAAATTATTCAAAGCGATTTTGATATTGTTAATAGCGTCACTGAATCAATGACACTTAGGTTACAAGAATTTCTTGATAAAAATGGTTGCTATTCATCATATTAACTGATTCCACCCCCCCCCCCCCCTCCCTTAAAAAATTAAGGACAAGTTGAAGCTTATAAGTGGGAGTGTGGATTTTTTGTCTTATCATTTCTTTTTTTATAATTCACAGTACATAATTTTCTGCTACTCTTTTGTTACAGTTCTATCAAATGGAATATTTTTTTCCTTATTTAACGTAATCATATATTTTTATTTAGATAAATTTCAGTATTTTAAAATTTTGGTAGCAAATTTCTGCCACTGGATTTTTTTTAAGTTTTATTGTGTGGACCAGTTTGTCCTTGAATAGCACGTTTGCGTTTGGTTTATGTTTAATTTTATGAAAAAATCTGTAAAGATCAGATTAACATGAAATTCCAGAAAGTGAAGATAATTTGGTGATGTAAACACAAAATTATTAATTTCAGTGTAGTCTAAAAAATGGAATGACACGTGAAATGGTTTTTGTTGTTCTTAAATATATGCCAGTGACGTAATTTATGGCAAATGATTTATAAAATTCTTACATTTTATATCTACAAATGTTTGGTCAAAAAGATTTTGCATCATTTAAACCATTATCATATCCACAATGTAGTCAATGTGGTAGTTATACTTATTAATTCCATTTACTCAAATCTTGTTAAATTGTTTATAATAGTACACTGAAGTTCTTTTAGATAAAATATTTCCACAAAAGTATTTAATTGTTATTTAAAAATGCTAATTTAATCTTTTACTAACTTTTGTATATCAATCAAAAATTGCAATCCTTACATATTAGTATCGATGTTCAATTTTTAACCCATTAATAACGAACTTTAAGTAATTAAATTTTCTACTCGCCGATATTGTTCATAATTCTGGCAATAAATTTAGAAAATGGCAAGTTAAATAAATTCAAAATGTATGAAAAAGCACTATAAAAACACCCAAAAAATTCAAATCACATTCACACATTCGAAAATTTTAATGATAGATACCTTATATATTTTAAAATCGGATAATTCAAGACTTGTAAACATTATAAAATGAATATTGAAGAAGATTTTACCGTATATAACAATCGCTTAAACATATAAAGTGAGTGAAATGGTCATATAGGCAATAAATGATACATTAATAGAAGTGACTTACTCAGTCTGTAGAATTTCAACTATCAAGTACCGAACATTAATTTGCATACAGCCTCTAAAATATGCTCATTTTAAAATAATTAATTTTCCTGAAACTAATCGTATGAATTTAATGAAAATTTTTGTTTAGGCTAATTGAACTGCGTACAATTTATTTATAATGTGAAAATTGGGTGTTGCTATGGAAAAAACAAAATTTGTGTTTATTTTGATAAATAGATGGCCCCTAAGCCAATTTTATATACATAATTTAAAAGTAGACTTTATTTCAAATTGTTTGGTACCAGCAACTTTCTCATACGACTATTTAATACAGAGTTAGTAGGGGGTGTTTAATTTTTTCGACGACTGTACATGAAATACCATACATACAGTTAAATTATTATATAAAAGGGGCTAATTGATACAATTCTCTTTCAATGCAAAGAACTTTGTGCTATATTAATAAAAGTTATCATGAAAACAAGACCGTAATCGTATTTGAGGTTTTAGTACTTTTGAATCTTTTATTGTCCCAAAATATCAATATATGGGGATGTTGCAAATATTTCATTAGGATTTTATGACCATATAGGGTTTATTTTAGTGATAGAAAAGTTGTTCTTGTATTTTATTTTTTATCGGTAAGAAAAACAAATTATTTTATATGTGTCTCCAACAATGTATTATTATGTTAGTTTAATTTTGAATGAGTCTTTAAATAAGTCATCAAATGTACTAATTTAGATTTTATAAACGAAAAGTGTTAGCACGTAAAAACGCATGTGCGACTTAAAAAATTACTATTTTCAAAAAATATTAAAAAAAAAATAATTTTTCTAGCAATCATTTTTCTTATTAAATTTTTACATTGTAACTATAATTGTATACTTCAACTGATTTTATAACTGTTTTATCTATATTTGTTATAGCTATTCAGATTTACACTGAAAAACATCGCTCGTGTACCGGATACATACGAAATTCCTTTTAACCCTTTATGTACCGAATTATGAATTCATGAAAATTTTATCTTCTAAGGCATTTTTCATAAATTGTTTAAACTGCGATAGAAGATTTACATAATCATCAAATTATTTTTAGAAGGATATTAGAAGGATTAATTAAATTTGATTTTATAGGTATTTTGTGCAATATTTATAACCACATTCAAATCTTTTATTTTAAATATTTTTCTTAGTATTTTGTAGAATTGGGAAGTGTACAAATATAATGTTCTTACAATAGAAATTTAGAAATATTTCCGAATTGAAAAATCCCCACTCCCCAACGCCAAGAAAGCTGAAAAGATGCAAAGGCAAAAGAAATCATCCTTTTAAAAATATTTTCGTTTTCTGTAACCAATAATGCTTTTGGAACAAGATAAAGTAATGTATCTATAACTCATTCTAAACTGTATTACAACTAATCGATGTATTAAATGAATTTTATAACAAGTTATTTTAATGGTACTTATAAGTACCGCCAGTAGACAAAGAGTTAATGTCAAAAGACCTTGCAAACAGTGAGAGCTGCAGCTATACAGATTTGATGATGGTTCAGTAAAGTGTCAATGCCTGGCCTGAAGAGCCAATATCAGTGGACTCTAAAGACTATATTTCGAAGATATCGTTCGTTCCCCATTTCCAAAACTGTGAAAGGTAGTAAATAAACGGCAATCACAAATGTCTATTGCGTCCTTGATTTTAGTGTGAAATGATGCATTTTATGTAAAACTAAATGTATTAGAAGATTTTAAATACCTGATTCTCGATATCAAATCAATTACTTAACCCCTTCAAGGGCTGTGGTTCATTTTTGGACCACCTAAATTTTATCCTGTAATTACACTAGGCAACGAAATATTGTAACGGAAATTTTCCTGTTTTTAAATACGTGAACAAAAGCTTTTGCTTATTTTGAAATAACTTTGCTTGTAAATTCTGGTGTCATTCACTCATTTCAGCATTTTGGGAATAGATGTACCGTGCCCCTGAAAGGGTTAAAGAGTCACTATAAGCGAGCGGGCATATGGCATACATGTTTAATAAAAAAAAGTAACACATTCACACATGCAAGAAAGGTAGAACTTATTATAATGCGAAAACTCATTTAATTAGGCTGAATGAATCCACCATTGTTACAAACACATGTGCATAGATACGCATGCGTTATTACCGATGTTCAACACATTGAGCATATTTACATTCATTTCTTATTAAAACAAAATACACATTCCTTACACGTATTAGTTTTTATCATTAAATGTCACTCTTACGCAAATTGATCAGTTGCGTGTTGAAGCCGATGATTGGATATGGGAAAACTTATATTTTAGAGTTTCTAATAAATTTATTTTTTCATAGTTTTGGAGTTAGGGTTAATAACTTCCGCTACTTTTTCCACTAAAGAGTGCAGCTCTAATTTGCATTTGATTGGGCCCAGCCTTTTTACTATACAGTTATTGTAATACTAAGAAGTTTTAGGTAATCCTGATCGCAATTTTTTTAAGGATAAAAGGACTTTCCAAGTACCCTGCAAATATATGGTGAATTTGTAACATGCTTTATAGCACTGTTAAATAAGAGGGATAAAGCAATTTGTACGGGGATTTCTACAAAAGATTCTCGAGAATTTAAATTCAATAATTCAATAAATATCTATCTATATTATAAAAGACGAACATCTCTGTGCGTAACGCTGACGCCATTTTGTGAACGGCAACACTTGCCGATGAAATTTTGGTTTTGCAATTTTCTCTACTGCATTTTTTTTTTACTTCTATACGTCGCACATTTTCAACTTTACACCGACGTGTAGAAGAAAAAAGTACTTTCAAATGCAGTTTGTTGGAAACCTGTACCATAATTTATTCATTTTTTCAGTCTTTAAAATAATTTTCAAGCATGAATTTTTAAATCTCTCTCTATTGGGTGCAGGCTCTATTACGGGAGAATAATAATAACCCATTCAGGCTTAAGAGCCATTATTTTGAAAATCAGATAAGTGTGATTGTTGTATTTTTTGTTTTGCTTGATTTTTTTTATGTTGAAGTAGATCACATTTAATGAATAATGTGCAATTTTGAAGCCCTGGAAAAATTTTCCCTTCCCTGTAGAAAATGTCAAAGTTCAAGGTTGTGAGCGTCATTTTTCATGAAAAGTGAAATGCGAGTATGTTTGCAGTGCTAAGGCTTGGGAAAGCAACGAAATCCCAAAATTCTTTTGTGATTAAATATTAGTATAACACAACCTGCTTAGTAGACCGTATTCGTTTCCATGGGGCATTGTTATTTTACATTGTTATGTTGCCTCAAAATGCAATGAAAATGACTTTTTTGTCCGTTTTCCGCACATATTTTCTTATTTAAGCAATAGTACCCCCAAACTTTTTCTTATAGAATATCAAAGTGTACTACTAGGACAAGCTAAATAATATAAAACTTTACCGGAATATTGCTGTTGTTAGCAGAAATAGTCTGTTAGATATTCAAAAATTTCAAAATAGGCAGCATTTCAATTAGTCTTTTCTCAAAACAGCATCATGGATCAATAAAACAAAATATATCACGAATTGGAAGTATGTACAAACACATGGGAAAGAAAAAAATGTGGGGTCTCGTCATACTGTTTTTTAAAAAATAACAAAATTTACAAAAATTCACCGTCAAAATATCCCGTTTAAATTTCCCTTTTTTCCATTTAGAACAAGGAAGGGGAAAGAAAAAGGGATATTCCATTTTCTCATAGGGAAAAAACAATGGAGTTATGAATAAACAGGAGGAGACATATAGTCTACTGTCTACCAGTTATGAGTGAAGTAACTGAGGAGGTTGTCACAATATGGCGGCTGCTTTTTTAAAATCGTATCTGCAGTTTCTGATTACCGCCGAGAGAAACGACCCACCAGTAAAATTGAATAAAAAATTTCGTCTTATTTAAGCGCCTTATTCATGAATTTTTTTTCACAAATCTAGCCAAAATTTCTATTTGTTCTTATTGGTGTCTGTTTGCCTTGTAAAACTGTCAGTTTGATTCCCTGGTTGTCAGAATATGGCGGAAACTCAGGGCGTAACTACCGTAAAAGTAAACTGATACCAGTAAAAATTAAAAACTGTTTCTACGATTATTTATGACTGTAATTTTGCAATAGTGAGGCGTTTACATAAGGAGAAAATTTCTATATAAATTTACTGGTGAAAGTTTCCATCGGCGGTAAACAACCCCTGAGATAGCGGTTACAGTTGAAGCTTCACTATTTTAAGGATATATCAGTTCCTCTTTATTAATAGCTCCATGGAAAAAACATAGCTACCGGAAAGAGAAACCGGATATTTCGTTTTCTGATAGGGAAAACGTAAGATAAATGACAGTCTTTTTTGTGACTTTTGCCATTTTTCTTTTATAAAAATATGACGAGACCCCACTTTTTTTTCTTTTCCATGTGTTTGTACATACTTCCAACTACTACGTGATATATTTTGTTTTATTGAACCGTGGTGCTGTTTTGAGAAAAGACTAATTGAAATGCTGCCTATTTTGAAATTTTTGAATATTTAACAGACTATTTCTGCTAACAGCAGCAATATTCAGGTAAAGTTTTATATTATTTAGCTTGTCCTAGTAAAACACTTTGATATTCTATAAGAAAAAGTTTGGGGTACTATTGCTTAAATAAGAAAATACGTGCGGAAAACGGACAAAAACGTCATTTTCATTGCATTTTGAGGCAACATAACAATGTAAAATAACAATGCCCCATGGAAACGAATACAGTCTACTAAGCAGGTAGTACTATACTAATATTTCATAACAAAAGAATTTTGGGATGTCGTTGCTTTCCCAAGCTTTAGCACTGCAAACATACTCGCATTTCACTTTTCATGAAAAATGACGGTCACAACCTTGAACTTTGACATTTTCTACAGGGAAGGGGAAATTTTTTCAGATCTTCAAAATTGCACATTATTCCTTAAATGTGATCTACTTCAACATAAAAAAAATGAAGCAAAACAAAAAATACAACTATCACACTTGTCTGATTTTAAAAATAATGGCTCTTAAAACGATATAAATAGTTCGACATTTGTCTCCGGCAAATATTCCATAACTAAATTAAAACTTAATGAACAGATAAAGTAAAGTATAAATTTAATATGCACGCGAACGAACAATTTCGATTTTTACATAGTCGAATGGGTTTTACTGATTTAAGAGTCTTTAACACTTTTTAAACGTATGGTAAATGTTAAAAAGCTACGACAAAAATTAAAATAGAAAAAAAAGGGAAAGATAACCCTTTGGATGAAATAAATGAAGAAATAATTAAAAAATACGTTTTACAGAAGAAAAAGAATTAATGAGAATAAAAGTTAATCAAGGTCTTTGGTAAAATAGTTCCCCGTTCTCCTTTACATTTTCTGCCTTGATTTTGCTATTTTTTTTACCCTTTGAAGTTTTTATAAACCGATCATGAAAGTATAACGAAGCTCTGAAAAATAAAAACTGAGGAATGTTAAAACATAATGTTACACATTCATCTCCACGAATCAGATTATTCTAAACTAGAAAATATTGTCTGCCGACAAATTGTCATCCATAAATATTAGACTGTAATTTTTTTTTTTATTTATTATTATTGAAACAAGGAGGCCAAACTTAAGGGAGTTCCCCCGTGTGATGTGTTTAAAAAAACGATTTTTTTCTTTTGCATAAATTGTTTCCTTAACATGTCTAGAATACTATGGTAAAATAATTTTCTAAAACGCTTTTCTAAAACACTTTTCCTCTTAATTTAAGGACCCCGAGCAACGCCGGGAGGGTCTGCTAGCATTAAATAAAAGAATGCGAAAAATGTGAGTAGAAAACACTTGTTACTAGCCCTTCGGTTCGTTTTGAAAAAATTTCGTTTAAATATAGATAATTAGAACTATGTATATAAATAAATTATACAATTTATTTTAGGTATATTTAAGCTCGGCGTTACACAAGTCTTTCACTTAAAAATATAAAATCAAAACAGACCGGAGCATGTGTAGATCTCCCTGTGTGCGCAGCCAAAAACAGTGATATTCTAATTCCACGTTTGTTTAGCTAGATTTTCGTTAGAATATATAGAATTATTAAACTCTGATTTTAGGTGCATTTAAGGTTATTATAGTAGATTGGACAATACCAGGCGGGTCAGCTAGTAATAAATTTAAAGTTGGAATAACACGAATGTTTAAATTGTGCCTCATATATTTTTACACAGTTCTTAATGAGAAAACAATAAATTAGAAAATAGAGGAGCTTGCTCTTTCTCATCTTGTAAAAATTCTGATCCTGACATTTAAAGCCGGATGAAAACCATTAATTTTTTTAATTTTCATTTCTTCAGCATTAAAACCAGTAAAAAAGAATTTATAATTAGGAATTTTTAAAGTCAAATTTAGCATTATTACATGTTGCGGTAGCACAATACCGTCTATCAGCGGAAATTGAGATGTTTTAAAATTATTGTACTCAAAATTCTAGATCTGTATTAAAGACATATTTTCACCATTTCTTGTAATATAATTACCTTCAAATCTTTTCTCTTATGTTTGTGTTAAAAATCTCAAACAACTTTTTGATTGTCACTTGTTATTTATGTTTTAAACTAAAAAACTGTTCAAAAGTTGCAAGTTGAAAAGGCTTTTAAACTCCATATTATAAAACTGATAAAATAGTATTTATTTACATTAGCGTGTCATTCAAATGAATAACCCTAATGAAACAAACTCTGATTTCTTATGTAAAGTTTAAAATGAATCTAAGTTTGGTTGTTTCCACACATTAATCAGTACATAAACATCAGTTTTAACGTTAAATGTAAACATTTGGGAGTCTTATTTATTGAATTTTATTTTCTTTGAAAAGTTTAATGCTCTATTTGAAATTGATCAACATGCAGAAAATTACTCCTTTAAAAGATTGAAAAACAAGTCCTATAAGCTTTAATAACATCACTTTTGAATGAAAGATTCCACATCAGTAAATATTCTCAATTACTACTAATGATCTTGAATTTAGAAAATAAATTACGCATATATTGCTACATTTTGGATATGGAGATTTGAAGTTACGAAGTGAAATATTAACATTTTAAATTCTTTCAACATCATTACGTAAGAGCACTAGTATATGCAAGTTAGTTCACAAAGTTTATGTTGAAAATATTAGAATTACTTGAAGGTTATGAACTGCTTTGGAAAAGAAGCGCCTATTAATTCAAAAGATGTCATTGTACTCATAAAACTGATTAAGCATAAGTTATATATTTAAGAATATTTTTTAACGAAAGCTGAAATTCTTTAAATTAAAACGAATTGAAGAGCAAAATGCAGCAATTATTCAGTTGGTCTTTTTTAAGCATCTAATGACCAATTTCAGAATAGCGGAGTAGGGGCAAAGCTCTTTATCACTGTATAATGTCTAAAATTAGACCTAATTTTTATATCTGAATAGTGACTAAAATAAAATTTTCTTATGAGTATTGACATAAGGTTAGTTGGGATAACTGGACCCACGAGGTAACAGGACCATAGGCTATTATATAAAAAACTATTGATGTTTTTTTAAGTTTTAGCTTTTGTGAAAAATGGACCTTAATCTCTACTTCCTAAAACAACGTGTGTCAACACAATCATAATTCTCACTTTGCTGTGACAGTTAGTCAATAATTTACGTTTCTGTTTTAAAAAACAACGTCAATACGGATGAATTTCCACGGCTTTTTTTTTAAATACTGTAAGTACTTTTATTAAACAATCATTTTTTTAAAGATTAGGTACATAGTTACATTAACATTATTAGGTATCTATACATATTTATTTCATTTTTTCAAATGTAACCACTGTGTCCCAGCTATCCCATAAATTTTTCAAGAATGGGGTAATTTGGACATGTATCCGGGGTAACTGGACCATGCTGGATCCAGTTACCCCGATAGTTATAAATAATTTTTTTGAGTTTATTTTACTACGAGAAATAAATTTCTCCATTGTTTTTGCTCACAATAAAGAAAATTATAGAATACCTTTTTAAAATTACGCAATAAAATTTAAAAAAGCATATTGGGTGGCATCATACCAAATTTCTTGACCCCTTGAGAGGCGGTGATGCTGTTATTGCATCATATAATTTTAATCCCTAATTGCCACATTGACACCGGAATTTTATAATGAAATTTTCACCTTTATTAAGTACGCGAAAATATACTTTTACTTGTTTACAAATAGATTCTCTTGTAAATACTGGTGTCAGTATATTATTTCAACATTCTACGAATGCAAGTACCTTGCCCATGAAAGCGAGATAGCCAAATCTTGAAATTGTACGATGCACAGGGGTCGTATTCTAAAGAGAAAATTTTATTGCTCCTACCACCATTTTGAAAATAATATCTTCATCGCACCTTTCTTTAGAACATGTTAAATAAAATGATCATGAAGGTAACTCATTAAGGGTTCTGGTAGGAACAATAATATTTTCCATGTATAATGCGATCCCTGGATACAGATAATGTACTTAAGTACTTACGTAGCCGTTTGTTCATTGATTCTGCCTTTCTCTTTTTTTCCTTGAAATACTCATGTGACTTTTATACTTATTACCTATACTAAAGTACATAAGTACTTACTGAATTTTTATATTTTTGGTATAAATAAATCTAATATTTTCACATTTAGTGCTTTTTTAGACACATTGACAGCAAAGGTTTCCCTTACAACGCTCTTTAGTTGATATATAATTTACATGATCTGCCTGGTTTAAATTTTTTTAAGTTGTTTACTCTTTTTCAAACAGGACCTGATATCCCATATGAAAAAAATAATAAATGCGTGTAGAACATAGACCCTCCGTGTACACTTACCCCGTTTTTATGGGGCAACTAGACCCATGAAGAAAGAAAGATGAAATATGCATATTTTTATATTTTTAAATATTAAAATGTGTTTTTGAGCATTTCTGTCTGATAGAGTCTGATAGATGTAAGTCAACACATTTACAGAACTTCAGACTTTAATTCACATGAACATTAGTTTTTTGAAGCTGAATTGTCAGAAGCTCTAGAGTTACATTGTAAAATCATGGCCCAGTTGCCCCAACTAACCTTACAGAAAATTTGATTAGTTGAGCGGATTTTGGACAGAAACAAACTTGAAGACCTTTATCTCTAAGCTAATCTTTGTTTAATAATCCATTTTGTTCAGTTCATCCGAATTATTTATTATAGCAATATCGTCTTGTCCAATCGGATGCAGGAATTTCTCCAAGACGGGAAACTAAATTTGGCAAGAGCTGTAATTTTTTCATTTGTATAAAAAGGTACACATAAGTACTTTTTATAAATAACTTTTTATTTTAAAAATGAAGTGTTTCACATATTTTTGTATGCATGTAATTTAAGGATTTGGTATTTGCAAGCTGAATTTCGCTGTGGGATTTTTCACAAGATTGTGCTTTGTGAAACTCTTTTTTGTTTCTAATTTCTCTATATTTATCTTGCCTTTTTAACCCGGGAAGAGGCGCGCATAACGAGGGTATAAATGGTTTTTACTTTGTCACTAATAAATACAAATAATAATCGTTACCTTATTTAGTCGGAGATACTTGTTACAATTTCTGCTATAAAATAAATTGCAGATTACTTTAAAAGAAATAGTGGTGACAGTTGTAAAAAACATACGCACTTTGAGTCTATCAGGCCCGGCGTGAGTGGTAAAATTTCTAGTAGTATGTATTTTTTACATAACTGTGATTATTTAACTCCACTTAATTTTATTATTACTTATTAATACTCCACTTAATTGTGATTATTAAACCACACTGGTCAATTAGAAATATTTTGCTGCAGCAAGATCACCACAGAAAAAAAAAAACTACTTGCATAATAAAATTTAACAGAATGATAATGGATAATATATATATATATATATATATATATATATATATATATATATATATATGACCATTAATTAAACATAACCTACCACCATCAAAAACCGTAATATTAGGAATTAAAGCTGTAAGTATAAAAAAAGTGCCAAATAATTTATTATAAGAATTATTATGGAAGAAAAAATAAGAATGTGGACATATACATATATATATATATATATTACATACCACTTTTTTATATTTAAAATGCTTGCCAAATAAATGATTTTTTTAAATTATAAATAATTGCTACTAGTAAACAAAAAATTAATTGGTTAAAACAGCGTGGTTCAAATTTGGCCTGCAGGTCATCGATGTCACAAGTATCGTTCATTTATTCAAAAATTTTGAGAATAAATAAAGGGAAAATTGCTGTTAGCATTTACTGGTGCTTACGAGACCATGTCGGTCAAAGTGCGACATACTGAAATAAAGCAATCATTCAACAAACATTCAGTACCAAGAGCACTTGCAGTGAAAGTCACATGCTACGATGTTTGGCTACCAGTATTTTAGAACGGAAAAATGTGACTTATTTTATCGGAGATATCTCATTATTGGAATAAGGCGGAGCAAACTTTTCGAAAATAACGGTGGCCAACAAGCATAACAGGTATTATCTATGCGACTTACACTACAAAAACCCATGGAATTAGCCTCTAGTTTTCAATAAAAAACTGTTGTTGATTCAATCTATTATTTTTATATTAAAACCTATATCTGACTAATGGTGCGTGATCACCACAACTGGGTGAAATGGTGAGAGGACACTTCACCCCCTCCTTAATCCTATAACTATTAAACTAATTTTCTATGAATAATATACTTATGAATATCTATGAAGATACTATGAATATGAATATAAATTTAATATTCTATTAATATTATGCATGCTGCCATCCAAACATAATAGTAGTTTTGAAATTAATATTATTCCGTAGAGCGTATTCAATGGTTAATTCAGAAATCCCGTTATTTGTAGAGAGTTTAGCGAAAAACAACCTCTTACGCGTTCTTAAGCTGCCATTTTAGAATTACACATGCACATGATTCAAAGAATTTATTTTCAATTTTTTGTAAAAATGGCATATTACTTTTTTCTTACGGTTGAATGCTGTTGAAGGAAATAATAAAGAAAGAAAATGCTAAAGAAAATTAATATAATATCCTGTCAAATTTCTGCGTGTCTCAGTTTAAGTCGAAACCCAAATTTTGTTCGCCGCTTTAAAAATAATGAAAATATTTTAATGAATTTTTTATCAAACTGGCTTTCTTTCTTTCGAACTGTGATAATGTTACGAAAAACAGTGTAAATATACAGCCATTCGGCTAGTGACATGGCATCAATTATCAACGGCATTAGAATTGAGCGTCTAGCTGAGGGGAATGTTGGCCATTTCTATATCAATTTTCACGATGTTATTACATTTTACAGAACTGAGTCTCTTGAATATTTTGCTTAAATATCTTCATCATCAAAATAATTATGAATAAAAATCCGTATTCTACTTGGATTGAGACATTCTGTATTTTTGACTGAATAGGTGGATAGTAACCGGAATTTCCTATAGGGTCAGGTGATGCAAGAGTGTGTAGTGTACGCAGAGCGCATAGCTACCAACTTTTACGCTTTTTTGTTACCACTAAAATTTAACAGAATTTTTTTGCATTTTTAAGAGGCAGATTTCGTCTATTAACACTAGAACGGCGGAGAGGGGTCATTTTGACCCTTGGCAAATGAATACATGTCGATTCGAACCAGAAAACGTTTTATGATATAACCTTAATGTAAGATGAACAAAAGTATCTTAAATAAATAACTTAAATTGTTTTAAGTAAAAATTCTGATGTGAAATAGTTTTTATAAAACTTGAGTAAAATTTCCCGCCGTTCTAGTGTTAAGTAACACAACATTTACTGTTAAATTTTAGTGGTAAGAAAAAAGCGTAAAAGTTGGCAGCTGTGAGAGCGTTTAAGTAATCTCAAAACACAGTTTAGCATTTACCTACTGTTGTAAACGATGTAATGATCAGATAAGTTTGTGGTGAAACAAACTGCGTATTTTTATAAATTTTTAATGATTTAGAAGGGAAAATGAGATTATTTATTGTATTGTGTCCCATTATAAAATTTATGTTTTTTTGAAAACAGGATCATAATAAAGATTACACAGCTTATTTAGTAATTTTTTTCTTTATATGATTTAAGTTATTATTTGACTGCTTGTCACCTAAGTGATTTGGATTTGCTTACCAATAGATGGCATTACTGATGTCTCAAAAATATTTAGTGACGGTAGTGCAAGAATGCGCAGTATCAAAGTGTGCAAGATTGAGGATCTGCTTTTGGAAAAACTACTACCGTTGAGAAAGCAAATTTAAAGTAATGGTTCTAAAACCTTTCAAAAATTATTTTTTATGTACTGGCTTTTTAGCAAGCAACATCACCGGAAGACAATTATAATCTAAACTTTTTGAACCACATATATCAGTTGAGCCACAAAAAAATAAAAATGAGGAGTAAAGGGAACTTCTTTCAATAGAAAAGGCATTTGAATAGAAAAGGCATCTGAAATATTTCAGAAAAGGCAGAAAAGCTATGTTAACTAAAGACACATGATCAATGCAGAGGTGACAAGCTCGCACTAATCTTCCATAATACGTGGATTAATTTCACCCAGTTTAACAACACTTCGAGCCAGAAAATTTATTTGATGAATCTTTATTTATTTAATTTCAGTTTTCTATGTAGAACTTATTCAATACGTTCACGCCGGCGCGGTGGGTCACACTTGACTGTCTCAGAGATGTCGAGTCTCCGGCTTCTTGCACACCACTATTATTTTAGAGAAAATGGTGTTCTTTTAAATCGCCCAATTGTTCTCATTAAATAAAACAACATTTTCTGTATTAAAATACTGGAATCCAAAGAGCCGGAGACTTGGCAGCTCCGAGATAGTCGAGTGTGACCCACCGCGCCGGCGTGAACGTGTTAATTTAATCTCTGAAAAAATATTTTGGTGCGAAATGCATTAATCCGGGGTTAAATTAACCCACATATTACGGAGGATTAGTGGCAACTTGGCACCTCTGTCAATGTGAAATAAACACAACTTTGCTTTCGCTAGGTATAGTTTCAATTTCAACAACTTTACCTTACGTAAAATTAACAGCGTTGTCACCAGTGGCGTAGCCAGGGAGGGGGTTAAAACGCTCTGGATACCAGTAATATGGTAAAGTTTTCTTTCCCTTGATTAATAGCAGAAAATTCTCCGATTAGATAAGGCAAACAAAACTTTACAAAATTACTGGTATCCAGAACGTTTGGACACCCACCCTGGCTACGCCACTGGTTGTCACCGTATCCAAAATCATCAGTCCTACGATATTATCATAAGAACACAAAATCTGAAATTTTAAACAGATCACCCCACAAAAGGCTGCTTAAGAATAACGCTGCGAAAAAAAGTCAAAAATCTTTATCAAAAAGAATAAAGTAAACCGAAGCAGCCAAAAACTACACCAAAGAAAAAATGTCCAACCTGCTCAAAAATCTATGGCGAACCAATTATGGAGGGCTGGACCGAGTGCATTTCTTGCAGAGACTAATAGCGCGAAGAATGCACAGACTAACGCAGGTCGTGGCATAGCTGCCAACTTTTACGCTTTTTCCTTACCACTAAATATTAAAAGAACGTTTTACCTTATTTAATCGTCGAAATCCACAATTAAATAAATAAAAATTTTCTTTTAAATTTCAGTGGTAAGAGAAAAGCGTAAAAGTTGGGAGCTATGTCGTGTTCACAAGAAATGTGACGTTTTTATGTCAAACGCTTCATATTTTATATTGCACAATCTTGTACACTTGACTGCGCACACTTGCCCTCAATGGTTGTAAAAGAGTGCGTGTTCAAGGGGTTATTCTGTTTTTAAATAATACTGAAAATTTTCTTATATGTTGATGAATGCATTTTTTTCTTAGCTCTACAAAATAAGTTTATAAATAAAGTGTAACATCATCACTTAAATCTCTTCATTTATTGTTATTTAATGAAATAGCTAAAGTGCGCACTGCTGCACCAACTTACCCTATATATATATATTTTATCTCATGGTGATATATCACTATTATATATGGCGCTTTGTCACAATCTTTTGACTTTAAGTCCCTGAATAATAATTTTTATTTTACTATGCATTCTTCTGGTTCTCTTTTATTTCATATATTGGAGAACATCCCATTGCATGACTGCATAACATTATTAACGAGATAAATAAGTTTTGGACAATGTTGGGGGTCCTAAAATCCAGGAACCTCTTATACCGTCCCGTGTCCCTGAGGCTGATTTTTAAGTTTGGAGCTATGTGTATAAAATCGTTTCAATAAGAGTAATTAGATGCCATTTTTTTCCGAAACTTTGACTATTGTTTTATATAAATGAGTAACAAAAAATTAACCTGCACACATTTTTACGTTTATTATTTCTTTTTTCTGTCCCTGGGTTTTAGATTCCTTACCATCCCTCTTGCTAAACTTATACAGAAAATCACTTCCGATGCAGCCAAGGAATTTTTTTTTCAAGTTTTTTTCTCATACAGAGTTATGCTAGTGAAAGAATGTCTAAAATTCTTTGACAGGAAATTTATTGCAAAATTTAAATCAGCATCTAAATATCAATTTCAAGCATCGTGGCTTTATTGACAGAGTCATTCAGGGTAACTTTGATCCGCATTTTCTCTATTTCCATATGCCACACTCTTATTTTAAGAATATTGTTGCAACTATGGGCATAATATTGAAGAAATGATCCTAAATTATTGTATGACTATCAAAAATTAAGGAATAAGAATGATAAAAGTAATAAAAAATGAATTTTTAACCTGGTTCAAAGTTATCCAGCCATTTAGGGAAACTTTGCACCATATGATAAATATTATCTAAAATAATTCATTATAAAAAAAGTATTATAGTTAGGACAAATTTGAACCCCCAAAAATGTTTTTAGATATGTAAAGACTCCGAATTTACATTTCCCAACATCACAAGATTTGTATAATTTATGATATTACAACAAATATTATGCATAAGAAAAGTGGAAGAAGAGAACCATGAATATTTAGAAATTAAAAAATACTGTTTATTGTTCAGATAAAACATAAAAATGCAGTTAAAAACAATTTTCAATGTTTTAACTCAATAATATATCCATATTTACAGTGATACATAATAGTACTAGTATTATTCAAACAAGAATAAAAAATGTGGAATGTATGAAATGTCAAATTTGAATAGCTTCGCCCCGAATAACGGCTTTAAAGGAATTTTATGTATTTTACACATATTTGTGAAAATATTTACATGTTTTATCTAATGCACACTTTCGGCATTTATATAAATTTACGTGCAAATATGGGAAATTTTTGACAGTAGCACCTATAATCAGTAAATTATAAACATCAGTAAAACTTTGAGCCGGCTCAAAGTTACCCTGAAAATGAGGTAAAATGTTAGTGCCTTCTTATGTTACCTTTTATAAATTATTAATGAATAAATAATCACAAAATATTAACACATTTGCAATATTTAGATAATATTATGTCTGATAAATGAGGATATTGTTACTTACGATGAAAATTTAATTGGATTACACAACTACAAAACAGCATTCAAAATTAACTTGAAAACAGTACTTCACAAAACAGCTAGATGAAGCAATTAATTGCAAAGAGTAGAAATCTCAGTTTAGAAGCTTGCCAACAGAGCACATTTCCGGAGTTTATTTAGACTTTTGGAGTCAAAAATACTGAAAATTAGGTGGTGGTGCAAATTTACACCCCATGGTTCAAAGTTACCCTGAATGACTGTAGTCTTACCGTCTACAAAGTTTATTCCAGCAATTTTCGAGGAAAATTAATTTTTTTTAAATTTAATCCAATGTAAATAACTATTTCTAAATATCAACGAAAATTGTGGCTATCACCTAGTCATAACATGATTTGCCTAAAAGTAGGTGGTAATTTTCCTTACCGTCCCATCCTTACCATCCCATTTTTTTCCTTTACCGTCCCCTTTTTCCTATACTGTCTCTATTTTTTCCTTACTGCACCTTCTTTAAGACAATGTTATACCAAAATTTTGAACTAAAAATACTACATTGTTATTATTTCTTATTTGAATGTCCTGTGGGTGCTATGCAAATTCATTATAGGTAAATAAAAAACCTTGCCGGCCCGACCTACAGGCGGAGATAGATTTCGAAGTTAAGTATACTAATTTCACCAACAAAAACTAAATCGTGATTAGAGATAAACCCACTTTAATAATTTTATCTGGCAGCTTTTGTCGAGTTTTTATTTCCTTTTTAAGTAAGAGCTGGTTATATCAGAATCATGTTAAGGAAGTATTAAAAAAAGTACTCAAAAAGTAAAAGTCCATGCTCCACAACTCGAAATTTTCTGGTACATTTTCAGATTCATTTTTAATAGAAAAAATATGAAACTTCCTGACGTGATTTTTGAAGAGATTTATAAGCGACTTGTGTTTTTATATTTCGTTCAATTAATTAAAACTTGATTCATAAACAATCATTCTCTCAGTAGGACAATATTTTTCGTTTCTAACACAATCGCTTCGGGAAATTCGGTTCAAAATGCCCACTTTCACATCATTTTTTGAAATATATTCTGCCTCTATCTAAGCTTCGATCATTATGGTATATTATATAGTCTCTGAATAAGAGAATCTACCAATTGGATACGTTTGAGAGCAAAAATGAATATAAAAATAAGTCAGAAAATAAGCAGTTTGGAATTGAATACACCCTTAATAAGATGATTTTTTTTTCTTCAACCGCTATGTATTTTTAATTTGTTTTTGCTGTAGGAATTGGTCCTATCAAAAACTTGCAATATAAATGTTGTAGATAATATTAAGAAGATATATAATAAATTCATGCTGATTTTATAGCTTGTGAATTGACGAAGTTATGGGTTTTTTTCTTTTTCAACTCCCCATTTTTATTTTCGTTTTTAATTTTTTTTCGCGGTACGAATTGGTTCTATCAGAAACGTGTCAGTATAAAAGTTGTAGATAGTATTAAGAAGATTTATAATAAAGTTAATTGGATTTGATATCTTGAGAATTGACGAAGTTATAATTTTTTTTTCTCCCTAAAACCCTATTTTTTGCCCATTTTTTATTTTATCAAAAATCTGTGATGCGTAAGTTTTTAGCCCAATTTTTAGAAGTAATTAAATCTTTAAACTGATTTGATATGTACAAAAATTAAGAAGTTATGGGGTTTTTCGGTTTTCACAAAATCCCTCTCTATTTCCATCCCCTTGGTTCCATTTTGCCCATTAACGAACTTGACCGAGATTTTATGTGCCTTGATTTTATGTATCATTTCGGAAGCGATTTGTGTAGAATTATGGAAGTTATCGTGTTCAGAAGAAAGTTATATATATATATATAATATATATTTATATTTACTGAGAGTGGTTTTGGGTTCTAGGAGTCATGATCGGTGTAGATGTGCAAAACTTTTTCAGAAATTCCAACATAGGGGAGAATGTAATAGGTAGTATTTCATGCAAAATCTACGTAATTTACAAGAAATGAAACAGTTTTGTTGGTAAAATGGTAAGAAAAATTAAACTTGCAAGTTTAACTTAAACCTCAGTTAAATAAAAAAAAAATTCGCTGCTGACCATTTTTTCTTTATTTTGAATCATTAAGGCATTCGTCTATTAGAATAAATTTTATTTTAGCAAGTTTAATTTCACCAGATTTTTATTCCTGAAAGTCAAAAAATTGTGAGAAAAATAGCGACTTCATTCATATTCTATATGCTAAAGAAAAAGAATCGTTTATTAAAATCACAAAAACATTTTTTGTTATTTATATCCAGTCCTACCATAAAACGTGCGTCAGGCATACATTATGAAACACTTAAAATACATTCAGAATACTGTAACAAATCTTCACCATTTAGTAATGTGAAAGTAAACAATTTTAAAAACGAATCATCTGTAAACTCAGTTTTGGTAATTACCATCTGTAGTCGGAAATAAAATCAATTTCTTTTGTGAATTCCTCTAAATGATCTATCGATTTGTATATTATATGTGCTATATTAGGCTAAATTTTAGTTCAGTTGCGAAACGCTTAACACTGTTGCAAATTCTCTTTCAGCAATTTACGTCAATAAACGAAATGTGTTTGAATTCTTTTGTACAGCCCTTGTATATGATCTTTATAAGGGCACAGATACCATATACGCACCACGTTGGCGCGATATTGTTCACGCCAATTTTTCGGAAACCTCGTTTTTGAATACCAGTTACATATATATATTTTAAAAAGGTAATAACAATAAATAAAAAAAAAGTTTAATTAACCCATTTCCCGCTGGTTTTGCGTTCACGCAAAGGTCAAAATAAATGCACATATTTAAGTTATTTACATACCCACCACTATTTTTCAATTAAAAAATTAGCCTTCGTTAAAGACATAACATTTTAAGATCATATAAAACGAAAATTATCTTTCACAGTTTGTGGTTGCGAACGACGTTTTGTTAAAAAAAATGAAATTTTCAAACTTATAGTTTCTGCGGTTAATGGCAGTGTTGCCAGATTGGGGAAATTTTTAATTCAGATTATTTGACTGTCGCCACTTTTTTAAAATAGTATAATTTGCTTATTTTTCAGAATTTTTAATCTATTTTTTAATAGGGCGAATATTTCTATTAAAAAAAAACGGTGACAATCAACAATCTGGGGACTAAAATGTCCCTAATCTGGCAACTCTGGTTAATGGGTTAATAACTATAGAACAAATCAATTTATACAATTTATACAATTTAAAAAAATTAAATTAAATTAAATAAACAATTTATTAATAAGTAAACAGCAACATCCGGGTTACCATATCAAACAAAATATCGACACTTTGGCGCCAGTTAAGTACCCCGTTACGTATATGACATTGGCGTCAGAAAAAATCACGCCAGCGTGGTGCGTATATGACATCCGTGCCTATATGTTATGCACACCAAGTAATACGCAAAAAATTGTTCAATTTGAAACCGCACACTAGATCAGAAAACGCACTTGCAACAACTATCGCTCACAAAACAGAACTGTAACTGCATGCTTTTTTGCTGCCCTGTAAATTATCTATAAATGCTATGAACACCATATTCTACAAAGAGCCATTTTTATTGCTCCTGAGTGCTGTATATAAGTTGTTATATGTTTGAAATATTTTAACATAATTTAAATGCAGTTAAAACAATTTTTCTCTATAGACCATAATGTAACGGAATCATTTTGAATGTCCCTGTAAACGAACTATAAATGCTACACAAGTCACTTTCAATACCGCAAATACCATGCTACGAGTAAATCTCAATAACATATAACAATTACATGTGTATCCGACTATATTTACGCTAGTTAGAGTTCGAAAAGTCACGCGGCCAGATAAACCGAATTCATAAACACTTTTCAACTATATTGGAAAGCGTTAAAAAGTACAAATACTTGCTACAAATGACACAATAATTATATATTGCAATGTACCAAAGTATTATTTTAAAATACTAGGTTGAGCAAAAAGTTCTGGGTAATTGTGAAATTTGCGCTGTTATGCGCAAATTAACAACAAAAGCAACAAGGACTATTCTTCAAAGTAGACACCATCATAGTCCATGACATTCTGCCATCGTTCTGACAGATTCCGGATTTGCTGGAAGTACCATGGTGGCTCCCTGGAATCGAAAAGCTCTTGACATGCTTCTTCAACTTCATTAAAGGATTCAAATCGACGACCCTTGAAAAAGTGTTGCATTGATTGAAAAAGGCCATAATCGGATGGAGCCACATCTGGACTATAGGCGCGGTGTGGAAGAATTTCGACGCCGTCCAACTGTGCAAACTCATCGACGGCTTTCTGAATCGTTAGACCCTTTCTCCAGTAATGCCGGATCAACACACGCAAATCATATTGTTCAACAGGCATTTTGGAGCCGAAATCCGTGAACACCTATATATATACGATTAGTACTCCTATATACGATACAAATTCTGGTAACTATTAGATTAAAAATTTCCCAGAACTTTTTGCTCAATCTAATAGTATTTGCATACTTATAGGAACAGAAAAATAAAATAAAAAATTTTCCAAATGAAACTTGAAATAACTCCTTCAAAATTTTTATTTGTATTTAGATGTGTTCATAATTATAAATACGTATCCCCTATAGTCGTCGTTTAGTCCGTCTGTCTGTCCGTCCGTCCGCATATAACAGAGCAAAAACTACATAACCGAATGGACTGAAATTTTAAATGTATAATTGCTGTTAAATTTTGTCGAGTCATTTCAGAATTTCTGAAAATCGGATGTATAGTTTAATTACAGGGACACTGAAGATTTCTCCGTTACATTACGGCCAATAGGAAAAAGTTATTTCAAGTGCATTTTCATGATGTTACAGCCTTTCTAAGAGAATGAAATTGATATGCACTTATGAAGTACACTAAAATGTACATTAAGTTTAATATGCGGTGCAAAAAATATTTATAAAACTAGTTATAGTACGAACGGACCTAATTTGCTATGTTTCACGTGCAATTTCCAACTTGTTTAATCTTATGATACAGTCACCAAATCTCTGTTTCGCGAATCTTTGGAATAGATATATTTTTTTTATGAGTAAACGAAATGAGCCAGTTAGAAAATTGTGAGAAGTTATAACTCTATATACATATCATGAAATATTTTTATGTAAGTAACAATTTCAGTTAATTATTTTTTCACTCAGTAACTGAATGCAAAATATACTGTATAGGAAATAAATGTCTTTTAACTGTTTAAAATATTTAAAAAATAAATATTAAATAGAATGTAAATAACATTAATAAATAAAATAATAATCACAAACAAAAATATACCTTTGATAAAAGTAATAAAATTTAGTTAACTAGCTGATACGCGCTGCGTTGGAAGGGCCCATGATGTTGAACCCTCATAAATGAACCTAATGTTTCTGTGATTTTGTATCTTTAACCCGATTTTGTATGAATTTATATTTTAAAATAAAAATCTCTTTAAAGAAATATTGATATTTAATGGTAAAAGTGCTCTTAAGTAAATATTTTCCGTTATTTTCACGTAGGGTCAATTGTTTTTTTTTTTTTTGTTTTTTTTTTTTTCTTATTATACAAAGGCATTGAAATTTTTATCTATTATAGAAAACGATTTTGCTGCTCGTGTAAAAATTTCGTGAAAAACAATTGATATCTAGTTGTAAAATAAATATATTTCCTTATGGCTTTTTTTCTATTGTTTGTTTTTAAGTTGATTTCGTAAGAAATACTACCTTCACGCTCTCTGACAGAGTAACAAATTCATCCTTTCGCGGCGAGAGCCCTTTGCATAATTTATAACCTTACACCACCGGTTTCTTAAAAAGAGGTAAACTTTACAATAAAAAATAACTGGTGACAATAATGAATTATTCTGAGCACCTTAATTGGCACGTATACAGGTCGCTCGTCCCCAAGGGGTTAACCTCTTGAGGGGCGGTGGGATATATTATATCGTACCTAATTTTAAATAAGATTTGCACCAAAAGTTTTACTTTTGGAACTTTGTAGCAAAAAAGCTGAAAAATTGCTTTTACTTATTATGAAATAAATTTTTCCCTATGTTGGAATTTCAGAAAAAAAATTGAAGATCTACGCCGATCATGACTCCTAGAATCCAAACCATCCCAAGTTAAAAACTTTATCAATCTATCAATCTAGCTATCTATTTATATCACTTTTTATAGACATGATAACTTGTATAATTCTCCACAAATCTCTTCCAAACTGATACATAAAATCAAGGGCAGAAAATCTCGGTTAAGTTCGTTGTTGGACAAAATCGGACCAAAATTAACAACTTCGTCAATTCACAACATACCAAATCCACTTAAATTTATTATAAATTTTCTTAATATTACCTGCAACTTTTATACTGACAAGCTTGTGATAGGACCAATTTTTACCGCCAAAAAAAGAAATAAATAAAAATTAAAAAAAAAAAAAAAAACGAAAAAAAGCGGGGGGGGGTGGGGGGTGAAGAAGAAAGAAAACATAACTTCGTCAATTCACAAGATGTCAAATACGTTTAAACTTATTATAAACCTTCTTAATATTATGTATAAATTTTATATTGACAAGTTTTTGATATGTTTAACTCATACAGCAAAAACAATTTAAAAGAAAATAGGATTTCAAGAAAAAAATATGGTTTTAAGGGTGTACGCAAATCCAAACTGCTTATTTTCTGACTCATCCTTAAATTCATTTTTGCTCTCAAACGCATTCAACTGGCAGGTTCTCTTATTCAGAAGCTGCATAATGTGCCGTATTGTTCTATTTTTTGATAAAAGCAGAATATATTTTTAAAAAAAGGTGTCAAAGTGGGCATTTTAAACTGAATTTCCCGAAGTGGTAGTGCTGGAAACGAAAGAAAAGGACCTCTATAAATCAAGCTCTAATTAATTGAGAAAAATAAATAAAAACATAGGTCGTTTATAAATCTCTCTAAAATCACGTCAGGCATTTTCATGTTTTTACTTTTAAAAATGAGTCTTAAACTGTGTCAGGAAATTCTGAGTTGTTAAACGTGGGAAAAAATATATATTTTTTAATACCGACTTAAAATGATTCTGATAAAACCAGCTCACACAGAAAAGTGAAATTACAAACGTGTGAAGTGCGGCCAGGTAAAATTCTTAAACTGGGTTTATCTCTAATCCTGATTGAGTTTTTGCTGATGAAATTAGTACTTAACTTAGAAATCTACCTGCGCCTGCAGGCAGAGCAGGCAGGATTTTTTTGTTTTGCTTTCGCGTCAGATTCCTTAACGTAACAACAACAACAAAAAAAAGAGTTATCGTCTGAACTCTCTGAAATTTTAAATTCGTTATAAATATAACTGAATCGAAGCACTCTTTAAAATTTTGTGAAAAATATGCATATTTACACATCAGTGAAAACATGAGCCGAAGACAAGCGAAGCCTTGCTGAAACAAGTAGTCGCAGATATTTTTACAGGGTTAAAAATTATATTTTTCAATATAGATTGAACCGCCGAAGAGAAGAATATATAAGCTTTTAATAGGTATTTGTGTGAATCAGTACCACTAATATCGAACTCTAGGGGAACGTCACCGAAAATGAGAAAAAGCCAAACGCGAAAAACGACTCTTTTTGAATTTTTCTAAAAATCAATAAAAACAATATTTTTTAAACTGCATTTGAAGCGCAAAATGAAGAAATTTAAGTACACGTGTTCCTTTTTACCGTATCCCGAACAGTTCGGCCGGTTTTCATTAAGCCAAACGTCCAAAAAAACATAGAATTTAGGCCTTCTCTTATACGCGTTCGAAAAGCAGGGATTGAGCATGAGTGCGGGCGCCCCTGTCGACTTACATAAAAATATCTCTATTTTGATGAGTTTTTAATTAACCCATGGTGCATATATTCACAATGGAGTTATATATAAAGAGGAGGAGACATATAGTGTACTGTCTACCGGTTGCGAGTGAAGTAACGGAGGAGGTTTTCACAATATGGTGGCTGCTTTTTTTTTTTTTTTTTTTTTTTTTTTTTTTTTAAATCGTATCTTCAGTTTCTGATTACCACCGGCAAAAACATCCGAAAAGTAAAATTGAATAGAAAATTTCGTCTTATTTAAGCGGCTTGTTCCTGGAACGTTTTCTCACAAATGCGGCCAAAATTTCTATTGGTTCTTACTGCTGTCAGTTTGCCTTGTAAGACTGTCAGTTTGCTTCCTTGGTTTTCACAATATGGCGGGAACGCAGGGCGTGACTGCCGCCAAAGTAAACTTCTACCAGTAAAAATGAAAATCTGTTTCTACCAATATTTATGACTGAAATTGAGCAATAGTAAGGCGTTTAAGTAAGCAGGAAATTTCTATATAAATTTACTGGTGGAAGTTTCCACCGGTAGTAAACAACCCCTGCGATAGCGGTTACAGTTGGAGCTTCACTATTTTAACCAATTAAAGGCCGAATTATTTTTTCGCCTTAAAATGTAAAAATTTCATTTCGTACCACTTTTTCAGAAAAGAAATATTTATCAGATTTTATCGCAGAGTTTCTCTCATTAGGGAAAACGATTTTTTTTTTTTTTTTTTTTTTTTACCTAAATTATTGGTATCGAAACAGAAAAAGTGTTGTCAGTCAAGGATATGGCAGTTCCTCTTTTTTAATAGTTCCATGATATCCACCTACAAAAGGTGCATATAGAATATGTTTTTGATAGCACTAATATAAAAAAGTAATATTTACCTTTCTTAATTAGAGCATTTTTGGTATTACTAAAGTATATGTAACTTTTAAAGAAACAGTGGTGTCAACCGAATTAAATTTGTGTAAAGACAACGGTCCCGAAGGTGTTAATATCACGGCTGATTACAAAAAATTAAAACTCTGAACCTCAGATGAGTCAGAACGTGCCTTAAAAATTTCATAGAAATCCGTGTACAAATTTTCAGACCTCTGCATGTGGTTGGCTTTTCTATCCATCGCAGATAGACACACACGCACAGAGCGAAATTTTCATTTATTAGTATACATATACTTTTTCATACCGATTATAAAACGCACAAAGCTTTGAAATTTGCATTAATGTAATGGAAAACTTTCATGCAAGCTATAAGCTTTCCATTATTGGAGGTTTATTAAGATACAAAATATAAAACAACTATTTTTTTAACTATTTCAAATGAAAATCAAATTTCAAAGTGATTGCTTAAAAGGCGCAAAGGCCAACATAGTGAAAAAGATTCCAAGCCGGGGCTCGAACCCGGGCCATCAGTATAGCGCACTGACGTTCTACCGACTAAGCCACTGGAATAATTTCCATGTATTAATTTTTTTAACTGTTGGAAATATGAAATGTATATTTCGCCTTACTAAAAAAATATGAATGGTGTTTTATTCTTTTCAATACGAACATATGAAAAACAAATGTAAACAGAAGGATGGATATACATACGAAATTTTCTTTTAATTTATTGAACATTGTTCGTTTTTACACTCTATTAATTACAAAAAGAAATTTAGAATTGATTTCAAATAAGATATGACAACAATTGTGAATAGATATCTGTATAATAAATAAAAAACTTTGATTAAAAAAATTAAAATAAAATAAATAATTATGATTATGATTAGATGAATAATGAACAAACATATTAATAAACAATTATAAGTAATAAAATATAGTTAATAAACTAAATCGCCAAGATTATAACCGGTAACAAGTTTTAACACTTATATTCCTATCTTGGAAAGTTTTTATGAAAATGATATCAGCTTTTTCTATTTGACGATTGTTAACTCATTAAAACCGGTTGGAAAGAAAACTTGCCGTGTAAGGCGAACAAATCTTTTAAATTTGAATACCAGTATTTTAGTTTCGAATTTTCACATTATCTAATCTCAAATTGTGAGAGATTAAATAAATCAAAATTACAATGTGGAAAAAAAACGGTATCGAAGAATTAAAAGAAATGTAAAAGAGGCTCGTCTTTAATGGGTTATATAATGTTACAGAATGAAAGGTATATACAATATTTTTCATAATATTTGCAACAGTTAAAAGAAAATACTACTTTTTTAACTGTTGATATTATAAAGAAAATATACTGCGCATAGCAATTCGAATATGAATAGTGTTTCTTTCTTTCGATTAGTAATTCATGAAAAGTAAATAAAAAGCGAAGGATGAATATACGTATCAGCTGTTTCTTTAATTTTCTTCTTCTTCCGCGTTTTTACACTCTATTAAAATAAATTGAAATTTAGCGTGCATTGTGAAAAAGTATGACATAAAATTTAAATAACAAAATGTGTATAATAATTACTTGTACTGTTTGATTGCTTTTAGTTGAGTTTTTCCCCTTTTGTCAGAAATAGAACAGCCCACTGCTTTTAGAAAAGAAATATATTCCTACCCACTCAGGAGAAAGAAAAGTATTCTATAAAAAGGGTCTGCGAATTTTTTTTATCTATATTTTGTTTTCTTTGTAAAGCAAACATCCTTTTTTTACGGATTGTGCACATTTGAAAATGGGAAATTATTGAAGATACGTTTTATCTTCTCCAATTAAGGCTATTTTCCCATTCCTTTTATTTATTCTTGAAAGTTTTCCTTCATTTTTCTCCAAAACATGCGCGTCAGTAAAGTATTTTTCTTTAAGTTTGAAAAGTTTCTCTTGAAAATATTTGACGTTTGTAAAGATAAGTAATTCTATACCTTAATTGAAGTGGGATGATAAATGATTGTACCAATCTTTGATATTTTAACTTAAATTGAGAAAAAATAACGGAATAACAAAGAGAAGAATTTTGTGTGAATCTACATGTTGCTTTCAGAGTTAAAATGCAAACAAATGCTCTCAACATGTATATTATACTGTCAGTTTTGCTTATATAGATAGCATTAATTAAGGATAAGGTGTAATGTACATATTTAGGACATTGAAACGGGACCATCCGTACCAGCTAACACGGCATCCTTTTTGTGTTATTATCTACTCCCCTTTTTTACTCTATTATTTACTTCATTTTTTCTCTATAATTTTTACTTATTTAATTAATAGCTTTAATATTTCTTTACTCAATTTAACATTTCTTCTCTTCTTTCTCTATATTCCTTTTAACCCATTTCCCCCTTCTTCATTCTGTGTATTATTTTTCTTCTTCTTTCACATTTTCGCTCTTTCTACCAATAGAATATTCTTTTCGTTCCCCAGCTGTTTGATTTGACCTATATAAGTTGGTTTGGGCGTTAGCTTTCCAGCCACGTGTTGCTTTACGCCTGATGAAGGATCAATTTTATAAAAACCGAAACGATGCGCCGCTGATGTCCTTGTTTTCTTCGTTTTTTAATACCGATCTCAACAATGTTTTGTTCTTTATATATCAACTTTTAGTTGTTTGTGCATTTTAGAAATTAAATGTGTCTTTTTTACGATGCAATTTAATACCAAGGTGCATGTACCAAATAAGGCCACGTTAGGGATTAAAATCACGTTAAAATGTCCTATATCGCCATTAACAATTTAAATGTTGTTTTATGTAATATTTATACAGGTTTTTACAATATTAAAGGCATAATCCCAGAACAGGCGAGACACCCCATTTGGCGACTTTTCTGACAAGCGCCAAACACCTCGCATATGCCAACCTATAATGCGGCAACCTGAAAACTAACGTGATTGGTCTACTTTCCTGAATGCTTTCAGACTGTTTTTTACTACGTCATCATCCTGCATTCGTGGGAAATACAACATTTATAAATAACGACGTATTAGAAAACACAGGAAAGCTGATTTTTATGAGATTCAAAATAAAACAAACCATTTCAACATAAGTTTATTGAAAAATTTGAAATTTTAAAAGTACCTTCCCAAATCAGAGTAACGATTTAATGATTAAAATTTTCATTTCTCAACAACTTTCAGAAAAAGTCATGGCGTCATTTAATATTTTAAAGTACGTGCCTATATCAGAGTAAACATTGAACAATTTATTTCTAATTTACGGAAGTATGAAAGATTCGCTTTCGTAAAAAAATAATATATATCACTGAATACAGAAACCTAGTTCTGCAGCAATCTGAAAAATGTAGGAAACTCGTTAAAGTGGCAATCACTGAACATTGTATGAATGCTACGCTTTCATTAACCGAAAAAAAATCACTGGATTCAGCAGATCTCGCTGTGTAGCAATCTCAAAATTCAGCCGTTCTCGCTGTGTAGCAATCTCAAATTTCAACTGTTCTCGCTGTGTAGCAATATAAAAATTCAGCAGTTCTCGCTGTATAGCAATCTCAAAATGTACAAAACTCGTAAAGCCAGTATACATGAGAAATATACAATAAACGGCTAATATAAAACGCTACAACAAAAAATCCATAAAATTATTAACATACCTTAACACATATCTTCTTTCTTGAAACCCAACTCTAAAAAATGTTGAATTGCCCTAATTTCCTAAATTTCCAGTCGTCCGGTAAACTTCATTTAACTTTTCAGGAAAAAAAATGAACAAATACTCACAATTTCAAACTAAATTACACAGGTACTTTAACTTTCAAATTTTACAACTAACAATAGCAAAAAAAATTAACAAATATTAACAATAACAACCTTTTGCCTTGCCGTCATTTTAATTTTACAATTACAAAATGTCTTCCTTCTACACATGCGGAGTTGAGTTGTCAAAACACCGCTCAGCTTATTGTCAATAAAAGTTTTTAGGTAGGCGTAACCATCCAATACACAACAAATCAACCAATCCCATTAACCGCTTGAGGGGCACTAAGGTATACTATCTATACCACTTACTTTAAATTCCGAATTGGCACACTGGCACAAGAATAAATGAATTAATTTTTTCTTTTTATAATGTACGTGATGTAAAGCTTATACTTGCTTTCATATAAATTTGTTCATAAATCCCGGGGTCATTCAATTACCTTATCATTTTAGCTACAGAAGTACTGTGTCCCTGAAAGGGTTAAGCCGTTCTAAATTCAAGATCAGACCACTGTAGGCGTGAAAAGAATTTACGAAACGAATTCGTAACAACAAAGATCCATTAATCGCCTCGCCAAATTGAACGTTGCCAAGTGTCTCGGCTGTTCTGGGTTTCAGCCTGGGTACATATATGCACCTTCAAAATGTACACCCAGAATTTTTGGCACCAATAATAAAGAAAAGTAATATTTGCTATATATAATTGGAGCACTTTTATGATTATGGAAATAAGAGTAACTTTTTAAAAATAAAAGGTGTCAAACGAATAAAATTTGTCTAAGGCCGGTTCTGAAAGGGTTAACTTTAATTAACAGATACTTTACAGGAGTTACACAAGACAGAAAAAAAATTGAATGTGTTCTTAAATTGCACATTTGAACTGTTGAAAATAAAATACGTAGGTATAAAAAAAATCGAAATTGTTTTATGAAGAAATCCAAATGAAGTTATCCACAATTGAAGCAGAAAAAAATACTTATGTTCATTCGAGTCGACCGTACAAATTCTTCATGTACATCCTTGTTGCACTTTGAAAAAAGCCGCATATCTAAGACACGATCCTTTTTCCAATTGAAAAATACCTTATTAGGGGGCTTATGTTTTTCACATATTTCACTTCGAAATACAAGCAGTATTAACCCCTTGAAGGATGGTAGGATATTTTATATCTCACTTAATATTAATCCCCAAAAGCCACAATGACACTAGGATTTTGGAATTAAATTTTACATGGATAATGTACTCGAAAAGGTGTTCTTACTTATTTTCAAATAAATTTCTTCGAAAATCCTGGTGACATTCAATCCTTTCATCATTTTAGAAATAGAAGTAATTTCCCCTTAAAGGGTTAAATATAGAGAAATTTGAAAATACATTCCAAAAGTTCGTTAGATTACCTACAGAATAATGCAAAGGTTTTAAAATTCAATCAATAACTTACACAAATTCATATGAAAATTTGCTTATAGTTTTTAACAACGGCGTGTTGAAAGATTGAGTGGTCCAAAAACGACAGAAACCCGGTATCAGCTGTGGTTGAAATACCCGCACGTGCCAGGTTAGTTCAAAAACTGTACGATATGTCCAAATGACCGTTCTAAGCAATATATAAGTTGATGGCCTTATTAACCCTCTCCCTGCGCAACCCGAGATATACTCGGCCATACATTTTTCCGTGTAATTAATACAGTTTGGTTATACCCACCAGTTATTTTTTAGCGGAAACTTTGTCTGATTTAATCAGGAGTTTTTCCCCGATTACGATAGTCAAAAATTTCTGCTTTAAAGAACCGGTGATAAAAGATTAAAAATTCTGTAAAAGACGCTCATCGCAAAGAATTACTTACGCAGCGAGAGGTTTAACCCTTTCAGAGGCAAAGAACTTCTGTTGCTAAATTGTTCAAATGATTAAATGACACCGGGATTTATGAACAAATTTATATGAAACTAAGTAGAATCTTTTCTTTGCGTACATTATACAAAGGAAAATGTAATTCCTGAATTCTGGTTCCAATGTGTCACTTTGGAATTAAAATTAAGTATATGCACTGGTATTTGGGAAATTGCAACACCATTAAGCAGTGTTGCCAGTGGGCTACTTTTTTTAATTTCAGATCTCTTGATTGGCACCACTTTTTTGAAATGGTAAAATTCCGCTTGTTTTCACCTTAAATAATGTGTCATTACATTAGGCAAATTTAATAATTCATAAAAGTTGTGCCAATTAAGAAAAATTAATTAAAAAAAGTAGCTCTCTGGCAACACTGCCATTAAGAAATCACCGGAATTAAATGAAACTGGTATTGATGAAAACAAATGTTTACATTTTCAAAGAAAAAATATTAAGTGTCCGAAATCGGCATCTGGTGTAGCCACCACGTGCTGCAATAAGTGCTGCTATACGACGTTGCATGGAGTCAAACAGATTTTGAATATCTGCCTGTGGAAGAGCATTTCATATTTTTTGTATGCGTACCAAATGTCCATCTGTAGAATCTATAGGAGGAGGGTACCGAACGGGACGCCGATCAACGAAATCCCACACATGTTCAATGGGCGACATATTCGGCGAATTCGCAGGCCACGGAAGTAGATGTATATGTTCGGATGGCAAGAAGTCTTGAACTTTCCTTGCGACAAGTGGGCAGGCATAATCCTGTTGAAAGATAGCTCCAGGAATGCCTTGAAGGAAATGAAAGACTTCAGGCTCCAGCACTTCACTGATGTATCGTTGCTGTTCAGATTACCCACAATTGGTAGCAGCGGCGATCGTTCATGATGCGCAATTGCATCCGAGAGCATAGTGCCCGGTGTTCGTCCACTATGACATTCGATAATGGACACCGGAATGTACTGATTACTGGCATATCGTTTAAGACGAATGCAGCCATGATGGTACCACAAATTAAAGCGGGGTTACTCAGATAAAACAATTTGTTTCCAATCTGTATGTCAGTATCCATGTTCATGAGCACATTGCAACCGCAGCCGTAGATGGTTTTGCGGGAGGGGGATCCTATATAAAGGCGGTCTTGCACGCAGTTCACGGTGCAGCAGACGTCAACGAACTGACTGTACAGACAGTGCTGCACCTGTAGCAGTTAACCAACGGGCTACCAATTGTCTGGATGAAGATGTACGGTCCGTCAGTGCCATATTGACCATGTATCTGTCATCGCGCGTTGACATCTCTGTTGGGGGTTCAGTCTTAGATTTCTGAGCTGTCCGATCCTCGTCGGTCCACTGCTTCCAGAAAAATCCCTCCACCATTGCATTTGTTGCACGACATTTTCTGAGATCTCAAGTTAAAGTCCTATTTATGGTAATTATTCATCCATACCTACTTTTTTTTGCATAATCCTGCTCTGTATATCATTATACTCATCTGTTATAAATTTTGTTCATTTATCTTAAGTATTTTTCCTTTTAAAGGACCTAAAATAAATTTCACTGCATTCTCGAGTGTCAAATTGACGCGCCATTGCTATGTTTTTCTAATTTACACTAATTATTCACTTTATATTTATTTAATTATTCTAAAACTAATACATCTTATAGCTACTTACCCAAGCTTCCTTTTTATATAGAGTACATTGATTTATCCATAGCTGCCAACCATTACGCTTTTTATATACCACTAAAATTTTACAGAAAATATTATCTCATTCAATCGTCGAAATCTCATGATTAAAGAACGGCAATATCTCCTTAAAATTTTAGTGGTAGCCAAAAAACGTAAAAGTTGGCAGCTATGTTTATCTTTATTATTTCTGTAGTTTTCCATGTTGTAAAATTTTTAGTTCAATCGGGCGTTTCATTTCTTGCCTCGTGTTTTGGTGGCCATGTTTGATTTATTGTAAAGTTGAGTAGTTTGTCCCTTCTGTTGTGTTTAATTATTGTTTTTAATTATTGTTTCTGCATGCGATTTTCTATCTACCTATTTTATTTTTGTCATGCTAATAGTTCCTGAATTAGAGTCCTTTTATGATTATCAATTTAATAGCTGTTACTTGGGTGGCATTTTGTTTATAATTGTGTATTAAGCTTGTAGTTAAGTTACAGTGTCTAGAACACATAGTGTGGAAATATGCTATCCAAAGAACGCTAAAAATTTGCATGACTTAAATGTGCGTCGATACTGCTAAAATCACAAGTGTCGATCGCAGCGACATCTGCGGGGTTTTCGTATTGCATTGTATAGACTAGCAATATCTTGCAGATTCAGAATATATCCTGCAGATTTCGCTGCGATCTGTATATTTCAGCAGCATGGTTGCACATTTAAGGGATACAATATTTTAGCACTTTTTTAAGTATTACAGGGATAGCCAATTTCCACACTATATATTCTAGGCGCTATAGTTAAGTAGTGGTCATTTTGGTGGTATTTTTGATAGGATAGGTTGGCATAGCAACGCTCTGTTTTTTCCGTTGTCTTCGTATTTCTATTTATTAAACTGGTGCTTGCAGCGATTTAATGGAGGATATTCCATCTGCGTTTTGATCACGTGATCAAGGTAAAAACATCTAGCGTAAAGAAGGGAAGGCTCCGTAGACGTGTAATGTAAATCCCCGCTAGCCAATGAAACAGCTCATCAGGCAAAGCAGTAGCATCTTCCCTTCTTATCAGTTAGAAGATCCTTGGGTAAATTACCGGTATCACGTGACTTTTTTCAGCCTCGAACCCATATTTGGAATATCCTCCATTGTGGTGGTCTGTGGTTGTGTTATTAAGCGTATTTTGGAAAGGTCACGTGTGTGGGGCACTGCGTTACACAGGTGGGCTGATCCGATTAAGCGGCGGGATGATCCACATAACCGACGGAATATTTCCCGAGTCTAGTTGTTTTGTTATTTTCTCTTTTTTGGCTCACTGTTATTTGGTTCACTCGAGTTGATTCAGAGTCTCTCTTATATACGATGAAACGTTGTTCTATCTGTAATAGGATCCTAGTGAATTGACGGAGATAGGTTTTTCTTTGCGTTTTTTCAATTAATTCATGAACTAATAGAGTGTCTTTCGTCTTTTTCTTATTTTGTAGTGTGGCATTTGTTTTTCTTGTGGATAAGATATTTTTGTTGGTTGAGAGTCTTTGGGGACTTTTTTGCTGATCATTTGTAGTATAGCGCCTAGAATATATAGTGTGGAAATCGGCTATCCCTGTAATACTTTAAAAAGTGCTAAAATATTGTATCCCTTAAATGTGCAATGATACTGCTGCAATATGCAGATCGCAGCGACATCTGCAGGATATTTTCTACAATTGCAAGAAATTGCTAGTCTATACAATGTAATACTAGTAATACGAAAATCCCGCAGATGTCGCTGCGATTGACACTTGAATTTTTAGCAGTATCGTCGCACATTTAAGGAATACAAATTTTTAGCACTGTTTGGATAGCATATTTCCACACTAGGTATTCTAGGCGCTGTAATTAGTAGTGATAGATTGTCTTTGGAGAATTTTTATTAGTTGGAGTTTTGAGCCATGGAGGATATTGAGAATGGAGGATATTCCAAATCTGGGTTCGAGGGTGAAAAACGTCACGTGATACCGGGAATTTACCCAAGGAACTTCTAGCTGATAAGAAGGGAAGATACTATTGCTTTGCCTCATGAACTGTTTTATTGGCTAGCGGGGATTAATATAACACGTCTACGGAGCGTTCCCTTCTTTACGCTAGAAGTTTTTGCCTTGACCACGTGATGAAAACGTAAATGGAATATCCTCCATTGGAAAAAGGCTGTTGAGGGTAAGCCATTTACGATAATGATTAGCGAATGTCTTTTGCTATTTATGACTCAATGGAATGTAAGCGATCTAAGAGAGACAGCGTTACTGCGCCGTTAGTTTCTAACGTTAAAACGGGTTGATGGATGTCGGCGAAGATAGTAAAGAGTTTTTGCTGGAGAAGAAACGAATCTGTATTGATTTCGAGAGGCACCGTGTGGTAGAGTTTATCTCTATCAGGCGGTACTTTAGATGCGAAAAATTTGTGCATCTAGCCAATAGCTGTCAGAATGAGACCCATTGTCCAAAATGTGCTGAGAATCATAATATTAAAGATTGCAAGCCGGAGACAGAGAGCTACGCAAACTGTTATTTTGAGGATGAAAGTGGACAATGTAGTCATAGAGCAGATAGTCCTAATATCCCTATATTCATTAAATATCGGGAACAAATTCTGCCACTTCGTAGCTAAAGGCGACCCTCTAGGGTCTTCCTCAATTGATGGGATAAGTTTTCTCCAGAACAATTTGAATCATTGTAGGGACGCTAACAATGCTTAATGTAATTATGCTATTTCTAACAAGATTAATATAATCCTTTGTCAAGACCCATATATCTTGGACGGTGTTGTCCTTGGCATACCTCCAGGTTGGCCGGTCTATTTTTCTAATAACCTTAATGCTGCCATAATCATCACTAATAAGGATTATTCATTGATAAGTAGTTTGGTGATAGATAATATTCTCGCTATTTCTCTTAATGTGTGTAATGGTAAGATTTATATTTGCTCCTAGTACTCCTCTCCATCTGGAAACATAGACAAGGACTTTGATGATCTTGGAGAACACTTTGACCAAATTGGCAGGATGATTATCGGTGGTGACTTCAACATTCCACTGATCGATATGGGATATACCAATCAAAATGATAGATCAGACGTTTCCTTGGAACATCTACTGTAAAAGGATCCACATATAGTGAATGACTTAGATGCAGTACATACTTTTGTTCACGGTACTATTAAGGGAAGGCCGGATCTTACGCATTATGTACTTGACATATATGATAAATTGCAGTCTTGGTCATTGAACGATAAAAAATTCTCATTTAGTGACCATCCTTATATTAGATTTTCATTGGGATATATTCCTGAAAGAAAGAATAAAATCAGATACAAGACTAAAAACAAGAGTTTTTTGAAATTTAATAATATGATATAAATTTATAATATTTAATATTTATAAATATTATAATATTTATAAATATTATAATATTTATAAATATTATAATATTTATAATATTATAATAATATTATAATAATAATTATAATAATAATATATAATAATAATATATAATTATAATAATAATATTATAATAATATTATAATAATAATAATATTATAATATTATAATATTATATTATATTTAATAATATGAACTACAGATGTTAAGGTTTCTATCGGATCTATTGGAAGTTTAAAGTACAGATGACGTAGATAAACATGTTGATGACGCAATGAATAAAGTAATCAAAATGCTGATTCGTGCTTTAGGAAAAGAGAATTATCATACAGGGTGTCCAGCGAATAAGACCCTGATTTCAAAATTAAATATCTCAAAAACAAGGATCAATAGAATTATGCCGTAAGCGGTTTGTTTATTAGCTAAGCTGTAAAAATGTTGTACAGAAGTTTCAAAAATTAGTTGCAAAAACCACTAACAGATGGCGCTGTAATCGCAATGCCTATGAATTGTGTTTTGAAGTCGAGAGCCCTAGCGCCTCATTTCTAGATGGCTTCCTATGGAAGAACGAAAATTGGGAAAGACCGCTTTTTCGTTGGGGTGATGTGCAAAGGTGGAGGCATCTGGTCACGGAATTATTGCATAGGCTTCAATTTTAGACAATTTCAATTAATAGAATTTTCAATAAAAAGTTTAGCAATCATTATATAAGAACTTAAAAAATATATTTTATTTGGGTAATATGCAGAAGCGGAGCCATGTGTTCACAGAATTGAGATTTGTTTCAAATGTTGTTATAAGCTACTTCGGTCCGGTTACCAATATCTCTGTTGTATGTATTTTCTCTCCTAATTGGTAGATCGCGGAATCGAATCCAAGTAGAGGAGGATTTGAAAAAATGGAAATCTTTACTTTTTAATATTTATTCAAACTTTGAAAAAAGTTTGAATAAAAAAATCTAAAGTTTCTGGTTTTAAAATTTAATTAAGTTAAAAGAAACCACTTTTTTAAAAATCATTGAGCATTTATAATAATGATTCATAAATCATTTTTTTTAATTGTACAGAATAGTTTGAATGAAAAAAATACAACGTTTCTATTTTTAAAAATTTAATTAAGTTAAAAAATAATTTTAATTTTAAAAACTCGTTTTAATTTTTTTATCATTGAGCGCAGAAATATGGTGCAGCTTCTAGCGATAGGATCCGAAGTGTTCGAAAGGAATGCAGCATCCAAAATACTTTTGCTTTGACGTTGATGATATGACTTATCATCAATTCCTTTTAAAAAAGAAATAATTTAATGCATAATTTCTGTCTCTAAAACTTTGTTTACAAAGAAAAGAAATATATGTGTTGTGCTAAAACCAAAGTATTATGCCGTAATTTAAAAATAAATTAAAAGTGAAAAATTACTTTTTTATTTATAATAATTCAGGTATAAACAATAATACCAAAATATTATGCCGTGATTTAAAAATATAAAAAATAAATAAAAAGTGCAAAATTATTTTTCTAAATACATGCATTTTGATTTAAATAATTATATAGCATTAAAGATTGAATTTAGTAAAATATTTAAAAAATTCTTATAATGATTTCTATACTTTTTATTGAAAATTCTATTAATTGAAATTTTCTAAAATTAAAGCTGATGCAATAATTCTGTGACCTGATGTCTCCACTTCTGCACATCACCCCAATGAAAAAATGGACTTTCCCAATATTCGTTTTTACGTAGGGAGCCATCTAGGAATGAGACGCTATTGCTCTGGACTTCGAAGCAGTTTACAAGTATTGCGATTACAGCGCCATCTGTTAACGGATTTTGCAACTAAATTTGAAACTTCTGTATAACATTTTTACAGCTTAACTCATAAACAAACCGTTTACCGCATAATTCTATTGATCTTTGTTTTTGAGATATTTAATTTTGAAATCAGGGTCTTATTCGCTGGACACCCTGTATAAACCAATAATTAAATGGTTCACTGAGAAGCTACGCGTTGAAATAAATAGAGTTGCTGCGCTCTATAAAAGATATCAAAATAATCCTGAAGATGAAATATTGAGGGATAGTTATAAGAAATTTAGAAATGAGTACAAGAGACATGTGAAATCTGCTAAAAATGATAACTGGTTAAACTTTTGTGCCAATACTAACGATGCTTACGGGAATCTTTACAAATATATTTCTGGTAAGAATCTACGTCATACAGATTGTATATTTACACGACTTGATGGCTCACCTGTCTTTCATTCATATAATGAAGTAGCAGATAAGCTTATGAGAGATCACTATGGTGTTGAGGACACTCCTGAAATATTTTTCACTTTTAATTCTGTGAATGTTAAAGACGAGTGGGATATTGTATGTGACGTTACAATTAGAGTGTTGAATTATGCATTGAACATGCAGAAAAACGGAAAAGCTCCAGGCTATGAATTACTCGATGCGTTGATTATAAAGAACGTGTGTAAAACGTGTAATATTTATATGAAGAGGCTGTTGAACAAATATCTTAAATATGTTCACTTCCCGAACTACTGGAAGAAAGGGGGATAGTAATATTTTTTAAGAAATCGAATAAAAATGGCAAGCCGTCAAGATCATATCGCCCAATCACTCTGTTATGTATTATCCGAAAAAATATTCGACAGAATCATAAAAATAAGAATAGTTCCTAAATTGGAATATGTTTTATACTGGGATGAATCGCAACATGGTTTCCGGGAAACAAAAAATACCATTACAGCTATGAAACAATTGACAAAATAGTAAAATATAACTTTAGACACAATAAGTACGTTGCTTTGACGTCAATAGATATTCAGGCGGCTATCGACGCGGTGGTGTGGATAATCCTGGCTAGACTGATCGATGCTTTACCGTTACCGAAGTATATAAAAAATATTTAAAAAACTATATCAGCAATCGAATGATTGGATTCAACTATACCTATGGAATAAGATGGGTCAACTTTTTAAGGGATGCTCGCAGGGAAGCTTCTTGGGCCCGCTTTTATGGCTGATAGCAGTTGATTATCTGGTAAAGAAATTTAAGCAGAGATATGATGACGCCATTCCTTATGCGTATGACTTTGTAGTCATTGCGTGCGGGGATACACGAAAATAGCTTGAAGAAAATATGAATAATAGATTAAACTGGTTTATGAAAATCTGTCAAGAACTGTCATTGGTAATTAGTAAAGAAAAATGTATTTTATTTTTCAGGTTCACTTTGGAAAATAGAAATCCGATTTTTAAAATAGATGGTGCATCAATTCCCGTTAAATCATTGATCATGTATCTGGGATTTTATATTGATAGCCGTTTTAATTGTGTGGAACATCTAGAAAGTGTTAGGGAAAAAAGTTAGAAACAAAGTTTCTAATGTAAAGAAAACTAATAAGAGAGACAGAGGCTTGCATGCAAATTACAGAAAAACCTGGTACTTACAAGTACTAGAGAAGCAAATAACCTATGGTCCCGAAGTCTGGCTCGCAGACTTACATTACCGTGCATTCAGAGAATTACCTTCTGCTCAGAGATTGGGGTTATTATCTATTTTGTCAACATACAAATCAGTTTCAACGGATCATATTAAATTGCAGTTTGAAAATAAAAAATACGAGGTATTGAATGGTACGACAAGAATTCAGGTTGGTGGAGAAGAGATTAGTAAGCTGAATATTATGAAGAATTTAACAACTAAGGATTTTCCTTTTTATAACGATCTTAAAAACATATATTTTACCTACAAACCTGATCATCAGTTTCACGATAAGGATATTCACGTCATTTATACTGACGGATCAAACATGGAGAATTGAGTCGGTGCAGTTTATACGGTTTTATATAGAGGTTCGTTTATTCAAGATTATAAGATATCATTGAATAGGTTGTATTCAATCTATCAAGCTGAGCTGTTAGCTATAAAATATGCAATTTCATGGTCTTTGCACTGATATTTTTCAGAATCATATATTTTTACAGAATATAAATCATCATTTTTGGTACTACAGAGAACTTTTCCTGCAAACGACATTATAAAAGATATTTATAAGGAATTAATTTTGTATCCGAATAAGAAAGTAAATATTGGATGGACGAAAGCTCATGCGGGGACCCTTGGTAATGAGAGAGCTGATCAATTTTCTAAAGAAGCAATTAACATGGGGAAGTCTGATATTCAAGATAGAGTACCATATCCTTTCGCGACTATCAAGAAATTTTGTAAAATTAATATCATAACAGAATGGCAAAAATATTGGAAAGAAAGTGAGAAAGGCAGAGATACTTACAATGTAATAAAAAAAAAATGTTGACACGAAATATATATGGGGCATTCTCACATTCTTTTAACTTTCATGTCCCTGAATAATAATTTTTTATTTAATACACTTTTTTGTGTTTTTTTTTAATTCCATATACTTGAGAACATCCCATTGCATGATTGCACAACAATATTAATAAGATAAATCAGTTTTGGACGATGTTGGGGGTCGAAACACATGGAAAACTCATCTACCGTCCCGTGTCCCTGATGCTGATTTTGAAGTTTGGAGCTGTCTGGATAAAATTGTTTCAATAAAAATAATTCGATGTAATTTTTTTCTGAAACTGAACTATTGTTTTATATACATATGTAGCTAAAAATTAACATGCACACATTTTTAGGGTTGATATTATTTTTTTAACTCTGTCCCTGGGTTTTAGTTTTTTACCATCCCTCTTCTAAAATTATACAGAAAATCACTTCAGATGCAGCGACAGAATTTTTTTTCAAGTTTTTGCTCATGCAGAAGTATGCTAGAGAAAGAATATCTAAAATTATTTGACAGGAAATTTACTGCAGAATATAAATCAGCATTTAAATATCAATTTCAAGCACCGTGGCTTTATTGCCCAGGCCAAAATTCTTGCTAGTACCAGCATAAAAAATATTCTAGTTTTTTCTGTGTATTGCTGTGTCTGCTAGATTTTCATGCTAGTATATGCTTTACAATGCTAGCCAGCATCACTTGCTATATAGCTAGCTTACACAGCAATAGCATGACAAGCTATATAGAAGCATTTTATGCTTGTTTGCTGTTTAAGCTTCTTCCAAAGCATGGAGAGGTAGGTACCTTAACGTGCTATTATATGCTTTTTTATGCTTGCCAGCATAATATGCTATGCAGCCAGCTTAGGGACAATTAGCATGGCATGATACATTTGCATTTATATAAGACAAATATAACATAAATGATGTAATTTACACATATTTTGCGTAAAAATGTGACGTTACATTACATCAAATGCAATTAAAAATATCGATTGATAAATATTAAAAGCACATAAATTAACGTCTGAATTAATTTTTATTAAAGCTACACATATTAAGATAGGCTTGAATACAATTAATACAATAACCCAACAGGAGTGGAAAATTAACCGGGGACTCGACTCGAACCTGGGTTCAAAGCGTACCATGCTGTTGCTTTAACAACTAAGCTATCCTGCATAATGTCTTATCTTGACAATTTGTCTCTAAAAAACCATGTGGAGGAATGCCACCATCCGGCAGTCACACAGCCCTGGATGACGGGACAACGATGAATAAATCAATATTCAATCGATGACAAACAATTTTTATATTAAAGCAGATAAATTAACGTCTGAATTAGTTTTTATTAAGGCTGGATATATTAAGACGGACTTGAACACAATTAATATAATAACCCAACAGGAGTGGAAAATTAGCCGGGACAAGGACGCGAACCTATGTCCACAGCGTACCGTGCTGTTGCTTTAACCACTAAGCTGACCTGGCCTATGTCTTAGCTCGACAATTACTCACTAAGAAACAATTTTGGAGAACACCACCTGTCGGAAATCAGACAACACTGGATGGCAGGACAAGGATAAATTAAATTAACGTCTGAATTCATTTTTATTAAAGCTACATATATTAACAGTAGTACGACCATGAGTTGTCATTTTGACTGCTAACATATGAATATATTTCGGTTCAAACCAGAAATTTCATTAAAAATAAGTTTAAAAGAAACAAAGAAGAAAAACGTTAAATAAAAAAGTTATGTTTTAAACCAAATTCTGGTGTGAAATATTTTTATAATTCTGGACTAAAATTTCAGGCATTTTTTGTGTTAAGCTAGAATTGAATACAATTTAATACAAAACCCAACAGTTTTGAAAAATTAGCCTGAGCCAGGACTAGAATGTGGTTCCACTGCGCATTGTGCTGCTGCTTTAACCACTAAGCTACCATGGCCGACGTCCTAGCTCGGCAATTTCTCACTAATAAACCATGTGTTCCGTTCACAGTCTTAATATATGTAGCTTTGATTGATAAATGTTTATACTTTTATTAAATTAAATATGTGAACGTCTTAATATTAATACAATTACCAGTGTATGTCCATCTTTCACACTTCAATTTAAAAAAGTCAAAGAAAAGATTTTCGGGAAAAAATTACCAAAACATTTGCAGTTAAAAAATAGCACTGCTCTTAAAATTTAAATACAACAACAATATTTGATAGCAGAGAAGAACAATGTATAAGCTAAATTTAAAATACATATGTTAGGCATAAATCTATGACCAATCTTACCAGATAGTACAACTTCATTTTTATAGCTTTGCAAAGTGGTACCACGGTTCTTGAAAACAATTGGTTACAAAGGGCGCGTCCAGAGGAGTCACCGGTTAGTGACCGGTGAGATTTCTTGGTTAGTCACCAAGGCGTTCAGTGCTGCTAACCGGGTCTCAACCAATGTCGTTCAGTGCAAGTAACCAAAGTGACCTGTGAGAGACCGAACTAACCGAAGAAAATTCTTGGTTAGTTGGGTCACCTGATCGGTTACATGAAAGTTTATTTACATTTGCATCGTACATGATGAAACAATAATAAAAGAATAATTACGGCAACGTAATACAGATGGCGCCAATAGTAAATAACATCAGTGCCGTCCAGTAGGTCTGTCGACCGGTTAGAGGCCGGTCACTTACCGTGACGTCACGTAACCAATCTCACCGGTGACTTTGGTGAGGTCTGCTGGACTCGCCCAAACTAAAGGGTGATTTAAAAAATGGGACAAAAAATATATCTGTGGTTGTTGTAATGTGTTTATTTTTAAAAAACAAATGAGGTGGGTTGATAAGGGCCATTTTCGCCCATCAGCCCCTTGATGTGACATGTATTTTTTTCATTAGTATACCTCATAAAATATAAGAAAATTATAATATCTTGAATGAAAATTCAATAATTTTTGAGAAAAATGAAATATATAACTCAGTAAGTATTATGTACATTAATGGACATAAACACTATTGTCATTAGTTTTAATGCATATAATCAATAGTAAATACAACACTAAATGCAAAATTAAGATTAATGGAGCTTATTAACACTATTATTTTAATACATAAAATATCGTAAATAATCAATAACCGAAAATAATCATACAGTTTCAGACACTTTTGGCATTGTGTTTTAGATTAGTCTTCCTTCTTGATTTCATCAGCCAAAATACTTCTAGACCATCCAGCTGCGTTATGCTTGTAGTATATGAGCATATTCAATACTTGGGTTTTTTAATTTCGGTTAAGTTATGGCGCCAGTAAGACAGAAACCATAATACGGAAACAGCATGTGCATAGTACCCTACGACAATTACGCCTACTTTACATTGACAGTACCATTATGTGATGTTGCTATGCTCGGTTTTTATCCAAATGTTATAGTTTTTAGCACTTTTGTGTTGAACAATCGAAATTTAATCACAAAACGTGTCTCCTTAGCAATCTCTGTTGTAAACTGTTGCTTATTTAGGAATCTAGGCATTTCACGTTCTAGATCCATTTCTTGCAGAAGTTCCAAACTGTTCCTGAAGCATCTATCAATAATCATAATATCATTTCACTTCAGCCACTCTTTGATATTGTGTATATCTTTTATTAATATATGTGTAAGTATGTTAGCGTCACTGTTCTTTGAATCCGTGAAGTAAGGTCCGAAGACATCCAAAATTTAACCTGAACTAGTGACGAACATCGCAGTCTTAACCAAAGGTTTTCCCTTGTGTAATGAGAAAGATCGTCTCTGGAAGGAATAGTTCGCACTCTTCTGGATATAAATGAACAGTCGTGGAAAAAAAAGTATACACCCCTACTAACTCCTCAACAAATTATCGTAGAAGACCGTTACTGGTACCGAACGATTGCAAAGAAAGTCTACTTTTAATTGATGTATATAAAATTTGCTTCGGGGGCCATCTACCTATTAAAACGAACCATAACTTCATTTTTTTTTTCAATTGCAATACTCAATTCTGACAGCATAAATGAGCTCTACACCCTTCAATTAGCCTAAAAACAAATTTTTATGCAATTCTAACCATAAGTGTCCGAGAAATTAATTATTTTAAAACGAGGGTATTTTAAGGGCTGTATTAAAATTGAAATTCGGTACTCGATTGTTAACCGAGAGAGCCCCCTTCTTGATCAAGGCATCTTAAGCGCCCCTCAAGCAGTCAATGAAGCCTGGTAGATTACAGGACAGCAGAAGAAATTTCAAAATATCTACTCACTTCTATCATAGACCCCTTAAACCACCATTTTGCAGTTATTTAAGCATAATTTGAAAACTACTTGGAAGAAAAATGTGATATTTTGGATTTCCATAAAGAAGGACTTAATAAATCTAAATCCATCGAAAAAATTGTAGGTTGCAATTCATAATTTTTTCGAATATTAATTTCATAATTCATAATTCATATCATAAAATTATAAAAATTGCAAATTCAGCGTATTTATGTTTGGGTATATTAGTGTTATTGCTACACAAAAAAATAGCACATTAGGAGCATGATTTCAGGAGATATAAATAAAAATATGAAAATGTCATTTAACGTTAGAAGCACTGAATTTTGAATGCTTATAATTCAAAAACGTATCATTCAAATGACTTGAAATATGGTGTCTAGGCATAGTTTGAACCGAAGATTTGAAATATCTCGTTAATATTGGGTATTGTGATTGAAAAAAAATAAAGTTTGGGTTCGTTTTACTATGTAGATGGCCCCCTATGCAAATTTTATATGCATAATTTAAAACTAGACTTTATTTTCAATCTACCGGTACCAGTAACTTTAGTCTACGGCAATTTATTGAGGAGTTAGTAGGGGGGGTGTTTAATTTTTTTCCACGACTGTACGTGCCATCAGCAACAACTATCGCAGTATCATTTTCGTCATCCGGAAAAAATAATCTTCTTGTCAATAGCCTCGCATATTTTTCAATACCTATGTTCTTGTGACGCGTTTCATTCCAAAATGTAGTGGAACGAAGTTCTCAATCGAATCCCCATTTGCATATTGCACAGAAGATATTATTCTTTTTTATATTGAACTAGCGGGTATGACCGAGCTAATCTCGCTCAAAATTAGCCTTGTGTTCAATTCGATATTTCATTCTCATGGTATTATTCTTGCTGCTTAGATAAAATTTACATGATCCTAAGCCATAGGGACAAACTAACCGAATTTTTTTGGAACACAGGATCTAATCAATGCTCTTCTCGAACCAGAAAACGATAGAATACAAAATTTAGTCAAAACCGCTAAAGTCATTTTATAAATAAAATTAGCGTGACCCACTTTAACCCGAAAAGGACCTACTAATCTAAATTTATCGAACATCTGACCTATCCCAATGGTCTTCTCGTGCTAGGAAACAGCGTAATAAGAAATTTTGTTAAAATCGTATGAGCCTTTTTTAGATAAAATTAGCTAAACCTTGACCCACAGTGACCCAAAATGACTGGTTAATCGAATTTTCTTTGGCATGCGACCTAGATGAATGGTCTTCTCGAAACCGTAAACGATAGAAAACAAAATTTAATCAAAAACATTAAAGCTTTTTTGTAGATAAAATTAACTTGACCCACGGTGACCCAAAAATGACACATTAATAGAATTTTCCCGAACATGTGACCTAACCCTGTGATCTTCTCGTGCCCGGAAACAGTATAATACAAAATTTTGTCAAAATCGTATGAGCCTTTTTTAAAGATACAATTAGCTTGACCCACAGTGAAACAAAAATGACCCGCTAATCAAATTTTCCTGAACATGTGACTTAGCTCAACGGTATTCTCATGCTCAGAAACGATATAATACAAAGTTTTGCCATAATGTTTTGAACTGACGTTTTAGATACACATAGCTTGACCCACAGTGACCCAAAAATGACCCATTAATTGAATTTTCTAGAACATGTGATTTAGCCCAATGGTCTTCTCATGCAGAAAAACTGTATAATACAAAATTTTGACAAAATCGTTTGAGTCGTTTTTTTAGATAGAAATAACCCACATTGACCAGAACATGATCCACTATTCGATTTTTCTCGAAAATGTGACTTAGCCCAATGGCCATCTCATGACCGGAAACTGTATATTACAGAATTTTGTCAAAATGTTTTGAGCCTTTTTTTAGATCCCATTAGCTTGACACTGACCCATTGTAACCCAAAATGTACCACTAATCAAATTTTCTTGAACATGCGACCAAGTCCAATGGTATTCTCGTGCCCGAAAACGATAGAATACAAAATTTCGTCAAAATCGTTAGAGCCATTTTCTAGATAAATTTTGCTTGACCCATAGTGACCCAAAATGACCCACTAATAGAATTTTCTCTAATATGTGACTTAGCCCATTGGTCTTCTCGTAATCCAAAACGACAGAATACAAAATTTAGTCAAAATCGTTAGAGCCTTTTTTTATATAAAATTGGCTTGATTCATAGGGACCCAAAAATGACCCACTAATCAGAATTTCTCGAACATGTGGCCTAGCCCAATAGCTTTCTCGTGCCGAAAAATGGTTGGATATAAAATTTAGTCAAAATCGATTGAGCCGTCTTTTAGATATAATTAGCTTGACTTTGACACATTTACCCCAAAATGACCCACTAATCGATTTTTCTCGTACATGTAACTTAGTCCAATGGTCATCTCATGCCCGGAAACCGTACATTACAAAATTTTGTCGAAATGTTTTGGGCCCTTTATTTGGATTCAATTAGCTTGACCCTGTCCCATTGTGACCCAAAATGACCCACTAATCGAATTTTCTTGAACATGCGATCAAGCCCAAACGTATTCTCGTGTCCGAAAGCGATAGAATACAAAATTTCGTCTAAATTGTTACAGCCGTTTTCTAGATAAACTTTGCTTGACCCACAGTGACCCCAAAATGACCCACTAATCAAATTTTCTCTAACATGGGACTTATGCCATTGGTCTTCTCGTAATCGAAAACGACAAAATGCAAAATTTAGTGAGAATCTTTCGAGGCGCTTTTTAGATAAAATTGGCTTGACCCATAGTGACACTAAAATGAACCACTAATTGAAATTTCTCGAACATGTAACATAGCCCAATAGTTTTTTCGTGCCGAAAAACGGTTGGATATAAAATTTAGTCAAAATCGATTGAGCCGTTTTTTAGATATGATTAGCTTGACCTTGAACCATTATGACCCAAAATGACCCACTAATCTAATTTTCTCGCACACCTGACCTACCGCAATGGTATTCTCGTGCCCGAAAATGGTAAAATACAAAATTTCGTCAAAATCGTTAGGGCCGTTTTCTAGATCTTCACCCACCGTGACCCAAAAATAACCCACTAATCGAATTTTCTCTAATATGTGACTTAGCCCATTGGTCTTCTCGTAATCGAAAACGACAAAATGCAAAATTTAGTGAAAATCGTTAGAGCCGTTTTTTAGATAAAATAGGCTTGACCCATAGTGAACCAAAAATGACCCACTAATCCAAATTTCTCGAACATGTGACCTAGCCCAGTAGTTTTCTCGTGCCAAAAAACGGTTGGATATAAAATTTAGTCAAAATCGATTGAGCCGTTTTTTAGATATATTTAGGTTGAACTTGACCCATTATGACCGAAATAACCCACTAATCGAATTTTCTCGAACACGTGACCTAGCCCAATGGTCTTATCGTGCCCAAAAATGGTAAAATACAAAATTTCGTCAAAATCGTTAGAGCCGTTTTTAAGATAAAATTTACTCACGCACACACACACACATATATACACACACAATTTTTGCTCTCATTATAGTATAAGATAATGTGGTAAGAACACCATTAGAGAGACCAGTTCTACGCTTTTCAAGTAACACTGCCAATCAAGTACAAGAGGACCCCTTTTTCGAGGAACGCATTTTGGACTTTACTAGTTCAAAAATAAAGTTAAAATGAGACATGGATATAGGCATGAGAGTATAATAATCGAACTCGGAAAGGTGTACCGGTGTGTCAAAATCGAGGCCCCTCTTCTTTGCTACATTTCTGATACTGATTAAAAGACTTTCAATACGTTTTTCATACATCGATGTATTCTCACTTACAGGGCGTACAGCTCGCAGAGCCAACTCACTGAATACCGATCCCGTAATAAGACTTTTACAGCATTGTTTTCCTTATGAAATATAGATTCTAGTTTCTATAAAGGCTTGAGTTTGAGCTGCTTTCGGTGCAGTCACGAGCCATTTCTTATCTTTGCACATACTAATATCATGCAACAAGTGTTAGAGTTGTTATAACAAGGTATTGATTAATGTATGTTAGGTTTGTTATTTGTGGTATTGACAGTAATCTTTTATGCATAATCTACTATTGTTACCAAAGAAGAAATAGGAGTATTTCGAGCCCGAAGCAGCACATGAAATACATAAGATCTGCATTTAAAGCACAACTTAGAAACATCCTGTAGATCGCAGTTTTTAGAACATCTAAATATCGATAAAACGTTTGTGTTACAAACAGATACGAAAACCACTATCTTTTCCCTAGGTTTTACAATAGTCACACTGACCTCCAAGCATTATTTATTATTAAGTTCTTCAATAAATATTTACAACAACAGTTTTAGAAAACAACAATTTAACAACTCAACAATGTAAATATTTTTGGAGTGCGGCAAAACAGATCTGAGTTCACTCCGATAGCAATGCAACTGATATTCTCGCACGAAACATTTTTTTCCTAATAGGTAGAAGCCCACACTGAACCAAAATAAAGTAATGCTTATATAAATGCTTATAAAAAGTAGTATCATTAAAAGTCAAAATTAATTTGGTTCATGGAACGCTTCTTAAAAAAAAATAATTCAAATATGCAAAAAACGAGCTAAATGTAGAAAAAAGCCAAAACAGTCTCTTTCCGGGCTATAATTTCTATGACTTATTGTTTCATTTATCATTTAAATCTTATATTAAACAAAAATACATATCTTTAAGTATACAAAGACATTGAGCAATTTTCAGAATCCAATTTTTTTTTGCGTATATGATGGGCGAAGGCCCTTATCAACCCACCTCCTTTAACGTGAAACTAGAGCAATAGAAGTTTATAAAGATGCTCGATGTGTGCCCCTCCCGTGGCACATAAAATATCTATGTGGTAATCCAATTCTTGCCATACTGTTGCTTGCATATCCGGTGTTTTTATTCCAAACGCGTCACTTATCCACTGCTTTAATTGCTGTAAACCTTTAGGAAGACAGGGCATATTGTGGAATGATGTTGTGACAATGAAGTGATTCTTTCAACAAATTGGTCCGAAAATGTCGGTGATCAATGACACCCGTAAAGTTTTCTCGTATTATAACACACAGTAAGCTTTCTCTTACGAGAATGTCGCCATTTTTAATAACATAGCCACTAGTAAACTTCTAGTAATAAGATCGCCTCTTTTAGAAATTTCATATTCTACAACACATGAAAAAAAAATAATTGAGATATTAACCTAAAAATGTTTTAAAAGAAATTGATATCTAGAATCTTCAAATACGCGAAGCCAAACTTGCTTATTACGCAAAATAGCCTTTGAGTTATGCTTGAAAGACTGCACGCATTGCAATCTATTTTGCAAAGATTTTAAATGAATTTAACACTAGAACCGCCATTTGGCGTCATTTGACAACTGCTAAATTGATAATAGACGACTCAAAGAGAAATGTTTTCATAAGGTATGTTAACCCTAGATCTACCGGGAATTTTATTCAAGTTTTAATAAAACGTTCTACACCAGAATTTTTATTTAAAACTATTTAACTTATTTATTTACCTTATTTTTGTCTGGTTTATATACTTAGTTTATTTTAAAGAAATTTCTGGTTTGAATGAATATTTTGTATGTACCTGTCGGGTCCAATGGACCCGTCTGGTAGACGGAGGGTTAAATGTATGCAGCAGAAAAATAAACTAATTAGCTAAGTTAAGTAGTTTTAACAAAAAATTCTGGTGTGTAACACTTTTTTATAAAACTTGAGTAAAATGGCCGGCGCACAGTTTTGACGATCTAGGTGTACAAAATTATTTCGTTGAAGTTTAATTAGTTTTTTTAATGCATCACTAATAAAACACTCAAATAGTGATAAATATTTTGTTATTTAACAAAAATGTCTTAAAATAAAAATGCAGGGTGCCCACTAAAGCCCGTTCACACATTCTTAACTGCCGAACGACTGCATTTATATTCATAAACCTGGTATCTCGGTATAGTAAATAGGCTATGCGCTACTAAATAAGACTGCTTACAGCGCCACCTGGTACAAAATAGCAGAATTAGCATTCCTATAGCGAAAACGGTTCGAAATATGGGAAAAAAGTGAATGACGACCCCTTGTGAACAAAAATGCTAAATGAATGTCGTTCTGAATATGAATCTAGTTTTCGAGAAAGGAATACTAACTCAGCTGTTTTGTACCAGGTGGCACTGGAAGCGGTCTCATTTGGTAGCTTATAGCCACTTTACTATACCTAGACGCCACTTTTATGACTAAAGATGCAACCGTTCGGCAATTAAGAGCCTGAGAAGGACTTTAGTGGGCACCCAGTATAATGTATTACAAATAATGCGCTAAACATATTTATTTTACAATTAAGTAAAAAATAATTTAATGCACGCATGTAAGTTAACATTAATTTCTGTTTTGTAGTTTTATCTTCTCAGAACTGCTTGAGAAATTTGTGTAGTCATCCTGAAAAATAATTTTTTTTTAATAAAATCATATTAAAAAAAATCTTTAATATTTTGTGGTATCCTGTAAAACATATAAATGCTACCAAAATTATTTCGATTGAAAAAATGCTGTTGTGTGAATAAATAACCTACATAAATTGCATTCAATTTGAAATAAAATTTCTGCATATAGACGGTAATATATCCGAAATTTTTATGTGTCCCTGTAAAACAAATACAACTACTACGTACTTTGTTTTCAATTTTAAAAATGCTATTGTTTATCTCAACAACCTGTAGTAACTTTGTTGAAATTTAATTAATATTTCTGCTTTTTAGCAACAATATTTCCATGAACTTTTGTGTAACCCTGTAACAAATGCGTTGTACTACATTTTTCAAATTATAATTTAATAGAATTGTCATCGGAAAACACATGTAGGCAAAGTTTCAGCTCAATCAGATAATTCAAAGTGGTTTAAAATTGTCTTACAATATTTGAACCATTCTTTTATATGGCCATGTAAAAAAAGCATAACTGCTACGTTCCATAAATTATAATAATATTGCATTGCCATCAGAAGTACATATCCGGTGTAAATTTTCAGCTCAATCAGCTTATTGAATTTGGTTTAAAATTAACTTGCAATTTTTAATCTAAATTTTTGTGAGTTAATGTAGAAACAGTATTGTAAACAAACATCTACGCTCTTTAAATTATAATAATATTCTGTTGTCATTCAAATTACACACGTTTTCATGATTTCGGTTCAATCAGATAATTAAAAGTTGTTTAAATTTGACTAGTAAGATTTGAACTAAACATACATACATGCACTGCAAGTTAATATGATGTTTGTTTATTAATAAAAATTAATGATCTGCAGATATCTGCGGAAGTTTTCTTAATTTTCAATACTTTAGGAATGGCATTTTTATTTTAAAAAATGCTTATTGCTGAATAATACTGAATAATATGTTAAAAGTCAATATGAAATTTGTAAACAACATCAAGGATCATCCAGAATTACAACCTTTAAAAAAAGCAGTTAAGTGGGTTTAATATCGCTTATTTTCAAACAAAAATGGGTTAAATCTGACCTTGACAAACCTGTGACACATGTTCAGCAAACTGGTGCTTCCCAATAAAGGAGAATAGTCACGACGTGCTTTCAAACTTAGAGGAAGCTAGTGCAACTTTTGAAACTCCCTCAAACCAAGTACGCAAATGGCTTCTTTATGGTCATAATTAATCGAAACCTCCGATTTTTGTTCGACAAAACTATTACGTATCTTGTAAATACAGATATTTAGCTACCAGTACACACGGTGTTGTCACATTCCGAGATAATCGAAAAAATTAATTTTGTACACTTTGATCATCAAAACGTCGCACTGTGCGGCGGTTTTAGTGTTAACATTAGGAGTTCAAATTTTAAACCTGAATAATTCCTTAACTACTTGAGTAAATGACTTCGCTATTGATATTAGAAGATAAATCGAAGAAATGCAATTTGATATCAAAATAGGTGGTATTTTTGTAAGTATACTAAAACGACTATGGATTGTGTAGTCAGCCTCTAAAGCAAAATTTAAGTATGGCATTAATTACTGGTCATTAATATTAATCGTTTGTTACCATTCACATTTTTTAAGATGGATTGTGGCACAGTAGGTGTGTGGTGATCACTGTTTTTTTTTTTTTTTCAGGACTGGACATTTAGCGATATTAAATATATTTTACTGTGAATGATGCTGAGAATATAAACACCATATCATGAATGTATGTCTATTAAATAAAAATTGTTAAAAATATTGAGATCAAATCTTTGAGCCTGGTCACTATTAGAAAAAAAAAGTGTCATATTAAAATTCATTATTCATTAACATGTGGTGTATAACAAATGATGTTTGTTATTTTCTTTAAAATACGAATTTCATGACATAATTCACGAAATTGTTCTTTTTCTTTCGTAATTGAAACAGGGCTAAGGAAACCATTTAACGCATCTGTAGACATTAGAGAGTGGTAGTAGGATAATGATTTCCCGTACCTCATTTACAGGTGATTTTATTTTGTTTCTGAAATATCTAATTTCTATGCAATAATCCTATAACAATATTATCACAATCCTATAACAATATTACCACAAATATATTTATGCTATATTTATACCTCATACTGCTAAAATGACCATGGTAAATATATTTTTTTACTTTTTGTCATATAATTTAGAAAATTCTTCTTTGAAGAATCTATTGGCAAAAGAGAAAAAATACCTAAGTTTTAGATAGAGAAATGATAGCACAAATAAAATTTCATTTAAGTTTAGATAGTTGAAGTACAAAATTAAATACTTTTACTTAAACTGAACTTCATTTATTTTTTACTTTAAACTTACTCAAAAATATATTGTTACCTTATTAAATCTACTAATAGGAACATATGGGGACATTTTTCAACCTCAAAGGCGTTTCTCATTTAACCCCTTAATTCTCGCTCCCGTCATATTCACGGGCTGTATCTTTTACTCAGATTGTTCGATTCTCACCAGTTTTATAAAAGAGTGTAATTGGCTTTATTTTAATATCGATTTACCTGTCATTAAATAACGTGAATATTTCTTTTTCAAAAAAGTGGTGCCAATAAGCAATTTGAATTTTCAAACCGCAATTTAATTCGAGCGTTAAGGGGTTAAACACATTTGTTAAAGTAATTGATGTCAGAACTTTGATTCCCTTTAAACAAAGTCTTTCCAGTATTCGAAATATTTGCACGAAAAAACCGTTGAAGCTAGTAATGTACAATCGTTATCATTGCGCATAGCATAGCCTTTTTAATTATTTTTTTTTTTATATTCGAATAAATGGACATCTAATAGTCCATAAACGTAAGCACTAAATCAAAAATTAATTCACCAAATGGGTTGGAATTTTGGACTAACACTGTGGTATTCACGTTCTCCTTATATTACTGGTCTTTTGTTTTTCATTTGGAATGAAATAAAAGACAGAGACGCTGCCGCTGTAGTTTGTTATTCTGAAATACAGAAGGCGAGGATTATAGATGCTGTATCTAGTGTTACAGATTAAATGTTTTACAACACATGCCAATAACTAGAATCCTGCCTTGGCAATCTAACTGCCACAAAGAAGGGAACCATGATGAATATTACTACGGTTACTGCTCTAATTAAAATATCATTGTTGTAATTAAAATTTACGAAAACAAACGTATATTTAGATATAAACTTTTGCGCGAAACAAATGTCTAAAACTTTTAATTTAAATTGATTTTATTTTACTATAACTTTAACTTAAGCAAAACTGTTTTGTTTCATTACTAAAACTATCTTTCGGAGAGGTATTATTTGTTTTTCTGAAGGAATTATACCAATTAAACACCCTTGTTAACCCTCTAGTGCATGATTTTTTATTTTTCCTTAAAATATATATATTTTGTTCCTTAATGAGCACACATTAAAGGAAAAATACTGAAAAAATTATCACTCTTATATTTTTCCGTATTTCGGATTTTTCAAAATGGTTGCCAAATGGCAACACCATGCATTAACGCCTTCGGGACCGGCGGCTTTTACACAAATTTTATTCGGTTGGCACCACTTTTTTTTTCTAAAAGTTACCTTTACTCAAACAATCACGAAAATGATCTAATTAAAGAAACTAAATATTACTTTTCTTTTTTACTGGTGACTAAAACAAATTCTGCATGGTCTTTTTGAGGATGCATATATGCACCCATGGTCCTGAACGGGTTAAGCGTATTCTAAGCATAGCTGACAAATTTTATGCTTTTTTCTTACCATTAAAATTAAAAGAATATTTTGCCTTATTTAATCGACGAAATCAATTTTAATAAGTAAAAATTATCTTTTAAAATTTAGTGGTAAGAAAAAAGCGTAAAAGTTGGCAGCTATGTCTAACAAGGGCACCACCAAACATGATGCGCACAGATTTTGATGATTTCAAAGTATGTTGTAGGGGTCGTACCACTAATTATTCTGATGAAAGGGTTTCTTTAAATGGGCCTTAGTTTTTGAGAAATTGGGGTTTAAAGTTCAGCGTATATTTCAAATGCCCATTAGTGTGACTTTTTGAACGTGAGTTCGTGGTGCAGCGGTAGCGTGCAAGCTTACCGATCAAGACATTGCGGGTTCGATTCCACTTCTAGGCGTTTTTTTCTTTTTTACTTATTTTTATATTTTTTATACGTTAAAAATTTTAAGCAGAATTGGGCATTCTACAGCTTTGAACTTTGATATTTTCTTAATAAATTACATTTAAATTTTCGAATTTTTCATGGCAATTTATTTTTTCTTTTCAATTTTTAAACTAATATTTCTACAAAACTCTACTAATATTTCTACAAAAATTTCTTACAAAACTCCAAAACTAATTTATGCCTAAAATTTTTTTTTTCAAATTAATTATCATTTACATTTTTTATTTTAAGCACAATTCTGATAAAATGAATTTTCTTTTTTCTATCTTTTTTTTTAACTTTATGTAATTTAAAAGGAAAATTTATCCTTTTCTTGTATAAATTATACAAAATAATTTTCAGGTGCAATTTCTCAAGCGTATTTCGGATTAGATAATAGGGTGGGTCGAAAAAACCGAAATATTTATAATCGAAACGTAATAGCGCGGAAAAGTTGCCTTTTGTAAAAAAAGATAAAGTACGTAAAATATTACACCGATTGGTTAATATCTTTTACCGCCGCAAGGGGTCCAAATTTCAAAAAAATCGCAAAAAACATACTTTTTGCAATTTGTTTTTTTAAATTATCCAAACATACCTATTCAATTTCTAATAGAACGCAATAGCCACGCCAAGATATTAGTAATGTAACATTAACATTTCATTTTTGTGACATTGTTGCTTTTACCGCCGCAACAGGGCCAAAATTTCTAAAAAGTGTTAAAAATTAAAGTTTTTCATTTTTTCAATTTTCATAACTTTTGTAATGTTTTCAGATTTTTTACATTTTTAATAGGCTGGGAAAGGCATTTTATGTTGTTAATTTTATGCACATTGTTAACCATGATCACTGTAATTCTATAAAAAAAAAATTGCTCATTGATAGAAACACCTGCAGCTGCCTGCACGTAAAATTAATTTCTCGCTGCTAGAAGGCCACGTTTCACTTTGTTCGTTTTTTTTTTTTTTTTTTTTTTTTTGTAATGCACTCCTTTTACTCTATACTTTGATGGCCCTAAAGATAGAAATATCTGCCAGGTTAAAGAGGTGGCAAAGTTTCATCTTTGCGAAGTCAAGGAGGAACATATCTCTTTGATACTAGAACCAGGTCTCAATTATTTTCGTCATTTGACCCCATCGTCTTGCAAGGCGACTTCTATATGCAATGACATTATAATTTTTTTGAAGAAAAATGAAATCCAAACTTTAATAATAATTGCAGTCTAATTTCGGGGAACTGTCTTCAAAACAGGATCCAAAGGTGGTGTTATATTAGGATTACTCGAGAACAACTTTTAAAAAACCACTTTATTGGCTTCCTTGACCTCACTTCAATGAGCTTCCACTGAGACATCTTTTCAAACATCTTGATGACGAAAAACATGTTCTCTATCATATTGTGTCCCAATTGGTTGATCTCTTGTGATTTGCGAATTATTAGCAATTGCAAAATTTAAGCCAGTTTAATCTGATCACCTACTTGTTGATAAAGATGATTTGTCAACCGACCAGAAGTATATGTCGGAAATATTGCAAGCTCTCTCAACACGCGTGTATACAATTGACCTTTTTTGCTGAGTCCCTGGACAAATATTTCATGCAAGGTGGATTATTACTGCTATTCAAATTTTGAGACTACGTTGGAACAAAGAAACCCTCTTCTTAACTTGTCATACTCTTTGAGTACATCCTAAAAGTGTACTGCATCAGTAGGTTCACAATTAAAACGAATCACTCATGTTTTACAGAATCTGTGCACTATAGTTAGTAACTTGCGTTACTTGACAGATAATCTACGAAATATTATAGTTCCTGTATTTTCACGAAATGACTATTTCGCAAATCATACAAATAGCCTCTTTGGAATGATAGCATATGAAGAAAACTTCAGGACCCCAGCCATGAAGGAAATTGCAAAAGCACGAAGTTCTGTGGACTAGAATAGTGCCATCCGTCAATTTATCATAGCAGACTTCAACACTGAAGCTTAAAACTGTATGGCTTTAGTCTACTGACAAAACTGAAAACTAACGGAACCAACTGTTATGGTTTCTTTATCGACTAAAAACGCTGGTGAGTTTAAAATGTTCGATTAAAGATACCAGCTATTATAACTTTCCTTGTCCCACTCAATCACTAGAAAGATGCGTGAAATTATTCATAGAAGCATTGATAAAGTTTGTTTACTAGAACAGAGGGAGGATCACATCTGATAAATTTTGGCCTCTCGAGAAATAATGGCTTCATCTGAAAGCAAGTTATATTATAAAATTCATTTAAATTAAATTCTTCTTCATTTTAAGTTTATTTAACCCGTTTCGGTTAAACATCTCTATAGTTTAATTAATAAAATAATAAAACATATTACTCATTTTATATAATTTTTGTGGCATGAATTGGCTGTTATGAAGTAAAACATCAGTAGATGAAGCGATCGCCAAGAAAAATGAATGATTAACTTTATTTTCAAGTCTATTACAAATAGTTATAAAAAATTGTGATATATTAATAGATATAAAGAAATTATTTATTTCTAGACATATTATAGAAATTAGAAAAATTTAGAAAAAAAAATGAAAAATTGATATTTTTGAAATTTTTACAAAAAATATGGTCTTTTTGCGGCAAATAAAGATATAATTTCATCATAATGAACATTTACAGGGACATTTCTCATATATTCATGTAGCTATTGCGTTCTATTAAAAATTGTATTGGTATGTTTGGATAATTAAAAAAAAATGATAAAAAAAAACATGTTTTTTGCGATTTTTTGAAACTTTGGCCCCCTTGCGGCGGTAAAAGATATTAACCGATCGATGTAATATTTTAGGAATTTATTCTGTATTACAAAAGGCAACTTTTCCGCTCTATTACATTTCGATTATAAAAATTTCGGTTTTTTCGACCCACCCTATTAGATAATTCAAATAATGCATATCTCCGAAAGAGTAATAAAATATTAAAGCAGTAATGCTTAAATACAAGTTTTTTACCAGTTGTGCAAATTTTTTATACTCTGTAAAATACATTTATCTTTAAAGTTCAACCTCAACATCATTTTTCGTTTGGATAAATAAAAATATCACATTTAAATTTTTATTATTATTATTATTATAGCAAATAAAAACACACTCTACGTGATTCATAAAAATTCAACTGGATTGCAAAAATCGTCTGTTAATGAGATAAAATTTACGATGCATATAAATATATTTATATATTTTTTAATCGTCTGCTTTCCTTTTCTCGGTAATATTGAATTAAATAAAAATTTCTTTTATTGATCTCGTTTAGCTTCTTTTGCAGACAATTAGAATATTTGAAATATTGTTATATATGGGGAAAATTTCGGTATGAAAATTAAAAGAAGACTACAGATTGTGACAGATTGAATGCTAAAGATTGTGTTATGGAAAGAACCAGCGCTGATGCGGAAAATTCTCGTTTGGAAGAGAAACAAAAAGGCCGAATTACAAATGCATTAAAGTATTGCGAGACGTTGTTACAAAATGATGATCTGTTTAAAAGTTCTCCACCGGATGAAATATCCTGTGCTTCTATTGGTATGTCTGAAGAATTTCGTGGTGCAATTTTAGAAATATTAGAAGATCGACAAATTATTGAGGCCGAGGAATTGATATTGAATGAAGAAGATGAATTTAACGAATTTACAAAGGTATGATTTTTTACTTTAGCAAATATATATATATATATATATTCGTTATATTTCATTGTTAAAAAAAATCGAAATCAACCAATTGAATTTTAAATATTTTTTTTTTTTTTATAGTATCCGGGATTTCATGAAGATCGTGAGAATTTTGTACCTGAAGAATTTGCACCTGAACCACGCGATTATATTCCATTGTGGTACAAAAAGAATGCTGTTGCATTAGCTAAAGCCTGTAATAAATAAGTAAAAAAGTAAATAAAAGTAAATAATAAAATTGAAAAAAAAGGCCCCAGGGTGGAATCGAACCCGCAAAGTCCTGGTCAGTAAGCTCTCACGCTACCGCGGAGCCACGAATTCATGTACAGGAAGGCATACTAATGGGTATTTGAAATATGCGCTGAACTTTAACCTCAAATTTTTCAAAAACTAAAGCCCATTTGAAGAAATCCTTTCATCAGAATAATTAGTGGTATGACCCCTACAACATACTTTGAAATCATCAAAATCTGTGCGCATCATGTTTGGTGGTGCCCTTGTAAGTATATTCTACGATACTTCTCGGGCCTTTTTTCTATTAATTGTCGGATGGCATTTTGTCAGACATGGCGACGACTGCGGTTTTTGATAGTGGGATATTTTAATACGAAATTTTAACTTTTTAATTATTAAATTTTTTGATAAAATTTTTTGACAACCGGACGGGAAGTCTCTCGCAGATTTCATACATACTCAGTTCAAAGCGATAGCTTAATTAGAAGCTGAGATATTAATTATTATTTAATTAATTGGTTTATTGCTATCAAATGCGTCGATTAAAATGAAGACACGTGCCTTTTTAACCACGAAATAATTTAAATTAGGAAATCTAACAATTTGCGTGGGGTTTTTGAACAGCGCTATGAGATAAGTATAACTCATTCATCATCGGTATTCATCGGTATTCATAATCAGTATTCATACCACTATTTTCGAATAGTAATTTCAGGAAATATCTTAAATTATTCGTTAAGAGACCGACATTCGATCTGTTTGAAACTTTAAGATAGTTTATAACACATAAGATAAGATAAGATAAGATAAGATAAATTGTAAAAAAGAATGGAGTGTGATATTTTGAGGAGGGGGGGGGGGGCGGGTGGAGATAGATTTATTTTTAAAATCTTAGCGCTTTTTACCGCAGCAAATGTTTTAAATTCTTGGTTAAGACCGCAACCATCCCGACCCATGTATGTACGGAAAGACTGCGTGAAGGAGTTTCGTTGAGATATGCTTTTGTTAAGAATAGAGTGCGCTCCCTGGTGGTGGAATGTGGAACTAACATAACACGATTTTGTTAAAATTAGGAAGTCTAACAACTCGATCTGTTTGAAACGTTAAGATATTTTATACCACATAAGATAAAGTGTAAAGAATAATGACGCGTGAAATTCCGGGGAGGGGGCGGTAGATTTCTATATAAAACGTTAGCGTTTCTGACCGCTTTAGGTGTCTTTTTTGAGGGAGTCTTGAGATATATGCTACTTATTTAATATAAAATTGTCTAAAGTTTAGTTACCATTATTTCCGAATAGTAATTTCAGCAAATATCTTAATTTCTTATTAAGACCGCCACCACCTCGTGTAACATGTCTACTGATAGGTTGTTTAACGGAGTTTCCTTCCAATACAGTTTTGTTAAGAATAGAATGCGCTCCCTGGTGGTGGAATGTGGAACTAACATAACGCGATTTGGTTAAAATTATGAAATATAAGAAGACGATCTGTTTGAAACTTTAAGATAAGAAACATAAGAACACATAAGAAAAAGTTTATAAAAAATGGCGTGTGAAATTTCGGGTAGGGGGGGGGGGCTCTAATTTCACTAATTGATTTATTTCTATTATATACTTATTTTAAAAGGCAGTCACGTGATGTTTCATTGCAGTATTCTTCTGAACGGTGTCCGAGTTTTAAAAATTCAGCATAAATGTTACTTATTCCAGATAAAAATGTCAGAAGTATTGATACCACTATTTTTAAATAGTAATTTCAGCAAATATATTAAATTCTTTGTTAAGACCGCCTCCCCCCCCCCCGACCCATGTATCTACCGCTAGGTTGTATTAAGGGGTTTCGTTCACATACACTTTTATTAAGAATAGAGTGCGCTCCCTGGTTGTGGAATCTGGGACTAACAGACCGCGATTACATTTAAAGTAGGAATTCCAACAAAGCGATCTGTTTGAAACTTTAAGATAATTTATAACAAATAATAAAAAATTATGAAAAACAATGGCGCGTCACATTCCGGTTGGAAGGGGGAGGGGAAGGGGCGCGAACAAAATTAGGCATTATAACAGGGCGTTTTGTACTTTTTTGCGTGCTAGTTTTTGATAGAGTGATGAGAAAACTATTACTTATTCAATATAAAAAATTATAAGTGTTCATACCACTATTTTCGAATAGTAATTTAAGCAAATATCTTAAATTCTTGGTTAAGACCGCCACCCCCTCGACTAGCATATCTACTGATAAGTTGTGTAAAGGAGCTCCGTTCAGATACGCTTTTGTTAAGAATTAGAGTGCGCTCCCTGGTGATGGAATGTGGCACTAACCAACCGCGATTTCGTTTAAAGTAGCAAATCTAACAATGCAATCTGTTTTAAATTTAAGATACTTTATAACACATGATAAAAAAGTATAAAGAAGAATAGCGTGTTCGAAGAAGAATGCTTCAAGGGGGAAGGCTGAGGGAGGGGGGTGAACAAAATTAGGAAATATAGCTGGACGATCTGTTTGAAACTTTAATATAGCTTATAAAATATAACAAAAATTTTAAACATCATGCCGTGTCAAAAATCATGGTGACCATTACCCCACTTCGCCACCCCAAGGGGGGCACTTTTATATATTTGGCATATACCCGTCATGTGATATATCGTAGCATTTCGGGGGGGGGGGGAGGCACGAACAAAATTAGGAAATATAACAAGGCGAATCTGTTTGAAGCTTAACGATAGTTTAGAAAGGGTTTGCCAAAATTTAGAAGATGTTCCATGGCGATAAATGTATTGTACGTTTTGAAAGGAATATTAAACGAAACTCTTTGTGCGATCTAAGATCAGACTTACCCACTTGTTTTCTGTTTACGTTTACCTGATTCCTTTTGTTTTGATGTAGATGGAAAATTCACTATCCCAACGTTTGTATCAACATTCTAGTCAATTTCATTAGCTAATTTATCTGCTTGTAAATCACAATCAGTCTCCTCATAAGTATCTGAACCGTTTTTAAACAGAAGGTTTGGATCAAAAGGTGGATCGTCATCGCGGCCATTGTAAGAAATTCCACTTTCACTTGACAATACAATCCATATTTCTTCTATTAATATTTATTTTAGTGTCTTTGCTTTAAAATGTATTTTGAACACGATGAGACTTTATCAGAACAATTTTTTTATGAAGGAATAAACAAAAAGCAAGATGAAATAATCAACAAATTCATTGAACAGAATACTAAAACTGTAAATAAAAGCGGATCTCAATTCATGGTGTTGCCAAATGGCAACAAAAGTTTATTCGCATGGATATAATATTTGTTGCAAAACACCTTACTGAAAATTATTTAAAACAACTTTTAAAAGCATATTCTTTTGAAAAAGATTTTTTTCAAATGAAATTTTGCATTTTAAGTATTTTTTATTTGTGTTAGAAATCCATCTATAGATAGGAAAATGGAAGACTTCAAAAGTTCTTTTTTATTTGTAACTGATAAACAACTATTATCACCTATGGTATTTTTTATGAACTAAACCTAAGTATAGGGTCAAAATAAATACGTAAAGCATAAAGTTTTTATGAGGCAACGGTAAATAAATAATAAGGATAGAAAATTTAATTTGTTGCCAATTGGCAACAGTATGCACTAGAGGGTTAAGGTGATTTAGAGCAGAACTTTGAATCCCTTCGCACTAGAAAGCAAATTATGCTGTATTAAACAAATTCATTAACTAGCTATATATAACAACAAGCTCTGTTTTTTTCTGAAGAATAAGAATTTCATCACTTCATTTACGAAATCGTTCTTTAATTTCCTTCGTAAATGGAACTTGACTAAGCCAACCGTTTAACTCATCAGTATAGATGTTAACGACAGAGAAGTAGCGAGATAATGATTTCGCGCATCTCGTTTCCAGATAATTTTGTTTTGCTTCGCTAATACCTAATTACTATCCAATAATCACATGTTATAGCAATGTTGTCGCATTTTGGATAAATTTAGACTATGTGTATTCCTTCATTTGCGAAAATGAGCAGGGAATATATATATATATATATATATATATATATTTTTTTTTTTTTTTTTTTTTTTTTGACATAGCATTTGGAAAGTTCTGTTCTGAAAAATGCATTAATGTCAAAAGATAATAAAGGTCTAAGATTTAAATAAAAAAGAAAAGAAAAGCAATTAAATTTGCATTATATTTATTAGTTATTTCATAAAACTTTAGATAGTAAATGAAACCAATCAAAGGAGGTTAAACATTTCTTTTCTATATACAGGGTGTTTAATAAAAATGGGGAGATTTTTAAGAGGTGGTTTTACACATCCATACAAACAACTTTAATCAGAGAATGCATAGTAGAAAATAAAACGCACAGGCGCTGGCGCATATGGAAACATTTGCCATGCAAAGGTTCAATCTCCATTCTCATGAGAAGAACAAAGCATGCAAATGTGATATGGGTAAGAAGAATAACCCGTATTAAAAATTTCGCCTCGATTAAAACACAAAAGGCCCTGGTCGGAGTGTGGAACTGTCAATTGCGGTAGGAACGTATCTGAAGATTTTCTCCCTCACTATTAGGGGAAATGCTGATATGCATTTTATCTACGGAACTGCAAAAGAAAATGGCTCAGGAGTTCAATGTTTGCACGAAAAGCGGTTTCCCATTTTGCTCTTTTCACTTAATCGTTCTTTGTGGGTTTTTTTTTTTTTTTTTTTTTTTTTTGCCTCTTATAACAATATCACATTCGGTACCCTCTAGAACTTTAGCATTTTAGTTCGACCTTACATTCTTTGGCGAAAGCTGTTTGTTTGAATGTGTACTATCACCTTCCTTAAATGATAGCATAATAAAGCGAATTAAACTATTTTATAAAACTGGTGTGAATCAAACAAAAAAGAATAAAATGAACAAAAGACACAGCCCGTCAATATCACGGGAGCGAGAATTAAGGGGTTAAAGTACTTTCTCGGGTCTGGTTACTCAAGTTTACAAATACACCATCAAATCCGCGGTTAGGGTTGTTCGGGTTGGCGCATATTTAATTTTTTTTTTTTTTTATTTACTTTTTTTTTTTGCATTGGGGTTTTAAATGAACTTCAGATCTATTTTTCAAGTTCGAGTCCGATAATAAATCAACATAACTAAATAAAAACACGAAGGTAAGAAACAAAAGCTTAATGTTGGCATTATTTTTTCATTTAAATATAAGTTGTAGTAGATAAAGCTACAAATAATTTTAATGAAAAGCAATTGAAAAGGAATAATTATAAACCCTAATGACTCGAAGATAAGTGTTGAGGACAGATGCTTTGATCATATTAAAGCGGAAATTTTTTAATAATATCACGTAATACCACGGTAACATCTGTCTATACTATGAAGACAGGATGTGCCAAAACTAAATCTTACGAGCTGCAAACCATTCCAAAATATCGGTCACGGTGAATTCACGACGGAGTCATGAATTGATCGTTATCCACGTGGCGGAAAATACTGTGCCCCCCTCCAAATATATATATATAGATATATATATAGACCATGTTTTCGTTGCGTTGATGGATGTAATTATTTTGGAGACGTCACAGTTACGTCAAATCGATAGTTGTGTTCGTACCCAGTTATAAATTAAAAATATTCAAGAACTGCTTTTCAGATAATTGTAACAGTGTATGTTTATGCATCTGCAAAGCATTTTTAACCTTCCGTCTACCAGACGGGTCCATTGGACCCGACATGTACATTCAAAATATTTATTCAAACCAGAAATTTCTTCAAAACAAACTAAATGTATAAATCAGACAATATTAAGTTAAATAAACAAATTAAATAGTTTTAAGTAAAAATTCTGGTGTAGAATGTTTTTATAAAACTTGAGTAAAATTTCCGGTAGTTCTAGGGTTAATTACGTAATTTCATTTTAGCTAAAAATACCGAAAGCCTTAAAATGTCTAAAATATATAAAAGTTACTTGAAATGGAATCTCAAATTTCATTATCTAATGGATTTAATTAAACTCCATTAGAAATGTAGTCTGAGGGGGGGGGGGGGGGGAATCGAACATTTCAACTTTTGGCATTAAAGCGGCAAGAAATAAATTACAAAAATTTTGCAAATTTGAATCTATTAGATAAAATAGTCTATTCCAGAGAAATCATTTCAAAATCCGACGCCCAGCAGAGCTTCGAACGAGAAACCTTTTGAAATGTAGGGAAAATACGCTGCCACAGATCCATCTAGCCTATGCGAAAAACAATGAAATTAAGGGTCTCTTTTAAAATATAAATCCCAGAAATGGTTGGATGTCATTAAATTAATCAACTAATTAAAATGATATTCATACATGGAAATTATTCCAGAGAGAAACATTCGCCTTGCATACAATAAAATGATCTAAGACATTTTTCAATATTTTATGATTTGTTATGTGAATTTTATAAGTATTCAAAATTTGAAGTATTTAACTAGTTACCGATAACAGGATCAGGATCACTCTGCCAGGGAGCCAACCAAAAATGGCATAGGCATGAACCCCTGACAGAAAAGTACCCTCTGCGACCTGCAAAACCACAGCTGGGGAATAGCCCAAGAAATACAATGACAAAAAAAAAAAAAAAAAAAAAAAAAAAAACTTACAAAGAGCGCCCTGGCGCAGGAAAAGTGGTTAAAATAAAACAAAGATTAAAAATCAAAATTTATATTTTATAAACGAAAAATGCTTATTTAGTTCGTTGTAAATAAGTCTGAGTCTGTGATAATTTGATTTCGAGAGCAGTATGTTACGCATGTTCCAGCTAAGTGTCCGGTTACGGATAAAGTTAAATGAAGTAGGCATCAATGGACATTTACCAAACAGATAATGTTTGACATCACCGATGTTTCCACATAGGCATTTATCACTCTGGCGTTTTCCCCTTTTATAAAGATAACTAGGAAATGCCCCATGTGCAGATATAAAATAGGCATGGACTTGCGAGAAACACAAAAATGAGGTATCCACTTTTTTAATAATACCATGCGTGTCTCTTCCCTTATCGCTATAAGACCATTCGTTTTGCCAAATTTTAATAATATTGCTTTTGTAGAACTGCTTCACAAACGAAACAGGGATAGGAATGTTTATTTCAGCATCAAATGTACCAGTCTCAGTGACTGATTTGGCAAGGTAGTCTGCGCGCTCATTTCCGACGAAACCAACGTGGGATTTAATCCAGCCTATATTAATAGTTTTATTATGCAATAGTCGTAAATTCGTATAAATATTAAAAAGAATTTCGTCCGTTGGAAAAAGATTTTGAAGCGCTTGAACTGAGGACAAGCTGTCTGTATAAATGTGGAATACACTGTATGAGGAGTCTCTACACCACTCAATTGCGGAATCTAAGGCGGTAAGTTCAGCCTGGTATACCGTATTAAATAATTTAAGTCTAATTCTCTTCTCAAAGATAATATCTTCTTTCAAAAATACCACAAAAGCCGCTCCAACGCCCGTAGGCATCTTAGAACCATCTGTATATAAAACTGGGTGGTTGTACAAAGGGACCTTCTCAGTAATAGCACGTACGAAATTGACATGATGATCATAATAAAAGTAGGGATAGTGAAAAGTATAAACTTTTTTCATCAAACGATCTGTTGAAACATGAACATCTTCTATCCAATCTGAACCATCATTATTCTGAACTTCAAAACATAAAGCCAGTTGTTTTAATTCTACTTCGATTGGAGGAACTCCTGAAAGTACACAAAGTGCCTGTGTTGATATTGACCGATATGCGCGAATGATAGATAAGAGACATAGCCTTTGGCATGAGGATAAACGCTTAATTCCATGGCTCCGTAAATCATTAAACCAAATTTCGTAACCGTAAGTAATCTGTTTCTTTAGCACTGAATTGTACCAAATTTTTAGAAACTCAAGTGGTAATCCTTTATCACGAATTCTTGTCTTTTGGATATTACAAGTAAAATCTTTTATTTTATCGCGGGCCATATCGAGATGTTCCAACCAATGGAATCTACTGTCAAGATAAAATCCCAAGTACAGCAAATTATCCTTAACAGATATGCTCCTACCCTGGAGTTTAAAAATAGGTCGACGCTTTCTTGATATATATTTTCCAAAAAGCATTGAAGCAGATTTTTCAACACTAATTGACAGATGTAAGCCACTACAGGCTGCAGCAAAGTGGGAAATGCTAGCATTGATGGTATTCTCAAGTGCAGGTCTTGTATCACTGCCTTCAACAATAACAGAGTCATCAGCATAAGAAATAATTTTTTGACTGTGTCGCTTATAAGTTTTGATAATCTTATCAGCAACAATGGTCCAAAGCAGGGGTCCTAAACAGGAACCCTGCGGGCAGCCCCGGAAGATTCTAAACCATCTTATGCCTCTAACAAACTTGAATCCTATGAGACGATGACTGATATAATTCTTTAAAGTCGTTTTTAAATACTCATAAATCGGAAGTTCATCAATTAATTCAGCCAAGATAAACCAATCCATCTCATCAAAGGCTCCAACCACGTCAAAAGAGATGAGCGAACAATATTTGAATTCTGAAAGTGTTTCCTTAATTATTTTTTTTAGAGCTGCAAGAGCTGAAATTGTGCTGCGTGATTCTCTAAAACCATGCTGTCCATCATCCAAATATGACATAGATTCCAACATTGTAACGGTTCGGATTTTAACTATTCTTTCAAAAACCTTTGCAATGATAGGAAGAAGTGTTATTGGTCTATAAGATTTCGGTAACTTGGGATCACGGTTACGTTTGCGAAAAAATATTATAATGCCTTTCTTCCAGCATTTCGGGAAGTGACCAAACTTCAAACAGGTATTGAATAAAGAAATCATAAAAGCTGTAAAATTTTTACAAAGGTTCTTGATAATCAGCGCATCTATCTCATCGTAACCGGGAGCCTTATTATTTCCTTGTCGACTAATAGCAAAAAATAATTCTCTTTTAGTAATTGGAACAAAATCATCAGAATCTTCAAAATTAACATTACAGATATATTCAAATGTATTCAGAGGAGGATTATTTACCTCAAAGTGCTCTGACATAAGATTTTCCGCAATATCATCATATGAATCAAAGACTTGAGAGTTTTCAAGAGTGGTAAAAATTAAATCATTCTTAGATAAAGATTTTTTTGAAATAAATTTGTATAGACTTCCGTAAACATTGTCTGTCTTCTCACAAAAACCTACCCAGGCAGAACGCTTAGCTTTTCTCAGATTTTGTTTATACATTCTTCTGGCAGCTATATACTTTTGTTTATACTGTAAATTATCAATGTTTTTCATATACCGTTTGTACAAGGCATTAACCCTATTACGTTCTTTTCTAAGAGAACTGTCATACCAGTTTACAGTAGGAGTATGTTGTATAACGCCACGCTTAAAACACTTCATCATAAGTACTTGTAATAAATCATTAAAATCCTCCATCCAAACATCTAATGAAGAAGAATTTAAAATTCTTGCTAATGAATGGGAAAGAACTGACAATTTGTCTGCAAAAAGGCTATTAAATTTCTTCATATTCTTATTTTTTGTTTTAAATCTGCCATGACTAATCTGTAACGGAATAGAAGAGAGGGTAATCGGATATAACGATGATCACTGTACGAAAAGTTTTTATCATCAACTGTCCAATTATCAAGTAACGAGAGAACGTCTAAACCCGCCAGGGTCAAATCCGGACGACCCTTCCTGTTATCTTGTACATAAGTATGTTCTGAATCAGGAGAGTTCATAATTGACAGATTAGTAATCATCAAGTACTCCAGAAGGACCTCCGCGCGGTCGGACTCTCTTGAATAGCCCATTGAAAGCAACGGCACATTAAAATCTCCACCGATAAGCACTCTGTTACAATCAGAATAATGATGACACCAAGTTCTTAAATCAGCTTCAAGATTGCCTGAAGGTGCAGAATATAGCGAACCAATAATAAAGTAGCCGTTCTCAACTGTAATATTTATAAACACACTGTTTTCCAAACTAAGACTCTTCACACATGCATAGGTCTTAAAAGGACATACAATAGCAGCAGAACAAGAAGAAGACAAAAAACAAAGCCATTCAGGAGGCAAGCCAACGAAAGAACTATTAAAAATATAAGGGTCTTGACAGAGAGCAAAGTGGATGTTAAAGTTAACCATATAGTGAATAAGAGCATTGGTTGCATCAGAACAATGGTGAAGATTGATCTGAACAAAGTTAAGTTCAGACAAAGATTGAGAAGAACCCAAGACAACTATCACAACCGTTTAGCAAGTTGATCAGAACGGTACGCCTTAAACTGTGGACAGTCCGGACTGTCCGCTCTATGATCAGCGTCCAAATCAATGTCAGTAACACCCATACAATTGATACACATCTCAGTAAGCACTTTACAATCCTTAATTGTATGGTCTCCAGCACACTTAACACACTTGACTGGGTTCTCACACTTAGAAGCAACATGACCAAAAGTCTGACAATTGTAACACCGTATGATCGGAACAAACTCAACCACACGGTACCTTTCTAAGTCGATACATATACGGCGTCTTTTAATAACGAATTGAGAGACCTCCTTACTAACTCCAATCAGCCAGTTAGTTTTCCCAGCCTTTGTTGTAATACGTCTGATTATATCCATATCCAAATCTTTCTGTAAATCACCAGGCTCACCCCTACTAGCCTCATTCACCAATTTACTCAGCGATTTCCGAACCAAATCCTCATTAACTTCCGGATCGACACTCATAATCAAAATTCTCTCGAGTCTTCTTCTTGGAACAGTAACCTTAATTCTGCCCTTTAAATTATCAGATTCCACCAATACCTCCTTCAACCTCTCCGAATCTGCCCTTGTCTGCACCTTCAGAATAAGCTGACCAGCCTTGGTTACCACGGCATCATCAGGAACCGGCACATCAGATTTAGAGCGACAAATACCTTTAATATCCTTTTTAATAGTATCCAAAGAATCCTCCCCAGAAGAAGTGACTATCACTGAAAAATCAGACTCTCTTGACACCTTTGGAGTCGAAACAGCAGCATGTTGCGAAACATCCAGCTGACCAGTTGGTCTTGATCTTGAAAATTTATCAGCAAGAGCCTCATATGCCTTATTATGCGTTATCAAAGTCTTTAATTTAGTCTCACTTGACACACAATCGCGATGTGCTTTAACAAGGCAAATGGTGATAAAATCCATACACTTCTTCATCATGCCCATTATATCAGCAGTAACTTTACCACTCTTATTATTCCTCTGGGACTCAAGCGTTTCGTATATATAAGAATTTATCCTACTAACGGCAGCAGGAAATTCCAAAACACCAGCCTCATCCAACACCTCCTTCGTCGCTTTCTCCATCTTAGCCATAACTAACGCAAAAAAGGCAAACGAGATAATAACCAATCACCAACAACAGCAATGTATACACAAAAATCTCAAAAATACGAAATAACAATCACAAAAGAAAATCAAAGGCAAAGACTTACAATTTACGTCGATATCTAAGCGGTTGGTTACAGTCAGAACATACTTTCATCATATATAAGAACACTATCTACTGGATAGGAAAAGAAACAAATGATCCAACAAACGAACAGAAGAACTGGGTGACTAATAAAGTCTCTTAAACAAATAAATGAATAAGCGCCGCTTAAACTGATCAAAACCCAAATGCCGCTTAATAGGATCAAAACAAAAACAAAATAGCTTGAAGCCTCTTAGCTCCCGGGACACGTGACATATTCATAAAGCACAACTAAAACGTAACCTAGCAACCAACAAAGTAAACTAAAACTTACTAACACCGGAAAACAACCTGTACAATAGAGAAGACTCCACAAGAACAAATCTCCACCTCAGTAAAAATACAAACAATCCACAGAAGAAACAGAACCACCCAACCTTGACACGTTAACTAAGATGGCGACGTAAACAGTAGCAGAACGCGAAAACGCCCACTACAGAAAACATATGAAAAAGGATAATAAACTCAAGTAAAATACATTGAAACCAAGGTAAGAGCTATATTTAAGTAATATAAGTAATTAAGTTAGAAAATAAATGAAAAATTAGTACTTAAATAGCCTGTAAGATAACTCACAAGGCTAAATAAATGAATACTGGACTGTCGGAGCAATGAAAATTTTCAAAGTCCGATTAAAGCAAAAATAAGCAAATAAAATTCAAAATAACTACATAGAAATAAAGAAACAGAAAATAGAAACACTATGCATGTATTACTAGGTCAGAAAAACTATAATTACCACTTTAAATGCAAATGAAGCAGGAGCTTGCAAAAATGCGTATACACCACACACCAATGCAGAGAGAACTTCTAGTTACCGATAACAGACAGACAGAGAAGTGGGGAAAATAGGGTTTTGTCAGAGGAGAGAAACCCTAAAAACTGCACAAAATGTGAACGTATTTAGAACGGCTCATTATGCATAAAAAGCGAAAACTGAATTGTGCATATGAAGTGCATGAACTATATTAGACACAAAGTTACACAAAATAGATTGTGTTCAAAAATACAAAAAATATCGTCCATGGAGCATTTCAAAAACATATGTATTTCTTGATACGAGAGAATTGTCTTTTCTCCCTACAAGGTGGGATCGAACTCATCAACTGAGGTTTGAGAATCAAGCCTGCTACTAGTCTTTCCACTGTGATAGAGCTTATATATGATTTTACATGTAGCTAATGGATGGTGAATTTGATTCTGATGTGCGTTTATATTTTTATAAGGAGTATGGTAAATTTATAGGTGCTGTTATAAATCCACCAAGTTTTTATTAATGATGTTAATTTATTATTATGGTTTTTCTATGGTATTATTCTTAATAAATAGGTAGAATATGGCTTAATTAATATAATTTATTAGAGAAATTATCTTTGGTTAATGACTGGTTTGAATATGATCTGACTAATTTGTTGCTAATAAATTAAAAAAATTGATGTAAATTTTGGGGAGATTTTGTCAACTTGAGATGGTGGTTAGGATTTTAACATTTTAGTATTTATAAAGGGGAATTATTCATACATATTTTCAATTCAATTGCTATACATATATTTCTTAAATTAAAAATCCCTCATTGAATTTTGGAATTTAATCGACTCAAGATTCTTTTCTTCATCTCTTCCCCTACCCCACCTAATTTGACATTTAGTAAACTAAATTTTATTTTCTTTGATTTTGAAAGACATGAAATATTCATTCTTTTCTAGTAACTTTAAAAAAAATACAGCGAAAAAAATTCCGTTCTGGAATTATTTTTATGTTTATTTCTTAGGAACTTATCTGAAACGGGTTTTTCAAGCAAATGTTGAATTCAGGCGGCGGGGATATCTCCCCTCACCCGCGGGTTTGGAATTTTAATAAACTAAATTTTCTTTTTCTCGGATTTTGAAAGACATAGTGCATATCTTTTTATTTTCGAGTAACTTAAAATAATTAATCTCTAAGAGGAAAGGTGAATTAAGAACTTACCGTATAATGTGTGGGGGTGTGGGGTTAATCCCGATGAAATTTAATGTTTACATTCAGTAAAATTTTAATACACAGATTTTTTTTGTTCATAAAAATGCACAAATTTTACAAACATTGAATATGTACTTATTTTAAACAAAAATGAACATATAGTTTTTGAAAACATAGAATATGCAATTTTTGGTGTGCATCAAACATGCAGATGAATTGCACAAAAGGTGTCTATTTTGGAAATATTCAAAAATATTCACTCTTTACGACAGATTGTGTACAATCCATCCTTTTATTCAAAAACGTGCAAAATTTTTCTATCTCATTTCAGTCAATATCTGAACGATTTTTTTTCCATTTTTTTTTTCTTTCTTTTTATAATTTTTTATAGATCATGCTTCCCTAAATTAATTGCTACTCTTTCAGGAACTTGAATACAGAATATTTCGTAGATGCAGTAACTCCGGAAATATAATTAAGACATATGACACCGTAGTTAAAAAAGTAAATCGCTATTATATAGCAGGGAATATAACCCATATTTTGTAAACATTTATATTTTAATCAGTTTTCCCTAGACGCAACAAATAATAATCATAAGTTAACATGATGAAGGACTTTTTTGCATAAATTCACACATAATTTCACTCCTCGATTCATGAAATTCCGATTACCACAGCAAAAGAAGATTTTCCTTTCTTTTTACCACGTATGTTTGCGGTATTGCTCCATTACATTTGTAAAATCTCTAATGTAGGGACACTGAGTCAGTGCTTCTTTTGTCATAGCGATAATACATTCCAACAAAATTTTGTTTTAACGTATCTTTATATAGTTTGTAAATTGTAAGCAAAACATCGTGGATTCACGAAGGCAGTTACACTTACTGGTGTACCTGGCTTACATTTTTCAATACAATTTGAACCGGAATCGATACATCAGTGTCAGTTAACTTTCAAATGTAAAAACGTGCGCCGAAATTATACCATGTATGCGCTTTTGAACCATGGATAACCCATTCACTGAGCTGCATTTTTCACTGAATGCTTGCGTTATTTTATAATGTATAATTTTGTGCATTTAACACAGTTTTTAAAACCTGGAATAATGGTTATACTCTCAAGCTTTAACTTAATACTGCGTGTTCAACAAGCTTCAAACACACTTCAATGTTTTACCTGTTGGAGACGTACATGCGATGCAAATTTCAGAAGTATTCAAAATGGTATACCAGGTAAGAGTGTGTTGAGAGAAATAGCTTTTACATTAAGGTTCCTAAAGTTAAAGGTTTATAATTTTATAAGGTTAATGTTTCCCATAAATTATAGTTAGAAAAAAATTCTCTATGCTCACAAAAGGGAAAAATCCATTTTTTTACAACTAAAATTCTTTAACTTAACCCATTAACCGCCAAAAAAATAAAATAAAGATTTTCAACTTTTTTGCCGGAAAACGGTTGCCACCACAAATTTTCAAAGACATGCTTCGCTTTATATAGCCCTTTGCACCCGAGGGACCCGCTGCGGAGAGGTAATCTTGCTTCGCAAAATTTGTTTTTGGCACCAGTATTAAAGGAAAATAAAATGTACCTTATTTAATGAGAGCATTTTTGAAATTGTGTACTTGAACGAAACATCTTTTAAAAAAGTGGTGCCGATCAAATAAAATTTGTGTGAGAGACGCCGAGTTCAATGGGTTAATGACTAACAAGGGAACCACTTTAGGTGTTGCTCGCACCTATAATCGAGACCTGGTGCATTTTGTAGCCCTATGCATAAAAGTTAGAGAACCGATAAAAATTCTTTGTTAAAATCATATTTTATATATTTTTTTATATTTATAATTTTTTATTATTGGATTTTTATTTGTTAATTTTACACCAAAAGAGAGTTAAGTTGCCAGATATGGCACTTCAAAATTTTCACTAGCTTTATACTTGTAATAGGTTTACGTCCAAAACATTACAACACGGTGCGTAGCGAAAAAACTGAGCTAGGGTAGCCGGAAAACTGTACGGGACGAAAAAGACGCTAATCTTTCCCGCCAAATATGTAAATATAATATTGTATTTTTTTTTTAATCAAATTCGTAGGTTCTTGAAGGAATTTTAAAACTTTTTTCAACATTTTATAGTTATTATTGACTAATTTATATTTTTAACTATTTTTTTAAAAAAAATCTTTTACTTTAGACGCCCGAAAAGTGGTCTCGAAAATTGCATTTTCAGAAAGTTAATCTGCTGTAAAATCAAAAAATATTATTTTAACAAAAAAATTTTATCGATTCCCAAACTTTCTAATATAGAGCTTTAAAATGCACCAGGTTTCAATACTAGGTGCGAGCAACACCTAAAGTGGTTCCCTTGTAAGATTTTATTTTTATAATGTAAGGCAACTTTGTAAACTTAAAAATAGTGGTAGATTGATAGTTAGTTCAACCATGCACATTTATTTTTACTGTTGCGTCAACGCAACACCAGCTGATAATGAATTAAGATACTTTGAATTTTATAACTTTTTTAGCTTTCTGGACTAAGAACTGAAAAATGCGTTTTTAGTGCCGGAAAGATCCGAAGTTTCATAAAGTTCAAAGTAACATAAGTTAGAGAATTGTAGTCGTTAAAGAATGCAATTTTCGCTGTTGTACTTTTCAGATCACGGAGAAAAGTCTGCTAAATATAACTAAAGACTCAGAGGCCGTATAAAATTAGAAAAGGTGTAACCTTTTGAAAACTGATGGCAGAGTTATTTTATACACATATCTTAATTTCTGCCTTATTTTGAACATTTTTGCAGTTTACGCTGCCTGCGTATCTCTCACAGCTAAAGCATTAAAGCGTATTTCAATCTCTTTTTGGACACCCGATAAATATATATATAAAATTAAAATCATATTGTAATAATCAAACTTAATTAGCAATTAAAAATATTACACAGAAAACACCAATTATAATTCTGCAATTTCGACGGATAGTCAAAGGGGTTTAATACTTTTGCGTGCTGAATTAACCCTTCCAGGGGCAAAGAACTTGAATTGCTAAAATTTTGAAATGATTGAATGACACCGGAATTTACCAACGAATTGATTTAGAAATAAGAAAATGTTATAGTTAAGACCAATAGTGAGCGGACATTTTTTGTACTAAAAATCTGGTGTCAATGTGGCATTTGAGAATTAAAATTAAGTGGTTTAATAAACATACAACAGCCCTTTATAGGGTAATCCGTGTTTACTCCAAACGACGTATGGAAAATTTTTGGGAGTTGGCTGTATCTTTACTTTATTATATTTACTGACAACAGTAATGTGTTAATATTCGTTAGTTTTATACTTATTTAATTATTATTGAAAAACTAAACCTGAGAAAAATAAAACGACAGATTTTCACACATAATTTAGAAAAACAAAAATTTTCAGAACAAATGCCTTTAAAACTCACTTTAGTGTTATTTTCTCTCGATTTGATAATGATGTACCTATCATTTTCTGACGAAGTTATTTGTAAAAAGGAAACCATGTCATGAAACTGAATGAAACTTTAAAATAAACTTTTCAAAAATCATAATAAACATTTATTTTTTGGCAAAACATGTCAATGACTCTTCTTTTATCACTAAAAATTAATTAAAGTTTATGGAAAACATGTTCTTATCGCTAATATTGCACATAAACTTGTAAACTATGTTAAAAATTTGACAGTTATAGAAAAAGTATTTCTTTAAATAAAGATTGTTATCGAGTTTTTTTGAATAACCTAAGTGTTTGTATATGAAAAATATTTTTTGGTACCTTTATTCAATTTCTGTATTTTGGTTTCATTTAACCGTAACCTATAACAGCATGTTATGTAGTCCAAACACATTTCAAAAATATTTTTTTTATTTTTGAAGTAAAGCTTCTTTATATTTGCTTTATAATGGGAAAAATAAAGAGAAATTTTTTATATATAAATAAAGAAAATTTATAATTTCCTGTTAAACAACGAAGAAAGTTCAAAAACTATTTTGATGCAGAAAAAAATTCTTAACCTTTTTCAGTTTCCATTTATCTACTAAAGATTGTTGCGAAGTTTTATCATTTCAGTCGCTTTTTTTGCAGACATGATAACTGAAGCAAAAATAATTAGATAAACACGTTAAACTTTTCCACAAAACTTTGCTACATGTGTCGAAAATTCCAACAAATAAAAGAAAATTTACGATTTTTTCAATTAAAAATTTGTGCATCTTTATAAAATACAGGAAGCTTTTGTTGAAATAGTTTTCTGAAAGGTAAACTGCGTTGCTTATGCCTTTTTAGGCGGATTTCGGGAAAGATATTTAAAAAACCTTACTTATTGTATAATCTGCCGAAAGCGAGTGTAGAAATTTTATCTGGTTAGGAAGGAATAAACTTAATCATAAAAGTAACATAATTTACTATCGAAAAATATTTATTTTAGTTACGGAGACGTAAGACGTAGCTGCCAAATGCTATGATAACTTGTCATCCTTATTTTCTCTAATAGTAATATTAACTTTATTTAATTGCAGATATCTGAAATTACATAAGTACAAGAAAAGGAAGAAAACAAGAAAAACACACAGAAACAAACTACATTTCATTAAGCAAATTATCGCGGTTTGTTTGTTAAAAATACCGAATCTTTCCAATATTGTAATAATGCTTTATTACTTTGTGGTAGCCATGATAAACAAAAACAATATATAAATAATGGGAAGCATACAGCTTATTCTTACGCATTTAATAAATACAATTTGCGGTTCAATTAATACTCGCATTCTTTCCTTATTAATTTATTTACGTGTAATGTTCATTTATACCACACCCATTTCAATTATAATATTTTTTGAATACCAATCACTTTTTAGCCCCGGTACGGTATGCTATTTCTTTCTCCCAGCTTATTTTGTGCCGTCTCCAAAAAATAACTTTACCTTACAGAAGCCAGCCGTAAAACAAAGCAGTACGATTAAATAATCAATAGCAATTTTTTAATCTTCTAAGCATCGCACATTTTTAATTTTTATACCTTCGTATTGGGAAAAAGAAGTACTTTAAACTGCAAGTTGTTTGAAAACTGCATCTCTATTTATTTTTGAAATATTAAATTTTTTGTAGTTTTGGTGACATTTGCTTAATATTGGCAACAGAAGTACTCCATTTCTGTAGAAAGTAAATGAAAAATAGTTGTAAAATATTAATTATATATTTTTGTTGCCATTTTTTCATAACAACCGAAAGAAAACGTAATTAAATTACGTGCTATTTTGAAAAAAATATAAACAAAAGATTTTTGTTAAAACAAGGAGCTATTATAACCTATATTTAATTTTAAGTATCTGTATTAATGTTACAAACAAATGAAATCCTATGAATCATTAGATAGACTTTTTTTGTCAAGTTTCTTTAATGACGGCATCTTTTTGCTGCATTTGTGTATTATTTCGCGACGTCCTATGCATACTTTACTGTAAATGTTTAAGAGTGGATAGTAAAAGTGGAATTCTTAAGCGGATGCGAAAGACGTCATTTTACATAAAATTAAAACGTGTGCTGTAAGTGTTAAAATTGAAATATGTTTTGTACTATTTATATATACACATACAGGTGGTTATCAAAATAATGGAAACACTTATGAATGAAATGGACATTTAAGAATTCCCTTCGTAAGCATTAAAATATAATCTTCGCTACCAAATTTTTTTTAATATAAAAAGTACATGTATTAGGTAGTATGAGAGAGCTCTAGAAGAGTTGTCTACGTTTTGATTTTTTTTGCCAGAAGCGTAAAATGTCAGACCTCACAGATTTTCAAAGAGGCCAAATTGTAGGAACCCGACTAGCTGGAGCAACGGTGACCGAAACATCCCAGCTTATAGGCGTTTTAGAGGTACGGTGTCTAAAGTCATGACAGCATACACACAGCGCGGAAAGACAAGCTCAGCAAAGCAAAATAGTGGACGGAAGGAGAAGCTGAGTGAAAGAGACCGACGGGTATTGAAGCGGATTGTAATGTCTAAAAAGAAAACAACTGCAGCCAAAGTGACCGCAGAGCTCAATCAGCATCTGGATTCTCCAGTGTCAACAATTACAGTTCGCAGATACCTTCATAAAGAGAACATTTACGGCAGAACAGCAATTCCCAAGCCACTTGTCACAGATGCTAATGCCAAACGTCGTGTAGAGAGGTGCCACAACCACAAAACCTGGTCGATTGATAAGTGGAAGACTGTTATATGGTCAGACGAATCATCTTTCACATTGTTCCCCACAACAGGACGAGTACATATCTGGAGAACACCTGCACAAGCGTATGATCCTGATTGCCTCCGTCCAACTGTCAAGCATGGAGGTGGATCGGTCATGGTATGGGCAGCCGTGTCATGGTTTTCTGCTGGTCCAATCGTAACCCTGAAAGGAAGGATCACTGGGGAGAAGTATAGAGAAGTTTTAGCTGACCAGGTCCATCCCATGATGCAAATTTTGTTTCCTGCAGGAGATGGAATTTTCCAGGATGATAATGCCCCTATTCATGCAGCCAGAGTTGTCCAATCATGGTTTGATGAACATGAGGATGAGGTGGAACATCTACCTTGGCCCGCACAGCCCCCAGACCTCAACATAATCGAACCGTTGTGGTCTATTTTAGAGCTTTCAATCCGGAATCGATATCCTCCACCGACATCTCTCACGGAACTTTCACAATATCTCCATGAAGAATGGTACAATATTCCTCTAAACACTATTCAGAATTTGTATGATTCGATTCCCAGGCGAATCCAAGCTGTATTACATGCCAAAGGCGGTCCTACGCCATATTAATAAAGAATTCCTTCAAAATCTAGGGTGTTTCCATTATTTTGATAACCACCTGTATATATATATATATATTTATCGGGGGCGGCACTCAATTCTGAAAAAGCAGAATTCCTGTTTTCTAGTTTTATGAATATTCTGGGACTTTATTTTTAGAAAATCTAGCAGAAGCCTATACATGATTTTTTTTTTTTTTTTTTAACCTTGCATACTGTAAGAAAAACGTGTGCCTGAACTCGGAGAGGGGGGGGGGGATTGTAAACATTAGAAACTGATAAAAAATATTTAGGAAAAACTGGTTTGCACAACAGCAGAATAATTACGCAAAATTAGTCTTGATGTAATTAACCCTTTACACTCGAGGGCTGCGGAGCGGAGACATAATCTGTCTTTGCAAAATTTGTTTTTGGCACCAGTAATAAAGGAAAATATATGTACCTTATTTAATCAGAGTATTTTTAAAATTGTATACTTGAACGAAACTTCTTTTGAAAAAGGGGTGCCTATCGAATAAAATTTGTGTAAGAGAAGCCGAGCGCAAAAGGTTAATAATATAGTTTAACACTAGGACGCCCGGACATTTTACACAAGCTTCACAAAAATATTCCGCACCAGAATTTTTATTTAAAATTATTTAACTGATTTATTTAATGTATTTCTGCGTGGTTTAAATTTAACTTATTTTATGAAAAAATTTATGGCTCCAATTGGCATTTAATAATTTGGTCGGAGTCGATTCGACTCCTTCCGGGCGTTCTAGAGTTATATAGTAAATTTAAATTTAGTACCCAATTTTGCGATATTGTTGAATACAGAGCATAGGTGCCAAGTTGCCACTAATCCTCCGTAATATGTGGGTTAATTTAACCCTGGTTTAACACATTTCGTACCGGATTTTTTTTTTTTCAGAGATGAAATTAAATAAGTTCCACGTAGAAAACTGGAATTAAATAAATAAAGATTCATCAAATAATTGTTCTTGTTCGAAACTTTGTTAAACTGGATTAAATTAATCCACGCATTACGGAAGATTAGTGCGAGCTTGGCACCTCTGACAGAGGATGGGATGTGAAATTGGGTAACAGGCCAATTTCCGTTATACTTCAGCGCTCTTTCAGTAAACAAATATAATATAATTTTCATTTTCTAAAGTATTAAAAATTTTTCTTTCAAAACGGAACTATTCTATTGTCTAAAGTAATAAAGAGAACTAAAATAATATAGGTCATCTTATCTTTCAAAACTCTTCTCCATGGCTAGACATTGAAAAGTATTTTTATTTTCACCAGAAGTTGTGTTTTCAACAGTTAATCAGAAAAAATAAGTCTACGCACTTTCAATATGATGATTTAGAGCACGAATGTATCCATATGCTTACTAGTGGCTTTAAAAGTGACCACAAATTTAAGAGGTTTTAAGTTCGAATCATGATTAAGAATAGATGATTGTGTTCTATCGGATTTCAACTTTCAACAGAAGTTCTGTTTGTTTGTTTGTTTGTTTTTTTACAAATATTACGAAGATTTCAACAGTATGTGACTGCAGCTGATGGTACATGAAAAGTTAGTTCAACCCAGCACAAATTTCTTTACAGATAAGAAAATGTTGAGCTAATTCTATATTTAATGTTTTTATTTCATCCATACACAATGATCTGTTCATACTGATCATGGAACGAAACAGCGATATCCGTAGCCGAGTTCGTAAGCACTTTCTGATTTGATAAAAGACGCATTGTAAAGGAAAAAAAAACTTTTGATTGACACTACAGTGTCCGTATTTTTACAGAATTTTTCTTCTGTGATGAAGTGAGTTTATGGATGCATCAGAAAGCAGTGAGTATGGATTTAAGAACAATCTTGATAAATAATATTGCTAAATGTCAAGTATATGTACCATTCTCTCTAAGGCTTGTGGATTTTTTATATCATTTCTCCCTAATCCAGGGCTCCCACTCGTCCGTGTTTTGAAAACCAGTGAATTTTTAGAAAGAAATTCGTGGTACGTTTCTGCAACAATTTCAACAAAAACGCTCCTCCTGGTATGTTTCTACGAAATTTATAAACAAGATTTTTCTTTAAATAAAAGTGGTGTTAAAAACACGGACCGAGTGGGAGCCCTGCTAATCACTTTTTTTTCGAATGTATAATTTCTGTATTTGTTTCTTCTGAAGCTAATACTGAAAATAAATTATACAGATTAAAAAAAAATGAAAATTTAGCATTATTTGTGAAGGAATAGTTCATAATACTTTTTTACTCATTTATTAAAATCAGTTTTATCGGAATAAAATCGGTTAAAATATTGAAACTGTACTGATAATCAACGGAAATTTTACAGTTTGTATTTACATCATCAAATCCAGCAAGTGGTTGCTAAATTTTTTCTAATGTAATAATGACAGTAAAGGCAAAAGTTATTTAAGAGTTTTAAATTACTACAATATGTATCGTAATTATTAAAATATAGTACGGTTTTACGGAATATTTCATTTCAAAAGGCACATTTTTAAAATACTGACTTTCGTAAATATATCGAAATTTTATTGAATAGGATTTAAAGAGGGAATTCCATTGCTCGTATTTCAGCTATTACAATTAAAAGTTTAAGAAAATTAGGCAATAATTTAAAAATTTTGTACAACTTGAAAAATTGTCAGTTATCTGGCCTCGTACTGATGTCTCAATTTCCGCCGGTTACCTAGCTCGTCTGATACTGCGAATTTCATGGCAATCATGGTCCAAGGCTTGTCACATTTGAATATTTTATGTTTTATACTTTGACTATTTCCAAACAATAATTTACGTGATAAATTTATAGTAGAAATTTACAACGAAGATTATTGTTTGGAAGATAGATGCGGTAAGCAAAAAGTAGTCAAAAATGAAACTCTTACAAAATAAACTTATTAAAAACGCATGAGTCGAATCATATGTATTAAAAAAAACTATCAAATTTATTGTATTATATAAAAATGTATGTTAAAGATGTGAATACATTTGTAAATAGAGAAATTTATTTCAGGCATTTCAGTTATTTCCGGTATTCCAGGATCGGGAAGCGTCAAAAGTTTGTTAATCGAGCTGAACGTAGAATTAGCTTAAGAGGAGTTAGTTAATATATGTACCAAAATCTATATTATAACTAATAGATATAGTACTAACATTTAAGTGGCACAATTAAATGCCAGTGGGCGATATTATTTCCATATTATTTATATATTACTTTTCGATAATGGGCAAAAACCGTATACTTATAAATGACTAAATGTTGTAAATTTAAACGCATTCCATATTCCTAGAAGGAATAGACACATGAAAATATATTAATTAAAAATGAAAATAATTATTTGTGTAATGTTTAACATTAAGATCAGTTCGTCATTAAACAGTTGTATATCTATCATTTTTACTTTTTAAAGGTCGATGTTAAAAATGTCATCATTATTATTATTAGTGTAATGGACTTTCAATTGACAAATTCTGTGAGTTCTTCTCATAAATACTTTAAAAATTAATTTCCTAAAAGTTCATTTTAAATTTGAAATTAGCATGTTATTTTCCTGTTAAAAATATCATTAGATTTTGTTTTATGTACAAAAAATATTGTTTTGCACAGAACATATGAAGTCTGTTTTTTTTTATTTAGAAGAAAACTTATTGGATTGTATACACATTTTTCTTTTTTATATCTTAGATTCCTTGATTCCTGGTGTTGTAAAAACAGTAATTTAATACGCATTAGAAAAAAATCAAAGTTCTATTTACTCCTGTTATGTTGCACCAGATGAGATGGAAAAATCAAAATTAATACTCACATTTCTTGAAACGTTACCAAATCCCAAAGTAAATTCTTCTTTTCAAAAGATTAGCATTTAAATACTGTATGAATTGGTTTTAAATTGTTCTGAACTTTTCGTGATAAATTTATGCGGAAAGTTAAAGAACTTATAGCTGTTTTGAAATAGCTTTCTTGATTCAAAACTGTTTGTTTCAAACAGTGCTTTTATGAAAAAAAAGATGATTGTTTCAATAATGATATTGGCGAATTCGAAAAATGAAAAATATTTGTTCAATTATCTGCCAGGTACCATTTCACTTTCAAGTAAAGCTGTAACTTAAAAAAATGTTATTTTGAAATAAGTAAACAAAATTTACCTATGAATATTTTTAATGAAATATAAAAGAATTTAAATATGTAATTCGGTTATTTTATCGTTTTATTTACAGAAAAAAGGGAGCCTTTTATTTACAAAAGCACGGAAAATCTGTTGTTCCTATACAATATACGTAGTAGAAAAGAAAAACATGTCATAATCTAAGAAAATACAATATAAGAAATTAGCGAAAATGTGCAAAAACCGCCTGCGCGAGTTGACCACGTATAAGAAAAGTTTTTTTTTTTTTTTTTAACCTTTAGAAAACAACTTTATTTATACAATTACCTGCAAGGCACTATTTTTCTTTCAGGTAATGCTGCAACTTAAACAATGTTATTTAAAATAAATAAACAAAATTTACCTAAGAATATATTTAATGAAATAAAAATGAATTTAAATATGTAGGTTATTTTATTGTTTTATTTCCAGAAGATTAAGGAAGCCTTTTATTTACAAAAAGCACGGAAAAACAGTAGCCCCTATACAGTATACGATGTAGACAAAGTCTGATGTGTCATCATCCAAGAAAATACATTGTAAGAAATTAACTAAAAGGAACAAAAACCGCCTGCGAGTTCAAGAAGAGGGTTCTTTATCTTTAGAAACCAACTTTATTATAGATATTTAAATAGGCATTTATAAAAAAAAAGGTTTCTTTTGCTACTATTTATTTTCGGTAACATTCCGAGTAGCTTTTATTCTGTATCACTTAGCTTTCACAAACCGGAATATCGGTTTAAGGACATAATTGGTTTTAGGATAACAAGTACACATTTCAACAAGTATGCTTTACAAACAAATATGATAAATGAACAGTATTAACACTAGCATTAAAATTAATATTATTTTGTTCCTTTTGCATTTATAAATTCAGTTACGCAGCTGAAAATATTAACCTATTTATGCCTAGCATCCCATTTTTGGGACGCTTCCAATTTTAATAAATTTGCATAATCTTCTTCTTTATAACACTGAAATTGTGTGAAATGATTATATATAAATGACGTTATCTGTTACCGCGAGATGGCAGCACAAGATGGGTATTTATTTGCTTAAATGAAGGCTTTTTTCGGTGTTTATAGATTTTTCATTTATCAAGATGGCGAAATGTAAAAAGTAAGATTATTTGTATTTTTTTTCTATCAAGGATCCAAATAAATAAGTCATAATCTTAGCTTTTAGACTTCTTTGAAATACGCATTTTTTTAAATTGTGAAATTATATGTTCAAGCCTATTTTTCATGCATTTTTGTAACGTACAAATGTAGGCTCGAATGGGTATATATTTTTATTAGCCATTTTTAAGGAACAGTTATTAATGTAAAGTCCTATTCAGGATGATTATGAAATAAATTGTTTTTAAGCCTCAAACACTATTATTCTTAGTCTACTATTAATAATATTTGTAATGTTATTCGTCTGTGTGAAGAAATAAAAATATTTTTTAGTAGTTCAAAAAATACTAATTACTGTATATAACATACAATTTAAATACTCATTTTATATAAATTTAGACAAAACATGTAATTATGCATATTATACTGTTATAAATATTATGCATATTCCCATATTTAGTATATTTACATTTTAAGAAATAAATACAAATATTGTTTAGAGTAATTTTTTTTAGTATTTTTCCAGTTCATTTTGCGACATTTTAACACTAGAAGTTCCCTGAGCAGTCAGTTTGACGACTTCCATATGAATATGTTTCGGTTAAAACCAGAAATTTGATCATGAAATAAGTCTAAAAGATAAAAAGAATAATAAAATTAAACTGTTTTAAATCAAAATTCTGGTGTGAAATATTTTTATAAGACTTGTCTCAAATTTCCGGTTGTACTAGTGTTAAATTGATTTTAGCAACTAATTTGAGAAAACAAAAATTCAGGCATAAATGGGTTAGATTGAGAATTGATCGCATCCTAAAAAACCAATTTATCGGTTTGGAAAAAAATTATTGTCTACTCGGAAACGTTGCCGAAAATCAGTGGCAGCAAAAGCAACTTTGCTTTTGTAAATGCTTGTTTAAATCTCGAAAGTATATTTGTTTCTATACTTTATAAATATAAAGAACGCTTTATGAAATCATATGTAACTCCGAAGTTGTTATTGTACATTTTCTTTCGTCGTTATATTATATTTTCTTATATTAAGTAATATTTGTCTTGTTTTACACCATGTACGTGTAACGACATTTTTGAAAGATATTATATAAAAATAATAAACTTTTATGTGAATAAAGTACAGATTAATGTATACAGGAGGGGAAGGGTGAAATATCGTGTAAAAATTTTGAAAGAGGGCTGAAAAGTTAAAATTACGAAACTTTACTGAAGTTTCTTCATAGATTTTGAAGCCTGTAAATAATTTAGACTAGTACTCCATACAGGGATGCCACAGACGACTATTTTTTTAATTCTATTCACAGCACTATTTAAAAATAATTATGTAATCTCGCAAATGTTGTCAAATAGTTTATCAACGATTTTTCTACTGAGAAAACGGTGCGAGTAGAATTAAAAAATTGTCGCCCGTGGCAGCCCTGTTCATATTGTATTAATTGTGTTATGTTTTGTAGAAAATAATATGTATTAAATTGTTTAAAAAAATTATTGTACGTTAAAATTAAACTTGCAAGTTTTGCCAAGATTTTAATGTCCATGTTCTATATTTTTGTCTCGATTTTATACACTGCTTACATGTTGTCTCGCAGCTATATCTGAAATCGAAAAAAAAAAAAAAAATAAATAAATGTTTGTAAGTAACAAACGTGCAAAAACAATTGAGTGTTTTTGAGATATAATGTAAAATTAATGTAATAAGCACACTCCCAAAATTTTCTTTTGTCAGAAACCCAAAAAATACAGGCAGCAAGTTTTCGGAAGACACCTGTGATTCGAAAATAATTTTTCTCGTTTTTGAAGAGATTTCCATCTTTTGACTGGAAAATTTCAGTAGCTTTTGAGCTTTGGCTTGCGACTTTTTTTGTATTTTAAAGGAAACTGAACACGCCTAAAAATTCAGTTTCTAATACGAAAAAGTGTGCAATGCAGCACAGTTGCTGGAACATGCCAGTGATTTCACGAAAATAAATTTTAGATTAGAGGCGTTTAAGTAACTTTTACGTTAAACTGGTTAATTTTCTGTATTTTTGTGTAAATTTTGCAAATCAAAGCAGACATTTTCGTATTTAAACGAAATAAAAGCAAAGAAAATAAACACTCAAATCACTAATGGTTTTGAGAGTACAGTAAAAAGTAGAAATTGTGACTCAAAATTATGATTACTGGACATCAAAATCGTCGCAAAAATTGTTTTGCTTGATTCATTTTTTACATAGTGTTAAAAAAGTTGAGATTGTTATTTACAATTTAACAAAAAGTTTCTATTTCTATGAAATATAATACAAAAATGAGTAATAGTCTAAAATAGTCTTCCTAATCCACATTCGAACTTGATTAAATTTTCTTTTATTTTGTCTTTATGCCCCTCTTAAATTCTTGAAGTGCGGTGTTATATTATACAGGGTGTATCTAAATTGCTTCAACAAACATGAGGGGACGATAGTACTAATTAAGACGAACAAAAAATGCAATGAACATGGGGTCTCAAATGACGTTTAAAGGAAGAAAATCGAGAAAATGCGTCTCGAAATGGACAAACTGAGACAAGGAAGAAACACCCCAGAAAATAATTTATTGCACAGAATAGGTACACCACAGCTCGTGATGCTCAGAGAAAACAAATATTTAACAACAATTGTTCCAAGTAACGAACGCGGACATTATTACACAGAGTACATCTACGGAAGAACGACTGGCGGACAAATTTGCTTACGTGGAATCCTGCTTACAGATTTGTTTTGCTTTTTTCTAAGTTTTTGTTATCTCTTTCTGACCGGATATGCACAAAGTGAAAGGAAAAACAGCTTCTTGCTACTAGCCAGTTCTGCAGAAAAGCAGCAGGCGAGATTTTGATATTTTTTATTAGTTTTGCGATTTTCACCCTTTAAACGTCATATGAGACTCCATGTTGTATTGCATTTTTGTTCTTGATGAGGACTATCATCCCCCAAAATGTGTTGAAGCATTTCAGATACACCCTGTATATTAATTTTAGAAGATTGTTTTTGATTTATTAAAACTCAACGAAAAGAAAATTAAAGCAAATAACTTGAGCGTAACTGGTATTTCAACGGTTTCCAAAGAAAAATACCTAACTTTTTAATATGCAGGTATATTAGGATAAAAATATCGATATATCGCATGCTGCTTTCCTGCTGAATTGGCTAGTACCACGAAACTGGTTTTCCTTTCACTTTCTGCATATCCGGTCAGAAAGAGATAGCAAAAACTTGGAAGAAAGCGAAAGAAATCCAGGTATGCAGGACACCCGAAGTCTTCGAGTGTGTCCGCCAGTCGTTCCTCCGTAGATGTACTGTGTAATAATGTCCCCGGTCGACACTTTGAACAATTGTTGTAAAATTTGTTTTCTCTGGACATCACGGGCTGTATTGTACCTATTCTTTGCAATAAGTAATTTTCTGGAGTGTTTCTTTCTTGTCTCAGTTTGTCCATTTCATGACGCATTTTCTCGATTTTCATCCTTTAAACGTCATTTGCGACCCTATGTTCCATTGCGTTTTTGTTCGTCTTCATTAGTACTATCATCTGTCTAAGTTTGTTGAAGCATTTCAGATATACCCTGTATATCCCACTTAATTTTAATCCACAAATGCCACAATGGCACCAGAATTTTTCTCTAAAGTTTTGCTTTAATAATATACGTGGAAGGAAACTTCTACTTATTTTCCAATAAATTTGTTCGTATATCCTCGTTTCATTCAATCACTTCAATGTTTTAGCAACATGAGTACTTTGACCCTGAAATCGTTTAAATGTAATATGCAACGCAACAAACATTTTTTTCTAGCAGACCAAGGTCGAAATCCTTTTACTCAGTCATAAATTTAGAGTGTTTCGTTCCAAGCCAATAACGGAATTTCGTTCATAGCTTTAAAATAATAAAGGTATTATAATTATATTTTCAGCAGATTTATATGTCTTTTGAAGGAAATTTGATGACTATCTGATATTTTCTGGAAATGTCCATGACATATCGCTAACCCGCAAGAAAAGTAACACATCTTGCATAAATTCATTTTGCGTTTTATTTCACGAATAATTCTATCATAGGTGCGTCTTACTACACAAACAGTTTCATAAGTGCAGTTATACGGAAAATCACTTTATTACGCTATATGTTCATTTGTGTCCAGTGAAGATGGGTCGATTTTGTGGGGAGGTAAAATTACCCAACCCTCCAACCCGCATCCCACGTCTTCATTCTGAAGGGTTTTATGCTTTTATGCACGTTTTTAATCCTGCGTAATGTGCAGGCTGGTGTAACTTCTTGTTACAGTAAATTCATGCAAATTTTCTTTTGCCTCTGATGTGAAACTTACTTATGTCGAGATGTGTCACTTTTCATGCGGGTTAGCGATATGTTCGAACAACAGTGATATAGAAGCTGTGTAATTTGAAATACTGCTCAACGTACATATGACGACCCTGAACTACATGGTGAGCCATAAGTCTCCATACAAATGCTTAATGCGGTGAATATTTTTTTTTTCGTTTTCAGGAAGGTGAACGGATTGGCATTAATATGTTGCTCGGAAGTGGCACCATACGTCAAGTAACTCGTACCATAAATGCGACGCACAGAATGCAGATAACACATGGCACCTTGACAAAACTTACAAAGAAATTCCAATCAGTTTTTAAATAAAAATATAGACAATAAAGTGACAATAAAATTGTGCAGTATTAAAAAATGTAAACATCCCAAATTGTAGGCGAATAATCCATACATATGCTTACCAACATACCCAATAATGGTCAAGATACTCGTATATACAAGTCAAAAGTATTGGCCCAGTAAGGTTTGTTGCAGCATTATAATATACAGGGTGTCCATAATTAAACGACCCTACTTTAAAATGGTCTACAGACGAAACTATTAGTTAGAAAGCGTTGAAATTTCGTGAAGGACTTAATAAAGGGATGGAAATTTGTTTGAACGAAATAAAAATTAGTTCAAAATTTCTTCACCAGAGGGCGTTTTTAATGACCAACCCGTTTAACACACATGTATGATAGTTTACATAATTTATTGCAACAAATCATGTTCCACATGACGGCCATTATTTTCAGCTACCATCTGAAGTCGTAAGATAGCACGTTCCACAGTTCACCGCAGTGTGTTCTGGGAAATGCTGAGAACATGTCGTGAAATGCTGTCTTACAGATCACGTAAAGTTCTTGGATTTTCATCATTTACCAAATGTTTCAAATGCCCCCAAAGTCAAAGTCACATGGATTGAGGTCTGGAGATATAGGAGGCCATTGATTACGAAAGTGGCAACTGATGATACGTTCTTGTGTGAAGGGATTCTTAAGGACGTCCTTACCACAGTGGCTAATGTGTGGAGGAGCTCCATCTTGCATAAAAATTGTTCGTGCAAGGAAGCACTGATTTGCTTGCAGATCCGGGGCAATTGTATTTTCTAACAGGGATGCAAATCGCTGCCCGGTGATTGAACATGTTACTGGACTTGTAGCATTTAATTCCTTGAAGAAATATGGGCCGATAATAAATGACGCAGAAAATCCACACCACACTGTCACTTTTGGTGAATGCAACGGAACCTGTAAGATTGAACGCGGATTTTCTAGTTCTCAAATTCGGCTGTTGTGTGTATTGACTGAACCGCCCAAATAGAAATGCGCTTCGACTGTCCGGAGGATATTCCAAGGCCATTTTGAAACAATCTCAAAGCGAGCAAAAAACTGGAGAGAGAACCGGTGTCGAGTCTCGAAATCATGTGGAATCATCTCCTGCACAAGTTGAAGCTTGTACGGATCATACCGGAGGATAATCCGCGTGATCTTTTTAACAGCTGAACGAGGCATATCCAATGCTTCTGCCACATGACTGACACTGGCCTGTACATTGGAAGCTTTGTCCTCTTCCACCTGAAACGCAACCCTCTCTATTGCTTCTGTTGAAACAGGTTCTCTTCCTCTTCCAGAACGAACATTCAACGATCCTGTTTCTTCAAATTTTGTAACAATTAATCGAAGATTTTTAACACAGGGATGAAATTTCCGCGTTTTTGCACAATTGTATTTTGTTAGAGAAAATGATATTTCATTTAATCGGAACATTTTTGAGATTTAATAGAACAACATTTTCTGTAACAATATACTGGTGTGCAAAAACGCGGAAATCTCATCCCTGTTAACAGCCAATGGACCTTTGCGCATCCCCTTGTAAATCCGAAATTTTCATAGAGCAACTAATGCGGAATTACGTTCTGGTAAAACAATTTTACTAACAAAGCTCGATCTGGCAAACTTAACGACATTCTGATTACCAATAGCAAGCACATTGGAAACAAAATCTCCGCGAAAGTTTTTAGATTTTATAGCAGCTGTTACGTGACGTTGACAGAAATTAATTAGCATTTTTATTGAAATTGTAGGATTTCACGCTCTCTCGCGGCGAAATTTTACCAGACGATTCCACATCACAGTTGTCAGTTTTCCATTTTTTTAATTTAAAAATTTGGAATTGTAACCGGAAATTGTGAAAGAATATTTTTTACTTTATATAATCACGCAATATCCTAAATTAAATAATGCAAAAAGAACAATAAATATTTCCAGGTGTGAATTCGAAATTTCTGATTTAGTAAAAAACTCCATTGAAAATGTTTTGTTGTAATAAAATTTGTAAACTATTCTAATGCATGCTAAGTCACCGCCAGGGATGTAGTGGAGGGTATACGGTGGTATACGCCGTGTACCTTCTGGATTTTTTTAAGGAACACCGTATACTCTCTGTTTCTCAAAAAAGCTATAGCATATACTCTCTAGGATATACCCTCTGCCTAGAGCGTCCTTTGAGTTTTGTTCGACTATACCACTGATCACCGTCCCCTGAATATTTTCTAGGGCGCTCTTACTTATTTAATCTGAGAAAAATAAAGCGTAAAAAAACTTTTAAAAATTATTAGTGTTCGAATTGAACGGATTGTACAAACTCTGATAGAAATCCGCCTACGACAACCACCATTTTTTTCCGAACTCAGAGCTAGATTTCAGTGGGCGGTGGCTAAATGTGTTATTGTTTAAAAGCGCCCTCTGGTGGAGAAATTTTGAACTATTTTTTCGCTCAAACAAATTCTCATACTTTTATTATGTCCTTCACGAAATTTCACAACTTTCTGACCAACAGTTTCGTCTGTAGACCATTTTAAAATAGGGTCATTTAATTATGGACACCCTGTACTTGCTACTGTTTGTAAAACCTTAAATGTCAGGGAATGCAATGAACTTAAATTACCCTACGGATAGTTAAAGTAACTATGTTTAAGTAGTTCATCTATGCATATTCTAATGTGTAAGATAAATAATGTGTGTTACTTTTTATTGGTTGACCAATATATAATGTCTAAATTGTAAGTTTTAGAGGTATAGTACTAATTACAAAAATGTGTCAAATGTTGTACTTCATCAAATAAAAATCCGTTTACGTCAAAATAGTTATTTTAAAAAAAAAGTCGCGATGTTCTATGTTTTATAATATCACTGTACCCTATAGGCTATATTCATAAATCTTTTTCGATGATCTATACCAAATGAGTAAAAATCCAAGTTATGTACCGCTGAAACTTACTAAGGAATGGTATTTAGAATTTTATTTATTTTCAAAGTTTTCTCGTATTAAGATAGGAAAGCGCGCTTCTCTGTTTTGCGCCGTGTTTTAAACGTCATTTAAAACATTTTTGCAAATATAGAAATATTTTTGCCTTTCCTCTAAAAATAGCGATATATTTAGGAATCAGTTGTCAATGTTAAGAACGGCACCCTATATATATATTTCTGTTTATCCTCTGTCAATATTCTATGTTATTCAATAATGTATAGGTTAATATTTAAAACCCAAATTGAAAAAAAAAATGAATCCATATTTTAATATAATTCTGAAAATATACTGTAAAATTATATTGGGTCGATCGGAAAGTCGTATCGTGTTGAGAAAATTAATTCATACTGGAAAATTCTGCCCGGTAATTATTATACATTAGATATCTCAATCAATGTCTAATAATTAAATGATAGAATTTTCCGGTATGAATTGATTTACCCAACACGACATGACTTTCTGATCGACCCATTATCTAAAGCATTAATTTTATCTTTTACGTAATGTATGAAAATGTATATAGTCAGGAGGGGTAATTATGACCACTTTTTACATTTTCAACTTTGTTATTTTTTTCTGCTTATTTCTATTTGGAAAAGAGCTGTTTTTAGTACATAGGAAGTAACTTTGATTCTTTAAGAACACATTTTAAAAGTTTTAAATCTCATAGCTGTTTTTCTTTTAAAGTTAAAAGGGTGGTTATAATTACCCCACCAAAAACTCACAATCACATAAGTTTGGGGTAATTAAGACCACTAGTGGGGTATTTATGACCACTATATCTTCTCTTTATACTTGAAAATACACATTTGTTTGGGGTAATTATGACCACTTTGAACTCCAAAGTAACAAATGAGTTTATAAAAAATTTTATAGACTTAGTTTCAAATTGCTATTTGGATCTCAAAAAGGCTTCAGACTAGTAATAAAGAATACCTAAGATGAAATATACATTATGAGGTTAATATCTAAGCTTGAAACAAAATTTTACCATCACAGTTTTCTCCAATATGACGGCGGTCATAATTACCCCCTGGTCATAATTACCCCACCTGACCCTACACAACTTTATATTCAAATCGATTTATTTTAATCTGAAAAAACACTATAGGCTTCGTTTAGAAAAAAATAATTTCCTAATCTTTTCAAACCCAATCAGAGACGGAGATGGACACGAAATAATTGTACATAAGCCGACACGTCTCTTACGTGTAAATTTTGATAACCTGTCCCGATGAAGTACTGTAAGCCATATTCTTTTGAAGTCTCATTGTGTCCAATATCGCTCATTTTGACGCACAGTAGACGATGGTATATATATTTTTTACTATTCCCTGAATAATAACTGAACATGATAACACGATTACTTTCAAAATATGCAGTAGTAGAGTGAACCTTAACAAATATTTATATATTCGCGACGATATATTCGTGACGATATTCACATATTGTGCAGTTGTTACGAATTCCATCCCTTATCCGTTGTGATAGCTGATTCCCCATAACTACTATGAACAGTCCCTGAGACCGCTGGATCGAAATATGAATGAAAGGCTCGATTATTTGATAGCATGCAGTTTCTGTAGTAAATTTTATTTACAGAACTATTATAATTAAAATTTTATTTGTTCAAAGGATTTTAAAGACTACACTAGGACACCAAATGAAACAAAAAATTACTAGTATATATAGTTAAATCAGAAACTGCTAGTTAAACTGTGAAAATTTAAATACTTGCGATCTATGAGACTGCTAACAACAGTTAAGGGTTTAGGTTTATAAAATTCAAAGAAGACAAAAAGCAGAAAGACATTCAAATACTTCATTTTTTGAACGATAACCTTCTAATGAAAATAAAAATATAAATATGGACGCATCCGTGCAAAAATTATACTTGGACATACATAATACGAGGTCTGTCAGTCAACTATCTGACCTTGAATTTTTCCGGCGCGCAGTAGTGATTCTAAGGCGGCAGCGGTGTACACATTGGATGGAGACAGCTTAATGGGCATGAATGAATTTTTTTACCTCCGTTCCAGTGAGCCAATCGTTGCCTGCTGGCCGCCGAGTGGGTTGCTGTCTACGTGGTCGTCAAATTTTGATTTTTCTCAAGATGACTGAACGAGTTGAGCAAAGGCACTGCATCAAATTTTGTCATACCTTTGTGATTACCAAAGCGAAACAATTCGCAAGATTCATCAGATATCGTAAGATTCATCAATTCGTAAGGATTGTTTCTCTATCCAACTCATTCATCGCATATGATTCAGAATTTTTTGCGAAACATGGAATTCCTGTCTTTCGGCAATTTCCCTACTCTCCATACAATGGAGTTATGAATAAATCGGAGGAGACATTTGCGTACTGTCTACCAGTTGCGAGTGAAGTAACTGAAGAGATTGTCACAAGATGGCGGCTGCTTTTTTAAAATCGTATCTTCAGTTTCTGATTACCGCCGGCACAATCATCACACCAGTAAAATTGTATAGAAAATTTAGTGTTATTTAAGCGTGTTATTCATGGAATGTTTTTCTCACAAATGTGGCCAAAATTTCTATTTGTTCTTACTGATGGCAGTTTGCCTTGTAAGACTGTCAGTTTGTTTCCCTGCTTGTCACAATATGGCGGAAGCACAGGGAATGACTACCGCGAAAGTAGAGTTGTACCAGTAAATATGAAAATCTGTTTCTACCAATATTTATGACTGAAATTGTGCAATAATAAGGCGTTTAAATAAGCATGAAATTTCTATATAAATTTACTGGTGGAAGTTTCCACCGGCGGTAAACAACCCTGAGATATCGGTTACTGTTTAAGCTTCACTATTTTAAAGATATGTCGAGCCATGCTCCATACATGGCTCTCGGAACGAATTCTATGTTTCTGAAATGGAAGGCGCTATTGAAAGCATACCGTTTTGAGAAGCGGGGGCCCTGGCGTCAAGCTCACAAGTCTGATAATGTATGTGTTCAGTAAAACAAACAAACATAAAACAACCCGTTTTGAGAGTAGAGATGAGATATACTGAACGCGATGGCGGAGTTGAACAACATTCCCAAAGAAGCTTTCCAGAAGTGTTTTCGGCAGTGGAAGAATCGGTGGACTAGGCGCAGCGGGTCTACTTGGAAGGGGGTTAAAATCCGATTTCCATCAGGTAACATATATGATATATAAAAAGACTTGGATTCATTTGTCTGTTTTCAATAGAACATATCGATTTACTACCGAAAAAGAGGCGAAAAATACTTATGTAAATACTTATATTATTGGTCAGAGAAAACAAGGAAAAGTTTTGCTAAAGGTTTGTGGTTGTTCTTTGATTCTTTTATAACGGAAATCTAAAAATAATGAAAGATGAAAAAAATTCAAAACTAACTCAGATTTTTACCAGAAATGTGCTTTAAAACTGTTTTCAAAAATGCATTCGAACACTCTTATCCACATAAGTTCCATCTGGATAAGCGTGTCAGCCATGCGTTTAAATATACTGCTACATTTGTAGAAAAATGAGAAATGAATCCCGAATTGAAGCTATCGCATTTCCAGGCAACTATTAAAAGAGGAAATGACACATCTTTAAAATAGTGGAGTTTCAACTATCACCGCTATCGCAGAGGTTGTTTACCGCTGGTGGAAACTTCTACCATTAAATTAAATTTATACAGAAAATTTCTGCTTATTTAAATGCCTTGTGTCATAAATAACGGTAGAAACAGATTTTCATTTTTAGTGGTAGAAGTTTACTTCAGCGATAGTCACGCCCTTCGTTTCCGCCATATTGTGACAAAAAGGGTAACAAACTAACAGTTTTACAAGAGAAACTTACACCAGTGAGAACAAATAGAAATTTTTACCTCATTTGTGAAAAAAAATTCCATGAATAAGACATTTAAACGAGACAAAATTTTCTTTTCAATTTTACTGGTGGGACGTTTGACCCGGCTGTAATCAGAAACTGAAGATACGATTTTTAAAAAAGCAGCCACCATCTTGTGACAACCTCCTCAGTTGCAATTGGTAGATAGCATACTATATGCCCCTCCTCTTTGTTCATAACTCCATTCTAATTACTGAGCAAATTCATTTTAAAAAACTGGTCGTTATAAAGCGACAACCCAGAACATTGGATGGACTCTGGAAGATTGTAATCGAAGAGTGATATAGAATGAATCTTGATACTTCAATAAAAGCTCTTTTATGTTGGAATCGGTATTTTTATTCAAGAAAAGGGTTATCAGATCGAACATATTATAAAATAAAGTTAATAAAGTTCTAATCTTTATTTATGTATTTCTTTTTGAAAAATCTTTACCAAAATGTGTGAACAACTGCTGTATTATATATACATATGTACTGTATAATCTCTATTCTAGGAATTTGGATAAAAATGAGTTTTGCTTATTTGTAAAGTACCCATTTTTAAAGGTGTAGAAAGATAAAGACATACACAAAGAGAGAAAACGCAGACATTCATATATACATGCGTAATATTCATATATTTATTTTACGTAATATACACAAATAATTTACACGGATAAATAAATTTGAATATAATGATATTACATTTATATCTAATTTTTTACTTTTCTTCTTTTTGCATGTCAGTCAACAGTTTGTATCTCGGAAAGATATTTTCTGTAATAAGGTAATAATTTTTCGCTTTTTGTGATAATAGATTTTTCGAGGAATAAATTGCTTCTATATCTTTCATTCAAATATATTCCCTGCCTAAGTTTAATAATAATAAGCATATCATAATATATCCCTTAATACTCATAAACGATAAATAAGTAAAAATTCCGTTTTATAGATCTGCTTCATTTATAGATTCTGAGAAATGTGTTTCCAATAAAGTGTGGTTTTTCTCCCTGTACTTAGAAACAAAAGTATTTTATCTAATCACTCTTCCATAAACTTCCCTATTATTGATCAGTATTGATTAGTTAAGCCCATATGCCTTAAGTACCAATGCTCTGATGCCATAAAAGGCACATAATCTGTTTTTGTTGAATAGAAAATGTACGTTAAATGAAATTTTTTCAACAGCTTTTATCAAGGTATATATATGACTAGCAAAAAAAAATGCATATTTGATTTCAAATTTATGCATTTTGGTTAAACGCTATAATATCGATATTTATAAAATTCAATGAAAGAATGAAACATATTGTTGATGTTATTGGAAAAACTGAAAACTCATTCATTAATTTGAGTATATATTTTTTGTTTCAGAACAAAAGTTGGAAAGTTTATAACTGGGGTATGATCATATTTTCTCTTTTATAGATTTTAATGATTAAAGTTTTATTACCCTATTAAGAAATTACAGAAAATGATAATTATTTTTCTTGATTGACTTATATTGATTAAATCTTTATTAAGTTTAAAATGAAACATGCATATTTGATTCAAAATTACACAGTTTGGCTAAACATCGTTATCGATAATTCTGAATTTCAATGAAAGGCTAAAGCGATTATAAGTTTATGTTATTGGCAAAAATTAATATAGACATATGCATGATCCTTTCAATTAATATTTTAAATTCAAACCTGGAATGTTTTATAAATATATAAAGATTTGCTTTTAAATTTCGTTATCGTCTTAAGAATACATATAGTTTTCATTTCAGAAATGATGTGAATTTTGTTTTGTTTTTAAACAACAGTGATGACCCCTGCAGACATGCCAGTTTAATAAAAAACCATGACACAAATTAAAAAACAAAACAATTACTATATTAAAAAAAAATAGGGAAAAATATGTTGCAAACGGACACACTGATCGCCTTCAACTAAACATAAAACGAAATCAAGAGATAGGGGAAATGCTTTATCAAAATTACTAAATTTCAAAGTATCTAACCATGGAACTATTAATAAAGAGGAACTGACATATCCTTAAAATAGTGAAGCTTCGACTGTATTCGACTTGTTTATCGACGGTGGAAACTCCCACCAGTAGGATTATATAGATATTTTCAACTTATTTAAACGCCTTATTATTACAAAATTTCAGTCATATATAATGGTAGAAACAGATTTTCATTTTTACTGGTAGGAGTTTTCTTTGGTGGTAGTTAGGCCCTGCGTTTCCGCCATATTGTGACAACCATGGAAACAAATTGACAGTTTTATAAGGCATACTGACACCAGTAAAAACAAATAGAAATTTTTACGATATTTTTGAAAAAAAAATCCATGAATAAGACGCTTATTTAAGAGGAAATCTTCTATTCTATTTTACTGGTGGGATGTTTGACCTATCGCTAATAAGAAACTGAAAACCCGATTTTAAAAAAGCAGCAGCCATCTTGTGACAACCTCCTCAGTTACTTCACCCGCAACTGGTAGACAATACACTATATGTCTCCTCCTTTTTATTCATAACTCCATTTATCTAACTCAGTTCACAATGTCACTGCTCAGATGCCAGAGTAAGCAATTCTAGAAGGTTAAAAAAATCCAAATTTTACTTAATGACAATTTAAAGTACGCTTCGTCAGTCCAAATCTTTCATTTTTTTCATTGTAAAAAAAAAAAATCTGAACTTCTTACCGTAACATGCAAGCTTGCAACAAATCTGACTTTTCACTTTTATAACAGAAAACTCCTCTTCAAAAACTGTTACGTATTAGGAAGTAACATACTAACTTGCTACTAGTTGCTGAAAAAATACGGTGAGACAAGAATTCTCTAGCTGTATCCCTACAAATATATAGTCGACAGAAACGAGAAGGCATATTACAAAGGATCATTTATCGTCGTTGCTGTATGGAGTTATGTGACACATAGTTCTTTTGCCTTTATTCTTATTCTAAAAAGATGTGTCGGGCCATGTCTCGCATCAGATGAGGGCTGTCGATGACTGGAGATGGCCCTAGAACGCTGATGGAGTCTTAACACCTACTCCGGCGGGCTAAACGATAGGAACGACAAACAACTAGTCAAATCAGTCCGCATTTGCTATGAAAAAGCACAAAACTTTATGTTCAAATATAACAATTGATATTCTAATTAGCACTAAAACAATAGTTTAGAATAATTATTAATACTTTTTTTCATCTCTTTCATAATATACATCTTGTTAAAAGTGCGCTAAAGCAAAATTAAAGAATTTTGGAAATATTTTTAAAACACGGTTCGTGATGTGTTCATACCCTCCGCTGGCCATCCAAAATGTAACACCAAGAAATACAAGAGATATCAAACCAAATTTATTTTAGAGATTACACATAGTATCAGTGTTAATTGATTCCAAATGCAAGCTTCTTTGAAATGAGGTAGACGGAAAAAATCAGTAAGAACTGTTACCTCCACGTCTGTCAATAAACGCTGCTACAAACCGCGGCATACAGTGAAAGAGGCTTTGGATGTGTTATTGGTTAATGCCATACCACGCTGCATCCACACGTAGCCAATTTCATATGGTGTACTCGCGGGTGCGGCATTCCGGGCTAGGCGTTCTCCAATCATTGACCAGACATGTCCGACGGGAGATAGATCTGGAGAACAGCCAGGCCAGGGTAAGAATGGAATATCGTGAGCTAAGAAAAAAGCTTGAACATTTGGTGCAACAGTGGTCGCGCGTTGTCCTGTTAAAACGTGGCCGCAGCAAGCCCTGGAGGTAAGAAAGGAGAACAGGCTGAAAAACCTCAGAGATATATAGCGCTGGCTGGTAAGTGTTCCGTTAATGCGTACTAGGAGTGTGTGGGAATCGAGTTCAATACCACCCCACACCATAACACCGGGTACAAGACCAGTGTGATGATGCATATTACAGCAGTTGAACAACCTCACTCCACTGTGTCTCCAAACTCTAATTCGACCATCTTGATACTGCAGACAGAAGCGTGATTCATCCGAAAACACAATGTTATACCATTCGGATGCCCATCTCGGCAATTCAGTGCACCATTCTAAACGCAAACGCCTGTGGTTTAATGTCAAAGGTATGCGAAACAATGGACGCCTAGCGGGCAATCAACTGTGCTACAAGTGACATGGAACCGTTCGTGCGGACACCAATTGTTGTGTTAGAGACGGCATTCCTTGTGTTGTGGTTGCGTATGTGGCAGTGTGTTCCATCAGTGCCATGCGCACAATATGTCTGTATTTCCGTTGAGTGGTGTGACGAGTGTGACGAGGGGCGGTTTCAATCGCTCCTGTCGGCCTGTCGTTCCCTCCTGCACCCACCTATTCGATATTCTGTGACAGGTGCTTGGCTATGTCCGATACGATGACCGATTTCTCGGAAGGATAATCCGCCATCTCTGTATGCAACAATTCTACCGCGGTCGAAATCAGAAACGTGCTCGAATGGTGCTCGTGTTTTTTTACGAGGCATACTGAATCTGTACACACAAAAAATCGCACTAGAAAACTATTCACGTTCTTCAAAATGACAATCTTTATTCCCTTTATATACAGATTGTAAGGGGCGTTGCAGTCGCTCACGATGTGTGCGAGCTCAGAAATCGTAATCATTTGAATACCCTATCGAGGTGTATGCATGGTGTAAATTCCACGTTGTTTGGTTGATCCCTTCACGGTGTTGCATTTTGGATGGCCAGGAGTCTATATTTTTGAATACTAATATTTAGCAAAGCTTTCAAAAGATATTCTAATTACATTCAATCAGTGTACGGAAAAAAGTCTGAAGATGGAAAGATGAACTTCGAACGAAGAACTTTCTGACTTCGAACGAGCACATATTCTAGAGTGTAACATTGGATAGACACTTCAAAGAATTGATAATAAAATTAATCGTTCAAGATGTATGCTTTTTAATTTTCTACAGAAAATTACAAAATATACAGGAAAGCCGAGAATTTATTCAAAGCGATAGAAACTTTTGATTGTTCGCTCGGCCGAAAGAATGATGTTATGAATAAAGATGAGCAGACATACAGTATAGATTGTGACAGCTGCGAGTGAAATAACGGAGGAGGTGTTCAAAAAATGGCGGCTGATTATTTACACCGCATCAACAGTGTCTGTTTACCGACGAAAAAAAGTTCCACCAGTAAATTTTGAATAAACATCTTGCCTTATTTCAGCAGCTTATTTGTGAAAAGTTTCTCTCAGAAAAATGGTAAAAATTTCTATTTGATTTTACTGGTGGAAGTTTTCCCGGATATTATAATCTGTCTCACTAATACTGAAAGAGTTTCTTTTGGTTGTCACAATATGGCGGAAACGCAGGACATGTCTATCGCAGAAATAAACTTCCACCAGTAAAAATAAATTCCTGTTTTGGGCCATAATTATGACTTAAATTCTGCGGTAATATGTTAAATAAGGAGAAAATTTTCCCCAGTAGTCTATTAGCGCGCCGTCGTAACCGGTTACAGTTGAAGCTTCACCGTTTTGAGGATATGTCAATTCATCTTTGTTCTTAGTTGCATCGCCGAAAGTAGGGGAGAGTGGCCGAATTTGGACGTCTTTACTTATTTTCAGGTGTAACTAATTTCATTTTTGGAATTTATGCAAAATATTCTTACACGTTGTCAATCTATTTATCTACTAACTAAGTATTTTTTTAGAACAATTTAGTTTTGAAAATCTTAAGTTTTATTTTAATTTGAAAAATTTGGACCCCCAGTCTCCTAAATAGGACCAAACAACATTAAGATGTTTTAATGAGTAGGAAATATAACTAATTTTATTTAAAGGAAAGTTTGCGGATAATGAAACAAGCAAACAAAACAACAACAATGAAATATAATGAAATCAGTGTCTGAAAGCAAGAGTAATTGTTTTAAATTAAAATGTATTCAAAATATAAAACAAAGTTATATGTAATTAAGAATAGAGATTGTGGAACAAATTGACAGTTACTTGAATATCATGTAAGAATATTTTTATCACATGAATTTCTTTTGTTCATTTTATATTCCAGACCACACAACATGGAACAATATTTGGCAATCTGACTACTGAATCATTTTTGCCATTTTATTTTTTTTTTTACAAATTAGGCAAAAACAATCATCACTGTCTTGATTTTTTTTAGATTCTGAATCATTAGACATTTGTTTTTGCAACAAAAGTTTTATTTATCTTTTGTCTGTAGTTCTTCTCTTCCATCATGTTATTTCCAATTGAATCATGTCTTTTTAAAAAACTTGTTGTTTAATTGTGCATGTACTTTCACAGCTTCATTTTTGTCTTTTTTTTAATTTCATGGTTTACTTTATATGGCGGAGATGTTAACACAGCTGTTTTTTGGCTCCCTCTCGACATTGACGTAACTGATTTTAGCAAGGGAAGCAACGATTCTTTGGCTTTTTGGTTGGGTTTGTAGTTGCAGTCTTTTTGCGAGTCAATCTCTTCACAACTTACTCCTTCGTTTTCGTTTCCTATGTATTTGACAGTTTTTGCTGTCACTGATGTTTTTCTTCAGACTGTTTGTCAGTGTAGTTTTCATATATTTTTTTACTCCCTTTAGTATAAGTAGATTTTATGATTACTGACTCTGACTCCGAAATCTCATTAGCAGGAAAATCAACGAATCTCTCTGTAGTTCCTATCTCCTCGTTAGCAATAGTTGCATAAGCAGCTGCAAAATGACAACTTTTAAAACCACGCCTGTTAGGAGGCCAAATGAAGTTAAAGATATTTTGTGTGTTTATATAGGCCCAACCTGTATAAATAAATTGATCCAGATATACAAAAAATAATAATTAAAGCATTCAAAAGCTTGCATGGAGATATGTATACACTATAAAATATTAAAAAGAAAAAAATGTGTCCAAATCGTACAGCCCTCGAATTCATTACTTACTTTTTAAAACTTTGATCGTACATCTGGTCCAATTTAAGAACTCAAATTGGTGCAATTACCCCCTGGAATAACACCGGTATATTACATATACCAACTAATTTTAATTCCCAAATACCACATTGGCACCAGAATTTAGAATTAATTTTTTCGTTGTATAATGTGCGCGAAGAAATTATTTTACCAATTTCGTATAAAATTCATATAATGTTCATAATTCCCGGTAACGTTCAATTATTTTAACATTTTAACAACAGAAGTACTTTGCCCCTTAAGGGGTTAAGGAACTGCACCATTTTTAAAAACAGATAATCTCAAGACTAAGTGCAAAAACGAAAACAAAAAAATCCACGTGAAACATATGCCCAATAAGCATATGAATTTAGATACATATATGAAAACATAAAATCTTACCTTAGTTTGAAAGTATTCTCTTACGTTTAGTAGGAAAAAATTAGATCAAAACAGCTAATTTTCAGTATCTTAAAATTGTCTGACAACAGCACATGAAAGGGGGGTGCTCCTTCTTATCGTAAATGGCGTCAATGTGATGAATAGAATTTCAGTGGTAGGTGGCGTCTCTTTCTATAATTAACGGCAGAATTGTAGCCACCCATTTACAGCGGTCACCGGCCCAAATATGGCTACTCTCTCCTTTAAGAATGAAATCAGCGGACACTAGAAGCCAGATAAAGGCGACAATATTGGTATGGACTGTAAGAAGAGCAATTAAATGCTTGGGAATCTTTAACTGTGTAAAATCACGACGGAGACCGCGTTTAACAACATACCATAAAAAGCCCGCATTCAGTTTGCAGAGGAACATCATAAAAACAATGAAATTGGCTTAATATTTTTTTAATAACTAAAATAAATAAAATTTTGATTGTTTGTACGGTATTCATACATATTAGTATGACCTTCGAAAGGAAAATGATGTATTTTTCCCGAGTCAACAAGGTGGAAGCTCTGTCATATCCTAAGTCATTGGACGGTGCGGGGGGAGGGGGATTCCCACATCCAATTTGTCGAACAATTGCCTAAACTTATGTGTCATAGAGGACTTTTGGTATATTAAAGTGTGCAATATCTACCAAATAAATTGTGAAATGGTCAGATATAGATGTAAAGAAAAGAAATCATGATACAGAATAAATTGTAATATTAACACATTCGTAAAAAACAAAACAATCCAACTATAATATAAGATTCATAAGCAAATTAGAGAGAACAAACAAAGCACACCTAAGTATCTTTGAGAGTATGGAGAGCACAAACTTCATTTGAAAACATCGGATGGAGTAAGGGAGGGTCATTTGCCTCAGTTTCTAATTTCGTTAATTATGTTTACTCAAAAAAGATTTAAATTAAAAAGGGAATATTTTTTCACTGGATGAAAAATATTTTTACGAACTAAAATTCTAACCCATATTAAACGACAAAGCCAATAGAAAAATTTTTTTAAACTAATATTTCAAAAACAAATAAATTCAATTTAGATTTATAAAAAAATATTTGTAAAAAATGCTTACATTTCATTTTTGCAAGTGAAATATCATTTTTTAGAAGTATCAATATATCGTTTTTATATCCGATATATCAATAGATATCGGAGTTTAACATGTATATCAAAAGTCGATATTTTTCAACAGATATGTCAGTATTTTGCTGCCATCTCTAATCAGACAGTTCCTGTTAAAAAAAGCTCTTTAAAATGTTTTTCTTAAAAAGGGATTTTTAAAACATTCCAACGCAGTTCCAAAGTGTATTTGTGTTTGTTTCATGTCTCAGTCTATTCATATGTCTGCATTTTTTCACTCAAATCTTCGGTTCCAATTGCTATGAAATTGTTATATGTCATTGAGGAGTACATGACATGTTTTCATTAAAAATGGACTCTTTAGAATTTATACCTGTTTAGAGGGATGCACAAAAGTATAAAGAAACATTAGGTCATTGTACAAAAATGTTTTATATTAATTATTAAAAAAATAGACACAATTTCAAAGATATAATATTCTCGATATGTTTTATCAGATGAACTAGAAAATGGTGTGCATAATTTTTACCGTTTAAATACTGGAGCTCAAAAGCAAAAATTATTGATCGAATTATAAAGAAATTGCTATTGTAAACCGCACCAAAACAGATGAATGTAATTTCTTAGCCATATGACTTGAAACATTTTTGTGATTTAACGCATTGTAGAATCTAACAAAATTATAAAACTTTGCAAACTTTGTTAAAGACAATGTGGGAACAAGAATAAAATAACGCAAATTCCCAGTAAACATAAAACCTATTAAATTCTACGTAAATGATATTTACTGAAATCTTGAAATACATTCTGCAAGCTCTTAATTGTTTATTAAACTGATTTTTTTTTCACGTTTAAAATTTATAGATGCCGATTTTTGATGTCGATTATTAAGGTCACTTTTAACTACTATTTCTTCTTTGTATTTGCAGAAGTTAAATGTTTCCAAATTGCAACATTTTGACACCACGAAATTGAAAGAGTTTTCGGCAATTTGTTTATACACTATATGGCCAAATGTGACCGATCACTTGCGATTTTTGACGTTTTGTTAAATATCTAGAAAAATACATGAGGAATTACCCTGAAACTGCAGGTGTGTAAACAGTATAGTATAGGTCATATATTTCCGCGAAGATTTTTTCCCGAAACCCCATAGGGAACCGTCAACATATTGAAAAGAACGAATATCTTTTGGACAACCCTGTAAAAACTAATATAGCAAAAGCGTTCAAACTCGAGATTATTATTAAGTGGCTTATTTTAATATACTGTGTTCATCTTTATGAGGATAGCATGTATACTCATAGAGGAATTAAGGTTTTTATAAAAAACAGTCCAAAATTTCGCCAATTTTTTTGCTTTTAATTTGAAGAGTTCTTAATATTAAAAAAGTTCTTTTCAGAAAACATGACGAACAACATTGTACAGAATACTCTGCAATCAGAATTAAAAAATAATAAAAATGGGATGAAAAATGAGCAGGTTTACTAAAAAATGTTTCACTGCGCATCCTCAAATGCAAACAAAATATAATGTGCATAATGTGTTAGCTAAATGTATAGAGCAACTTTTGTAAAAGTCTCAAAAACATAGTTTAAAAAGTCTGAAAATAATCGTTTATAGAATAAGCTCAAAATCCGTTGTTCCCAAAATGAATCAAAAAGATGAGGGGTTGTATCCAAATACATTAGTACGTGCAATATTGTGCATGCTGAATTGGCACTAGTCAATGGATATGGATACAAACCCTCATGTTTTTGCTTCATTTTGGAAACAACGGATTTTGAGCTTATTCTATAAACGATTATTCTCAAGCTTTTCAAAATATGTTTTTGAGACTTTTACAAAAGTTTCTCTATACATTTAGCTAACATATTATGCACATTATATTTTGCGCAGTGGAACAATTTTTAGTAAACCTGTTCATTTCTCATCCAATCTTTATTATTTTTTAATTCTGATTGCAGAGTGTTGTGTACAATGTTGTTCGTCATATTTTCTGAAAAGAACTTTTTTTATATATTAAGAACTCTTCAAATCATAAGCAAAAAACTTTGCGAAATTTGGGACTGTTTTCGTAAAAAACTTAATTTCTCTACGAGTATACATGCTATTTTCATAAAAATAAACACAGTGTATTACAATAAGCCACTTATTAATAATCTCGAGTTTAAATGCTTCTTCTCCATTAGTGTTTACAGGGTTATTCAAAAGATATCCGTTCTTTTTCAATTTTTTGACGGTCCCCTATGGGATTTCGGGAAAAAATCTTTGCGGAAATATATGACCTATACTATACTGTTTACAATGTGAAGGCAGTTTCAGGTTAATTCCTCATGCATTTTTCTAGATATTTAACAAAACGTCAAAAATCGCAAGTGATCGATCACCTTTGGCCATTTAGTGTATACAGATGTGGGATGTAGTGTGACCACGCCAGCAGTGTACACCCCTCGAGTAGTTCATCAATTTTTTTAAATATTGCTACATTTCAGGTGGAAATGAGTTTTACACGTGGCGCCGTAGACATAATATGTTTGTTTGAATGTTGGAGCACCTGTTGTCACATTATTTTCAGCTGCCTGTTGTAAGATAAGCCATTTTATGATTTTTTTTTTTTTTTTTTTTTTAATAGAAAATCTAAAAATTTAGTTTTTGATAAGTTGGAGACAATTACGGTAAGTTAAAATAATGCACTTCCATGTTGCTTATTTCAAATAATAGTTTTATATGAATTATTGTTAATCAAAACCCAAGCATGATATTTTAAAGATTAATTTTTGAATTTTCGACTGATTTCTTCGATTGATCATCTACTGGGAAAATGGCAATTATGGAAACTATTTATTTATAATTTTTTTGCTTTTAATGTCAGCAGATTTCATTTTTACCCACTATAGGACATTCATTAAGGGTTGTAGCAATCATGTTAGTTTTCTTCTAAAACTTAAAAGGAAGAACCCCGTAGCACGGATCTTATTGATCAGCTACTGGCTCGGTCACCAAATTTTTTTTTTTTAACCCGCATATATAGTACATTTTTATGCAGATATTAAAGTAGACAAATGTATTTGTTTTAGTTTATATATTAAACAAGAAAGACAAGAAAGAAAAATCATGCGTCATACATAGTTTATGAAACAATTTCCTGCACTTCCAGAATACTTTAATAAAACTTCACCGCTTAATAAAGTGAAATATTATGTACAATTTAGCCATTTGGAAAACGAATAACGCATTTGAAAACCAATTTCAGGAATTCCCATCAATAGTCGGGAAAATATTAAAATTATTTTGTAAAGGCCTGTATATAGATTATAATCTATAGATTTGTACGTATGGTACATAGTATGCTAACATTTAGTTCAGTTTGGGAACGCATAGCACAGCTAAAAGATCCTCGTCAGCAATTTCCTTCAATAAATGGGAATGAACAGGAAATCTTTTGTTTTCCCATATATATGATCTATTATAGAATTTACACATATCACGTAATAGTCAAAAAATGTGTTACATTTAACAAAAAAAAGTAAAACAAGTGAAAACGCATTTTTAGCAATACCAATTATTGTTAATAGACAGTGCTGTAATCGAATTTGTTTGTGTGTTTTGCAAATGAACGATAAATGTTATGCACACCTGTTCTATAGTAAGTCTCTTGTAGTGCACTTCAGTGATTCATATCAATTTCGATATGTTTGAAGTAGTGTAACACCATTCAAATACACCGCAAACGGTTATTTCCCATAGACCATAATGTAGCACAATGAATATCATTAAAGTACCCTACAAAGAATTTTTCGAGATCATAACATAACGGATTTCTTTTAAGTGTCCCTGTAAATGAACTATAAATGCTAAACACTTCATTTTGAATAGAAAACATGATGCAGTAAACCTCTATAACATATATCCACCGTATGGCACTACATGGATATTTAAGTGAGTTAAAGAGCAGACAAACAGACAGACAGACGGAAGAGAGAGAGACAACCTGAATTCATAAACTCTTTTGAACTGTGTTGGAAAAATTTAAAAATGGCAGCTTGACAGCTGATTGGTGGGAATGCTTCGAAAAAAGAAGATCATGCGGCGGACTCTATTACTCAGTGTAAGCTTAGTCTAAGACAATGTAATAAAAAATTAAGTTTGTTTTTGTCCAAACGCTAGTGAAATACGTAGCTGTTTTAAAATATATAGAACTTAGTGAAATGACATCACTTTAAAGTAGAATGTAAATTTCCTGAAAGGATCTCGCTATTTTGATTTACACAGAAAGGCAAACTGTCAATATTTAAAAAAAAATGCTGCATATTTCTCAGCTAAAACATAGAAAAGTTTATTTTCAAAAAGGAGCTGGAGGAGTTATATTGCTCACATATTTTGAAAATGCTGTTCTGAAAAAAAAAAACTCACTTTAAGTTTCCATTACTGCGTACTCGCTGGTAGGTGCCCTAATTCTAGAGCTACAAAATTGTTCTTTTATTTCGAATATAGATTTTTAACTATTGAAATACTATTTTCATGTGTGTAACGAGTACCAAAAATAATCGAAATTTTGATTTGCTCAAAGTTGTGTTAGTCCTTAAGTAACGTGTAAAGATATAAAATATAAATTGTATTATGTTTCATTAGATTTTTCAAATAGTCTTCTTTAAATAAACATAAACTGCACATTATTGCCCATTCAGATATTTTCAAGTAAGTGTATCTCATTGGTACTGTGGTGAACCAACTACTTGAATTAGGAATAAAACTCAAAATGGCCTAACCATTCTCTCACTGTTGACTAGTGACCCTCTTTTTATATTTACAATAGGGTGGGTCGAAAAAATCGAAATATTTATAATCGAAATCTAATAGCGCGAAAAAGTTGCCTTTTGCAATAAAAAATAAATTCGTAAAATATTACACCGATCGGTTAATATCTTTTACCGCCACAAGGGGGCCAAAAGTTCAAAAAATCACAAAAACATGTTTTTTTTTTTAATTTTTTTCCAGAATTATTCAAACTTACCAGTACAATTTTTAATAGGATGCAATAGCAACATGAAGATATGGGAAATGTCCCGGTAAATGTTCATTATGATGAAATCATAACTTTTACTGCCAACTTTAACAAAGGGAACATATTTTATAAAAACTGCAATAATTTAAATTTTTCATTTTTTCTAATTTTTTTTTTTTATAATTTCTATAATACGTCTGGACGTAAATAAATTTACATTATATCTCTTAATATGTCATAAATTTTGTTAACTATTTGTAATAGACTGGAAAATAAAAATGATAATCATTCATTTTTCTTGACGATTGCTTCATCTACTGCTGTTTTACTGCATATCAGCAGTTCTTGCACCACAAATCACAAAAGGATATAAAATGAACAAAGTATTTTAGTATTTTATTAATTAAAATACTGAGATGTTTAACGAAATGGGTTAAATAAACTTAAAATGAAAAACTATTTAACGTAAAAGAATTTGATAATATGACTTGCTTTCAAATGAAGCCAGTATTCCTCGAGAGGTGCCCCACCAGTGGCTGAGAGGTTCTGCTCTCGAAGCTGGTAGACGGGAGGTGCTGGGTTCGAACCCAATCGCGCACGTCGGCCTAATCGTTCGGAGTTTTCGTGGTTTTCTTTGAGCCATGGATTTCCATGCGTAAATACGGGTTAGGTTCCCTTAGAAAGACCCCCACGAAGGGCACTCCCCTCTCGGGCGTATATCCCTAGTGTAGATAATCGGCCGTCAAAAATCAACCAACCAACCATCCTCGACAGGCAGAAATTAATCACATGTGATCCTCCCTCTGTTCTGGTCCACAAACTTTATCAGCACTTCAGTGGTTAATTTCATGCATATTTCTACTGATTGAGTAGGACATGGAAAGTTTTAATAGCTGGTATCTTTAATCAATTATTCTGAACTCACCAGAGCTGTTAGATCATCAGCCGATAGAGAACACGTAACAGGTAATTCCGTTAGTTCACAGTTTTGCCAGTCGACTAAATCAATAAAATTTTAAGCTTCAATGTTCAAGTCTGGATTGCGAAGTGACGGATGGCACTATTCGAGTCCACAGAGCTTCGTAATTTGGCAATTTTCTTCATGGCTGGGATCCTGATGTTTTCTCCTTCATATGCAATCATTCCAGTGAGGTTATTTTCATCATTTGCGAAATAAGCATTTCGTGAAATTACAGGAACTGTAATCTTTCGTAGGTGATCTGGCAAGTAACGGGGGCTACTAATTACAGTGCGCAGATTCTGCAAAACATGATGGCTTAATTTTAATTGTGAACCAACTGATTCAGTGCACTTTCAGTATGTATTCAGACAGTATGACAAGTTAAGAAGAGGGTTTCTCTGTTCCAACGTAGAGTTTCAAAATTCGATTAGCAGTAGTGATCCACCTTGCGTGAAATATTGGTCCAGGGATTCCGCAAAAAAGGGTCAATTGAGCGCATGCCTGTTGAAAGAGCTTGCAATATTTCAGACATATACATCTGGTTAGTTGACAAATCATCTTTACCAATAGCTAGGTAACCAGATTAAATTGGCTTAAACTTTGCAATTGGTAACGATTCGCAAACCGAGAGAAATCCACCAATTGGGCCATAATATGACAGAGGACCTGTCTTTCGTCATCAGGATGTTCAAAATGGTGTCTCAGCGGAAGCTCATAGCAGTGAGGCAAGGAAACTACTAATGTGGGTTTTTTAAACTTTTTCTCAAGTAACCATATAAGCACCATCTTTTCATCCTATGTTAAGGTGCAGTTCCACCATATCTGATTGCAATTTTTTTTACAGTTTACATTTCATTTTTCTTCAAAAAATCTATAATGTCATTGCATATAGAAGTTGCCTAGCCAGGCGATGGGGCAATGACAAAAATAATAGAGACCTGGTTGTAGTATCAATAAGATATGTTCTTTCTTCACTTCGCGAAGATGAAACTTTGTTCCCTCTTTAATCTGGCAGAGACTTTTATCTTTAGTGCCATGAAAGTATAGAGCAAAAGGAATATATTACAGAAAAGCAAACCAAGTGAAATATGGCCCTCTAGGAGCCAGAAAATAATTTTACGTGCAAGCAGCTGTGGGTATTTGTATTATTGAGTACATTTTTTTGATAGAATTAAAATGATCCTGGTTGACAATCTATATGAAATTAACAACAGAAAATGCCTCTTCAAGCCTATTAGAAATGTAAAAAGTCTGGAAATATTGTGAAAATTATGAAAATTGGAAAACAGAAATTTTAAATGTTTAACATTTTTTAGAAACTTTGGCCTTTTTGCGGCGGTAAAAGAAATGATGTCACCAAAATCAAATTTTACTGTTACATTACTAATATCTTGGTATGGCTATTACGTTCCACTAGAAATAGAATTGGTATGTTTGAATAATTATTTAAAAAAATAGGAAAAAGTATGTTTTCTGCGATTTTTCCAAAGTTTGGTTACCTTGCGGCGGTAAAATATATTAACCAATCGGTGTAACAGTTAACGTATTTATTCTTTTTTACAAAAAGCAACTTTTCCGTGTTATTACGTTTCGCTTATAAATATTTCGGTTTTTCCGATCCACCAAAATGTATAAACATTAATAAAACATAAATAAAAACACACACTTGTTGTCAGAATGAGATATAAATTCAAAATTATTCGAAAAGTTTTCCATCAAAAACCTTCATAGCCACCATGTGTTAAGCAACAAAAGAATTCCACAATTCAAGATGTGCAATGTCCACATCAAGATAATTTCGATTTCTTCACAACAACTTAACTGATCTACAAAAAAGGCGATCTAAATGGAGCGAAAGAAATATGTGGCAAAAACACTGGGCATCACATCTTTTTTCAAGTAAATAAATATTTGTTATCAGAATAATAAAAAGAATACACATGTCTGTATACTCTGGTGATAAACATGAGATCAAACAATAAATAAACACTGAGTGGTGGTATGCGACAAAACAAAATTTGAGTCAATCATATAATTGAAGATAATCAATGATCCGCTACTATGTGTTAAATTACTCTAAAAAAATATAATACTCACAGAAGTTTCAATTGATGTAGGAGGCAATTGAAATTAAACACAAATAAAGATAAAGAAAAAATTAAGGCTTATTTTCTCAAAATGGTGATTGTGTCATTTGCCACATTTATCATCTGAGCTCATCAATTTCATGTTAACCACATGCGCAGCAAAGCCGTGCCGCGCACGTCCACATGTTTGTGAATTCAGTTTCATATATGTCGAGTCTGGTGACACTATTTTTATAACTCCTCTTTCTGTTGCTTCATAGAAGAAGTGTTGCACTGTTTATAAATAGTAGTGGTGGATTTCTCATCTATATATCGAATTTACAAAGACATTTTCACGTGCGTGGCTCTTTTTCCCATTACAAGTGTTTAATTAAAATGTACTGAAAGTTTGGAAAAAATTGGATCCGTTCAGGATTTTCCCGATATAAATAAACCGTATTTTACATTCAAATATTTTCCACTTTAAATTTAAGCCAGTGATATCGTTTTCAAACAGTTATTTAGACGTTTAGACGTAGAACTGTTTTAATTTATTCTAAGCTAAAAACTAAACCTGTGGCTATACGATCCATGAAGGATCAGAGTCAACAGTCCCCAATTCCGTGTTTACTTGACTTTGGTCTCCGAGGTGCTGTACAGCAATTGTCCCAGTCAGATTTTCAGCCTAACGCAAGACCCTCAGTGTTTAATTCCAAAACAAGCTTGGTACTCATTTTATCGACCCCAAAGGGATGAAAGTTTGAGTGAACATTGTCCAGCCGGTAGTTGATTTCTGGTCATGTAGCGCGGTAGACAGACGTGCTGCAAATACTCTACTTGGCTATTTTAATTTAATCAAAGAGCAGAATTTTGCTAGACTTATTCAGTAAATTGGAATATTATTTTGCTTTCTTTTACATTGAACAATAATTAATTAATAACAACAGATTAAAAGAATGAAAATGTTCAAAAATTCTTTGATTTTAACACTAGAACCGCCATAGCGGTCATTTTGACCGGTAAAAAATGACAGTATTTCGTTTCGAACCTGATTTTTTTTTTCTAAAATAAGTTAATTTACCACGGAGAAATAAATAAGTTAAATAGTTTTAAATAAAAATTCTGGTTTAAAATAGTTTTATAACACTTGAGTAAAATTTCCGGCGGTTCTAGTGTTAAACCGCTTGGAAGTTATTCAAAGCTTGTTAAATAATAATAAAAAAATAAACTTTATCCAAATAAACAAATTCGGTTTTTCTTTTCGTCAGAGCAGCACTCCAATTAATGCAATAGCAATGAGTATTTTTTCCCCAACATCTTTAATGTTAAACATTTGGAATGTAACAGAAGAACGTTTATCTTTAAAATACTATTTTCCTACAAAATATCTTTAAAATTATTCTTCTGCACTTCGAATCACCTTATGTTACCTCAAAAAATGAAGCAAGAGAATGAAATTCTAAATATATTAAATGGAGCTTTTTAAAAATTTATTTATAGCAAAAGATATTTAAAGAAAAATAAATTTCCAAAAAATAAATTGCTTCCTAACTTAAAAACTTTATATTAAAAACATATTTAGTTTCACGTTGAGTAGCTTTAATTTTTTTCAACAAGCAGAATTTTTTGCATTTATCAGGGAAATTGAAATTCCAAAAAAATTGATGCATTCAAAATTTTTCTTTCTTTGCATTTGCAATGTTTTTTTAAATGTGCGAGCAGCGTTAGAATTTAAATATCAGCGACATTTTTAAAGAATTAACATGGTCACAAAATATTTATATTTAAAACATCTGTAAAATAAGCAATGCGTACTTAACTTTAATTTTTCCATGCTTAACAAAGAAATTCAAGTCGGTGATTTTTTTCTGCACATGGTTTAATCTACGGAACATTACAAGAAAAACAGTAACAAGATTTTTGAAGCATAGAATTTCACAATAGCTTCATGTTAAGCCATATGTAAAATAAGTGAAACACGGCTGTTTTCACAGTACGTTTTTGCTACAAAACATCGATAACGATCTAGGGTTCTTAAGGCAAATGTGATTTTTCCAAAATAAGTTTTACAAGTTGCTCCCAAACTAAAATTCAATGTTTACTATTCATATGCACAATTGCGCTTTTTACTAATGAAATATCTTGCATGCGTATTAGCTTAATACGTAATAAATAACGTGTACAAAAAATACGTCACACATTTGTTTTTAGTAAAAACTTAAATATGCCCAAAATGAGGTTAAATTCTTAATAAGCACTGTAAAATATCGTTTGCTATCTCAGTTAATTATTGCTTAAATTAGTAGAAATAAATTTTAAATGGAGTAAGTAAAGCTTTTCTTTAAATTTATTTGAAACTAAATATTGTTTCTCTATACACATATTATTTAAAGGAGATAAACATAAGTTAATATCTTCTAAATAATTTAAAATCAAGAACATATTTAATTTTTTATGTTGAGAAGTTTTAATTTTTTAACGAAATGAAAGTTCTTCAGTTATGAAGAAAAAAAATGATGCATTGAAACAAACCATTCCTATGCATTCCTAATGATTTTGAACTGTACAAACTGCATTGTAATAGAAACAATAACAAAATTTTGAAAATAAAATTAACTTATGCACGAAATCTTTAAAGTTGTGTCATCTGTAAAATAAGAAAAATGTATTTAACTTTAAAATTTTCATGCTTAAAATAATCGTTGTTTTCGTTTGTACTTATTTTGGAAACGTTACTATAAAATTAGTAATATATTTTAAGAATAGAATTTCCTCAAAATGTCATATGTTGAACTATCTGTATAGTGAATTGCCGTTAATTTTGAAGAACGCTTTTTCTGCAACATGTCGTTAACCATCCAGCAAGCAAGCTGTTGCAAATCTTATGGAAAACGTTATTTTCCCTTAAATAGTGTTTTTCCAAATTTAACCGAAATTAATACTTTGCACTCCAACGATGAGTCTCACACACTGCGCTATTCTTTACATCAACTCCAACGGTGAGTCTCACTCACCACGCTATTCTTTACATCAACTCCAACGGTGAGTCTCACTCACCATCTTAATTCACATAAACAATTTACATTAATTCCAACCTTGGTTCTTACTTACTGTTCTATTATTTACATTAATGAAGTGATCTAATTGGAATCTGTACAGATGTGATAAAAGGAAGTATACAAAATTTATTTTATAACAATTTTTTTGTGAAGATAAAACTGACTGATATGTATCAGAAACAAAATTTAGCATTATAAAATACGGCACTGTTATTCGATGTGCTCCCTTTTGAAAAAGTAATGTTATAACAATATGAGATAAATAAAACTGGTACTCACTCAGTATAATATTGTCGTGGCATTAGAACTTACTGATCAATTAATAAATTTTGTTTAAAGAAAAAACACGTGGAGACATATTTTTTGAATAGACAATAATTATCTTTGTTGAGTATAAACTTGTAAAACAGCAGAGAAATGAGCGTTCACTCAGCTATTTAAAATACGTGAAAAAATTGATTAATCAATTGAAAGCAGATTTTCAAGAGAACCGTGAGGCTTCAACATCCACTGATACCCACACAAGTATTCGATTAAATAGAGTGCTCCATGTAATACTAACAGGTAGAGTATTACAAGATTGTCAAATCTGCTCTCACAGAACAGGAAAATGTAAGAGACATCAAACGACATACTTTTGTGACACTTGTCTCGAAAAGCCTGCAATGCACCTTGGTGAGTGCTTCATAAAATACTACACGCAACAGAACTATAGAGCATAAGATTTAAATATTATATTTCTAACATGTAAAAATATATAAAACAATTATTTTCAATTTGACTATATAAGACCATATATTTTTTTTTCAGAAATATCGCGGAAATGCTAGTTCCGCCATGGAAAAAAATCTTGGAGTGCAAAAGGTTAAAATTCCTTTTTTAATACTGATATGTACAATTGCTCTTCTAGCCTTTCTGTTATGAAATATCTTGCATTTATAAAAGTATACATAGATACCTTAATACTACGACCACGCGCTGACTCAAAAATAGTTCATTTAATCGGTTTCAAGGACTTTTGAATTTCAGAACCAATACTTTCGAAAAGAATTATCAGTCATTTTCTATCGCAGAAAAATAAAGAGATGATTACTGTTAGAAAACAAATTTAAATTCAAGGGATCTTGCAAAATCTTTTCAAAACTGTTCTATAACGTTTATGCTTGAGACAGAGCGTAAAACATGTTCACAGGAGATGTGTAATGTAATTCCAGAGTGTAAAAAATACATGACGGGTTTGGTTGTGAAAATATTTAATTAGGCCCACTGAAAGGTTAAACAAAATTTTGCGCAATTCTCAGGGAATTATTACATGACGTATAAGAAAATAATTCTATATAGACAAAATAAACCTTTTTTTTTAATTTTTTTTTTTTGAAGCTGAAGAGAGTTTCCATATATATATATATATATATAAATAAATAATACCATAATTTAAAAAATATTTTATTCAATGAGTCTGAAATAATTATAAAACAGGACATTTTGTAATTTAAAATATATTTAGTTTTAACGGTCAACAATTTTATGTCATTCATCAACCATCCTATTCCATTCATGATATAGTCCGCGAGCCAGCAACAGATTTTGATGACCAAGTTCCTCTCGGCCGATAATTTGTAAAATGCTACAGAGATTTGTATCATGAAGATCCGTGAACGTCAGCTGCGGTTCCCAGGTTGGGTTGAGCAGCGGTAGCCTCACACGCACGTAAAGAAAAAAAATTAGTCATTTCCTCCCGGTTGAAAATTTGTCTAATTATAGCTAACCCAATATCTCAAAGAAATAAAAAGTCAGCTGGTTATAAAGTGGTGGTTAATACGTCAGCTGGTCACACGAACATGAAAAAAATATACAGGGTGCAAAGGAAATTCCATTTAACCTGAAAATACTCGCGAACGGGAAGAGATATAGCTATGGAAGTGAGGTATAGTAAAGTGACTACGCTCGATTTGATGCAAACGACGGCAGCGCCCCTGGTGTCGAAATTTGGAAGATAGCTATTGCACATCGAAAGCGAAAAGATGCACTCCATTTTGTTCTATAATCGATTATATATACTCTATTTTGTTCTATAATTCTATAATCGATGCACTCTATTTTGTGTAAACGTTTGAATGGAATAGCCAGAAGTATGAAAAAATACGGACAATTTATGATACACATACGCGCTTATCTTAATGCATTTTTATAACATCACACAAAAAACAAAAAAGACAAACTGTCTCACAGTGATAAAAAGTTAATATTCAGTATATTCTATAAGTTCGACATTGGTTAAAATACACGTTTGTATTCGTGAGAGTAATTCTACATGCCACATTTCTCAGCATGGAACGTCTATCACTAGCCTCTTCAATACGACGACATTGATTTAACACTTTCAAGGGAGGTGGCTAAACGATCTAGCTACCTAATTTTAATTCCAAAACTGACAAACGGCAGCAAGAATATTTTTATAAAATTTTGCTTTTGTAATGAAAGTGAAAATTAGCAGGTTTCTATTTTCTAAGTAATTCGTCTGAATATTCTGGTGTCAGTAAATTATTTCATCAGTTTACAAACGGAATTCTTCTGCCCCTCAAAGGATTAATCTAAAATTTTAAATGCATTGGAAATTAAATTTTTACAGACATTAAAGAACAGTACAACGTCACAATCTGAAACTGCTACATTTAAGGAATGTGAATATACAAAGTAGAATCGTCGCTCATCAATTTCGGACATTTTTGGGTATACATGCAACGATTTATCTTATCAGTGTGAACCAAATGTCGTTTCGTACTAATTAATTGATGCTCTAAAACTTTCTAATTGGAAATTTTGCTCCATCTCTTTACGTTTACGATTTTCAATAGCTATCTTCCAAATTTCGCCACTTGGGGGCGCTGGTGTCGTTTTCATTAGGTCGGGAGTAGTCGCTTTACTATACCGTTACCTCGCTTGCATAGCTCTAGCTCTCTCGTTCGCAAGTATTTTCAGGTTAAAGAGATTTCCTTTGCACCCTGTATATTCTTTTCATGTTCGTGTGACCAGCTGACGTATTACCCACCACTTTATAATCAGTTTACTTTTTTTTTCATCAAGATATTGGGTTAGCTATAATTTTACAAATTTTCAATCGGGAGGAAATTACTTTTTTTTTTCTTTTTGACGTGCGTGGGGGGACACCGCTGTTCAGCCCACCCACAGAACCGCAACTGACGTTCACGGATCTTCATGATACAACTCTCTGAAGCATTTCACAAATTATTGGCCGAGAGGAAATAACTGATGAAATTTCCACCTGGCTCCGGGACTAATATTTTTAATTATCAAAAAGATAGGGAAAAAAAACTCATGATACTAAAATTTATTTTCTTTGCTTTAAAAGTGGTTCTTTCGAATGGCCGAACAATATTACAATGAAAACATAAACAACATTTTAAAATAATGAATATTTTAATAAAGTATTTAATGTTAAGTGGTACCAGCACTAATGAAATCCTTTGAAAAACATCGGATAGTGAAGTACCTTTTTTCTGGTGAACTATTGTAGCGATTTTAATAATGGCTTAGTTGTTTCCGCAGCACCTAAATTATAAATGGATCGATCATAAAAAAAATTGCAATAATTTTGCAATTTCTCAAACAAACAATTACAGGGTTACCACTGTACAAGGAATTTCCAGACCAGGAAATTCTTCGTCACCAGTACTTTCTTACAGAGAACCTCTCTTTAAATCAGACGAAATTTCGTGCGGTTAATCTAGATATATTTTTCTTTAAAAAAATACTGATATTTCGAATGGAAAATTCCCTGAAAAGTGGCAACCCCTAATTATAGTATCCTTTTTTTTAATTAACGTTTCTAAAAAGAAATTATTGTCTCGGAAAATACAAAACGATTGTTATATAGTTAATTTTGATGCAATTAAGTAATTTAAATAAATATTGAAATTACTTCAGTAGGATCTTAAGTAATTTAAATAAATATTGAAATTACTTCAGTAGGATCTTAACCAATTATACTTTAATATTAGCCATTTGCCGTAGAATTTCGCAACTATTCATACTATCTTATTATTTTGTAATGTATGCAAAACGTATTTTAAATTCGTATGCTGTAAAGAAAAACAGAGATCAAAGTTTTTGTGTGTACGTATGTGTTTAACGGAGCAAAATAATAACAATGCTTTCGAAGAATGGATATTTTCCAAACTCTTTATGTTAAACTATTTTTAAAGGAAGTAAAACTTTGTTAACTTAAAAATACCATTTTACTACAAAACAGCGTTAAAACATGTTTTCTGCACTTCAAAACACCGTTTTGTTATCTTTAAAAATTATTGCATGAAGCAAGAGAAATAAATTTTAAATAGATTAAATGGAGCTTATTTTTAACTAAAGATTGTTGCCACGAAAAATATTTTTCAAAAACAAATAATGGCTTAGCTTAAAAAAATATTATTTAGGGGACCTGAAAAAATGTAGAAGACAAGCTGTTTTCTTTTAATATAAAAAATACATTTTTTTAATATCTATTAAGTCTCTTTTTATATTCGAAGGAGATATTTTAATTATTTAGAAGAAAGGGATGTATAAATCTATTAAAAATATTCGCTTAAAACAAAAGAAAAACTCTTTTTGAAATTAATCGTGTTTTTATTAAACATTAATTTTTTAATTCATATTGATTTCATTTTTTTTTATTTTCGTTAATTATCGGATTATTTTTTATGGAAAATATTCTTTTTATAATAATTATGAGTACTTCTTAAATATTTAAGCAAAATGTTTTGCACAATAGAAAGTTTATGAAATCTTTTGTTCTTCGTAATTTCATATAAAAGAAAATATCAATTGCTATTATAAAGAAAATGCAAATTTTTAAATGACTCAAAAAGTTATGCTCTTGAATTACAAAGAAAAGTAAAACGATGTGTTCGTTGTTCATGCAAACAATACATTGTCATTCATAATAATGAGATTTTGTTTTTATTATTTATTGGTCTTTGATAAATGTTATTTACCATATCACAGTATATTAAACCTAATAAAACGAAATCATATTTCATTTTGTTTTTATCCTTTTCAAATACCTAATTTACTCATTACGCAAAGTTTTTATACCAAAAATTATTTAAAAATCCAGGATGCACGTTTTGCACAGTAAATTGACCTTTGAAGATCGTTGTTATAATCGAAATTTTATCACCCTTGAATAATGACTCTAAGATCCATGCACGGGGAACCGTTTCCGTGCAAAACAATCACGTGATGATTGAAATTCGATAGTTGTGTAGGATCCACGAAACACATTACAGAGTATATGGAAATGAGTTGGTGCAAAAGAATATATCATTTTAGTTGAATGTCGTCAATTGGCAAAATAAAGAAAGAGAGGAGTTTTGCTAATAACCATACTTGCCAACTTTCCGGATTTTGATAGTGAAAAAAGTCAACTTTGAATCAGAAAATATATTTAATTAATTATATCTTGCTCCTATAAGGTTGCCTGTTGAAATTTACTTGATTTCATTAATGAAATAAAATCTCTGTTTCAAATATATTTATTTGAACTGGAGTTTCGCGCTAAAATACGGAGATTTGGCAAGTTTGTATAAGATATAAATACAATGGAGTTATGAATAAAGTGGAGGAGACATATGGTGTAGTGTCTACGAGATGCGAGTGATGAAACTGAGAAGGGTGTCAAAAGATGGCGGCTGCTTCTTTAAAATCTGATCTACAGTTTCCAATTACCGCCAAGGCAAATTTCCAACAAGTAAAATTGAATAGAAAATTTCGTCTTATATAAGCGTCTTATTCATAGAATTATTTTCTCACAAATATGAAAAAAAATTACATTTATTTTCACAGGTTTGAGTTTGCGTGCTAAATCAGTTTGAATGTTTCACTGGTTCTTACAATATGGTGGAAACGCAGGTCCCGACTACCGCCAAAATAAACTTACAGCAGTAAAAATTAAAATATGTTTCTGCCATTATTTATGACTGAAATTTTGCATTAATAAGGCGTTTAAAAAAGAAGAAAAATTCTATATAAATTACTGGTGGAGATTTCCAACGTGGGTAATTAACTTCTGCGAGAGCGGTTACAGTTGCAGCTTCACTATTTTAACAATGGAGTTATGAATAAAGAGGAGGAGACATTTAGTGTACTGTCTACCAGTTGCTACTGAAGTAACTGAGGAGGTTGTCACAAGATGGCGGCTGCTTTTTTTAGATGGGATCTTCAGTTTCTGATTACCGCAAAGGCAAATATCTCACCAGTAAAATTGAATAGAAAATTTCCTCTTATTTAAGCGCCTTATTCACGGAATGTTTTCTCGAAAATGACATAAAAATTTCTGTTTGTTTTTACTGGTGTCAGTGTGCCTTGTAAAACTGTCGGCTTGTTTCCCTGGTTGTCACAATATGGCGGAAACGCAGAGTCTAACTACCGTCAAAGTAAAGTCCTACCAGTAAAAATGAGAATCTGCTTCTACCATTATTTATGACTGAAATCGTTCAATAATAAGGTGTTTAAATAAGTTGAAAATTTCTATATAAATCTACTGGTGGAAGATTTCACTGGCGGTAAGCAACGCCTGCGATAGCGGTTACAGTTGAAGCTTCACTTTTTTAAGGATATGTCAGTTCCTCCTTATTAATAGTTCCATGATTTTAACACGTTCACGCCGGCGCGGTGGGTCACACTCGACTGTCTTAGAGTTATCAAGTCTCCGGCTTTTTGCACACCTCTGTTATTTTAGAGAAAATGTTGTTCCTTTAAATCGCCCAATTTTTCTAATTAAATAAAACAACATTTTCTGTATTAAATTACTGACATACAAAAGGCATTAGACTTGCCAGCTCTGAGACAGTCGAGTGTGACCCACCGCGCCGGCGTGAACGTGTTAAGGATATGTCAGTTCCTCTTTATTAATAGTTCCATGGTAAATATAGCGTATAGAAATAATGTATGTGAGACAGACATTAGAATAAGGAAAATCTATTAACTTTCTAATCATAAGTTAGTATTCTGCGGGATAAAGCAAAATACCTTCAGATGGAAGAAAAACTGTTATTATAAAATAAATAGGATCGACATTTTGTTTATGTAGTTCCTACTGAAATACAGGAACTTAAAGCAATTTTTATTTCATAAGAGTTATAATTTGTCTTATACCAGTCAAAATAAATTTTAAAACAAATCGAAGATGAATCGCTAGATTTTGTTTTTAAGAAATGGCTTATCAATGAGCAGAAAAACTATATTTTTAGGGTCTTCCAGAAGCCTGTGATTTTTTCAAAGCAGGTAATAAGGCTCAAAGAAGCAGTTTCATGCTTATTGGGTCTAATTGGGTCTAATAGTGCCTACCAGACACCAGTTTATGTGATGTCAATAAATTTTAAAATAAATCGAAGATGAATAACTAGATTTTGTTTTTAAGAAATGGCTTATAAATGAGCTGAAAAACTATAATTTTTTAGGGACTTCCAGAAGCCTGTGATTTTTTAAAAACAGGTAATAAGGCTCAAAGAAGCATTTTCATGCTTATTGGGTCTAATTGGATGTAATAGTGCCTACCAGACACCAGTTTATTTGATATGCCGCTAGATATAACTTTTGAAAAGAAAGAACCAGTTAGAAGAGAAAACAAAGTATTTGCTGATGGATAGAAATTTCCAACTTACAATGATTTTAAAAATTAAATATTTGCCAAAGCTAGATTTCCTTTTGACTTAAATGTTCAAAAATGAGAAAAAAGTTTGCATGAAAATAACTAAATTGTAGAATGGATAAAGTGGGTCTGTATGCATCATTCTACAGCTCAACTAATATTTTCGATGCTGGGCTGTGTCTGTGGTGTCATATCTGAAGTGGAGAGTGACTTTTGTGAGATGAACTTTGAGATTGAAGTCAATCCATATGGAATAAATTCTTTACTGCAGCCACTAGACGTGTTCATCAATAGTCCAATCAAAAACAATCTAAAAAAAAAACTATATTTGGAAGGAAGAGCCAACGAACACGATGAGAAAAAATCAAGTATGAATAAAATACTGAGGTATGGAAAAGGATTTGGTTTGTCTATCTTAAAAATGTTTAAAATAATAATGTACCCTCATAGAATACATGGTTACGGTGACGTCGTTGTGACGTCACTGTAAGTCACTGTGGTCACGTCACATATGTGACCAAAATGCCACCACTCAGTGATGTCACATTGTGACTGAGATGTGACCTTCTTAGAAAACTTTAAAAAATTACGAAAATTCTTCAAAACGTACGTCACGTCGCATATGTGACTAAAATCACCATATTGTAAGTAAAAAATATGAACTTTTAAAATCTTTGAAAATGAAGAAAAATATTTTAAACAGTCCCGAGTTACAGCGGCATAAGGAATGAAAATATATTAGTGGATAGCAAATGGTTAATTCTGTCACGAAAGTGGGGAGGGGAGGGGGGGGGCATAATATATAAAATGCACGATACAAGCATTAATAAACTAAATTTTCATGCTATATTTCATCAATTTGATATCTAAGACAATGAAAGTATACTTTTTTCATGATTTCAATTTTATCTAGCATTGCAATTAAATATAATAATCCTTCACTGATTGTTATTATTATAAAAGTGTTTCTCGAAAAAAATGGTACGTGCTGGAGCAATTTGGATAACATATTTAGAATTAGGAGCATTAAATCTGCATACTTTACATATTTAGTTTGCAGGGAGGGACTTTTTTTCTTGCCTACCAGTGGTATTCGAAACACTTCTGTGGTTTCAAACTAAAAATTCTCTATTACAGTTAAGTCGGCAGCTTTTAATGAGCACGTAGAAAGAGCCTTCAGAGTTTAGTCATATATGCATTTCTTACTTTATAATTTGCATTCAAGTCATATTTTTTCCGGTTAGTGTTGAACTATTTTAAGTAACTATTTTTTCAAAAATTATACTTCTATCAGTCTTTTTAAAGAAAATTAACATTTTCCGAAAAAAATACACAACATTTATGCAAAACATATGATATATTTAATTATTCGTATTTTAAATTTTTATTTTAGAGATACGACTTTAAAAAAAGTTATTTTACAAATTGTTTTATTTTACAGAAAATTAATATGAAAAGAATGACAGATTGAGAAAGAATTTTTTTATACAAGATAAAACTTTTTTATTTATTAGGAATATATTTTGTATTTATTACGCGTGAAACAAACTTTACTTTAAAAATGGGGGAGATGTTGAGGGTTCATTATTACCATTAAATTGATTTTTACGCATTTTAAAAATTTAAACATTGTTTTATCTAATAAACTCTAATTATGAATATTATTTTTATTATTTACAAAAAAGAAACTTTGCAATACATTTTAACTTGAAATATTTGGTACTGATAAAAAGAAAAGGTAAAATACATTGGAAAATTCTTCAAATAGAAAATTTTAATTAAAGACACTCTCATTGCGCATTTAAGTGTCAAATCTGTTATATACAAAAACAATAAGCGGTAAAGAACACCTGCGGAAATCGTCTGCGTGAGATATGACCACAGAAAAATAAATACGGCAAGACGCGGGAAGTTACTTCACTGTTTAGAACATCACCACTTCTAGAACAGTTCTTTTAAGATAAGAGAATGACGGCCGCCATTTTAGGATACACGGATATTATTAATGGAACATAGAAATAAGTCTTATTTAATTTAAATCTTTTATTCCTGATTTGTATATTATGTGTTAAATAGTTTTATGTTATATTAATAAGAGACTGATCTGAAATTGTTTTCAGAAGCAAAATTTTCCTATTCGATAAGGTGAAGGAAAATATCTTAATCTGCCATCTCTTGAAAGAAAAAAAAAGCTGCGAAGAGACTGATTCATGGCTACATTCATAGAGAAATTAATGAAAACATTATTTTGCAGTTACTTGAGATTGAAAATGTGTTGAGACAATGATTTGGAGTTTTTTTCGGCATCTTACTGTTTTCTGATTACTAACACTTATAGATTATGTAGATATTCGATTATTATGATATTACGAAATTGTTTCAGATTAGAAATTAGCATTATACTGGGGAAATGTACTTTTACATATTACAGTAGTGAAACTTTTGAAAGGCTTTTCTTTTAGTGCTCATAATATTTGAAATTAATTTTTAAAATCCTAAATCTTCATAGCAATGTTTTCAGATTTAACATTTGTCAAAATTATAAAATAGTAGGAATTCCTTATAACATATGGAAAGATTTTTGAGATATTGTTAAACCTAATAATGCATTTAATTCATAATTTCCATTTCATTGTAGTTTGTTGTTCTTTAATAGAACAACTATAAATACTAATTACTATTTTTAGTGTTTTTCAAATTCATATATTTATTTTTTTTTTAATTGTATGTAAGCATTTTTTTTCTGTTTGTGATTTTAATCAAACATTTAATTATAGACATTTTGAATTGGTTATTAAATTTTCTTCTATTATAAACTCATTTTTTACGTTTATGATACAATAATTATTGGCACTAAAAAGTAAAATATGATATTTAAGCATTGAAATAAAATGTTTTTCATGCCTGATAGGCAGTTATAGATTAAATTGCTTTAGTATATATTTTTGTAAAGTTCATATAATACAGGATACATAATATAGGACACAAAATTGTAAAGTGTGTATGACTTCGGTTTGTCTCTCCGTCTGTCCGTCTAGCAGTCTGTTCGCGCTCTAACTCTCGTAAATATACTCGGATTGCCCTGAAATGTTTGGATGTTATTGACTTTTACAGAACACGGGCCCTATTTGTAATGAAGTTTGCAGCATGTTTAGTTCATTTACAGGGACAGCCAAAAGTATTCCGTTACAATACGCGCCTATGGGAAAAAATGTTTCAAATGATTTTTAATGATTTTACGCACGCTTTCAAACAGAATAAAATTTATGGGCATGTATGAAGCGATGATATGCATTCTGCTTACTATGCGATGAAAGAATAGTTATTGTTCATTTATGGGGCTGAAAAAGGAATTCCAATACATAATGATATAGAGGTGGATGGAAGTGTTTGCGGGGTACTTTAATTATGTTAATCTATTTGATATATAATGAAATTGATATACGTCACTGAGGTTTACATACTATAAAATATTTCATGTATAATACAAGTAATACGTATATAGCATTTACAGGGACACACGACATATTTCAGATACTATATTGTATTCGAAATACTGTTCATTAGCGATGATTGCTGGAAATGTATTTTTAATTATGATATGCGCTTTTTTAATTCACTATATTTATGCATAGTGTATGGTGTATATAAATGCTATAATTCCTATACAGTGCTATACAAAAGTATTCGTAAAGGTTACTGGGTATGGGCGCAAATTGCTTAAAGATGGTTTTTAAATGAGTTATGCTTTTTTTAGCTGAACTGCATTTAATTTACTAAGAAATGTTTGTAGAATATAGATAAAATTATGTACAGGGTCACGTAAAATGGGAAATTTCTCACTTTCAAAATTTCTCACTATTACATATTGGCAAGGCTACAAACGCAGCACAAGATGGAATATTTATCGTAAGCCAACGACATGGGGCAAACGCGAAACTTAATTAAATCAGCATCGATTAAAACTATATTGCCATCATGTAATAGTGAGGAATTTTCCAGGCTGGGTATCGTTCCATGTGGTTTAGTCGGTAGAACGTCATTGCGCTATACTGATGGTCCGGGTTCGAGTCTCAGCATGGATTCTTTTTCACTATGTTGGCCTTTGCGCCTTTTAAGCAATTAATTTGAAACTTGATTTTCATTTGAAATATTGTATATAAGGCGAATGTTTCTCTCTGGAAAATTTTCTAAGTATTAATACTGCGATGAATTTTAAAATAAACTTTTGTAGTAAATATAAAATCTTATCTTTTTACCGTACTTTTTAGCAAAATATCGCTATTTTCGGAGTCCTATTCTTCTAAAACATTTTTAATTTTTCTACTTAAAAAACAATGCTTATCAACTGACATATTTTTTATGAAGTTCTAAGCTTGGTATTGAGTTCAAGCTTGACATTTAGAATGTGTAAGTTTTTTAATGTGTTGGGATTTGTCATTGCTTTATTAAATACGAACATGGAGTCTAACGGATATTAATACAACTATAATTTATAGAACGGCATGATAAGCCATATTTATTTAAATTTTTTATTCCCGTGTATATTGTATTTTGTGAATATGAGCTAAATAGTTTTGGTATGTTTTATAGGAAAAGACTGATCTGGGAATTAGGAAAAACAAGTAAGAAAAATCATGCGTTAAACATAGATTATAAAATACTTTCCAACACTTCCTGAATACTTTAACAAGACATCGTAATTTAGGGGAAAATCGTAAATAAGATAACTAAGTAAACATTTTAGAAAACGCATAAAGCATTTGAAAAACTGATTTCAGCAATTACCGTTCTTAGCCAAATATGTTTTCCAATTATTTTGAACAGCCCTGTATTTGATCTGTAGGGTGATGCACTGAAAAAAAATGAAGTACTCAAAAATGAGTAAACTGATGTACTCATATCTAGTTCAATATTTTTGGATAAAAAATAAACCTACACTTTCTCTATTTTCAAACATCACATGTTATCAAACCCAAACAAACGAATAATTTTGTACCCTATAATGGTTCATTTAATTTATGGCGGCATAAATGATGTTTATTAATGTAAATATTAAATTATGCTTTGTATTTTAAAATAATTTAAAAGTGCTTCGAAATAATGCTCTTGTCATAAAAGTATTCGATTTGAGTATCTTGTTAAGAATTTTGCTATTTTTCTTTAAATAATCAATTAAATGTTTCTTGTTAATAACTTTGAACGGGAAATAAATGTCAGTACATTTTTACTTTAATTTTTAGGGGGTTTTTTTTGGGTGGGGGAGTACATAACGATTCATATTTCATCACAACCATGGAATAAAAAATGAGTACACGTGTTTCTCAACTTTGAGTACATTTGGATCGGAGCTATTTTGAGTATGTGACGCATTTAAAATTGAGTACTTTTTACTCAATTTTGAGTACACATTTTTTTTTCAGTGTATATATACTATATAATGGGAAAATTTAGTTTAGCAAGAAAACGCCTAACAGGTTGAAATTCTCTTTCAGCAATTTATACTAATATATGTAAACATTCTAGAATACTTTTGTACAACCCTGTAGTTTACCTAGAATCTTTATTACACGCCACTATTTAGTTAAAACTTAATTCAAACTAATATACTCTTAAAACTGCTGAGATCACATTTCCAGAAATTATAAGTTATCATTCCATGTGGTTTAGTCGGTAGAATGTCATTGCGCTATACTGATGGCCCGGGTTCGAGTCCCAGCATGGAATCTTTTTCACTATGTTCACCTTTGCGCCTTTTAAGCAATTAATTTGAAATTTGATTTTCATTTGAAATCATCACAGTGTTTATGACAAGTTCGTCACAAATGACACATATTTCACAAATTGGTCACAGTGTGACTTCAAGGCATTGTCGCTTTCGTTACAGGTTCGTCACAAAGTTAATGCCAAAATAGTCACAAATGACACACTTTTCACAAATTTGTCACACCGTTATCACCGAGACTAACGAGAAAGACAGGCTACCGCAGTGGGTCCGATTCTTCTTTTTTTACAGACCGCTGGAGTCACGTTATGCTCTTTTCGCACACCTTCATTGGTGCATTCGAGCATCACGTGACTCCAGCGGTCTGTAAAAAAAGAAGAATCGGACACACCGTGGTAGCCTGTCTTTTTCGTTAGCCTCGGTGGCCATAATGTGACGTCACAAATGATCTCTAAAACGGCTATAACGACTTCGCATTCCAGTCACTATGACGTCACATCAACGTTCACAAAATCACAGTGTGACTTCACAACGACGTCGCCGTGACGTCACCATGCCTTACGGGTATGTTAATGCTGTTGGTTGTAGTAAACAGCTGGTATATTCCAAATATAAAGCAACATGTTTCTCGAGAGTGAACGAAAGCGTTATTAGTTCATCTTCGGAAAATACCATATAGTCATTACCACCGAGAGCATTGGAAATGCAGCTTCCTTTAATATGTCTGGTGACCAGACATTGCAGAAGCTTGCTTCATGGACCAAAAATCCATTCACAGATGAGAAGCAACCTTGATTTATTTCATCCTACCCGGCACAAACAATTGGAAATGCTATATACGTAAATAATCTCTACAAAATTTTATGTAGTTAATTGCGCAAATAACATTAAAAACAACATTATAGAACCTGTATACTGCGGTGAGTTGAAAAAACGAAATATTTATAACCGAAACGTAATAGTGCGGGGATGTTTTGTAATAAAAACTAACTTCGTAAAAGATTGTACCGAATGGTTAATATCTTTTACCACCGCAAAGATTCTAAATTTTCGAAAAATCGCAAGAAATATGTTTTGTTAATTTTTTTAATTATCCGAATATCTCAATACAATTTCTAGTACAACGCAATAGCTTTTACCATCGCAAAGATGCTAAAGGGCATAGCTGGATAAGCATACCCAGGTAGCACATGACGCTGTTATAGCGTTAAAATTAAGTCAGAACTGTTGGAAATTGGTTACGTTGTTTTATGTCCGTTGAAAATTATTTTTTTATTTCGCAATATTTTAGACTAAAAAATTTGGAAATAAATCCGTCATAGGAAAAACTTTTAAAAGACGTTGTTTCATAGTTACGATATTTTCGTTATTTTCCCCATCGTTTTAAAATAGATATTTTCATCGTTATCTATTTTCTCTTTACTGCAGAGCGAAAATATTATATTACAACGATTTAATAGGTATTTTTCCGAGCTGAAAAATTCGTTAAAATAACGTTGAATTATCTCAACTCATTTTGGAATACGCCGCGCATGCGCAATTTGGATTTTCTGCACAACCATCCATTCCTTCCTTCCACGGAGGAAATTCGACCGCCATTGCGATTGCATGCAGTCAACGTGTTGTTGTTTATTTTTTCTGTGAAACATCTTGGACACGTGCTTTTCATCTTGCTAAAGTAAGTAATTACATTAATATAATACATTTGCATTATATATATTTATTAACTGCACGAATACTTAGTTTTAATAATTATTTCCAATTGTATGATGTACGGTACATATATACAAAGATATATATATCTTTGTCTGTTAGTACTTAGAAACAAATAGAAAACTAAATTGATGTGATATTTTTTACTGATTAATAAAATTTTAGTAATATTTAAATTATTAAGTATATCGGGTATTATATAATAATTTTAAAGAAAATGATCCATGTGCAGATTTTCTTTTATTGCATCTTATTCTTTCCTTGCATATCGTGCATAGATTCCTTTTTGGTCATTTTGGTAGCATGCTTGGTAGTTTTTTTTTAAGATATTGTAAAAATACATTGTGTAATATGCTGTACTCTTAAAAAAAAAAAAAAAAAAAAAAAAAAACCTTTTTGAATGTTGTTTAGATATAAAATTTAATAAATTATAAAAAAATTGAAATAGCCACATTTTCACAGCTTGTTCTGCCTAAGATTTTAATGCATAGTATTTTTGATTCTATCAATATATTATGAAACGGCAGCCATTTAAACAAGAATTTAAAAAAAAAAAACACTTTTTCCTAAAAAAAAAAAAGCATGTAAAATCGCTTCTAGAAATCAAAAGTATTTCTTTAATTACTAATAATTTTTTAAACTTTCTGATGTTGTGACATATATGTTGAGTAACTCTTGTACAATTTCTTACTATTGGTTCATATAAATATAAAAATTAAATTTGTATTCTTAGCTCTAAATTCGTAAAAATCTAAAACCTATTGAACAGAATATCGAATAAAAGCTAATGAATTCTAATTGAGGTTGCATTCAGTATTTTAATTCTTGTAAGCTGTTTTTATGGCTTCATCTGACTAAATCCTATTAATCTCATTCCCCTGTCTGTCACAGAGTTTATTCCCAGAAACTGTATAGTGAGACTTGAAATTTTGTTTACTTATCACTAAATATCTCCTTTCGCAAAATTTTAAGTGTCTTACATTTTAATTGTAGGAATCAACTTAATGACATTTGACCAGTTGTCCGATTTAGATTTTTAAAACAAATCCTTTCAATCACAAGTTTTAATTCATCTTTGTTCAAAAGAGCATGAAATTAAAAAGTTTTGTTAATTCAGAAACTTTGTAATCAAAAAAGTTTTCACTTTTTGGTAAAGATAAGATTTTTCAGAAAATATTGTCAAAGTTATCATTTTGAACCGTATTTCCAAAAGAAAGAAAGAAAAAAAAAAAAAAAAAAGACGCAAAAATCAGTTGACATGTGACCCAAAATTGCTTATAACTCAATAAGTAATTTATCAAATTTAAATCCATTTTGATTCCAAATCACTTAGTCCTGTCAATATGCCTTTTTATTTAAAAATTAGTAAATGTGTGAGAATTTCCGGTTTGTTGAGCAGTAGACTTGAGAATTGCTTAAAATAAAATTTGTTTAAAAAAATTAATGATTAAAATGAAGTAAATAAGCTTGTAAACATTAAAACAATGCATGAAATGTACGAAGAAATGCGTTTTATATTTATGTATTAAAAATTAAGTGGATGGGTTTTATTTTTGCAAAAACAGAAAAGTTAGGTTCGGGTCATTCCATGTCAAATCAACCAGTGACTCAACCTGACCATTTCAGATTTCAATGAAACTCTCAGGAATCATTCTCTCCGGTGATATAAATGAAAATACAATTTTATAATTTTTTTATCGCGTTAAATTTTCGTACAATTAATTATTTAAAATTTTGAAAAATCATCATTTTTTGGGCTGCATAAATTGTTCAATTTTGAATTTCTCAAGTTCTATCAGGCATACAGAATTTTATGACCCCTCATTTTAAAGAGAATTTTATAAGTTTTAATTTGATACCCAAGTTGACTATGCTCAGTTAAAAAAAATAAATTAAAAAAATTTTGAAAATTTAAAAATTTTTTAGATAGTTTTTTTTTAAAAATTTGAAAAAAATGTATGTTTGTTGTAATATTATAAGCTAAAATTTCTGAAATTTTTAGAGTGGGATCTCAATGGGATCAAGAGTTATGAAATAAAAACTGAAAATTACCACTCAAATAATACATAAATAACAAAATAGCTAGGATTAGATTGTTATTTGAATGGTAATTTTCAGTTTTTATTACATAACTCTTGATCCCATTGAGATCCCACTCTAAAAATTTCAGAAATTTTAGCTTATAATATTACAACAAACATACATTTTTTTTCAAAATTTTTAAAAAACACCATCTAAAACTTTTTAATTCAAATTAAAACTTATAAAATTCTCTTTAAAATGAGGGGTCATAAAATTCTGTATGCCTGATAGAACTTGAGAAATTCAAAATTGAAAAATTTATGCAACCCAAAAAATGATGATTTTTCAAAATTTTAAATAAATAATTGTATGAAAATTTAACGCGATAAAAAAATTATAAAATTGTATTCTCATTTATATCACCGGAGAGAATGATACCTGACAGTTTCATTGAAATCTGAAATGGTCAGGTTGAAAATTGAAATTTTTTGGTTGATTTGACATGGAATGACCCGTACATTTGTACAATTTTTAAAAATACCAAAATATGCATTAAATATACATAATTTATTTTTCCCTTTTAAAATGAATATGTTAAAAAAAAATGTTCTGTCCTTCATGTATAAAAGTGGGGTTTTTTTTAGTTCACGCATGTTTTTTTTTTTTTTCTTTTTTACCCCTGTTTTCAAAAGGTCACAAACTGAGCCTAACATAATATAATCAACTGAAAATGATGCATTTATTCACATATTAAATGATTTAGCATTAAAAACATCTAAAAATTGATGCACATCATTTTAACATGTTGTATTATAAGAAAAATAAGTGTCAAAATGTAGCTCTTTCTTTGCTAGAATTTTGTATTAGCTTATTCTGTTTAAAAACTAAAACAGTTATTAAGTAATTTTAAATGATTTTATTTCTTTCAAAATTTGCTGTTTTATTTTTATAGTACTTAGAAATCTTTGAATTTTATATACTGATAGCTATTTATATAATTTCATTTTAAGGTTTTTAGTACGGCAAATATTCTACTTTTTTTTTTTTTTTTTTTTTGCATTGAATTGAATCCTTAGGATTGATGCAAATTTGCATTAAAATAGTTTGACATTTTTAAGAGGGAGAAGAGGGGCAGTGGTATTGGGCAAAGTAAAACAAGCATGAGTATAAACAGGGCCAAATACATTTGACCTTCTCTTTCATGTGACCAACTGCACATTTAGGCTGCATATTAAAAGAAATATGAAAGCAGAAGTTTTAAAATGTTTAAAAACACTGCAGATAAGTGATTGCTTGATTAACACTTCAATTGTAAAAATATCTTATCAGCAGATTATTTTTTCTCCCTGAAATATCTGTTGCAGATACTTGGAGAATTTTCTGCTATTGGGCATCAATCACGAGAAAACTTATTTTGTGAAAAGATCACCAGAAAAACTGTCAGACGATTGTGAAAAATGTGAATTTCATCAAATAAAGGGAAATGGTCGCAGAAAAATATTGTGAATATCAATCAATTGCAGGGGAGAATAGGCAAATTTCATCAAGTGATATTTCTTTAGCCTCCTTATCTGTTCATTATGTTGTACAGTAAACTCCCGACTATCTGGCCTACTAAAAAAATGAGGAATGTTGCAAACGACCGAGAGATAGGTTCCCGTCCGTGGGAAAGGGCTATCTACGATAGGAAGGAGCAAGAAGGGATTGCAGAATGTAATATCAGAGCAATGATAGACAGAAAGGGAGGTTTAAATTATAAATATTTTCTATAAAACCTTTTTTCATTAAAGAAAACAGCCATAGCTGCAGGACATAAGAAAAGCAAAGAACCAGTCAACATGTTGGCTTTATTTTAAAACTATATGTACTTTATACATAAAACTTATCTTAAAATGGGTAACGTTTGTTTTAAATATAATCCTGTGTATGGGGGACAAAAGTGAGTAAGTATTTATAGCACTCCGGCCTACCCTTCCGCCACGTTAAGCCAGATAGTCGGGAGTTTACTTTAATTCAGTAATCTCTTTTCTTTTCAGATGCTGTTCGGGCTAAAGTAGGAGAGCCTTTTGATGAGAGTAAAGTCGGAGACTGCATAAAACTTTTCCTTAAATATGCACCTCTAAAAAAGAAATATTCAGACAAAATGCTGAATAAATCTGTATAATATATATATATATATATATATATATATATTTTAAATAAATGGTTGCAAAAAGTATGTTGGCTTTCTTTCTTTAACGCATTCTATTGTCATGATTTCTTAACATTGAATTATTAAATAACCTTTTATAGATGATTAATGATAAAAAATGATTCTACTCCTTGAAAAGTTAATTATCCCTGTTAGTATGAAGGTATGAGTTACTGATTTCTTACTATTTAATATTTAGAAGTTGTTTTTCATTTTTGAGCACTTTTTAGTAATCCATAGGATTATTGATGCATCTTTAAAAGTTGTGTTCAATATTGATCTTTTGTAACAAAATTTACTTCATTTTGAAAGTACAGTCAATTCTGTGAAATCTGCCAATGTATAAACCACAATTCTCTATTATCTGCCATTCATATTGGAATGTTAACGATGAAAATTGTCATTAACATTTGAACACATAAAGTTATTTTTTTTTTCTCAGTTATCACTTTTTCAGTGAATAAATTCTTAAATATAAAATGGATATAAATATTTTAAGTTTTCTTGAGTAACAAAATTTTATCTTGGAGCAAGAAATACTGTGTTCATTCATTTACACTAAAAAAAAAAATATATATATATTAAAAAACTATCATTATGTTTTGTCAATGTTTAAAATAAAGAATAATCGGTAAAAATGTATTATAATTTAAATTTTCCTTCATCTTAGTTATTAAATACACTATACCAGTATTGCATTGTAATTTTAGTGTATTTGTTCCTAATTTATAGTAATTTAAAAAAGTAAAATATAAACAAATGTATGATCTATAATCCGTCAAAATGTATAATTCATCATACCCTCAGTTTCAAAGTGCAGATTTCACAGAGTTTATAACTACATAATTATGTTCAGGTACAGAAACATTCACAACAAGAAAATACACTAATTTTAACATTTTACTGACAGTGGTTTTATTAGTTTGCTGTGTACAGTTGTATAATTTTTTAATTTCTTCTTCCTCAACCCTTCCTATCAATTCTCCTAAGTATTTGCAACTGTGCAGTAGTGAAAGCTATTGTGTAAAAAATATATAATACCAATGAATGAAATAATTTTCTATGCTTTCACACAAAAAAAGAGATATATTTAAATCGTAACTAAAATGGCTTTGAAAATTTTGAATGCAATTTGCATGCAATATTTAAAAGAATTTTACTGCAGATAACAGCTTCAAAGTTAACTTAATAGCTATTAATATTTTTAAGGAAGACAGTTTTAATTATGCATTCTGTACTATTGGTATTTTTGCAAATATGTATGTAAAGTTATCAACATTTGAGTGTATCAATCTGGAATTAAAAAAAAATCATTTTACCCTCAACATGATCTCCTTTAAAAGAAATTACTTGTACCCAATTATTTCATGATATTTTGTAAATTTGAATCTAGATCTTCCCCTCTATTCAGTGGTGGGATTCAGCCGGTTCGGTAGAACTGGTTAATTTGTGTTGAGTTTGGCGAACCAGTTGTTAAAACTATATATGCAATACTAAAATCTCATTTATATTAACATTTGGGCAGCAAACGAGTTCTTAGATTATTTGAATTCTATCACCGCCTCTATCTGTACAAAAGTAGTTTAGATTGTAAAATAGCCCTTTTCAAGCTGAAATTTTATGTAATAGAGTATTCAGATTTTTTTGGAGAAATAATGAAAAATGATGCGAAATTTATCAAAATGATAGCAGAAAAAAAAAGAAGAAATTTGCAGGAAAAAAAACATTGCTAATTCTGACAGACTATTGCGAAAAGAAAATAGCAAATTTCGTTGCCTGCCTATGTTTGGGTCAGAGGATTTTTTGAGGCTTGGTCAAGTACTTTATTTTAGTCATTTTTAACCCTAGAACTACCGGAAATTTTACTCAAGTTTTATAAAAACATTCTACACCAGAATTTTTACTTAAAACTATTTAATTTGTTTATTTAACTTATTATTGTCTGATTTATACATTTAGTTTGTTTTGAAGAAATTTTCTGGTTTGAATAGATATTTTGAATATACATGTCGGGTCCATTGGACCCTTCTGGTAGACAGAGGGTTAACCCTATCAGGGGCAAACAGTTGTTTCTGTAATGCTGGATTCTATCTGAATTTTTAAAGGTGTTGGTTTCAAATCTGGAAAAGCAGTTTTACAACCTTTTCCCCACCAAAATTAAAAAAAAAAAAATTAGTAAATTTTTCTAGTTTTATCCCTCTGAAGGGTTAAAAATGGAAAACGATTTCTTAAAATATTAAATTTATGTAAATATATATATTTACAATATGTGTTTATATATATTAAAAATAAGAATTTCAAATTACCACGTAGAGAAAAAGAATTTTTTTTTAAATTGTAGAACCAAAGTAGAATTCTCAAGCTCTAAAAAAGCATGTGGTTTCATCTCCGTATTAGCCATAAAAAAAAAAGGACTACCAGCACACAATAAAATTTGGATACAACGTGTACTTATGTATTCAATCCTATTTTTAATCCAAACTACAACAAATTAAATTAGCAATTTAAAAAGTTAGAAGAAAGCCTACACTCATTATCATAAATTTTGAGAAAGTATGATAAATGGATACTCTCTAGTGTAATAATAAACAGTGGAATAAATATTTCAGAAACAAGAATTCTACTTATAAAAAGGATTTTGAGAAATAACATTCTTTTTCAGTGTATTTTACAGGGTGTCAACGATTTAAATCAGCGATTTAAGTCATGATTTTAATCAAGTGATTTTTAAAAAAAAATGATTAAAATCAAAAATTTTCTGAATGTTTAAAATGACATAAAAAAGTATTCAAATCTAAGATGAACATAATTTGGAAAGTTTCTACAGGTATTGTGACTTATGAATACACAAAACAAAGCTTTAAATAATTGTTTCTAAGTGTAATTCCTGAGTATTGTGAAAAATTTAAGTACAGTAAGTTTGTAAAAAAGCATGGTTTTTATCTAACAAACATAAAAAGCATTTAATTTAAAAATGATATTTAAATCTAATATAACTTACAATGTCATAATTTCCTTTTAATAATCAAGTTATTCATTCTTTTATATACAATAAACATAGCAATAGAGTGTCAATGATTTTAATCAACTGATTTAAATCAGATGATAAAATCACATATTTTCTGATCTTTTAAAATAGTGTGAAAAAGCATTATAATTAGTAATGAAAATTATCACTAAATCACTTGTAAAAAATGTAATATTTGTTATTGTTAATTATAACAATGTTAAACTGTGTAAAAATAAGTATGATACATTTAAAAAACATCTAACTAAATGTTAAATAACTCATTATAATATTTAGTAGCTATTCAAATATTTTAATGTTGTGGGAAAACAATCTGATTTAAATTTCAAAATACAATTTTTGTAATCTATTTATAAATTATGTGCGAGTTTGCTGTATACATCACTACAATTTTTTATCAATTTGATATACATATGCTTTAGAACCTGTGTAAAATTATTGGCCGCTTTATGAATTTATCAAACGATTATTTATCACCTTTTTTTCAACCACTTTTTCAAAAATATAGATTGTGTTCATAATTAAACAGTTAATTGTTTAATAATCACAAAATTTAATCTGTATCATCAATTTAAAATTAAATGCAATTTATCAATCCCTTTAAAATATAAGCAGTATTTAATATTGGTTTACATAATTATTACAAAATATTAGTGCACATAATGTTATATGTTACTAAAGAAATTTTTAATTTACAGTTTTTTTTTAATTTCTATAATTACATAATTAAAATTTTATTAATTAAAGCAAAAAAACATGGATTATGTTAGTAATTGGAGGGTTATTCATTTTTTAAATGTTTAATTCTTGGTAGATGTTTAATATTTTAACACAAGGAAAAAAAAATATAAAAAATCTGATATAAATAAAAAAAATCCGAATTTTTGATTTCTTTAAAAAAAATCATGATTTTTTTTTTTTAAATCGTGATTTTTTTACACCCTGGTATTTTAAGATAACACGATAGTATATGAGAACTGATTAATACAAAATTTTAAAAGCAGAAATTTCAAAACATGTTTTGTACTTATAGTTGAGCTCATATATGCTAAAATAATTTTATATTAGAAATATTGAGAAAATCAACTGATAAATCTAATAACTGCAACATTTTTATTGTCAAATGCCTCTTTTATCAATTGAAATCTTTGAGGGCAGGGGTGATTCTGGTCCGAATTTTCTAAAGATTAAAAAAAAAATAATTTGTCATAAATCTGAAAATTCGGACATAAAGTATATTGGAATTTCGACAAATGATTGCCGAAAAAAAAATCAATGTTGTCTACTTTTTACAGAAAAATCATCAATTTTGTTAACAGATGATGGGAAAAACGCGAATTTCATCAATCGCGAAAAAACTGCAATTTTGAAGTAGATAAGCAAGTAGTTTAAGTAGATATATATACATAATATGAAAAGGAAAGTTAACAAAATTACTAATCTTAAATTTAGCTTAAAAATTTTTTATTTTCTTATGAAGTGTTATATACCCCCTCCCCTTTAATATTCCTCTAATTTTTAAATGTTTTTCATGACATTAAATTGCCCTTGGATAAAAGTGGAACTAACGAGACAATATTGCGGATTTATTCTTAATTTTAAACGTTTTTAAAGTGTTAAAGTGCCGTTGAAAAAAGGGAAAATTAACGAGGTAGTATTGCGGATATACTCCCATTATTATTATTATTTTACGTTTTTATTCTCATTAAAATAACGTTGAAAAATAGTAATACTAACTATGATATTTGAGCTTTAAACAACGTTTTCAAGACGGTTGTTATCGCGTTGAAAATTTTGCTAAATTAACCGTCGGAAAATAATCGAATCAACGAGACATATTTTCGAATTTATAACGTCAACGAATACCGTCTTTTCAACGATATGCGTTGTCGTTTTTTCATCGTTTTAAAAACAAAACTGTGCTACTAGGGATTGGAAACATGCCTTTCAATCAAATTTCCTGGGTTTTTTCCTCAGATGTGGCTACATATCTGACAGTATATTTCCGCTATTATCACCCTATAAATATTGATATTTAATGAGATAAAAATGTTTTTTCGATTTTTTAAAACTCATTTTCTCAAAAACTACTGCACCGAATTTCATGCCATTAAAATGAGGTTAGATATCCCTAGTAGCACAGTTTCGTTTTTAAAACGATGAAAAAACGACAACGCATATCGTTGAAAAGACGGTATTCGTTGACGTTATAAATTCGAAAATATGTCTCGTTGATTCGATTATTTTCCGACGGTTAATTTAGCAAAATTTTCAACGCGATAACAACCGTCTTGAAAACGTTGTTTAAAGCTCAAATATCATAGTTAGTATTACTATTTTTCAACGTTATTTTAATGAGAATAAAAACGTAAAATAATAATAATAATGGGAGTATATCCGCAATACTACCTCGTTAATTTTCCCTTTTTTCAACGGCACTTTAACACTTTAAAAACGTTTAAAATTAAGAATAAATCCGCAATATTGTCTCGTTAGTTCCACTTTTATCCAAGGGCAATTTAATGTCATGAAAAACATTTAAAAATTAGAGGAATATTAAAGGGGAGGGGGTATATAACACTTCATAAGAAAATAAAAAATTTTTAAGCTAAATTTAAGATTAGTAATTTTGTTAACTTTCCTTTTCATATTATGTATATATATCTACTTAAACTACTTGCTTATCTACTTCAAAATTGCAGTTTTTTCGCGATTGATGAAATTCGCGTTTTTCCCATCATCTGTTAACAAAATTGATGATTTTTCTGTAAAAAGTAGACAACATTGATTTTTTTTTCGGCAATCATTTGTCGAAATTCCAATATACTTTATGTCCGAATTTTCAGATTTATGACAATTTTTTTTTTTTTAATCTTTAGAAAATTCGGACCAGAATCACCCCTGCCCTCAAAGATTTCAATTGATAAAAGAGGCATTTGACAATAAAAATGTTGCAGTTATTAGATTTATCAGTTGATTTTCTCAATATTTCTAATATAAAATTATTTTAGCATATATGAGCTCAACTATAAGTACAAAACATGTTTTGAAATTTCTGCTTTTAAAATTTTGTATTAATCAGTTCTCATATACTATCGTGTTATCTTAAAATACCAGGGTGTAAAAAAATCACGATTTAAAAAAAAAAAAAATCATGATTTTTTTTAAAAAAATCAAAAATTCGGATTTTTTTTATTTATATCAGATTTTTTATATTTTTTTTCCTTGTGTTAAAATATTAAACATCTACCAAGAATTAAACATTTAAAAAATGAATAACCCTCCAATTACTAACATAATCCATGTTTTTTTGCTTTAATTAATAAAATTTTAATTATGTAATTATAGAAATTAAAAAAAAACTGTAAATTAAAAATTTCTTTAGTAACATATAACATTATGTGCACTAATATTTTGTAATAATTATGTAAACCAATATTAAATACTGCTTATATTTTAAAGGGATTGATAAATTGCATTTAATTTTAAATTGATGATACAGATTAAATTTTGTGATTATTAAACAATTAACTGTTTAATTATGAACACAATCTATATTTTTGAAAAAGTGGTTGAAAAAAAGGTGATAAATAATCGTTTGATAAATTCATAAAGCGGCCAATAATTTTACACAGGTTCTAAAGCATATGTATATCAAATTGATAAAAAATTGTAGTGATGTATACAGCAAACTCGCACATAATTTATAAATAGATTACAAAAATTGTATTTTGAAATTTAAATCAGATTGTTTTCCCACAACATTAAAATATTTGAATAGCTACTAAATATTATAATGAGTTATTTAACATTTAGTTAGATGTTTTTTAAATGTATCATACTTATTTTTACACAGTTTAACATTGTTATAATTAACAATAACAAATATTACATTTTTTACAAGTGATTTAGTGATAATTTTCATTACTAATTATAATGCTTTTTCACACTATTTTAAAAGATCAGAAAATATGTGATTTTATCATCTGATTTAAATCAGTTGATTAAAATCATTGACACTCTATTGCTATGTTTATTGTATATAAAAGAATGAATAACTTGATTATTAAAAGGAAATTATGACATTGTAAGTTATATTAGATTTAAATATCATTTTTAAATTAAATGCTTTTTATGTTTGTTAGATAAAAACCATGCTTTTTTACAAACTTACTGTACTTAAAATTTTCACAATACTCAGGAATTACACTTAGAAACAATTATTTAAAGCTTTGTTTTGTGTATTCATAAGTCACAATACCTGTAGAAACTTTCCAAATTATGTTCATCTTAGATTTGAATACTTTTTTATGTCATTTTAAACATTCAGAAAATTTTTGATTTTAATCAATTTTTTTTAAAAATCACTTGATTAAAATCATGACTTAAATCGCTGATTTAAATCGTTGACACCCTGTAAAATACACTGAAAAAGAATGTTATTTCTCAAAATCCTTTTTATAAGTAGAATTCTTGTTTCTGAAATATTTATTCCACTGTTTATTATTACACTAGAGAGTATCCATTTATCATACTTTCTCAAAATTTATGATAATGAGTGTAGGCTTTCTTCTAACTTTTTAAATTGCTAATTTAATTTGTTGTAGTTTAGATTAAAAATAGGATTGAATACATAAGTACACGTTGTATCCAAATTTTATTGTGTGCTGGTAGTCCTTTTTTTTTATGGCTAATACGGAGATGAAACCACATGCTTTTTTAGAGCTTGAGAATTCTACTTTGGTTCTACAATTTAAAAAAAAATTCTTTTTCTCTACGTGGTAATTTGAAATTCTTATTTTTAATATATATAAACACATATTGTAAATATATATATTTACATAAATTTAATATTTTAAGAAATCGTTTTCCATTTTTAACCCTTCAGAGGGATAAAACTTGAAAAATTTACTAATTTTTTTTTTTTTAATTTTGGTGGGGAAAAGGTTGTAAAACTGCTTTTCCAGATTTGAAACCAACACCTTTAAAAATTCAGATAGAATCCAGCATTACAGAAACAACTGTTTGCCCCTGATAGGGTTAACCCTCTGTCTACCAGAAGGGTCCAATGGACCCGACATGTATATTCAAAATATCTATTCAAACCAGAAAATTTCTTCAAAACAAACTAAATGTATAAATCAGACAATAATAAGTTAAATAAACAAATTAAATAGTTTTAAGTAAAAATTCTGGTGTAGAATGTTTTTATAAAACTTGAGTAAAATTTCCGGTAGTTCTAGGGTTAAAAATGACTAAAAAAAAGTACTTGACCAAGCCTCAAAAAATCCTCTGACCCAAACATAGGCAGGCAACGAAATTTGCTATTTTCTTTTCGCAATAGTCTGTCAGAATTAGCAATGTTTTTTTTCCTGCAAATTTCTTCTTTTTTTTTTTCTGCTATCATTTTGATAAATTTCGCATCATTTTTCATTATTTCTCCAAAAAAATCTGAATACTCTATTACATAATATTTCAGCTTGAAAAGGGCTATTTTACAATCTAAACTACTTTTGTACAGATAGAGGCGGTGATAGAATTCAAATAATCTAAGAACTCGTTTGCTGCCCAAATGTTAATATAAATGAGATTTTAGTATTGCATATATAGTTTTAACAACTGGTTCGTCAAACTCAACACAAATTAACCAGTTCTACCGAACCGGCTGAATCCCACCACTGAATAGAGGGGAAGATCTAGATTCAAATTTACAAAATATCATGAAATAATTGGGTACAAGTAATTTCTTTTAAAGGAGATCATGTTGAGGGTAAAAGGATTTTTTTTTAATTCCAGATTGATACACTCAAATGTTGATAACTTTACATACATATTTGCAAAAATACCAATAGTACAGAATGCATAATTAAAACTGTCTTCCTTAAAAATATTAATAGCTATTAAGTTAACTTTGAAGCTGTTATCTGCAGTAAAATTCTTTTAAATATTGCATGCAAATTGCATTCAAAATTTTCAAAGCCATTTTAGTTACGATTTAAATATATCTCTTTTTTTGTGTGAAAGCATAGAAAATTATTTCATTCATTGGTATTATATATTTTTTACACAATAGCTTTCACTACTGCACAGTTGCAAATACTTAGGAGAATTGATAGGAAGGGTTGAGGAAGAAGAAATTAAAAAATTATACAACTGTACACAGCAAACTAATAAAACCACTGTCAGTAAAATGTTAAAATTAGTGTATTTTCTTGTTGTGAATGTTTCTGTACCTGAACATAATTATGTAGTTATAAACTCTGTGAAATCTGCACTTTGAAACTGAGGGTATGATGAATTATACATTTTGACGGATTATAGATCATACATTTGTTTATATTTTACTTTTTTAAATTACTATAAATTAGGAACAAATACACTAAAATTACAATGCAATACTGGTATAGTGTATTTAATAACTAAGATGAAGGAAAATTTAAATTATAATACATTTTTTACCGATTATTCTTTATTTTAAACATTGACAAAACATAATGATAGTTTTTTAATATATATATATATTTTTTTTTTGTGTAAATGAATGAACACAGTATTTCTTGCTCCAAGATAAAATTTTGTTACTCAAGAAAACTTAAAATATTTATATCCATTTTATATTTAAGAATTTATTCACTGAAAAAGTGATAACTGAGAAAAAAAAAATTAACTTTATGTGTTCAAATGTTAATGACAATTTTCATCGTTAACATTCCAATATGAATGGCAGATAATAGAGAATTGTGGTTTATACATTGGCAGATTTCACAGAATTGACTGTACTTTCAAAATGAAGTAAATTTTGTTACAAAAGATCAATATTGAACACAACTTTTAAAGATGCATCAATAATCCTATGGATTACTAAAAAGTGCTCAAAAATGAAAAACAACTTCTAAATATTAAATAGTAAGAAATCAGTAACTCATACCTTCATACTAACAGGGATAATTAACTTTTCAAGGAGTAGAATCATTTTTTATCATTAATCATCTATAAAAGGTTATTTAATAATTCAATGTTAAGAAATCATGACAATAGAATGCGTTAAAGAAAGAAAGCCAACATACTTTTTGCAACCATTTATTTAATATATATATATATATATATATATATATATATATATATATATATATATATATATATATATATATTATACAGATTTATTCAGCATTTTGTCTGAATATTTCTTTTTTAGAGGTGCATATTTAAGGAAAAGTTTTATGCAGTCTCCGACTTTACTCTCATCAAAAGGCTCTCCTACTTTAGCCCGAACAGCATCTGAAAAGAAAAGAGATTACTGAATTAAAGTAAACTCCCGACTATCTGGCTTAACGTGGCGGAAGGGTAGGCCGGAGTGCTATAAATACTTACTCACTTTTGTCCCCCATACACAGGATTATATTTAAAACAAACTTTACCCATTTTAAGATAAGTTTTATGTATAAAGTACATACAGTTTTAAAATAAAGCCAACATGTTGACTGGTTCTTTGCTTTTCTTATGTCCTGCAGCTATGGCTGTTTTCTTTAATGAAAAAAGGTTTTATAGAAAATATTTATAATTTAAACCTCCCTTTCTGTCTATCATTGCTCTGATATTACATTCTGCAATCCCTTCTTGCTCCTTCCTATCGTAGATAGCCCTTTCCCACGGACGGGAACCTATCTCTCGGTCGTTTGCAACATTCCTCATTTTTTTAGTAGGCCAGATAGTCGGGAGTTTACTGTACAACATAATGAACAGATAAGGAGGCTAAAGAAATATCGCTTGATGAAATTTGCCTATTCTCCCCTGCAATTGATTGATATTCACAATATTTTTCTGCGACCATTTCCCTTTATTTGATGAAATTCACATTTTTCACAATCGTCTGACAGTTTTTCTGGTGATCTTTTCACAAAATAAGTTTTCTCGTGATTGATGCCCAATAGCAGAAAATTCTCCAAGTATCTGCAACAGATATTTCAGGGAGAAAAAATAATCTGCTGATAAGATATTTTTACAATTGAAGTGTTAATCAAGCAATCACTTATCTGCAGTGTTTTGAAACATTTTAAAACTTCTGCTTTCATATTTCTTTTAATATGCAGCCTAAATGTGCAGTTGGTCACATGAAAGAGAAGGTCAAATGTATTTGGCCCTGTTTATACTCATGCTTGTTTTACTTTGCCCAATACCACTGCCCCTCTTCTCCCTCTTAAAAATGTCAAACTATTTTAATGCAAATTTGCATCAATCCTAAGGATTCAATTCAATGCCAAAAAAAAAAAAAAAAAAAAAGTAGAATATTTGCCGTACTAAAAACCTTAAAATGAAATTATATAAATAGCTATCAGTATATAAAATTCAAAGATTTCTAAGTACTATAAAAATAAAACAGCAAATTTTGCAAGAAATAAAATCATTTAAAATTACTTAATAACTGTTTTAGTTTTTAAACAGAATAAGCTAATACAAAATTCTAGCAAAGAAAGAGCTACATTTTGACACTTATTTTTCTTATAATACAACATGTTAAAATGATGTGCATCAATTTTTAGATGTTTTTAATGCTAAATCATTTAATATGTGAATAAATGCATCATTTTCAGTTGATTATATTATGTTAGGCTCAGTTTGTGACCTTTTGAAAACAGGGGTAAAAAAGAAAAAAAAAAAAAAACATGCGTGAACTAAAAAAAACCCCACTTTTATACATGAAGGACAGAACATTTTTTTTTAACATATTCATTTTAAAAGGGAAAAATAAATTATGTATATTTAATGCATATTTTGGTATTTTTAAAAATTGTACAAATGTACGGGTCATTCCATGTCAAATCAAACAAAAAATTTCAATTTTCAACCTGACCATTTCAGATTTCAATGAAACTGTCAGGTATCATTCTCTCCGGTGATATAAATGAGAATACAATTTTATAATTTTTTTATCGCGTTAAATTTTCATACAATTATTTATTTAAAATTTTGAAAAATCATCATTTTTTGGGTTGCATAAATTTTTCAATTTTGAATTTCTCAAGTTCTATCAGGCATACAGAATTTTATGACCCCTCATTTTAAAGAGAATTTTATAAGTTTTAATTTGAATCCCAAGTTGACTATGCTCAGTTAAAAAAATAAATTTAAAAATTTTTGAAAATTTAACATTTAAAAAGTTTTAGATGGTGTTTTTTAAAAATTTTGAAAAAAAATGTATGTTTGTTGTAATATTATAAGCTAAAATTTCTGAAATTTTTAGAGTGGGATCTCAATGGGATCAAGAGTTATGTAATAAAAACTGAAAATTACCATTCAAATAACAATCTAATCCTAGCTATTTTGTTATTTATGTATTATTTGAGTGGTAATTTTCAGTTTTTATTTCATAACTCTTGATCCCATTGAGATCCCACTCTAAAAATTTCAGAAATTTTAGCTTATAATATTACAACAAACATACATTTTTTTCAAATTTTTTAAAAAAAACTATCTAAAAAAATTTTAAATTTTCAAAATTTTTTTAATTTATTTTTTTTAACTGAGCATAGTCAACTTGGGTATCAAATTAAAACTTATAAAATTCTCTTTAAAATGAGGGGTCATAAAATTCTGTATGCCTGATAGAACTTGAGAAATTCAAAATTGAACAATTTATGCAGCCCAAAAAATGATGATTTTTCAAAATTTTAAATAATTAATTGTACGAAAATTTAACGCGATAAAAAAATTATAAAATTGTATTCTCATTTATATCACCGGAGAGAATGATTCCTGAGAGTTTCATTGAAATCTGAAATGGTCAGGTTGAGTCACTGGTTGATTTGACATGGAATGACCCGAACCTAACTTTTCTGTTTTTGCAAAAATAAAACCCATCCTCTTAATTTTTAATACATAAATATAAAACGCATTTCTTCGTACATTTCATGCATTGTTTTAATGTTTACAAGCTTATTTACTTCATTTTAATCATTAATTTTTTTAAACAAATTTTATTTTAAGCAATTCTCAAGTCTACTGCTCAACAAACCGGAAATTCTCACACATTTACTAATTTTTAAACAAAAAGGCATATTGACAGGACTAAGTGATTTGGAATCAAAATGGATTTAAATTTGATAAATTACTTATTGAGTTATAAGCAATTTTGGGTCACATGTCAACTGATTTTTGCGTCTTTTTTTTTTTTTTTCTTTCTTTCTTTTGGAAATACGGTTCAAAATGATAACTTTGACAATATTTTCTGAAAAATCTTATCTTTACCAAAAAGTGAAAACTTTTTTGATTACAAAGTTTCTGAATTAACAAAACTTTTTAATTTCATGCTCTTTTGAACAAAGATGAATTAAAACTTGTGATTGAAAGGATTTGTTTTAAAAATCTAAATCGGACAACTGGTCAAATGTCATTAAGTTGATTCCTACAATTAAAATGTAAGACACTTAAAATTTTGCGAAAGGAGATATTTAGTGATAAGTAAACAAAATTTCAAGTCTCACTATACAGTTTCTGGGAATAAACTCTGTGACAGACAGGGGAATGAGATTAATAGGATTTAGTCAGATGAAGCCATAAAAACAGCTTACAAGAATTAAAATACTGAATGCAACCTCAATTAGAATTCATTAGCTTTTATTCGATATTCTGTTCAATAGGTTTTACATTTTTACGAATTTAGAGCTAAGAATACAAATTTAATTTTTATATTTATATGAACCAATAGTAAGAAATTCTACAAGAGTTACTCAACATATATGTCACAACATCAGAAAGTTTAAAAAATTATTAGTAATTAAAGAAATACTTTTGATTTCTAGAAGCGATTTTACATGCTTTTTTTTTTTTAGGAAAAAGTGTTTTTTTTTTTTTAAATTCTTGTTTAAATGGCTGCCGTTTCATAATATATTGATAGAATCAAAAATACTATGCATTAAAATCTTAGGCAGAACAAGCTGTGAAAATGTGGCTATTTCAATTTTTTTATAATTTATTAAATTTTATATCTAAACAACATTCAAAAAGGTTTTTTTTTTTTTTTTTTTTTTTTTTTTTTTTTTTTTTTAAGAGTACAGCATATTACACAATGTATTTTTACAATATCTTAAAAAAAAACTACCAAGCATGCTACCAAAATGACCAAAAAGGAATCTATGCACGATATGCAAGGAAAGAATAAGATGCAATAAAAGAAAATCTGCACATGGATCATTTTCTTTAAAATTATTATATAATACCCGATATACTTAATAATTTAAATATTACTAAAATTTTATTAATCAGTAAAAAATATCACATCAATTTAGTTTTCTATTTGTTTCTAAGTACTAACAGACAAAGATATATATATCTTTGTATATATGTACCGTACATCATACAATTGGAAATAATTATTAAAACTAAGTATTCGTGCAGTTAATAAATATATATAATGCAAATGTATTATATTAATGTAATTACTTACTTTAGCAAGATGAAAAGCACGTGTCCAAGATGTTTCACAGAAAAAATAAACAACAACACGTTGACTGCATGCAATCGCAATGGCGGTCGAATTTCCTCCGTGGAAGGAAGGAATGGATGGTTGTGCAGAAAATCCAAATTGCGCATGCGCGGCGTATTCCAAAATGAGTTGAGATAATTCAACGTTATTTTAACGAATTTTTCAGCTCGGAAAAATACCTATTAAATCGTTGTAATATAATATTTTCGCACTGCAGTAAAGAGAAAATAGATAACGATGAAAATATCTATTTTAAAACGATGGGGAAAATAACGAAAATATCGTAACTATGAAACAACGTCTTTTAAAAGTTTTTCCTATGACGGATTTATTTCCAAATTTTTTAGTCTAAAATATTGCGAAATAAAAAAATAATTTTCAACGGACATAAAACAACGTAACCAATTTCCAACAGTTCTGACTTAATTTTAACGCTATAACAGCGTCATGTGCTACCTGGGTAGATACCAAAAATGCATAACTGGAAGTTGTTATATAATTTTCTGATCATAAAACTGTGTGAAATAGCGATAAAAAAAATTACAAAAATAAAAATCATATATTATGGTTACCCGAGAATTACCATTTTCTTGTAAAAAATTCCCCCTATGTACCATATATTCTATATAAATGCCGAAAGTTTGCGTTGGGTACTTCATATAAATATTTACAAAAGTGTATATTAAAATTATTGAAATTCATTTTAAGGCGTTATTTGGGGCAGAGCTACTCGACTTCGACATCCGAAGAATTTTTGGAACAAAGTCAGCAGATAATATGTCAACTGATGTATTTTAGATTCCATTAAGCATATAAGCCAAATTTTGCAGCACTGCCGATATTATTTTGATATCGAAAACTGGTGTTTTATATCGGAGACAGAGAAATATTTTCGCTTGGAAAACAACAACATTCTTCGATATCGAAATGTAACGACAGTTAGTATAATGACTTTTATTCAAACATTCTCACCACTTTTAACTAAGGGTAATAAGATAAGTAAATATACGGATATCCAAAATAAGTTGAACTAAATAACTGGTTGTGTAGAAAACTCCCTTTTACCAAATTAACTTCACTGGAATTTCCCTGGAATGGCGGAAAGAGAATTGAAAATATTTTCACCGGTTCATACCACTACCAGGCAATATCGTACTTGGCGGAAATGATGAAAGAAGACTCTTCGATTTATATGTATTTCGTTAAAGATGCAACAAATATTTAAAAAATACAAGTTCCATCGCTGTATATTTCAAAGAAAACTTACCGTTGTTTCATACAATACAAACTTAATGCTACTGGCGTGTCTGCAGTCCTAAAACATTATTGCGAGTGCGCAAATGACACGAAAACTATTGGCTGCTGTTCTCATTTGGCAGCAACAATATATCATCTTTCTTACGGGAGGTATTTATCCAAAATTGTAAGACCGTCAGAACTTCTTTCTACGTTGTTCAGAAATCAATGCATATCTGTTGTGATTGAAGATGACAGTGATAATGATTAATTTCTTTTTATCTTTCTTTTTTTTTTGTATATTTACTGTCTTATGTTATTTGAATTTTCATTATTATGCATAAAAGAATGTAATACATTAAGGGGACGGTGGAGCTTAAAATCCTTAAAAATAATTTTTTTTATTTTTGTAAATTTCAACTTAAATATTATTCAAGAGTACATTATATACATTATAACATGCATTTATCCCCCAAAAAATTTAAAAAAAAATTTATTTTTAAGAAAAAAATGGAATTTTACGCGTCGTGTTGGAAATCTTCGAAACACCCCATGCGTCTTCAATATCAATGAAAATCCCCAATATTTTTTATAAAAGTTTGGTTTATATATAGAAATTAAATAGAGCATCGAATTTTACATGTTTGGGTTTAAAGGTTAAAAAAAATTGAAAAAATTTGAATTTTTTTTGAAAAATTTTCAAATTTTCAAATTTTTTCAATTTTTTTTTTATTTTTTGTAAATGTTATCTTAAATATTATTCAAGGGTACATTATATGCATTATAGCATGCATTTATCACAAAAAAAAATTATTTTTGAGAAAAAAATGGAATTTTACGCGTCGTCTGTGAAATCTTCGAAGCGCCCCCTGCGCGTTCCATATCAATGAAAATCCCCAATATTTTTTATAAAAGTTTGATTTATATATAGAAATAAAATAGAGCATCGAATTTCACATATTTGAATTTAAAGGTTAAAAAAAAAAAAAAAATGAAAAATTTTGAAATTGTTTTGAAAAAATTTTGAAATTTTGATTTTTTTTTTTTACCTTTAAATTCAAATATATAAAATTCGATGCTCTATTTTATTTCTATATATAAACCAAACTTTTATAAAAAATATTGGGGATTTTCATTGATATTGAAGACGCATGGGGCGTTTCGAAGATTTCTAAGACGACGCGTAAAATTCCATTTTTTTCTCAAAAATAAATTTTTTTTTTAAATTTTTTTTGGGATAAATGCATGTTATAATGTATATAATGTACCCTTGAATAATATTTAAGTTGAAATTTACAAAAAAAAAAAAAAAATTATTTTTAAGGATTTAAGCTCCACCGTCCCCTTAACACAGTGTCAGCTGCTTTTTCTCATAAATGTCACTGTTCTTGAAAGTCAGGCCTGAAATGCTGAACCCGACTATGTATTTGCATTAAGTTTAAAAATATATTCGCAAAAATAGCTATTGTCTTTACAGTATTTTAATCGCCTGATATTTGTTCCACTGATTTTTTAGACTAATGTTTATTTATTTTAAATATATTTTTATCTCATCAAAAATTAAACGGTTCAAAATTATAGAAATATATTTTAAAATACAAAGCATCGTCCAATGTCGTCGGCTTCCTTTTTTTTCTTTTTGACTCAAATTATGTATCCCTAATTTTTATCTTCCATGTAAACAGCCACAGAAATCTGCCATTAAATAAAACAAATATTGCGAGTAGTATATATCGTGAATAAAAAAATACTCCCTCTGTCCCAAATTAGTTGCTACATTTGATTCCTTTTTTATGGATTATTGATACTGATGATTTTATGATTTTGTTTGAACATTTTTCAGAGATTTCAGGGTGCTATTCTATCCATCAACACCATTTACTTACCAAGCAACACCTCCGTCTCTCCTTAACCCTCCGTCTACCAGACGGGTCCATTGGACCCGACAGGTACATACAAAATATTCATTCAAACCAGAAATTTCTTTAAAATAAACTAAGTATATAAACCAGACAAAAATAAGGTAAATAAATAAGTTAAATAGTTTTAAATAAAAATTCTGGTGTAGAACGTTTTATTAAAACTTGAATAAAATTCCCGGTAGATCTAGGGTTAAATGAGTATCAAATTAGTTTAAAAAATACAGGATTCACACGCTCTTAAGCCACGCCCAATTTTGAAAGGATTCTTCCACCAGTAACCGCATAAAACTAACCTCCGGCTAATGAATCGTTAATTCTCTAGGAAGAAAATTATCTTTGCTGTATACTGGTGGTAGATTCCTTACGAAATGGTGTCGATCTACTAAACTGCATCGAAAGTTATTTCTGACTCCACCCATTTGAAATGTAGCAACTAATTTGAGACGGAAGGAGAATACATTACAACTTAACCCAGACGATATCTCAAAAAGGAGCACATTTAGTTCAACATTAGTTATATAATATCCAAATTTTATTTCGTTAATTCGGGTAATATAAAACAAAGCGTTATAAGTAAGCGAACAAACTTAATGTTGGAATCAGGCGTAAATTAACACAGTAGCGCCACCTTGTGGACGGAGTGACAATTCACATACGTGGGCTTTTAGTGTGGCGCGTATTTTCTAAATCTTCAATCACTCATGGAATTGGGTTTTGTTTGCCCCATATATTGCAAAATAACGGCGTAGCGAGAGGGGCATCCAGACGCACTGGACTCCACGAAGTTTTCTTCGCCTTGTCAGAAGCACTTCAGTTATTAATCAAGGTGAAAAAACTTTACAATTTTAGTGATGTCAGTAAGAAAAAAGTTAGGTATCTACCTGTAGTTCACACTCCATCCGCTACGTGGCGCATGACCTTGATTGATGTGACCTCGCTTTTAATCTTACGGTTACTTCTCCCGTTTAAGATAGGACGCTTACTTATATCGCTTTGATATAAAATGGCGAAACTACTTACTCTTATTACCCTTAGTTAAAAGTGGTGTCAATGTTTGAATAATAGTCATTATTTTAATTTTCGTTACATTTCGATATCGAAGAATATCAAAAATATTTCTCTGTCTCCGATACAAAACACCAGTTTTCGATATCGAAATAGTATCGACAGTGTTGAAAAACATGGCTTATATGCTTAATGGAATGTAAAATACATCAGTTGACATATTGTCTGCTGACTTTGTTCCAAAAATTCTTCGGCTGTCGAATTTGAGTAGCTCCGCCTCAAATAACGCCATTTTTGTAAATATTTTATATGAAGTACCAAACGCAAACTTTCGGCATTTGTATATAATATACGGCAGGGTTGGCCAACTGTGGCACGCCGGATACCACTAAAATTTTACAGAATATGTAGGCTTCTGGAATGGCAGAGATTCGTTGATTAGATACGGCAATGATTACTATAAAATTTTAGTGGTGTTGGGCGTGCCACAGTTGGCCGCCCCTGATATACGGGCACATATGGGGAATTTTTAACAAGAAAATGGTAATTTTCGCATAACCATAAGATATGATTTTTATTTTTGTAATTTTTCTTATCGCTATTTCACACAGTTTTTATAATCAGAAAATTATATAAAAATTTCCAGTTATGTATATTTGGTATCCACCTAGCCTCATTTTAATGGCATGAAATTCGGTGCAGTAGTTTTTGAGAAAATGAGTTTTTTAAAAAATCCAAAAAACATTTTTATCTCTTTAAATATCAATATTTACAGGGTGATAATAGGGGAAATATATTGTCAGATATGTAGCCATATCTGGGAAAAAATTTGGGAATTTGATTGAAAGGCATGTTTCCAATGCATATCCGGCTATGCCCTTTCCTAAAAATCGCAGAAAAACTTGTTTTTTTATTTATTTTTTTTAAATTATCGAAATATTTCAATACAATTTCTAATAGAACGCAATAGCTACACCGAGATATTAGTAATGTAACAGTAAAATTTCCTTATGGTGACATCATATCTTTTGCCGCCGCAACAGGGCCAAATTTTCTAAAAATTGTTTAAAATTTTACTTTTTCGTTTTCTCAATTTTTATAATTTTCGCAATATTTCTACATTTTTTACGTTTCTAATAGACTGGAAAATGGATTTTATGTTGCTAATTTAATGCAGATTGTTTACCATGATTATTGTAATTCTATCAAAATGTTCATCTATGATAGATATACCTGCAGATGCCTGCATTTAATTTTTTTTCTCGCTGCTAGAGAGTAATATTTCGCTTGGTTCGTTTTTTGTAATATACCCCATTAATTTATACTTCGAAGGCTCTAAAGATAGAACTCTCTGCCAGGTAAAAGAGGGGGCAAACTTTTACCATCGCGAAGTCAAAGAAGAACTATGTTGATACTTGAACTAGGTCCCCAATTACTTTGGCCATTTTGCATCAGGGGTGGCCAACTGTGGCACGCCCGACACCACTAAAATTTTATAGTAATCATTGCCGTATCTAATCATCGAATCTCTGCCATTCCAGAAGCCTACATTTTCTGTAAAATTAAAGTGGTATTCGGTGTGCCACAGTTGGCCACCCCTGTTTCACATCATCGTCTGGCAAGATGACTTCTATATGAGTGACAATGTACATTTTTTCAAGTAAAATGAAATAGTAATTGCAAAAATAATTCAAATCTGCCGTGATGGAAGTGTCTGTAATACAGGAAGCACAGATGGTGCCATAAGTTTGCTTGAGATCAAGTTAACACCACTTCAGTAGTTTCCTTGCCCTAACTTGAATGAGCTTCTCAAGAGACATCTTTTCGAACAATTTGATAAACAGACGACGGATCCTCGGTTATATTGTGATTCAATTGGTAAATCCCTTGTGATTTGCGAATCATTACAAAATGCAAAGTTTAAGCCAATTAAATCTATTTCTGAATTTGTCATACTAGCTGGGTACATCATGAAAGTGTACTGCATCGGTTGTTTCACAGTTATCACGTTGCCACGCTACGAGTATACCCGTAGCTTTAATATTCGTGACTTTAATTTATTACTTTCTCACCATTATTTTAAAATAAAATTTTGCCTCATTTATAGGCAGAAATTTCCCTGTATTAGTAAAGCGAAATTTACCTTTCAGAATTTGTGGTATCGTACGACTTTCAAGAAGCAATTTGAAAATTCTTACTTTTTGGGGCAGTGAACGTGTTAAAGTGAATCCCCTATGTTTCAATGGCACCCATAATCTACTGATTATTGTTAGTAACTTTCGCTTCTTTTCAGACCATGTACTAAAGATTATACTTCCTGTAATTTCACGAAATGGCTATTTCGCAAATCAATAAGATACTCTCATTGAAGTGCTAGCAAATGAGGAAGAGAACATCAGGATACAAGCCATGAAGAGAATTGCCAAAACAAGAAGCTCTATGCACTCGTATAGTGCCTTCCGACAGTTTGTCATTCCAGACTTGAACTTTGAACTTAAAAATTGTAACCATTTAATCGACTGGCAATATTGTAAACAAACGCAACCGTCCTATCGACTAACGATCTTCAACCATGGTTAGATCGGAAAGTTCGATTAAAGTTAACAGCTGTTATGAGTTCCATTGTCACATTGAATCAGTAGAAAGATGCGTAAAACTAGATCACTGAAGCATCTTCTAAAGTTTGTGGATCGGAACATAGGGCGGCTTACATCAGATCAACGTTGGCCTCTCGAGGTATAATGGCTTCTTTTGAAAGCAAGTGACATTATAAAATTCATTTATATTAAATACTTCTTCATTTTAATTTATTTAACTCCTTTAGGCTAAACATATCTGTATTTCAGTTAATGAAATATTCGTTCATTTTATATTATTTTTGTGATTTGTAGTGCATGAACTTCTGTCTCTTGCTGGTATGCAGTAAAACAGCAGTACATAAATCGATCGTCAAGAAAAATAAGTGATTGCCTTTTTTTCCCAGTATATTACAAACAGTTATCAAACTTACTAGACATTTATAACATATTATTAGATATAAAGTAGATATATCTAATTCTAGACATTTTATAGAAAATATAAAAATTCAGAAAAAACGAAAAATTGAAATTTTTGCCATTTTTTTTAATGTGGACATTTCGCGGCAGTAAAAGGTACTGTTTCACCATAATGAACCATTTAGCTGGACATTTCTAATATCTTCATGTACATATTGCGTTCAATTAGAAATTGTATTTGTATGTTTGAATAATTTAAACCAAAAATTGTAAAAGCCAGGTTTTTTTGATTTTTTGGAACTTGCGGCGGTAAAAGATATTAACCGATAGGTTTAATATTTTACGAATTTCTTTTTTATTATAAAATTCAACTTCCTCACACTATTACGTTTCAATTATAAATATTCCGGCTTTCTTGACCCAACCTACTGCACACACAGCATTAAAACTTTAAAAAATTTTTAAACATCTAATGCTAACGAATAAACGGTCATTCATGCGATGCTAACATTAATTAATATAATTAGTATTTAATAATTTAATTAAAACTTTACGAGGGGGTATCGTAATGTTTTAATTAAAGGCGAGTATTTTTATATATCCATTCGCACCACTATTTTCAAAATATACATTTCGTAGTATATTCCTCTTACAAATGTTCTCAAAACGTATGTAAAAGATTTTTTTAAAGGTGGTGCGAGCTAACATTAAAGAATATTCGCCTTAAATTGAAACTTTAAGATACACCCTCGTATTTAAGGAAATTAATTTTAAATTTAAATAATCTTAGGGAAATTAAATTGTGGTTTTTGTTTTTATGCATTTCTCTAATCATTATATATGCGATTAATGAATCATTAGGAAATTAATGACTCATTAGAAAATATATTCCTTAAGTTATTAATTTTGTAAGATAATCTGTTCTAACGAACATCGCGAATACGAAAAAAAATCAACTCTATTTCAGCTTCCATATAAACATCTCTTTATCTATTAATTATACCATGTATGCTATAATTATCAGAATTGAATAACTATTTTGAGAGACTTCTTGGTCCATGTTAAACATTATTTAACTTATCATAATTATAATTCATTAAACTTTTTACATAATAAATGGATGAATTACACTTATTACAAAAATAATCTTGTTTCGAAGTATATTTATTACTGATCAGAACAGAAAAGTATTACGATTTTAAATAGTATGTAGACAGTGATTGAAGGTGGATTTTTGAGTTTTGATATTTGCTTTCATGGTAAATGATATTAATTATGTACACTTGTTTTCAAAATGATATGAACACCCAGTTTTTAAATTTAAAAAAATGCTACAAAAGAAACGTAAGGATCAGGAATATTAGAAATAACACAAATATTTAGGTTTTATAAAGAATTTAATTAAAGCAAACATTTTTAGATGACGAAATCTGTATTACGCTTTTTTGGGATGTTGGAAAATGATACGAACACTTTCCAAAAATATAGCTTAGTAGCCAGTGTGTGCACAAGATTTGTTTTTTATTTATGCAAAAAAAAGACGGGGCATGGTGCGAAACAACCCTCTTCACGTATTTGAGTCCATTTCGTACCAGTGGGAGGTGATAGCAGCTTTTAATTTAGAAATTGCGCCATATATTTTTTCATTTGCATAAAATTTTCTAACCAATAGACTCCACACCTTTTCTATTGAGTTTAAATCTGGAGAAGCACCTCGCCATGGTATCACATGCGCATCAGTATTCAGGAACTATTTCGAAGTATTATTTGTTAGGTGTACGGATGCAGTCTCCTGCTGGAATATCAGTGAAGGTCCAGAAATTATCTCAACAAAGGCAACAAGTTATCTTCAAGTAGTTTAATACATTCACTAGACAAGAGGGGAACACAACGTTGACTTTATCACCAAATCCCACTCATAAAATGAGTCTCTAAACTGCCGTTTTGAAAATATTTCATGAACCTTGCGCAGATCGTTCTAATAATAAGAAAAACCACCAGGATTATCCAAATTTAATTTATTTTTATCACAAAATATTACTCTATCATACCCGAACTCCAAGGACATGTGATCTTTCGCCCAACGTTGGCGACGTTTCTGGTGCATTTTTAGTCATGCATGGCTGGTGTTTCCTTTGTTGTACCTCAGTGTCCTACATTTAAAAAATTTTGTGATACGTTGAACCAAATTTTGGTGCTCTAGTAGCAGTAACCATAAGACGGTGAAAGCTTGAACCAACATTTGGAGCTAAGGTTAAAGCGGAGCTCCGAATTTTGGGGTGATATTTCACCATATTAAAGTTGCAGCTATTGCAGCACCAAAAGTTGGTTCAGCCTATTGCAAAAATTTTAACAGTGTAGAGTTTCTGGCTACTCATCACAAAATCCTTTTTGACACCGCTATTAAGGGATATCTTGCCAGTTCACCTAATGTTGTTTTCCCATTGCTCAATTTCTTAATAATAATCTGTTTTCTCTTTCGGGCAGCTTTTGCGGACGTCATGGAAATTTCTTTGTTTTATAATCTTCTTGTAATAGAATGAAATTCAATATTACACCTGCCGATCTTAATAATTTTCTTACGATAGCTCTTGCTGAAAGGTCATGATATACAAAAATTACTGGGTGTTCCTATCATTTTGAAACCCAGTGTAGATATTAATTTAAGTATGTTTGAAGTTCATGGGTAAGAATTGTCTACGGATATTTTTAGTTTTTACTTTTGTTTGGTACATAAGTAAATATTCATTTATACGAGGAAAACATTAATTGCAATGAGAGTTAACCCTTTCAGGGGCATGGCTTTTCTTCTCCGAATATGTCCAAATAATTAATTCACACCGCAATATACGAACAAATTTATTTGCAAATAATTAAAAGCTTTTTTTTTTTTTCACGCTTATTATGAGATCGAACATGTACTAAAAAATTACTGGTGCCATTTGGAATATTGGGCTTTAAAATTAGTCGTTTGCAGACTGCAAACGGCGCCCCGCAAGGGGTTAAAGATAGAAAACGTAATAAGGTGTACCCAGTACGTGATACTCGTACGTATATTTACGCGCACACATGCACCTACTCGCAAGCTCATTGTGTCAGTGGATTTCTGTTTATGATATATGAAGATGATGGTGCTGATGATGATCATAATCATGTTGTGTCCTCGATGATTTTTGTAAAAAAAAGGCAAAACGGTCCCTTACAATAAAATTGTATATAAGTGTGTACAATTATCAACATTATGATTTAAATCATTTGGAATACCAAAATTTTGCAGAACTTTGGGAGAATCTTTTACAAGAAAAAGAACATTAGAATATTAGAAAAGAACATTTTCATTTGCCTCTCGCCTGTCCTAAAAGGAACATTTTTGTTTTTAACATTGAGCGAATAAGGGTAACAATTCCGGTAACATTAACGATTTCAAATCAAATTTTAAAGTTTATGTTAAAAATAAACCTGCGGTGATTAATGCGTCGGACATTGTACTGTAAAAAAAAAAAAAAAAAAATGTCAGTTTTCCGGTAGGAATCAGAAAAATAGTTGCCCTTATCGTACCGGAATAATTTCCAACCCAGCTCGGAATCAAATCCGTAAAATCAGAATAAAATCCGTAAAATACCGTTTTACTGACTGTTTCCTTATTTTTACGGATTTTATTCCGAGCTGTGTTGGAAATTATTCCGGTACGATTAGTGGAACTATTTTTCCGATTCCTCCCGGAAAACTGGCAGTATTTTTTTACAGTGTGGAGTTATTATTAAAGTCGAGGAGTCATATATTGTATTGTCTAGTTCAGGGGTGGCCAACTGTGGCACGCCGGATACCACTAAAAGTTTACAGAAAAAGTAGACTTCTTGAATCGCAGAGATTCGATGATTAGATACGGCAATGATTACTATAAAATTTTAGCGGTGTAGGGCGTGCCACAGTTGGCCACCCCTGGTCTAGCTGATGCGAGTGAAGTAACTGAGGTAGTTGTCATAAGGTGGTTGATGTTCTTTTTAATCGAATCCATAGTTTCTAATTACTGCCAGTGAAAACTTCCACCAGTAAACTTGAATAGAAGGTTCTGCTTATTTAAACGCCTTATTGACGGGACGTTTCTCTCACAAATATAGTAAAACATTTCTATTTATTTTTACTGGTGTCAGTTTGCCCAAGTATTATAATCTTTTCCCTGACAAAGACAGTAAGTGGTCTTGGTTGTCACAATTTGGCGGAACTATTACATCCAAAATAAACTTCCACCAGTAAAAATGTATATCAGTTTTTCCCATTACTTATTATTGAAATTTTCCATTAATAAGGCATTTAAATAAAGAGAACATTTCTGCTTAAATTTACTGGTGAAAGTTATCCGCCGTGGTAATGAAAACCTGCGAAAGCGGTTACAGTTGAAGCTTCAATATTTTAAGGATATGTCAGTTCCTCTTACTTAATAGTTCCATGATTTAAAATTGTGAATGGGATCAGCCTATTGGGATGGTTTAAATTGTTCAGTTGCAAGGTTTTGTTCAAATGTAAAATCCGCTATCTTGTTCATAAAAGGTATCGTAAATTTGTGAATATTTTTTCCCAGATCTTCAGTGAAAGAATTATCGTGTGCTACAGATTTGAGTTGAGAGATCATTGACTAGATTTATAAAAAATAATAAATCTACTGTTATAATTGTTTCAGTGTAAACATCTGGCCCGTCTTCTCTAACTGATACGTCAATAAACAGATATACAGATTGTCGCAAAAAAAGAAAAAAAAGAAACGCGTTTTACTATTATACCTGTTGGAAACGTATGCAGTATACGTAAACAATTTAACTTGCAAAAGTGTTCAAAATAAGGTATGAGTTACCTTTAGTTATCAATTAAAATTATTAGGTTATTAAACTTACTATTATAAATTATTATATTATATTCCACAATCAGTCACAATAAGATTATTAATAATAATTCATCCTCATAAAAAATTTCTGCCATTCATTTTCAAAAATAACTCTTTTTAAATTTATTTATGGGCTTTGTTTCTTTACGTTGTAAGATAAAATATTTTGTCCATGATCTGACAACCACAACAATAAAAATACATTTCTCCTACCACCAAAACTTAACGAGTTCTTAGCTGCCAGCTTTTACGCTTTTTAACTGCCACTAAAATTTAACAGAAAATATTTTCCTGTTTAATCAGCGAACCCTGCGAGTCAAAAATATCTACAGTGCTCAGCAAAAGTTTAGACAATGAACAATTATGTTTCTGTAGTGAGAAGTATGTATCGAATTGTTGGAACACAACTGTCATATATTAGTGGGGACTTATCTTTCATACACAAACAATAAATTTTAATTTATACACATTACATAATATATAATGACAAAAAAACAAATACAAATTTAACATTGTAGCAAGAGTATGGACAATTTGCCGGTTAACAGAAAAGTATCCATTATTTAAATTCGAACTGCACCTACATTGTCTGCTATTAATGCAACAATGTTAGTTCCCATCGAAAAAACTAAATCCTGCATCACTTGGTGGTCCATTTCGTACCAAACAGGTTCAACAGCAGATCGAAGTTCATTATTGAGGAGTATTGAAAAAAAATGCATAAACCGTATGAGCTATGATGCCACAAAAGTTTTCGATTGGGTTCAGATCAGCGCTACACGCGGGCCAGTCGAGAACAGTAGTATTTTGAGAGTTACATTTTTTTTTATTTGTATACAACATGAATAGACGCATTATCTTGCTCAAATGTATACTTTGGAAGAGCTAAAAGTTCACCAAATGGCTTTCCAATGTATGTATGTAGTCTTGCGCTGCTTGGCGACCATTGAGAAACTCCAGAGATACTTGAGAATTAAAACAAAGTGAGGCCCAAATCATTAATTCTTTCGAGGGCGGTGTCCTTAAAGAGAACACTTAATTTTAATTCCAAAACTGACAGACGACACCAATAAGAATTAATTAAAATTTTCCTTTTATAATATACGTGAAAATAAGCAAGTTCGTACTTTCTAATTAATTCCTTTATAAATTCTGATTTCAGTCCATTATTTCATTAGTTTTATAAACAGAATTACTCCGCGACGGAAAGGGGTCAATTTGTTGTGAGATTTTAAGGCTGGTTGTTTTATCATTTTCATGTAAACTAATGTACATATTTCTATAATTCATCTATGAAGTAACCGTTGACACAAAAAGCTCTGACTCACTTTTAATGCGATTAGCAGTCATCATTTGTCTAGATACCAGTTTATGGTTCCTTCTATAATCTCGTTTTCTGGCCACACGAGGCCTTCCAGATTTATGTTTTGCTTTGAAAGAGTCACCCTTAGACAGTACTTAATAGATAGACTTCTTTGGACGATTCAAAGTGGCTAAAATTTCTGAAAAAGCCTTCCCTTTCGATTTCAGCTTCCATGCTTTAATTACTTCATTTGAGTGAAAATTTCTAGCTTGCGGCATCTTCACTAACCGATATTATAGCGAGGTGCACTTAAATGCTTCATGCATGTGACGTCATAAGTTTAAAATATGCGTTTTTCCGTCAACAGTTGCCAAAAAATCACAAAAGTGTCAAACTTTTGCAATATGCAAATTTCACTTTTTTCAGTTAAATTAAATAATATCCTGCATTAAAACCGTTATTTTTGTCCTAAAACATTTAAAATATATTAAAAAATAAATACAGCCATTTGTATAACCCAAGTGTTCGTACTTTTTATTTAAAGGTTAAAAATCACCAGTGTCTAAACTTTTGCTGAGCAGTGTATTAAATTTAATTGGTAAGAAAAACGCGTAAACGCTGGCAGCTATGCGAGTTAAGATACTTTGAAATGTATGAAAATTTGGAACTTTCCGGAGCCGAAAAAAATAGTTTTCCGTTTTTAGTTTTTTAGTGCTGGAAAGATCCGAAATGTCACAAATTTCAAAATCTCTGAAATTGGTAATTTATGATCGTAGAAGAATGGAAGTTTTCCTGTTCACCCTGCTAGAACATAGGAAACATTTTTTTTAAAATAGAAGTTCTGCGATTCAGGGACCGTATAAATTTTTTTAAATGTAACTTTTTAAAAATAAATGGCAGGCATATTTTTAACATAATCTTAATTCCTACTTTATTTAGTACACTTTTTCAATTTGCTTTTACTACGTATGTCCAAAAGATAAAAAAATATTTAAAGGACGTCTCAAAATTTCGTGATAACCCTTATTTAATGCTCTCGTGAGATTATTGAAACATTTACGAAATGGTTGACACAAAACACTTAAGAAATCCTCACATATATTTTAATATTATTTGTAAGCAAAAAATTAAAAAATACTTTCAAGTAATAAATCTCAAAATTTGGATTCATTAATTTTTTTTAAACCTCAAAATCTGAAACACTACTTAAAATGAAGATATTTTCAGTAATCACACGCGTTTATTTCCATAGTGCATTCTCGATGAAAAATTGCTAATTGTATTTAGCTCTAAAACATATACACAATTTTATTCTAAATTCAATAGTTGAATGATGTACTCTATATTTTATAAAGAATATTTCATTATCTTCAATAATTGTGGTTTTAAAGCATGAGAATTCGAAGATATGATTGTCAAAAATTATAATTTGTTAACCTTTTTCGAAGTTTCACAGTCTCCTAATTCCTTAAACGTTAGGCTGAGAAGTTCTTGATATTATAAATGTATCTTTTCAAATAATATTAAGAGACCGGAGTTTTAAGCAAAAATAAAATATTCAATATTTAATATAATTAAAAACTTAATAAAAAAAAAAATCATAGATTTTTTTGCACAGAGAAAATAAAAAAAATTGATGATGAGATACTACAAATAGCTACATAATATTTATCTGGAATCGAAAAGTACGAATTTTTAACAATCGATTTCATAATTTGTTTACTGTAGCACTCCACAGAAAACATTTTCTGCGTTTTTATAAAACAATAAGTAAAAGTAAATTCCTAAAATGTGCCGACTTTTGAAAAAAATGAATAACTAGTAAGCAATGCGAGAATTTGAAGTTATTCTTGCCGGTGAAGTCAATTTTTTTTTCTTATAACACTACGTCGTTTCAGTTATAAATATCACCGATAGATAATGCTATTTTAATTTTTATAATTATTGAAATAGTGTTGCAATTTCAAATAGCAAACAATATTTTTATCGCTAAAAGTATTTATTTGTTTGATCAACATTTATGTCAATTTGAGCCTCGTAACAATTTGAAACAGCACAGCACACTCTATCGGTGATATATGTAAATAAAACAAAGAAGCCCAGTAAAGGAATTTTCGACTTTATACATTAATCTCCTCTAAAAATAACCCCAATATCTGCGACAGTTTCTTTGTAATTAAATTTAAAAACAATCATTCAATGTTAGGCAGCCCTGTATCTGATGAATACGTTTGCATGATAAATATGTTTCCAAAGAAAAAAATCCCTTGTATATATTTTTAAATGTGGAATCGTATAAAACGTATTTTCTTACCGTTTTTTCAGAAGTAGAAAGTATCAAGTGCATGTAATTACCGCAAGTTTAATAAATGAAAGACAATCTATTTTTAGCATATTTTAACAATTTTAAGAACCAAAAATATCTAATACAGAACTCATGCCTCATAATTTTGAAGTAAAAATCAAGTATTTCACGCATTTCTGAATTGAAGTTCTGGATCATAAACTTCATAACATAAGCACAAAGCTTAACTCCTCGTTTCTGTACTCTTTTCTTCCATAATCAGAAAATTAAATTTAAGAACTTTCTTAATAAACATTTTCTCCAAAAGTTTCTAAATTAATGTATGGATAAAAGCTTTACAATGTAAGACTGATAAAATATGTGATGCTGATAAGATAAATGTGGTTCGTTAAAAAATAGATAAAACAAATTGAATAGTGAGTAATTTAATAAAATTGTAACATTTTATTACAGAAATGTTACAAAATTCTTCGCAGAAGTATATTTTGCAACGCACATTTCTGTTGTTATGTAACATGTTTCAAATATTAAGATTCTTAGAAAAAAATTATAATATAACACATTTAATAGTAAATTCTAATTTCTAAATCTCAACTGATTAATTTATCGAGAGAGATATCAGAAATATAACTATCTTAAATTCTATGTATTATGCATTCTTGCCACAAATTATACTTTATTGGTGTTACAAAAAAATATGGGTACTGAGTTTTGTCGATAAATTTAAACAAATGAAATAAATTAAAACCTACCAGACAATAAATATTGCTCATAACTTATTCATTATTATTAAATCTTTACAAACCAGCTGTTTTGGAGGAAACAATCTGAGTTTTGGTTACATTTTTTTTTTTAGAAAACTTAAACATTGATAATTTTGATTTACGTCTAGGCCGTTCCGTTAAAAGCACACATTTCAGTGTTATTTCCATACACAATAAATTTTTAAAGAATTTTTCGCTACCAAAAACCGTATATGACAGACACTGCAAGGACTTGCACTTTGCTGACACGTGAGAAGATTTTAATACAAGAATTCATCATGCCTGGTTGGATGTAGACTATTTGCGAAAAATAGTGTCATATAGCTAATATCAGTGTTGGAAGGAAACGTATGACTCCATTGGCAACAACATAACACAGAAATAAGACGTTCTACGTCTTAAATTTTATGGATTATGTTTAGGATATTTTTTTTGCTGGAAACGTCTTCCGTTGGACAGTATTTCAACTACAAATTTTTATAGTATTAAAAACATCCGCCTCCGATAGTACATTTATTGCAAACTACATTCAATTATACCAATTTCTTCCATTTTTATTCTTTTTATAGTAATAAATTTATGTATACACACTGTATTTAAATTGACTCTGAGAACGTATATTGTGTGTCTTAACACAGTTTCATCATTTTAACATTTAGACACTGGAAATTTGTACTTAACGTACGCATCTGTACGTTATATTTTGCCTTATACGCAAATTGCACGAAATATTAGCCGCACTTTGGAGACATATCAAATACTGTGCAATACCGCTTTTTTCTCGATTCGACGAGGGATGAAGTCCACAAGTTTCTACAAGTTTCTCTCGTACGTTTGACACCACTTTGTAATGAGTAGATCATATAGATATAGAGTCACTACATAGCGGGGATGCTCTTGCCAGCGTTTCAGTCGTTGATCCATATAGTCCCACGTAAGTTATCCAGGGATAAAATTTAAGTTATTTAGCTGGACGGTCAAGATGTAATAGGGATTCTGAGTGTTCATCAAACCCATGACATAAGTATTCATTCTTGCGTACACGGATGTTGTAAATTTGGAGTATTGTGTCAAACCATCTGGTCCATAGAAGCTGGAATTTTGCAACTGGGCGAAAAATGTCCAGTCAGGGATTCGAACTAGGGATTTCTTTACTGAAGCTGCCAATGCTCTGCCAACTGAGCTATCTCGGACGAATCTGGCGGGCCTAATTCATCCTTCTAACCTTATTGATCACAACATCGGGTCGGATATATAAATTAGCTCTACAGAAGAAATCGCAGGTAAGGAAACTCCAGAAAACGTTGAATACGTTATTACAGTAATTTAACCCTAGATCTACCGGGAATTTTATTCAAGTTTTAATAAAACGTTCTACACCAGAATTTTTATTTAAAACTATTTAACTTATTTATTTACCTTATTTTTGTCTGGTTTATATACTTAGTTTATTTTAAAGAAATTTCTGGTTTGAATGAATATTTTGTATGTACCTGTCGGGTCCAATGGACCCGTCTGGTAGACGGAGGGTTAAATTTAACACAAATATTCTAATTGGTAAATAAATCATATAAGTTGTAATTTTCCAACTGGAAGGAAAATGTCCCGGGTCAGATTCGAACCAGCTCAGTTGGCAGACCATTGGCAGCTTCAAAAATGTGATTCCTGGTTTGAATCTTGACTGGAAATTTTTTGATCGTTAATCTAATCTGGTTCGTGCTCAAACCACCACAGAACGACCTGTGGTCTGAACTGCCCATTACATGTACTGCGGGTTAAAAGTTTTATTTGGCAGTCAGCGCACTTGTTCATACAGGGTGTATCTGAAATGCTTCAACAAACATAGAGGGATGATAGTATTCATGAAGACGAACAAAAAATGCAATAGAACATGGGTCGCAAATGACGTTTAAAGGATGAAAATCGAGAAAATGCGTCTAGAAATGGACAAACTGAGACAAGAAAGAAACACTCCAGAAAACTATTTATTGCACAGAATAGGTACAACACACCTCGTGATGTACAGATAAAACAAATATTTTATAAAAATTGTTCGAAGTGCGACCGGGACATTATTACACAGAGTACATCTACGGATGAACGACTGGAGGACACGCTCGAAAACTTCGGGAGTCCTGCATACGTGGATTCATGCTCACAGATTTCTTTGGATTTCTTTAAAGTTTTTGTTATGTCTTTCTGACCGGATATGCACAAAGTGAAAGGAAAACTAGCTTCGTGCTACTAGCCAGTTCTGCAGAAAATCAGCATAAGAGATTTCGATATATTTATTAGTTTTGCGATTTTCACCCTTTAAACGTCATTTGCGACTTTATCTTTGGTACACGCGATTGAAATTCGAGTTTATGGAGACGTCTTGGTCTTGTAGATTTACTCGCATCAACACCGTGTTTTTTCAACTTTCGATGCAGATATCTGACACTTCTAAAACTGTTTTTAGCAATTCTCTTTAGCTTTCTATCATATCTCTGAGTAGACTTTTGCTTTCGGCAGCTATTCAGATGCTTGTTTTCAAAATGTCCGTCTTTAAAATACTTCTTTATTGCTCTACTGACACTTGGTTGAGAACAGTTTAAGTAACTGGTGATATTGACTGATTACGACCTTCTTTATGCAAATCAATACTACGATGCTTTGTTATGTCGGACGAACGACCCATGTTTCACACAAAATGAAAACAATGATGAGGCAAAGTGTTTTTATAACTTAAGAAGATGTCCCGCAGAAGCTAATTTTATGCTTAATTTATGAAATCTTCTAACCCAATCAGGAAAATTCATAAGTATTCTAATTTTTTTAACCACATATTTTAGTATTCTAATATTTTTAATAACGAAAATTTTTTACAAAAATACAGTATTCACTCAAAATTTAATCTTTAACAGTTTTAATTTTCTTTAATATCGTGCAAATTTATTAAAACGGCAACCGTTGTTCTTTTTCAATTTTACTAAACTGAAATAACCCTAAATGTAATTCCAAATACAAATGAAATGAATTATTCTAATTTTTTGACTTGGAACTGTGTATGTATACACACTCATACTCATAAGGATAATGACCGTGCGTTTTCAATTTTATACTTTTTTCGTTTTAAATGCAGAAGTGGTTGACGATGTGTTTTTAAACTTTGGGAATGAAAAGAAAATGACATAATATATTTCAGTTATAATGTGACCATGAGGGCAATTGGGGACAAAAATAAATCAAAATAAAGAATAATATTTGGGATCTCCCCGTAACAGAGAATACTCGAAATTGTTTGTTGCTGTACTAAGTGACTACGTAAGTCTTCTTAAATATTTATATGCATTAGTGTAACAATATCACGCATATTCCGAAAATACAAAATTTCTGCAAGAAAATTCATTTTTTTCTATAGCATGCAGAGTTTCCAACTAAATTTACTGCCGCTTTCAGATAACGTAAAAATGTGCAGCAGAAACAATATACTGAAAATGGAAAATGAATATATTGATCATATGATAAGAAAGGAGTATTTGTATGAAATAATATCCCACAGTGCATGGAAGAGCATTATCAAAAACTTTTTTCTTTAGAATTTGCCAATCCACTATATAGAACAACTTACATAGGACGGCCAGTTGTATAGTAAGCATGAAATTTCGGACAAATATCGGTGGTTCAACAAGCTGATTGTTAATTTGTAGAAAATTCCTTTTTTTCCAGATTTTTTTTAAAAGCGTCTGATATTCGGCTTATTATTCCTCAATATCTATCGGAAATTTCCGATATGGAACCGGCCTTTTCATATAAGATGCCCTATATAACTCACTAGCGGCCCATTCCGGTTTCGGGCCGGTGAACAATGTGTTGACTACAATGAAAGTTAGTGACGTGCAGGCATTCTTAAAAAAGTTGTTCTTAATTGGATAAAGGCGGAAGTGAAACAGACTTCGAGTACATACAAACTTTGAAGTTTAAATAAAATGTTGTAATAATGCGATAATTAACTTTTCTGTTTTTGTAAAGATAAAAACTAACAAATGTATTTGAATTTATTCATTTATTTATTTTATTCTGAGTATACTAATTTTGTACTATTTCTTGACTTATTCATAATGAACTGATTGTCAGCATTCCCTGATCTCGATATGCGTATGCCCATGATACGAGGGTGAATCAAAATAAACCGGAATATTTGTTCTTTAATTTATTGGCTCAAGATACGAACCAGAAAGTTACGTATTATTTTTCTATATAATCTCCTGAATTTAGAACACATTTTTTCCCAACGGGTTGGAAGTTTTTGATGCCGTCATAGAAAGAATAGTGGTGTGTTTCCAGCCAATTGTGCACAAAGGGTTCAACAGCAGTGTCATTGCCGAATCGTTCACCTGGTAATGCTTCTTCCAAAGGCCCAAACATGTAATAATCACAGGGGGACTACAGGAGGGTGTTTCAGTGATGGACAATGCATTTCTTCCAACTTTCTGTGAGCCAGGTTGGCTGTATGAGGACGGGCATTGTCATGAAGAAAATTCACTTATCTGATCAGAAATTCACGTCTTTTCCGACGATATGCACGTTTTGTTTCACCCGACAGCAGTCAGTAGTAGGCAGCACCAACGAGAATGTCTCGAACGGCGCTAATGTTTTCCTCAGTCAAACTTGTTCGAGGGGGGGTGGTGTTTTCAACTTCTGCTCGTCCTTCCACAAACTTTCTGTGCGAGTCATACACTTGGGATTTCTTGAGGTATGTCTCCCCAAACTGTGCTTGAAGACTTCGTAAGATTTCAGCCGGTCTTACTTGTGAGAAATTTTACGGTAATGCGTTGCGCAACGTTCAGGTGAACCTCTCTCTCATTCATCCTGATGTCGACTGAGGAAAGGAGAGAGTAGCACATACCGGCGCATAGATAGTCATGTGACATCCCCACCTGCCATGCACAGAGTTTTGAGCGCCCTCGTGATGACCTTCGGGCCTCCCAGCAGAAATTCCGGTTAATATTCGATTCACCCTCGTAAAAGCATTCTTGCCGTAGATAAATCCCAACATAAATGTATTTTTGACCTTGAGATTTGTTGACGGGGATCGCAAATAGAAGTTTAACAGGAAATTTCAGTCTTTTGAAAGAGAATGGTAAGTCGTTACAGATCATGGGAATAGGAGCAATGGGCACCATTTGCCCAGCTCCTGGTCCATGTAATGATGACGATCTAAATTATATTGCTTATGAGTGTTTTAACATGCAATCTCGTCCCGTTGCACAGATTGTTCTAAAAAGCGACAAAAATGTCACGCATTAAAATGACAGGAATATTAATTTTTATTTTGAGACAGTGAAATGGAAGACCTTATGTGCATTGTGAAAGCATTGTGAAATTTTTGTGGGTAGTTGAGTGTATCGTCTTCATTTATTACCGTATCTATTGATTTAAAGCACTCTTCGTCACCAGGTACTCCTTTTAATTTTTTTTTTCATTTATTAGGTCAACTGAGGCATTTCTGACCGATATTACAGACCTTTCGCATACCTACGTGTAATCCATTTCGAATATCGTTTCTATATCAGATTATACTTTACAAATTAATACGTCAAGTGTTGCTAAATTTGTTCCTAATTGGTAACCTATTTCAATTAGACAATCTTGTTCCGGTTTTTTGCATCGCCTAGTTGTAACAGTCGACTTCAAAATCTGCTGTCAAAACCTCCAAAATGAGCTCGCATGTTTGCTATTAAGGTTAATAATTCAATAAAATTCCATAAGTGAGACGATTTCAAGCAGGATTTGATAATGTCTACTCGAGTTCCTCTAGAAATCAAGGATAGGGTTTTGCGAAAGTTACAAGCAAAAACAAAAATGATGCCCCATTGTTCCATCCGAATTTCTGATGCCTCTTAGAGTTTTGTCTACAGCTTCAGTATGTGATCGATGGCTCATGGTACATTCATCCCACATTATTAAAGCAGCTTCTTACAGAATCCTGTTAAAATGAAACATTCAACGGTAATTTGAGACTTTCGCAAGTTTTATGTTAATCAAAACGGTTTTCTTCGTTCGCCAAATGTGTCGCCTATATGTTACTGTCCACGCGATTTATTATAACATAATATGTATGGCACTGGTCTGGGACTAGGTTCAATATATTATTACAAATGAATTTATCGAGTTCAAGACCGTCATATGGCCATCTTCATGGCAACCGTATACGATCAATTAATATATCATCTCTGTTACTGGTAAGAGAAGACAAAAATCGGCGAAAGTTTTTTCACTCAACCCAAACATTTTGTCTTCAGTTTGTATAAGACGTTCATTCAGGATGTCATATGAATAGGGTATAGACATATTATTACTTCGCTCTCTCACTGTATGGAGTATGTCTTTACACAAATGTTTATTAAATATGTCCTATAGCTTTAAAGGGTCTGATGGTGGACAAAGTAATAGAAATTATCACAAATATTTCGCTCAGTTCATTAGATGAATCAAAAGGCACTATATCGGCTATTTTGTGTCTCGAATTTGCCCCGAAGGACGTCATTTGAAATAATGTATTTTATCGTCTTATACTATTTACGTAATGGGCTGAGAGAGGACGATTACAAAGTAGCAAATATTTAATTAATTGTGGTGTCTCAGGAATGTCAAATAAATCGACATTCCCAGAAGTGCAACATAATCCAGTGGGTTCACCACTCCTTTTCTTTGCTTTGCATTTATTTCACCCTTTGTTTATTTTACAAATCTGGATATCTCTGTGTAAAGAATTATTTATATTTGGATAAAAATGTATGACATATCTGACTCTTATTCTTTTTCTGCGTTGAACACGTATTCTTGGGTTTCGACACACGTACCTAGCTGTCCCTGCCCAGTGTGGCTCGGGATTGCTTTTCTGAAATTTCGAAACCGCTGCCCAGTGCACTTTGGAGGTATTTCGTTGGTATTTTGAGACCGCTTTCCTGTGCAATGCGTGATGTTTATTTTAAATTTGGCTACCGATGGCCGGCGAACTTTCGCGTTATTTAGTCCGTATTTCTTAGCAGCATTCCTAATTTGTTTCCGTCTTGTATTTCCTAATAATCTACTGAGTCTTTTTTTTCGCATTTTTTATTGAATGCCAAAATTTTTTTAGAGTTAAGTAACTGAATAGATAATGAAAAAGTTCCTATTATTGTTTCTAGAAAATTATTAAAAGCCATTGTAAATGGAGTAAAACTTGATAGTACAAGTAGTACCACATTATTTATGTTATGATCAGGTTCAGTAGAAGTTGCCAAAGTTTCATCTTGTAAGTAGCACGGCAAATATGCATCAAAATATCCGATAGACAAATCTTGTGTGAAGCGCACGCTACTAATTGGGTTTAATTCTTCACCAAAAGTATTATAAACCACGCAGTGTCGTAGCCAGGGAGGGGTCCAAACGCTCTTGATACCAGTAATATGGAAAATTATTCTTCCCATTGATTAATAGCAGAAAATTCTCCGATTAGATAAGGTGAACAAAACTTTAGAAAATTAGTGGTATACATAGCGTTTGGACCCCCCCCCCCACCCTGGCTACGCCACTGAAACCACGGCATTGCGATACACCTATAAAAAGCGGCACCATTTCAATAATAGGAACAAATGTATGTGGTATCATATCACCATGTACGATTACTATCTATTTAATAATTATTCAATTATTATGAAGGAAGATCCAATTAGCGATTGTACCTATATAGTATTTTTAATCAAGACGAATCAGAAACGAACGACTCCGGAAATTATTGCTCAGCCTGGGTCATTGCAACTCGAAGCGGGAATTAGTTTTTTTTTTTTTTTTTGGCGCCATTTTTGGATCAATGATAGAACTAAACATCTGTATGAAGTTAATGAAATACTTATTTCAACACTAAAAGAGTGCATTTAGGCATATTTTTCTGGATTATGCTTTTATTATGTGTATTTTGGAGTTTTTGTGGTGTAAACCGACTAAAAAAATGTTTCCCTATGCAAACTTTTACACCATATTTTGCAATCTGGAATGAATTTCAAGAAATGCAGAAATATGTGTTAAATGACATTTGGGTTGTAAAGTTTCAATGCTGAGTTTCAAGTAAATATATATTTTTTTATTTCCCGAAACAAACTTTTATCCCTTAATTTACACTCTTACAGGATGAATTTCGAGACATGCTGTAATAAGTGTTCAATTATTTGTGTTGAAAAGTATTAATGGTAAGCTTCAAATAAATAGAAATAAAAAAAATCGCCATACAAACTTTTATCTTTAATTTACGATTTAGAGAACTGCTTAAATACGTGGTTAGTTATTTGTGTTAAGAGGCTTCTTCAGTTAAGTGAAAAGACCCGTTCGTTAATGCTAATCCTATGGATGAAATTTATAAAGATATCTCGGTTGCATTTTAATATTTTTAAATGATTTTTTTTTTGCATTGGCTAGCTGAGATCGATCTGTATAAAGGCCGTTTTCTACTTTTTCGAGTTTGTGTACAGATATTTTTGATGAGACACTTTCATTTTCGGAACCGGTTTCGAAACTGAAAGCATCCTTATTTAAAAAATCTGTAATCGAAATCGAAAAAGTAAAAAACGGCAGATGTAGAGATAGACCTCAGCTGACCAATGCAAAAAAATCATTTAAAAATATTAAAATTCACCCGAGATATCTTCATAAATTTCTTCCATAGGATTAGCATTAGCGAACGGGTCGTTTCACTTGACTGAAGTAACCTCTTAAACAGAGCTGCCAACTCGCCGACTTTTTGGATACAAGTATTTTAATACAGAATTTTTTTTAATTGGAATATTTGGTAAATTTAAAAAAACACCATTTTCGCTAAGAAAATATTGGTGTGCAAAAAGCCGGAGACTTGGCAACTCTGGTTATAAAGTATTTATGCTAAATTTCAAGTACATTTTCCCATATAAACTTTCGTGCCCTAATTTATGCCATCAGAGTTGGAGTTTCCAGAAATCACTTCTCATTGCTTGCCTAGTTCACAACCGCAATCCCCTGCCCAAAATTCGGGTTCCTGACTTTAGTTGTTTCAGCTCAGCGTTGCGGTGTCACTCAATCAGACAGTCCAGTGTTCTATTCCTATTATATTTGTATATATAGCCTGGCTTTGCTCGTGTTAATAATGATGGCTTTACGGGTAAAATACATCAATTAAAAAAACCCTTAACGGGTTAAAAGTTTGTGACGCAGCGCTTTATCTTATTGCTATAAGAATTTTAAATATGGAACTTAAAAATAATGATATCAAATTTTAAGTGACGCTATATTATTTATTTTATCATTTTATTTTTGTTTTATGTATAATTGCATGCGTAAGAATTATATTAAATTTAAAAGGATGTATAAAAATTTATTCATTGATGCGTTATCATTCACATTTTTCATAAATTCAAACTATGAGTTTTAAAAGATATGATATCAAAATTTAAGTGACGCCTTGATGTAGCCTTAAACAATGTTTTAAAATTCAATTTTAATTATTTTCGATTTGGCTAAATATATTTACACATCTAACCAAAACTTTTAATTTTCCAATATACTGTTAAAAATACCACTTTCACTGAACCTGTACAATGCACTGTAATGTATTTATATGAATAAATTGATTTATCTTTTGTACCACGCTATCCAAAATCAAAAGTAAAATTTATGTAAGTGATTTCTTTACGTCATAATATCCATTTGCATATATTTCGCTTAGTTTGGATACAATGACGCAAAGAAATCACTTACATAAATTTTACTTTTGATTTTGGATAGCGTGGTACAAAAGATAAATCAATTTATTCATATAAATACATTACAGTGCATTGTACAGGTTCAGTGAAAGTGGTATTTTTAACAGTATATTGGAAAATTAAAAGTTTTGGTTAGATGTGTAAATATATTTAGCCAAATCGAAAATAATTAAAATTGAATTTTAAAACATTGTTTAAGGCTACATCAAGGCGTCACTTAAATTTTGATATCATATCTTTTAAAACTCATAGTTTGAATTTATGAAAAATGTGAATGATAACGCATCAATGAATAAATTTTTATACATCCTTTTAAATTTAATATAATTCTTACGCATGCAATTATACATAAAACAAAAATAAAATGATAAAATAAATAATATAGCGTCACTTAAAATTTGATATCATTATTTTTAAGTTCCATATTTAAAATTCTTATAGCAATAAGATAAAGCGCTGCGTCACAAACTTTTAACCCGTTAAGGGTTTTTTTAATTGATATCATTACTTTTTTTAAGTTAATAATAAAAAGATAAAAAAAATTTTAGAGGCTAATGATAGGAACTCATAATCGTGATTTCCATTCACCTTTAATCCCCCCCCCCCCTTCAAAAAAGCATACCTGATACTTATATTGTAAAGAGTGCTGTGCTATTTGATTTTTTTAAGAACTTTTTAGTAAGATATGGAAGTAATATACAAAATATGGGGGGGGGGTTATGGTTTGTTTCACAGATATAGAAAGCTTTGTTAAAACTTACTATGTAAAAGGTTTACCTTCTTAAGAAAAATATAAAGAAATATTACTCTTTAAAACTTTTTATTAAAAATACAATAAAATTGTAAGCAAAAAAAATACTTTCAAATAAAATTTATTTGGAAATTACTGATTTTTTATTTTTTAAGAAATAATTTCCCATCATGTAAGTTTTTAATCTATAGTTGTATTGGGGTGATAGGATATTAGATTTACTTGATACAACTGTATAAAATGCACAAAATACATTATTATTGCTCTCATTATTGAAAAGAAAGTTTTATTGTGATATCCCCCCCCCCATTTATTGTTAATGCTGAATTTAGGCAATAGATGGCGATACCATGCAGAGAAGCATTTAATTATTGATGTATTTAACTAATCCTGCAACAAGCAATGTAAAATACTTCAAAAACAGATTTTAATTATATTTTGTACCTTGAAATTTTTAATGCTAGGAAACGGTTTAATAATTTAGTTAGCCAACTGAATTATTTAATTTGAGGTTTTATTTCACTTAATTTTTTCTGTGAATACATTTCCCATTTATTGTTAATGCTGAATTTAGCCAGTAGATGACGATACCATGCAGAAAATCATTTAATTATTGATGTATGTAACCAGGGCCCGACTTAGACAGGGGGGGGCCCTGGGGCAAAGATTATTCGGGGGGGCCCCCTTCGACCTTTTGAAAATTTTCGTGAATTATGTTGAAATGACTGAAATTAAACTTCATACCTATTGTATGTAGACTTAAATTTTATACCAAGTACTATTGACATCTGTATACAGTATGGTACAAGAAAGATAACTTTAAGAAACTATAGCATACATTTTTGTTGGGGGGGGGGGGGGGAGCGGGGGTTATGGAATATAAGGATAAATGTGAGCCGTTAAAATGTAAGTACAGTTCTCTCAGGCATTATTGGCTGTTTGTGTTAATACTTTTCTATTCAACTTAATCTTTTTATTCAATCAACATGCATTTTGGTGATTCCATCATATAGAAATGCAAGTGGTGGCATGCATTTAATAATAATAGCAACAAATCTCAATACTTGTTATGTTGTTACCAGGGCTTAATTTGCGCCGAAGCCCACCGGAGCCCGGCTCCGGTACTTCTCAGTTTTCAGTAAATATTTAAATATTGGTCGGAATTCACCGGAGCTCATAAATACAGGGCTCCGGAGCCCAGTGCAATAGTGCTTCCGAAAAACCGATGCCTAAATTACCTTTTCATTTCCTTCCCATCTCCAAGCTTTGGCATTCTTTTTTACCAAACCACTTTACTATATGTGGCGTAATGTGTCGCACACGTAGGAGATGGAGATAAAACGGACTCTATTTTTATATCAGTTTTTGGGCTTGAACTGACTCGAGCTCGATCGGTATTATGGTTAAAATTTTATTTATTTATGTATAGAAAAAAAAAACTTTTTCTCCTTTAAAATTACGTATTATATTCTGTTTCAAATAATTTTAATGCTATTTTGATCAGAATGAAGGGAAAATAGAAATCGTGTTTTTCTATTTCAAACTTATGTCGTCGACGAGTTAATACGGAGCCATTCAAGATACTAAGAATATTTTCTGTTTTAGCCAACGGGCATCAGAGTTTTATTTGTTTGAGGTTTTTTCTCTTCATTGCGTACAAGTATAAAAATCACATTAGTGATTTTTCTATTTATTTTGTATCATGAACGGTACCCATGTTAAGGCTCTGCTCTGCACATTTACGAAGCCACTTTCATTTGTAAGTAGATATAATTGCCATGTATTGTTATTCTGATAGAAAGCAATCGATCAGTGTTTTCCCTTTTTCTATAAAAGCATCTATTCTTTCCGATAATGGTGTCAAATTTTTAATTTAATCTGATTTTCAGGGGCTCACCACAAAAGATTGTTATGCGGAAGGAATCGATTATAGTTTAAGATAGTCACCCTTTATAAAATATTTTTCCATTCTTCAGCATATAAATATTCTGTAAATTTCATTCATTTTTTCTTAAAAATGCATAGCTGCGAACTAACCCTTTTTTTGTGCTAACACTATTTCCTAATCATAATCCTTACCATATTTAATCGCAGAATTCTGCAATTAATTAACATTAAAATTAGGCAAAGATTACTATTCAGAAGGAGTGATAACTAAAAAGTGGAATAGTTGACAGCTAAGTATATGCTGATAGATATTTTTAAAATTTTTATTTTCCCAAAGAAAAAAATTCTTTAAATTTTGCAAATAATGTACGAAACATAAATATGCAGATTGGAGTGAGTGACAGTGGAGGGGGGGGGGGTGTACGGAATATTAGGGCTCCGGTACTTTTTTATGTTAGAAATTAAGCCCTGGTTGTTACTGCATTCCACACGATGTCTTAAAGTACTTTGGTATAAAGTTTCATAATATGAAAACAGAAAGCAACAGATAGCAGATGTGTGATATTACTGTAATATTTTAATTAAAATTATGTATTTAAAAAGAAATTATGAAATCAGTAAGGAAGAAATTAAATATCACAAAATGAAAAACACTTTAAATTAGAATCTGGTCACTTTTGGATATTTTTTATCATTTGGCTCTCCTTTAACTAAAACTTATATCTGCTCTTGCCCCCCCCCCCTCAAATCGGGGGGCCCGGGGCAGCTGCCCCGCATGCCCCTGCATTAGTCGGGCCCTGTATGTAACTATCAGACACAGGAAAGAAGACTAGACTCAGCAACACCAATTCAGCCTATGTTAACGAATGAAGTAACTGGGAGCGTGATCTAGGGACGTTTTCTGACCCTTCCAATATGGCAGCCAGTGCGAGAGCAGTGAAACTCAAATTAGTGATTATTAAAAATAAATTAACATGTATGCAATCCAAAGAGTTCTCGATTATTCCTGTTTTCATTTATGAGTAATACTATTAATTTCAAGAGATTTCTCAACTTTTATTTAATATTTATTGAGGAAATCCTTACTTGAAATTCTGAAAGAATAAAAATATTAACTGTCTAGATTGCTGCTGCTGCCATCTGTTGAACCAAATTTGATGAAGTTGAATAAAAAAATCTTTAACAGTAAAAATGTTTAAAAAATATGCTAGATTAAATGTTATTAAATGATACTGAAATACTCGAGAAAAATGTGTACACTGACTCTGAAGTACTAAAATACTTCAGTTTTACTCAGTAATAGGCACAATATTTCTCCATCATTTATTTACTTTAGAGTTAAAATTCCAGATCTTGAGCTAGGTTTTTTTTTTTTTTTTTTTTTTTTTTGGCATTAATTTCATTAGAGTTAAGTATTCTTATATATAAAAAAAATTAAGAATAATAAAATTTAATGACAAAATTAATTATTATCCCCCCCCCCCTCTCAAAATACCTTTTATTATTATTAATTTTATATCACAGTAAATCAAAATTGACGTTTCTAAATTCATTAGATTTTGCCTATCAGAAAATTTATTAAAATAAACGTCAAAAGCCTGTGTTCTTAGATTTTAAACAGTTTTTATTGCATTAATTTCGTTACCTTAAAAAATATTTTTTAGAATTCTCATCATTTTTTTAAAGTAAAATTACGAATAAGAAAATGCAAAGACAAAATTAATTACTAATCCATCCCCACCCCAATATCTCATTTTTTATAATATTATTTATAATTTTAGTTCACGTTAAATCGGAATTGACGTTCCAAAATTCACTAGATTTTGTCTACCAGATGGTTTTTTAAACAAACGTCTTAAGCTCTTAAGCGGTAGTCTTCAAATGACTAATTAGTGAATTAACAAAAAAATTCTGCCTGATAAGTGATTTTTAATTATTTAAAAATTAATTATTTCGCAAAAAAAGTGTATATATATATTATTTGTTATGATTCGCAAATTATTAAAATGCAATAAAAGTTCAGCGATAATGAAAAATTCTTCTATATTTTTGGTTAATAAAGACTTAAAATAATTTTTTATACTTCATTATCCCTTGATTAGTTTTCAGCTTTACAAATCTTACTGAAGTATGAAATGATTTTTATAAAAGTAATGCAATTCATTTAAAACACTAGTAATAATTTTAATCTAGGTTCTATATTTTATTATTTTTTGTTAATAAAATTCTAAATTTAAACTTCAGCATTGAAAAGCTAGTAATGTAATTCATTTAAAACATTAGTAATAATTTTAATCTAGGTTCTATATTTTATTATTTTTTGTTAATAAAATTCTAGATTTAAACTTCAGCATTGAAAAGCTTACAAAATCAAATGAATGATTTTTATAAAAGTAATGCAATTAATGCAACTCATTTAAAATATTTCTTATAAATAATGCACTGAGGTGCAATATATTGCATTTACAAAATAAATCTATATATATATGCTTTAAAAAAATACTGACTGCTTCAAAGAGGACAGACCTCGCGACCTATGTATTGCGAGGCCCGCACTTAACCGACTGAGCTACGGAAGGATCGTAAATTTCGCACTAAACGTTGATCAGAAGAATGCAAGCGCATGAATACAGTATACGCAACTTCGGTGAAATTCCCATAAATGGTGGAAAAATATAGTCCGATTTTTCATGCTTATTATAAAACGAATAAGAGTCTTCCTGGAAACACACATGGTCTTATTCGGTTCACCTAAAATAGATTTATATTATATAGTAATTTTAATAAGATCATTTTCGGAGGGAAAAAAAAGTGAATTAAAAATAAAATTAGAGTTTTCCCAGAAAAAAGAAAAGTGTTATTCACCTCGTATTAATCAGATTTATATTATATATCAATTTGCAGAAAATCGTTAGAAGCGTTTTCGAGATTTTCATATTAGGAACTTCCTCGATAATCATACCAACGTTTTCACTTTAAAAATGGCTATTTAGATCTCAAAATATACTGCACGTAGAAATGTAAAAATTTCAGTATACGATTAGACTGCAGATATAAGACTGTTCTAGAAAAATCAGAACAATAGGACCTATATCTGCGGAGATATTAAAAAGCGGCTTTTCGCGTTTTCTTTGATGTCGAGTTAGCTGTATATATGAGTTCCGCCATCTACGAATTCTACGATACGATTTTAGGCTTAAGGCTGCGTCACTCGCAATACTACCGTCTTCCATGATAAAAACGCAATAATATGGCGATTATAATAATGGAACTCTGTACATTCCCGCACATAAGTCGCCATAAGACAATCATGAAAGAATGAAGTTACTTTGACACAATTATAGAAACATTTTCTTTGGTGCATGTAAGACGAAAAATATAAAATTTCACTGACAATCCGAAAAAAAAATCAACCAAATATCGCAGCATTTAGTGAAACTCTATTTCATATGGCATCTAAATATATTACAAAATTACAAAATAAATTTCCTTGGAAAAATGTCTTCTGCAAAATATCTAATCAAAAATCCGCAATAATTGAAATTAGGGAGCTGTTATTAGACAATATAAACAGCATACATTCGTCAATCTAATGTTCTATAACATGATTCATAGCCGATTTTGGCGACGAAATCGCTAAAATATCTCTAAAATCGTGTTTAACTATTTTTTATCGGATTGTTTTTGCTATATTTTATGCTCCTATCGAAAACTGCAACTGTGAAATGACTTAAAACATTCGACCTCCCTCCCCTCCATTTAATTCCCTTAGTGGTTAAATTTCTAAAATTGCTAAAATAGGCGTTTAACTATTTTTTTAGTAGATTTGTTATGTTAAATTTCACACTACTACCTAAAATTGCTACATGTTATATGGTGAAACGTACTAAAATTTTTCGACAGCACATTTAATATCCATGGGGGGGGGGGGGGATTTTCAAAAATCCTTTCTTATTGCTTGCCTTGGTCGTAACAGTCGTACTGTCCTAATTTCCTGATCCTGACTTTGGTACTTTCCGCTTTTTGTTGATGAATCACTTAGTCAGTTACTCAGGAATTACTCTCTTTGCTACACTAGTATAGATTACCAATTTAAGAAAAAAACTGGTATCCTACGCGCAAGCTAGCGTAAAGCACTTTCGTACACACACTTATATTTTACCAAATATATAATATATTCATATCCTAATTGAAGTATGTTGTTTATACTGGACCAAGTTCTAAGAATGTGGCATTAAATTTAGTTAATAATTTTGCAGATTACAAATAACACCATGTTTAATAACTGTTTTGAATTTTCACAGAAATGTTTATATATTCACGAATATGCATGCTATTATTACACAATTACACACAAATTATGTACCGGCAACATTGACATTTTATACTCTGACAAATAATTTCGAGCATTATCTTCTACATCGTGTTAGCAAATACTACTTGTTTTATTGATTTTAGTTTTTACTAATAGTTGCCCTCGTGACTGAATCTTCACTGCAAAATATAACGTCAAACATGTTCTCTATATCTCCGAAGTTCAAGGTCGGTTCTTCAAGCCTTTCTACGGTTAATCGACAACGAGTCTCAATTAGAAAGGGTCCGGTTTTATCTTTAATATATTAGTATGACAAAAGAGGGATAATACATATTAAGCAAAAATAATTGTGTACAAAAACGGTGAAATCAATTATATTCAAACAAAAATACAGGGGTTTTGACTCCAAGACAAACGGGGATTTTGTGTATAACTTAAAAACTAACGAACATATATATATAAATAAATTAAATAGACCTACCTTGTATATGTAAAAAAACAATGATATCACTAGACACTATGGGTGTATACACAGCAACGTTGAACTAGACGTTTCATATTTTAAAATGTATTTGACATTATATACGCTATCAATGATAAAAATGCAGCGCACGTTCAGCCTTTTTAGACAGCAAATTAAGTTCGTAATAATTATAACACTATAATATCTTTATGATTATTAAAATTTTGAACGGCAATCAAAGTTCGTTTTGTGTGTAATATGCCATGTAAGTTTCCTTAAATTAAACATTTCTAGCCTGAATTTCTATGCAAAATTTTATTATGTTGTGTGTATTATCAACTCTCTAATTTTGTTGGTAAAGATCACGAACACCCTATATGAACTTGTATGCCTGCGTTTCAAGAAATACGGAGGATACTTGATATATGATTTTTGAAAGTTACTGAAAGCAATGCAGATATTTAAAAATTTCCATATACCTTTAAGCTTTCATATCTTTACAAATGAATTCTATTATGTAAAATAATTCATGATTCCAAACCTTTAACCTGATTTCAGTTAACAGGTTATGGTAAAACCCATAACCTGGATTTTCCAAGACATTTATAATAAGTTCACTTTTCTAATTTAAGGCAAATGCAAAAGTTTTAAAGGAACATGAAAACAAAACAAATCAAATGTTTCAAAACAAATCAAATGTTAAGAGAAAGATAAAATAAGTTAATTACTATTTTACAAACTGTGTATATAAGTAATTATTGGAGATTTCAGACAGTATTTCTAATAAAATATATTTTATTGCATAATTTTTAAGGAAATGAATAATTCAACGAAAATAATAATAAAAAATGAATAAATATATACACATAACGATTGATAAATGCGGCGTTGAATGTATAATTAGGTGTTATAATTACGATATAACATAGAATAAATGTATATTCAAGGTTTTAAATATATTTCATAACGTAACATATATTTGAAACGTAAAATGTCAGTAAAATCATAAATTTGTTTTGTGCTGTAAATAACTGTGTAAAAATAATTAATAAATATTTCCTTTTAGGAATGTTTATATCTATTTGGAAATACATTAGTGTACAATAAAAAATCACTAGAATTGTGTACCAGGAACAATGAAAACACATTTCGGTACAGCCATTAAATTGCTTGCTACAAACCTACTAATTAATAATCTTTGTAACGTACATTAAACAGAATACATTAAAGGCTTATTTATAAGAGCAATGTATTAATGGAAAACGTTTACCTAGTCTAAAATCCCGGAAGGTTTTAGTATATGCCTTAACTCAAGATTACACAAAAACATTTAAAGACTTTCTCATTTTTTTCTCTTTTTCCTCTCTCCGAAATGCAAATTTTTTCATACTTTTGGGTAAAGATTTTTTATATGGATGAAACTTACATGTATACCTATCACGTCTTCCAATTTTTAATATCATAAAATCTAATAGACGTATTTGGTTTGTTTAATCCTTGAATTCCGTGGATTTATGAATCGAAGAGGGTCAATCGGGTCAAATATAAGACACCTGAAAAAAAGTTGGGCTGATGTGAGAAATACAAAAAAAAAGAACTAAATTTCATAGTAATAAAATTTGCTTTGCGATTATTTGAAAAGAAATACATCAGTTTATTTACATTCATTACGAATACAGTCAAAATTTAAGGAAAGGATATCCCAATGAATATACATTAAGGGGTCTCAGGACTCTTAAAATTGGAAAGAATGAAAAAATGTATTTGATTTTAAGACACAATTTTTAATGGAATTGAAAGATATAAGTATGTTCTTTCATTTCATGTATTTAAAGAATTGCAAGATGTAGAATTCGCATTTACAGCGGGCTCCAAAGCGTCAGACATTTATCGACCAGAAAATTTGCGTAACAGATTACGCGCAGTATTAAAAAATAAATTTTGCAACTAGAATGAAAATTTGGATGTCTACTTATACTTCAGATTGTAATAATTACCCTGAACATAAATAAATTTATATTTAAAGCATTTTTATATTTTTAATACAAGTTGTATTTAGCTAATGCAAAAATGCTAATTTAGAAAATTTCAACTGTGTAATCAATCACCTAAAATACGTTTTTTTTTTTTTTTTTTTTTTTTTTTTTTTTTTAACAATAAAAAGGAAATTTTACGTTCAGTTTATACCATGGATGAGATTTCCGCTTTTTTGCACACCAGTATTTTCTTATAGAAAATGTTGGTCTCCTAAATCACAAAAGTGTTCCGATTAAATAAAATAATATTTTTTTTCTAACAAAATACTGGTGTGCAAAAAAGCGGAAATCTCATCCCTGGTTTACACAGACCAATATATAACATATGTATCCAAAATTTTATGAAAAGTATTCAGTAATTTTTGACATATCGTGCGCGTTATGGTCAAAAACATAATTTGGAGATAAATGAGTTCAAAGTTTCGGAAACGTCACCATTGCTATCATTGCATTCAGCTATTGAGCGGGTATAGTTCTAAAACCCATAACTTCTGTTCTAATGGGAATTTCAAGGAAACAATTATACCAAAATGTTCAGAAAAGATAAGGATTTAACATCTAAAAAATTAAAATTTCGAAATTTTCAAAGTTTTAAGAGTCTTGAGACCCCTTAAATAAACATTATTTTATGGGAAAACTTTTCTGTCCTACTTAGAAACTTTTGATGTACAACACATATTTAAATTCTTAGGTAAAAGATTCTATTTGACATCAATTTAGTAAGGGGTGTGAGTCATTTTAGCCTTTAAACTTTAGAATATGTTTAACGTAATATCAGTTATAAAGCAACGATTCATATGGTGCAAATGTCAGACAGTGTATGGGTCTAGTATGAGATAGCATATGGGGCTAATATGAAAGGGCACTTGGAGCTGTAACAGAACTATTCTATAATATGACTGAAAAAAAAGCCACAAGAAATAAAAACCGAAAATGTTAATCTTTAATCGCGTTTTTTTTTTTTTTTTTTTTTTTTTTTTTTTTTTTTGACATGCTAGATATATTTGATTCCAATTTTGCAAGCTCAACAGCATATTCTTCTATGTTTGATACTGATTTTTAAACTACTGCTATGACATGTTACCTAGTTTTTTAATCCCTTAGTTTTACACAGGAACGTTCTGTGACAGAAGAGATTACCCAAGCAGAGATGTATTCATTTTTTCTATGTTATATTTAATAATAATTATATTACTATTAATTGTAAAAATACATTAGTAAATTTTATTTTACTAAATATATAATACTACCGCTACTACTCTCAAAAATTGTCCTGTCGTTCCAAGAAACTATATTCAAAGCAGAAAAAATTCTTTACTTTTCCTGTCTATGTACGCATGAATCACGGAGCTATTAATAAAGAGGTACTGTCATATCCTTAAAACAGTGAAGTTTCAATTGTAACCGATATCACCGGTGGAAACATCCACCAGCAAATTTATACAGAAATGTTATGCTTATTTAAGCGCATTACGACTGCGCAATTTCAGTCATAAATATTGGTAGAAACAGATTTTCATTTTTACTGGTCGAAGTTTACTTTGGCGGTAGTCTCGCCCTGCGTTTTCGCCATATTTTGACAACGAAGGAAACAAACTGACAGTCTTGAAAGGCAAACTGACATCAGTAAGATCTAATAAAAATTTTGGCCACATTTGTGAGAAAAGCATTCTATGAATAAGACGCTTAAATAAGACAAAATTTTCTATTCAATTTTATTGGTGGGACGTTTGTGCCGGCGGTAATCAGAAACTGAAGATACGATTTAAAAACAAATGCAGCCGCCATATTGTGACAACCTCCTCAGTTACTTCACTCGCAACTGGTAGCCAGTACATTATATGTCTCCTCCTCGTTATTCATAACTCCATTGTACTAATGAACATTGAATCAGCAGTTAAGATAGAAGACTATTTTTTTTTCAATTGCAAGTGTTATACCTTCGTAAATTTACTGCTAAAATTTTATAAATATATAAATGAAGCATTGTAGATAATTGTGTTTTTTTCTCCCTTAAATTACTATTTAATAAATTAGATAAGGTGTTATTATAGTGGTGGTGTTATCATGAGTATTGTGGTCAATGCGTGAAAGATTTTCCGAAATTCAGTACAAATGAAAGATAAAAATATTATAAATAATACTGTGCAAAAATTAGACCCTGGTCAGCATTTACAAATTTCTCTCATTTCTTTAGTGATTGCAACCACTTAAAAGTAATGGTGTCTCACTTTAACCTCAGATACATGTATCATATTATCTCCACCAAATGGGGCTAATATGAGAAGGGGGTTTGAATTTTTTAACCTTCATTTTTATGACAAGTACATTTTTAATTCATAATCAGATACAGAAAAGAGAAGTCTTAAAATGTACGCCAAACGTGACAAATGAGGTGCGTTCGTACCATAATTAGTTTTATAAATATTCAGATCTTGATACAATAGTTATTGCTCTCTTATGCAAAAATGTATTAATACAAAATTTATTACGATTATATGTATTAAATTCAGTAGTACGGAAATAATATGGCTCCATCTTAAATGTGGCGTAATCAACATGGAAACCTAGAATCATTACCTATCATGGGATATCATATACAATTTGAAATGACTTGACAAAATTCTGCTGTAATTATAAACGTTAACACTTTATCTACGGCATTATGATCTACTGCAATTTTTTTCATGTAATTTTTTTTTGTTACTACAATGGAAATTAAAGGATAAACATAAAAAAAATACTCAACCGTGAGAAATCTAATTATTTAGAAGGAATTAACTAAAGTGGTACTTTAAAGTACCGTCAGTACATTATGACTAAATTATCGTATCGAAAATCCACAAATTATTTCATCTGGCACCAGAAAATATTTTTGATTTAATAAGTATATGAAATATAGGCTTTTTCATATTTACAAGTAAATAATTCGGCTAATTCCGGTGCCAATCATTTATTTCTACACTTTAGAATTGAAAATGCTTTGCTCCTGAAAGGGTTTAAAAAAACTATTTTTTTTTTTTTAGGTTTCGATCTTGTTAGCAGTCCTTTAGTCTTGCGACGTCAATATTCCAGTGACAACATGCTCTCTCGCATCTCCACATATGCAATATATGAATTTACATATGCTATTTCTAGCATAGCAAAAACCAGCCGGTGGCACAACTTTTTCGATTTCCTATAAAAAATAACAATGAAACAGAAAAGAAATACCAGGGAAATCACTACTGCACTGCATTTTAGTAATTGTATTTTAAATCCGATGAAAACGATGAATAACTACACAGACGAAATGTAAACAAAAAGTTTTTCTCCAACACCCATTGTACTGACGGTACTTATAAGTACCACCGAGTAATTCAACTGTTAAATCAAATACATACACCGTTCAACTAAAATAGCTAGTCAAATTGTATTCTAAGACCATAATGAACACATGAAAAAATCCAACACTTATCTTATATCCTTTACTGTGTTTGCAGCTATGAAAAGACGAGCGTGGCAATCTGTACAAAAAGTCGGCACAAAACACATAGACTGTTTCAAAAATAGCCTCATTCCTCTCTAAAATAACAAACCTAGAACTACTGCTGCCATGTATTCGGATAAAGTAGAGTTAAAAGAGCGATTTTTGCAAAGTACCATTATAATATTAGTAATATTCACTATGGTATAAAAGTTTAAAGTGAGTGGTAATTATAAGTACCGTCAGTAGATAAAGGGTTAAATTTCAAACCATTCGGTTGGGTAGTTTTGCGCTGTTATGTGAGGATAGACGAGCAGACAGACCGACAGATGGACGAACCAGACGAGGACTATAGGTGCTAAGTATTTATATAATTAGGAACGCACCTAAAAAACATAAATTTTGGTGTTTTTTCTTTTATTTAGGCCTAGCATCAATAGATCGCGTGTAACTGGAAAAGTTTAGAATTTAATTATATTAGGACAGAGTCTCATATTAGGACCGATTGATATTACATGTTTTAGAAAATGTTAGGACAATGTACACATATCAAAATATATGAACAGACGATCTTTTGAAATAACAGTTCCAAAAATGAAGCCATAATCACGAAAAAAATAATAAGCATATGGAATCATATTACAAGTTTATGACAATAAAGAAATAGTTTAGGTTTTACAGAATTTTTGAAAATTCCTAAAAATATATGGACTTTAAGAGTATTTTGCATTTAAATTCAAATCTTTTATCCGTTCCTTTAAATTATCTTGAAAACCTTATCAAGTATGCTTAAAACTAGTGTTTCGAGAATGTGTGGCTGTAAGGAGAACAAATTCTGCTCTACTTTTTGCTTTAATTCCTGAATAGTAGAAAATTGACGACAATCAGCATACACAACTCGTGCAAGTACACCCAAATGTTTTCATTTGGATGTACGTTTGAGCTTTTGGCTCTGACAGTCGATAACAGTCACATGATTCTGCGTAAACCAAGCTGTTGTTGAGTGGAAAATGTGAATCGACGCATGGTCCTCTGGGATTTTCATTTTTACCTTCCTAAAATGTTTCCAAATGGAAGCAGATTGCTTTTAAGGACATTTCAATAATCTTCAGAGCACTGCCGAAGTTTAAGAAAAGTAATATTCGTTGTTCCAATGAAACAAATCGAGCGCCACAACATGAGAGAATCCCCTCATTGTTGTCGACTAAAGAACTCGTTAGATTCTCGTCGCAGATCATGCCAATAGTAGACCCAGCTATCAGGTCCATCCAAATTGATTTCGTTTTCGTCACTGAAGAAACACTTAACAATTCATCTTCCCAAGACATGTGTTTTTGAGTTCAAAGAATTCGTGCACTCTATTATTTTGCTATGGTGCACTTTCAGCATAGGTGCCGGACACAGTCTGCGATATTTACGAATTTTTCTTGCCTTTATGCAACGGTGAATAGTAGATCTCGTGATAGGAAACGCTAAAGTCTTCGAAATTTTAAGAACAGACATCCTTTGTGTTGAAAATGCTCGCAAAATCTCTCTGTCTTGTCGTAGGGATGTTTTTTTTTTGGTCGACCTCAACGTTGTTTTGAAATCGCATTGTCACTTTTTGATAAAATTTCATAAATGCAGGATCTGCTACACTTTATTTGTTTAGAAATATCAGACATTTTAACATTATGTGTCTTTAAACGCCCAATTTTATTTATATCCTCAGCAGAGAATTGAACGTTGCGAAGCATTTTCCCACTATTCGACAATTGAAGAACGAGCAGTGATTTGATATTTCGAAGTGGTTACTTTACGTGTACCGAACGCAGAAAATGCAAAAGTTTTTGATACGGTGTTAATAAAAGAAATTCGCTTCCTTGTCCATATATTTTTGGGACAGTTTATTTTTAATTTTTTTTATTTTATGTAAATTCTGTAAATCCTATACTGTATATCGTTGTTGTAATAAACATATATTCCATATTCTTATTAGTTTTTTCGTGATTATGGCTTCATTTTATGAGCTTCTATTTCAAAAATTGCTTGTCCATATACTTTTGAAACGCACTGTATTTAAAAATCGGAAGATTTTAAATATAATAGGTATTTTATTTCTGTTAAAAACGGTGATAGATTTTTCCCCCTTTTATTTTATTACACCTTTGATAAGATGAAATTTTTACCCGCTAGCTACATTTTTTGTTTCTCATATTTATAGAATTGGTATATAACATTGAATTTGACGCCTTTTTTTAAGATTTCTTAATAAAAAAATTAATCCACTTTGTTAGAATCTGTTAAAGTGTTTCTGCACATTGTATGTAAGTAAAAATAAAATGGTATTGTGTTTCAGACAGAAAGAAAAATTGCAAACTGCAAAACATCCAAACGATGCAACCCAAACAATGCAACCTTGTATTTAATTATAAAGTAAAATCATCATTAAACGTTTTTATATACCTAAAACCTATTCCGTTTATTAAGTATTTAATAGCGGTTTACTTTATATTCTGAAATATATATCTGAAAAGTGGATTGTCCAAAACCTAAATATTTGTGCCCCACCAGTGGCTGGGAAGTTCTGCTCTCAAAGCTGGTATACGGGAGATACTGGGTTCGCATCTGTCGACCTAAACCTTCGGAGTTTTCGTGGTTTTCTTCTAACCTTGGGAAACCTTTCGTAAATACGGGTTATGTTCCCTTAGAAAGACCCCCCTCGGAGGGCACTCTCCTTAGAGCCTATATCCCTCGAGTATATAATCGGCCGTCGAAAATCAGCCCAACCCAACCCTAAATATTCGTTTCTAATATCAGCCACATACCAATTAGAAATAAAAGTATCCTTTATCATTAATGTATGAGATTTTTGGGCCATGAATTAAATAATAGGGAAATAAATAATCTCATAAAAATGTAAAAATATAATTTAAATATTGTATAATCGAAATCAATCGCATACTCGGGAAAGTAATTTTGTTTATTTAAAAAAAAAAAAAAATGAACATTACTTTTTAATATGATATTTTTTGTATTTACTGGAAATCTAGTATCTTCTTTCCAAGTATGTGGCAGTATTTTTGCATATACCTCATGGAGTGAAAAGGCTATAGAATAGCAATGAAAAAAGCAATGAATCCGTTTCTATCTGTCAAAAAATCGATTTTAACCTTCAACATAGTTTCCTTCAAGAGTATACACATATTCAAACGGCCCTTTAACATTTAGATATCTTTCGTATAGCATGATTCATCAAGTTCTCTAAAATCTCCATTGGTTTCGCATTCTACATCATTCGATAAAAATCTTTTACCTTGAAGCCGCATTTTCAAGCTAGGTAACAAATAATAGCCGTAGGGTATCGAATTAGGAAAATACGAGTGTGAGAGTTCAATTTGGACCTTAATTCATTCTGTGTTGATATTATTTTCGATGGATGTATTAACCAGTACATTGTGCTATTTTTCTTTGAAATATATGGTTTTTTCACCGGATTTCGTTGTACCAAGGGGCTAAAAATAATGCTTAATACGTTAAAGAATATTAAACCACATGCATTCCAATGAACAATTTTTCGACAAATTTGCGAAACATCGACTAAATAAACACGAATTTTAACTACCTTATCTTATATTATTAGAGGGTGACAACGTAGCCGCATGCTCAGGCTAAAATATTTTGTCAAAGAAGCCACGCTTTTGTAACCCATTTTTCCCCTTCGTTGTCACTTTGTGCGACTTTCTCACAGTTCGAACTACTCTGCCGATAGTCTTTGGACGCAACTACGTAGTTATAGGTCCATTTATTATCACTTGTCATAGTTGCCAACCTTGCACTAATCTTCTGGATTTATTTAAACCAGGTTAACCACTTTCGAACCGGAAAATTTATTTAATGAATCTTTATTTATTTAATTCAATGTGTCTATGTGGAACATATTGAATTTCATTTCTTAAAAAAAAAAAAAAAAAACTGCTTCAAAACGTATTAAACCAGGGTCAAATTTACGCATGTATTACGGAAGATTAGTTTGAGGTTGGCACCTATGAATTGTTAACAGTCGGTTCAAAACATTTTTAGATTAAGCTGAAATAGTTCCAAACCACACTCTAAATTAGTGTTGCACAAGCTTTTGGCCAAAAAGTTGTTTGCCACCACAATATTTGAAAGGTAAAATTTGACGTATTTAACAGCAAGGTTTCTGTCAATTAATAAGGAATATTATTCTGTATGAAAATAGTGGTATCATGGTGGCCCGCGGGCCACAGTTTGTGCATCCCTACTCCAAATCGTCGGCACATTGCTGTCTTTTATCGATTATTAAGAAACAAACCCCCTATCTCGCATAACGCTTTGTCTATGTATAATAGTCCTTACAAGTTCTGTCGGTATCTTCATTAACACTTTCAGGGGCAAAGCACTTCTGTTCCTAAAATGTTAAAATGACTGACTCACACTGGGATTTACAAACAAATTTATATGAAAGGAAGTAAAAGCTGTTCTTCGCGTACATTATAAAAAACAAAATTTATTCCAAATTTCCGGTGGGAATGTGGCATATGGGAATTAAAATTAAGTAGTATATATTATATACCGGCGCCCTTCAAGGGGTTAAGTATGTCTTCTCCCCAGTTTCACTTTATCGTCATCGGAAACAATACGGCGGCTTGGTTTTATGTTTTGTGTAATTGATGCTTAAACTGGAGTTCCAGATCGTGCAGCTTTTATAGCCATATTTAATTTCTCTAAACCATCTGCTAAAGGATTTGACGGAAGTACAGCGCCTAGAATACCTAGTGTGGAAATATGCTATCCAAACAGTGCTAAAAATTTGTATCCCTTAAAAGTGCCATGATACTGCTAAAATCCCAAGTGTCGATCGCAGCGACATATGCGGGAATTTCGTATTACTAGTATTACATTGTATAGACTAGCAATTTCTTGCAGTTGTGGAAAATCTCCTGCAGATGTCACTGCGATCTGCATATTGCAGCAGTATCATTGCACATTTAAGGGATACAATATTTTAGCGCTTTATTAAGTATTACAGGGATAGCCGATTTCCACACTATATGTTCCAGGCTTTATAACGGAAGAGATATGCCGTAATACTGTTTAAGCCATTCTTTGTATAGGACGGTTTTATCTTCACCAAAAGGAAGAGGACAATCAAAATACGAATCCTTTTTTTGGTTCGTTGTTTGCACAAAAGCAAAAATACTGTAACTTAACGACTGCAATTCATAAATAAATTCACAAATGTCATGACATTGAATTAAATTCATAGTACCCCAGCTAAAAATGAACTGCAGAAATTCTATAAAAAAACCGCAGTTGGAAGACTGCGGTGATTTGGCCAATTCCACTACAGATTTTTTGCGGTCAATACAACCACAAAATTACTGCAGTTTATTAACCGCAGTAATTTCGCAGTTGTATTGACCACAAAAATTCTACAGAAAATTTATAGTTATATCAATATTAAAAATTCTGCAGAAATTTCGCAGTTCCATTGACCGCAAAAATTCTGTAGTGGAATCGGCCAAATCACCGCAGTTTTCCAACTGCAGATTTTTTATAGTTATATCGACCTCAAAAATGTTGTAGTTTTTTTACTGAGCAAATCTGGTTTCTATAACATTATATGCTCTGGAGTGAAAAATCTGTTGAAATAGAAAAGTCCTAAGTAAAAAATCTCAAACATTTGTAGAATGCTTTAAGTTTATTGTGTGGCATGTTTACTTTATGAAAGCAACTGCATGTCGTTGGAAATGTGTAAGTAGCAAGTTATCTGTCAAAAAGCACGCATTGCGATTGGGAGAAAGGGGAATTTTGAGGCTGCCGAATTCACAGTTGGCAAGTGTGGCTGCTTGATAGGGCTGGGCAATATGTCTAGAATAATATAAATCGGCATCTTTATATCATATCCTGATATATCGATTCAGGAAAGTGCCCTCAGGGAGGCAAAGTGGTGTGCGAGCAGCGGTAAGTGCATAAAATGATTAAGCAGTCACAGGCCTTTCCAATGATATGTCACATGACGTGTCGACAAAATGTAGAAAAGTGCCCCCCGGGGGGGGGAAGTAGTGAGCAGAGTACCAGAAATGCATAAAATGATTAAGCAGTCACAGGCCTTTCCAATGATATGTCACATGACGGGTGTTGGCGAAATATAGGAAAGTGGCCCCCCGGGGGGCAAGTAGTGGGCGGAGCACTGGAAATGCATAAAATGATTAAGCGGTCACAGCCCTTTGCAACGATATGTCACATGATGGGGTGCCGGCAAAATTTAGGAAATTGCCCCCCTGGGGGGCAAAGTGGTGGGCGGAGTACCGGTAGTGCATAAAATGATTAAGCGGTCACAGGCCTTTCCAATGACATGTCACATGATGGGTGTCAGGAAAATGTAAGAAAGTGCCCCCCCCAGGGGGCAAAGTGGTGGACGGAGTACTGGAAATGCGTAAAATGATTAAGCGGTCACAGGCCTTTGCAACGATATGTCACATGATGGAGTGCCGGCAAAATTTAGGAAATTGCCCCCCCCCTGGGGGGCAAAGTGGTGGGCGGAGTACCGGAAGTGCATAAAATGATTAAGTGGTCACAGGCCTTTCCAATGACATGTCACATTGTGGGTGTCAGCAAAATGTAAGAAAGTGCCCCCAGGGGGGCAAAGTAGTGGGTGGAGCACTGGAAATGCATAAAATGATTAAGCGGTCACAGGCCTTTGCAACGATATTTTACATGACGGGGTGCTGGCAAAATTTAGGAAATTGCCCCCCCCCCCTCCCCCCGGGGGGGGACAAAGTGGTGGGCAGAGTACCGGAAGTGCATAAAATGATTAAGCGGTTACAGTCCTTTCCAATGACATGTCACATGACGGGTGTCAGCAAAATGTAGGAAAGTGCCCCCCAGGGGGGCAAAGTAGTGGACAGAGCGCCAGAAATACATAAAATGATTAAGCGGTCACAGACCTTTGCAACGATATGTCACATGAGGGGTGACAAAATTTAGAAAAATGCCCCCCCCCAGGTGTGGAAGTGGGGGAGATAGTCATTAGAGGTGCATAACATGAATAAGTAGTAAGAAATTTGCATATTACATGATCTATTGAGGAAATTCGCATATTTCGCACGATCTTTTGAAGAAATTCGCTCATTTTACACGATTCTTTGGCGAAAATCATGCATTTTACACGACCCTTTGGCGAAAATCGCACTTTTTCCACAACCCTTCAAAGAAATTCGCATATTACACGATCTTTCGCTGAAATTTGCGTATTTCGCACGAGCTTTTGAAGAAATTTGTATATTTTACACAATCTTTCGATGAAATTTGCATATTTCGCACAATTTTTTGAAGAAATTCTTATATTTTACATGATCTTTTGGTGAAATTCACGTATTTTACACGATCTTTCAAAGAAATTCACATATTTTACAAGATTGTTTGACGAAATACAAATTCTTTCGCGATCATTTGACAAAAATCATATTTTATCGCGATTCTTTGATACCTAACATTCGTGCTTTTTCTACGACCTTTCAAAGAAATTCGCATATTACATGATCTTTCGGCGGAATTTGCACAATCTTTTGAAGTGATTTGCATACTTTACACGGCACTTTGGCAAAAATCTCCAATTTTCCATGATCTTTCGCCAAAAATCTCGCGTTTTCCATAATCTTTCGCCAAAATTCACTCATTTTCCACAATCTTTTAACAAAATTCACGTTTATTTCGCGACCATTTGACAAAAATCACATTTCTTTGCAATTCTTTAACGAAATTCGCAATCCTTCGACGAAATTCTCGTTTTTTCCACGACCTTTCAGATATTCGCATATTATTCGATCTTTCTATGAAGCTCTCACGATCTTTCGAAGAAATTCGCATATTTTACAGGAACGTTTGACAAAAAGCACATTTTTTTCGCGATTCTTTGACGAAATTCAAAATCCTTCGCTAAAATTCGCAGTCTTTCCACGACCTTTCAAAGAAATTTGCATATTACATGATCTTTTGATGAAATTCGTGTATTTCACACAATCTTTTGCAGAAATTCGAATATTTTACACGATCCTTTAAAATCATGTTTTTTTGCAATTCTGCGAAGAAAATAGTGTCTTTTTCGTGATCCTTTAACGAAAATCACACTTTTACCGCAATCCTTTGCCAAAAATCGTGCATTTTCCATGATCTTTTGCCAAAAAACTGGCGTTTTCCACGATCTTTCGCCAAAATTCACTCATTTTCCACAATCTTTTAACAAAATTCACGTTTATTTCGCGATCATTCGACAAAAATCACATTTCTTTGCGATTCTTTAATGAAATTCTCATTTTTCCCACGACCTTTCAAAGAAGTTCGCATATTTTACAAGATCGTTTGACGAAATACGCACCTTTTTTCACGATCATTTGACAAAAATCACATTTTTTTCGCGATTCTTTGATGAAATTCACAATTCTTCGCCGAAATTCGCAGTCTTTCCACGACCTTTCAAAGAAATTTGCATATTTTGCACAATCTTTTGCAGAAATTTGAATATTTTACACGATTTTTTGGCAAAAATCATGTTTTTTTTCAATTCTGCGATGAAAATCGTGTCTTTTTCGTGATCCTTTAACGAAAATCGCATTTTTCTCACAATCCTTTGCCAAAAATTGTGCATTTTCCATGATCTTTTGCCAAAAATCTCGCATTTTCCACAATCTTTCGCCAAAAATCTCACGTTTTCCACAATCTTTTAACAAAATTCATGTTTATTTCGCGACCATTCGACAAAAATCACATTTCTTTGCAATTCTTTAACGAAATTCGCAATCCTTCGACGAAATTCTCGTTTTTTCCACGACCTTTCAAAGATATTCGCATATTACAGGATCTTTCTATGAAATTCACACGATCTTTCGAAGAAATTCGCATATTTTACACGAACGTTTGACAAAAAGCACATTTTTTTCGCGATTCTTTGACGAAATTCAAAATCCTTCGCTAAAATTCACAGTCTTTCCACGACCTTTCAAAGAAATTTGCATATTACATGATCTTTTGATGAAATTCGTGTATTTCACACAATCTTTTGCAGAAATTCGAATATTTTACACGATCCTTTAAAATCATGTTTTTTTGCAATTCTGCGATGAAAATAGTGTCTTTTTCGTGATCCTTTAACGAAAATCACACTTTTACCGCAATCCTTTGCCAAAAATCGTGCATTTTCCATGATCTTTTGCCAAAAAACTGGCGTTTTCCACGATCTTTCGCCAAAATTCGCTCATTTTCCACAATCTTTTAACAAAATTCACATTTATTTCGCGACCATTCGACAAAAATCACATTTCTTTGCAATTCTTTAACGAAATTCGCAATCCTTCGACGAAATTCTCGTTTTTTCCACGACCTTTCAAAGATATTCGCATATTACAGGATCTTTCTATGAAATTCACACGATCTTTCGAAGAAATTCGCATATTTTACACGAACGTTTGACAAAAAGCACATTTTTTTCGCGATTCTTTGACGAAATTCAAAATCCTTCGCTAAAATTCACAGTCTTTCCACGACCTTTCAAAGAAATTTGCATATTACATGATCTTTTGATGAAATTCGTGTATTTCACACAATCTTTTGCAGAAATTCGAATATTTTACACGATCCTTTAAAATCATGTTTTTTTGCAATTCTGCGATGAAAATAGTGTCTTTTTCGTGATCCTTTAACGAAAATCACACTTTTACCGCAATCCTTTGCCAAAAATCGTGCATTTTCCATGATCTTTTGCCAAAAAACTGGCGTTTTCCACGATCTTTCGCCAAAATTCGCTCATTTTCCACAATCTTTTAACAAAATTCACGTTTATTTCGCGATCATTCGACAAAAATCACATTTCTTTGCGATTCTTTAACGAAATTCTCATTTTTCCCACGACCTTTCAAAGAAGTTCGCATATTTTACAAGATCGTTTGACGAAATACGCACCTTTTTTCACGATCATTTGACAAAAATCACATTTTTTTGCGATTCTTTGATGAAATTCACAATTCTTCGCCGAAATTCGTAGTCTTTCCACGACCTTTCAAAGAAATTTGCATATTTCACACAATCTTTTGCAGAAATTTGAATATTTTACACGATTTTTTGGCAAAAATCATGTTTTTTTTCAATTTTGCGATGAAAATCGTGTCTTTTTCGTGATCCTTTAACGAAAATCACATTTTTCTCGCAATCCTTTGCCAAAAATTGTGCATTTTCCATGATCTTTTGCCAAAAATCTCGCATTTTCCACGATCTTTCGCCAAAATTCGCTCATTTTCCACAATCTTTTAAGAAAATTCACGTTTATTTCGCGATCATTCGACAAAAATCACATTTCTTTGCGATTCTTTAACGAAATTCTCGTTTTTCCCACGACCTTTCAAAGAAGTTCGCATATTTTACAAGATCGTTTGACGAAATACGCACCTTTTTTCACGATCATTTGACAAAAATCACATTTTTTTCGCGATTCTTTGATGAAATTCACAATTCTTCGCCGAAATTCGCAGTCATTCCACGACCTTTCAAAGAAATTTGCATATTTCACACAATCTTTTGCAGAAATTTGAATATTTTACACGATTTTTTGGCAAAAATCATGTTTTTTTTCAATTCTGCGATGAAAATCGTGTCTTTTTCGTGATCCTTTAACGAAAATCGCATTTTTCTCGCAATCCTTTGCCAAAAATTGTGCATTTTCCATGATCTTTTGCCAAAAATCGCTGATCTTGCACGATATTTAGTAAAATTCACGTTTTTTTGCTACCATTGATAAAAACCACATTTTTTTGCGATTCTTTGACGAAATTCGTCTTTTTTCCACGATCTTTCAGACAAATTCGCATATTACACAATCGCATCATGTTTCATTTTTTAGAAAATATTTGTAAATTCCCTGACTTTTCCTAGATATTTTGAAATTTCCCTGACTGTACATGACACTGGGAACACAGTAAATATAAAAAATATAATCATTGAAATAGCCCTTAGTCTCAGAACACAAAACAAAAGTAAAAACATAAAAAAAAAATCAGAAATATTATGCAAATTACTTATAAATAAAAGAAATACTTCTTTGACAGGCATAAAGTAAACACCACCCATATGTACTGTTTTAAGACATGTAAACAAAAGAAAATTACATAAAATAAAATTTATATGCACTTAGCAAAACACACCAAGCTGCTATGCTTTATTAAACAATTATCAACCAATTATGTTCTTAAAAAGAAAATAAATCACTTACCGGTGAAATGGTAATCCAACTTTAAATCAATAAGCTGTAATACGATAATAATAAGCGATAAATGTAATATATCTTTATTTGGCACAGATGTCATATACACTCCATATTGGCACGATTTTTTTCTGACGCCAATGTCATATAAGCACCGGGTACTTAACTGGTGCCAAAGTGTCATTATTTTGCTTGATATGGTAAACCGGATATAGATGATATGGTAACGAGGTTTGGTTGGTGTTATGGTAACATCTGTGCCAAATATTTTTACGGGTGCAGTGACATGCTTTTTTTTTAGACTGCCAAAATGCACTCTTACCAGAGTTTCCTTAGGCAGTTTAGGGCGGGGTGGTGGGTGTACTGCACACCACCTGCCCTTTGGTTGATTTGATTTGATTATCGGAGCCTACGCTCGATTATGAGGTTTTCAGCTTCGCTTCACTTGGCGGCTTTTTACCTCTAATGATCCAAAATTGCTAATACAGTTCTCTATAAACAGCTCTTTCAGTAGACGTTACATTCACAGAAGAGAACTTGTTTTTATTGGGATTAAATTCCAGGAAGAACTCCCCTTCATCAGAATTCATCGCACTGTCAGCAGACAGATCTAATCGCTGATAGAGTTGAGCTTGCTCTGTGCGAAACTTTCAGCATTCTAGAAGGTAGTGGTCAGTGGTTTCCAAGACTTGACACTCTGAGCAGAGGTATGAATTCCATAGGCCAAAACAATGAAGTTGTGCCATGGTAGGCAACGAGCGGTTCTGTATGCCCTTTGGTTTAAAAAACAGCGTTCAAAATCCTTGGTGGTCTGCTGGTCCGAGACCACCAAAAATGCAATCGACCACTAGTTTGAAAAATTTAGTGGTCTGCAGTAGTGATGCAACGAATAGCGGTTTGGCCGAATAACCGAATATTCGGCTGCCGAAAAATGAACTTATTTTTGCCTAAAAACAAAATATGGTATGCTTTATATGCACAATTCTTGTATATTTCACATTTAAAATGTATTGTTTTCTTTTAAAAAATTATTTATATATACAAATTTTTAATTTTTTAAAGCATTATTTTACTCTGAAAAAATATTCGGCCATGTTCGGCCTAAAAATTGCCTCAATAATAATTCAGACCCCCCCCCCCCCCCCAAAGAAAAAAAAATTCCTAGCAAAAGTTCCTCATCAGGTACTGTCTAGTTACATTTTAATAGATATTATACGTGTTGTTGTTACATTTTAAAATAATGACAAAATTTTAAAAGTACTAGGAAACATAAGTTTCAGCTTTCAGATGAAATAAAATAAAAAATAAGAAATCTTAATATCTTAAGAAAAACCACTGATAGAAAGGGTGAAAGGAATATCCTCTAAAATGGTGTAAAGAAATCACTGTAGACTTTATAAAGCTCACAATTAACAAAATTTTTATTTATCTTTATTATTATTATTATTATTATTTATTTTTTTTTTGCTGTCAGCAGTGAAGCCTCTTTAGAAAGTGCGCCTCAATGTGAAGAGTAAAAGATATTAGTAATTTTCTTTCCCAGCCACTACTAGAAAGACAACAGCGTCCTTTGGGGCGGTGGGCGAAAAATTCAGAAGACTTTCTAAACGTTTCACAATTAGCCAAAAAGTACCTTTCTGCACCAGGAAGTACCATATATAGTGAGAGGTTATTTTCAGAAGCAGGTAAGATTTACGGGAAAAAAAAGACTATCATCTGAGAATGCTGATTATTATTATTTCTGCATCACAATCTACGTTTATTGAAAACATTTTAACTGTTTTTTAAGGCATTACAATGCTATTCTTGAAAAAAATATCTAAAACGTAAATGCATACTAATTAAAAGAATTTAGTATTTACATTTCTTTCAATATTTAATAAGAAATAGTAACAGGCTTAAAAAAATCACTTAAATTATATTTCACTTTTAAGCGTATTTTACTTAAAAAAAAAAAAATACCCTTAACTATTGCAACATATACGACTTAAATATCTTATACATATAATACATCTATATCTAATCAATCATATATTTATGTTCTTTATAGGTATAATTCAAAATATTATTGAAAGAAATATTTTTTTATGTAACAAGGGTTAAATGTTAAACTTCACATTATGATAAAAAAAAATAAATGAATTAGCTTGTTACAGCTGTATTAAAACAATTTTGAATAGATTAATTTTAAATTTAACAGATTATGTTAGCTTATTACAGATACTTTTTGTATTTACTGATACAGCATATATTTTTTTTTTTAACATGATTCCTAAATTAGCCTCTTATATAAAAATGGGTAGATAAAACCCATTCGGAGTATGAAAGTTAATGGAAAAAAAAGTGTTAGTTAATTTCAAATAAAATTTTCATTATATATGATGAATATAAATTGTCAAATTAAAAAGTTATACTGTGTAAATATAAAAACATTTATTACAGTGTATTATTCGGCCAAGGCCGAATAATGGACTTGATATTCGGCCGAAGCCGAATATTCGTTGCATCTCTAGTCTGCAGGACCAGTAACTTTTCCCCCCTTTCTCACAGGTAAACTTAACTTACCTGTCCCCTAGAAAACCACAAATCACACAATAATTTAAAAAAATTGCATTAAATCTCAGTCATTTGAAATAAATAATCAGATAAATAAAACATCTAATTAATTTTATAGTTTTTCGTTATGCATACTGTTTATTTAATTTTTAGTAAATTACAATTTTACTATGCTGAAAGTTTTGGATGGCTGTAAAGGAAGTTTGGTTTATATTGTAAGAGGGGGGGGGGGAAGGTCACTCAAGGGTTAAAGGGACTTAATAGAATTTTATGTAGCGGGCCAGTGATAACTGCAGACCAGTAAATTCTCATGCTTACTGGTCCTTGGGACCAGTGACTTTTTTTATCAATTCTACCGCTGTAAAATATCACCCTTCTTGTCCCACATCCAAAAAAATTTGCATGCACATTGTTTTAATTGTGGTTGCCATACACATTGTTTTAAATAAATTATAGGGTAGATGTGCCAGTAATGGACACCCTTAAGGAATTTCTTTAAAAATTATTTTTTTATTAATAGTTAAAATTATTATATTCCAGTTTTTTCAATATTATATTAATCTATCGACAATATTTAACCATTCTTATAGCCTCATTTCCCAATATGAGTAGAAATTTAATTTTAAATAACAGAAATATATCAAAACACCCAAAAGCCCAGTAATGGACACCCTCTGGCCCAGTAGTGGACACCCTCTGTTCCAGTAATGGACACCCCATAAAAAGTAATAAATATAATTGTTTTTATGACTATTTAGAACCAGAATTTAATGAATACATACTAATGAAAGAAAATAGTTATTTTCAAATAAATTTAACATTTAGGATACCAGTAATTAATAAAGTATTTGTGATAATCATTTATTGTTTGTATCAATTATTGAAATTATCAGAAGATCGATGTTTTAATTACTTTAGATGGATAGATTAAAATACTAAATATCAGGCAATTACAGCTATCAAATTATTGTAACAGTGGTGGATTTAAAGGGTAATTAAAAAAAAAAAAGTTTTGGAATATTAATGTTTAGTTTTGTGATATTAATGTTTAGTTTTGTGCCACTATTTTTAAATGTTTAGTTTTGTGTCACTATTTTTAACAATCTTCCAGACTCTACTTGATATATCATTTATAATAATTAATATTACAAATATGAAAGAAATGATATTGTGAGTTGAATATTTTAAATACTAAATAAAATAATTTCAAAATAAAACTGTAGTACTCATGTTTGAGGCCAATGATCTGCAGATTTACTATAGTTTCATGAATATTACCTGTAACTTTCATTAATAGTAGCATTTTTTTTTAAACATTTACATACACACATTACATTTTTTCATTCATTTACACATTACATTTTTTTTTTTTAAATAAGGAAACATTTAAGACAGAAAATAGATTTTTAATAGCTTCTGTAACTTAATTTTTATTTAAACGGAGAAGGATTAAGCCCTATGAGCCCCTCTTTGACTATGCTCTTAAACAATATTTTTTGCTTCCTGAATGGTTTGATTGCCCGATTATAAAATATGCAAGGTATATGTACTACATAAAAAAATAATAATAATAAATAAAATATTGAAATTTCATAAAATAACTTAAAAGCAGCCATTTATAAAAGTTTTGGTGTTATTACATTTTGATAAGTATAATTTAAAAATTAAATTTGATTATTTAGGTTTGCAGTTAAGCCAAAGTATTTTATGCACTATAAACATTACTAAAATTGCATTTTTAGCAATGTCTACATGGGGTGTCCATTACTGGAAAATGACTAATTAACCATCCCAGTAATGGACACCCCTCTTAAAATCTTAAAAATAAATGAAATTTTGTAAATGGCCATTTGGCATATAAAATTCAAAGTTTTCTATTGCTACTCAAACAAAAACATTCAAATTTTGCAAGAAAATAAATAATATATAAATTGATTAAACGAAGCCAACTCTTAGCCTCTTCATTAAGATTTTCACAGAAAAACAGCGAAACTTTGAAACATTATTTTCTGCTTCCTGATTGGTTTGATTAAAAGTGTCAACAATAACCCAGTTTTATAAAACATACAAGGGGGAAATATAAAAAAAATAATTAAAGCTAAATAATTATTAGTTATTTTTTTATGAACCAAAAACATCAAGGGGTGTCCATTACTGGCACATCTACCCTATATCTAAGTTAAAAACATTTCATTGTTTAAAACCAGCAGCACTACTTGAAAATTTATATATTAAAAAAAAAAAAAAAAAAAAAAAAAAAAAAAAAAAAAAAAAACGAACAATACACAAAAACTGCAACTAATCAATAAAAAACTTAAATTGATTCTGAATTACTCAACTAGCTTCTAGTTTACTAGAAAGAAAAAAACAGCACCTCTATTATTCTTTTGAAAAAAGCAAATAATAATAATGATAATATCTTGAAACTACAAAATTCTCCTCCGAAATATTTGTATTGGTAATACTTCGTTTTATTTTCTATTGTTGTCTCTATTCGATTTGTTTTAAAAAAAGGGGGCCTGTTTTTTGGAAGTATACGAGTCCTTTGCTAAAATTATGTACCGAGCTAGATCTCCCTTTTTGAATCTGCAGGCATGGTCTCAGAGTCCTTTCAAAGAGACAAATCTAGCTCGGTACATAATTTTAGCAATCTTATGGTTATGGACATTCAATTAAAAAACAATAATTAACGCGGAAGTATTACAAGAGCAAAAAGGGCTATAAAAATTAAGAGGAACGATCAAGCGTAGCATAAGAAAAAGTGAGCGGGAATGGAGTCACATGTATTGTAAACAATCGCCGGATATCGACAGTTGAGTTGAGGAGTTCTTCAGCTGCCGGGATACAGATACATTTACGCTGTTAGCGAAATGAGATTGACCAATCAGAAAACTTGCTTCCTTAAAGCAGGGAAAAGTTCCCGAAATACAAGCTTCTGATTGGTCGATCTCGTTTCGCTAACAACGCAAAATCTATCTGGATCCCGAAAAGAATTTAGAATAAAAAAAAATATTTAAATGATATTAATTATTATATAATATTAATTAATAATTATTAATTATAAATATTTATTATTAATTATTTAAATTATATTATATATTTATATTATGTAATATATAATTAATATTATATATTAATATTATATTATGTATTATTAATAATTATTAATTATAAATAATTATTATTAATTATTTAAATTATATTATATTATTTATATTACGTAATATAAAATTAATATTATATATTAAAATTATATGGTTTATATGTTAATAAATATCAATAATTATTTATAAATATTATTAATAATTATTTTATTAATTATTATATTAATAATTTAAATAATAAATAATTATTTAGAGTCAGAAATGCAGCCTCAGCTGCATAAACAATAATCAAATGTTCCAATGTAAATTTAAAATAAAATATTTAATAAGAATTATTTTTTTTCATTCGTTTTTATAAAGTAGAAATAATTTTCATGCAAACTGGAAGTCATGTCTTTTCGGGGAGAAGGGCAAATTGAGCATTTAGTAAATCCGGGTCCGGGTGTGCTATGAAAAAGAAGAAAGGGGGATGGGATGCCTTCTCCCTGGATTTTGAAATTAAAGTTTTAAAAAAAAATTCTTCTTTTGAAAAACATAGTAGAATTTATTCTTTTCAAGTAAGTAAAAAAAAAAAAAAAAAAAAAAAAAAGGAAGCGTTTTTCCGTTTAGGGGAGGAGGGTGACATAGGAGAGCAACTACCCCTGCCTAGATTTTCAATTCAGTAACTAGTTTTATTTTCTTAATTTGAAAAACATAATAAAATTAATTCTTCGCCAGTGATTAAAAAAAAAAAAAAAAAAAAAAAAACAGAAACCAATAACTTTCCGTTAGGAGGAGGGGGGGGGGATGTCATATGACAGTCATTTGTTCCTCCCTGTATTTAAAAATATAAGTACCTAATTTTTTTTCACCGATTTTGAAATAGTGAAAATTTTTTTAATTCGAGTGATTTAAATTAAAAGAGGAATTAAAAAGTTTCAGTTGAGGGAGCGGTATAGGAAGCCCATTGCCCTTCCGTGGATTTTGAAATTGTACAAACTAAATTTCTTTTTTCGAGTAACTTAAAAAAAGGAACCAAGAAATTTCAGTTTAGGGGAAGGTGGCACAGGAGACCAACTGCCCCTCCCTAGATATTTCAATTTAAGTAACCCAATTTTTTTTCTCCTGCTATGAAAAATCTAGTATAATTTATTCTTTGCGAGTAACTTAAAAATTAAGGTAACCAAAAATTTTTCGTTAGAAGGGGGAACCTAGGGGAGTGTCATTGCCGCTGGATTTTGAAATATATATATATATAACTGAATTTTGTTTTTCTCCGATTTTGTATATAGTAAATTTTATTTATACGCAGAAACTTAAAATATATATAGACGGACAGTATAGCAGAAATATCAGTTGCCTGGGGGTGGGGAGGGGGGGATAAGAGAAAAGCCATTTCCCTTCCCTGGATTTTGAAATTTAAGTAATTAAATTTTCTGTTTTTCTTTCTTTTTTTTAAGAAATGCATAGTAAAATTCATTCTTTTTCAACATTTTAAAATAAAAGAAATAAAAAAATTCCGTTAAGGAGAGTGGGGGGGGGAGGGGGGGATGGAAGGACCATGCCAATCCCTGAAGTCTGAAATTTAATTAATGGAATTATATTATTTTCTCCGATTTTGAAAAATATAGTAAAATTTATTTATTCCGTATAGCTTAAAATTAAACAGAAACTAAGAATTTTTCTGTTGGGGGAGAGATTCACCCCCCCCCCTCCTATATCTCACTCTTAGTAGTTAATTTCGGTCGAGTTTTTTTTATGTTTATGTATTTAAACTTTATCATAAAGTCAGGTTAAAAACAGTGTAATTTTTTTGTGGGGGGAGGGGGGGGATGTAGCCCGAGGTTATCGGCATTCCCCTCCCGGATTTTGACATTTAGTTTTAACTAAATATTTTCTTTTTCTCTGATTAACACATAATAAAATTTATAATTTCGGCCAAGTAAAATAATTAAACACTAAGAGAAAGACGGGAAACTGGTAAAATTAAAGAGATGAAATTACTTCAATACTGCTCTATTACTACAGACGCAAAATCTCATTATTTTAAAAGTTTATGATGACTTCACTTAAACTATAGTATTTTTGAGGTTAATAGCACAGAGAATTTTTGAAATAAAGGACCACAAAATTACGCCACATTAGCCGCAGAATTTCTAAAGCATTTTTATAGTCGAGATTGCACTACAGAAAATCTATAGTTGACTATAGAAAAACATCAAAAATACTCCACTTCTGTAGAAAAACTGCAGTTCATTTTTAGCTGGGACGTTACTGGTCTTTTCATATAAGTTGTTCTATAGACTTGTCCTCCAAACCATGGGGGAAAAAATCTTTGGTATAATTCGCGCATGTGCAGTTAATATTTATTCCATAAAACTACTCATATTTCTTTAAATATTTATAATAGTTATATTCTAATTATACTATGCTGTCTCAACTTCGTTTTGCCCATTTTCTGAAACTGGCGTTAAATTTGGTTGAAATTCCTGCATGCTATAAACAAAAAATAAAGAAACATTTCTAGAATTTTTTAACCCTTTCAGGGGCAAGGTACTTCTATTCGGAAAATTCTGAAATGAGTGAATGACACCAGAATTTACAAACAGATTAAAAAAAAAAATAAGGAAAAGTTTTTGGTCACGTACTTAATGAAAGGAAATTTTTCATTCCAATATACTGGTGCCAATGTGAATTTTAGGGATTAAAATTAGGTGGTAAAATTAGGCATTAAAATTAGGTAATAACTATAATAATGAACCACCGCCCTTGAAGGGGTTAAAGAAATCGTTGTATCTCCATGACTATACGGGCTATTCTTACACAAATGAACACAAAAGTTGCACAACATCCACATATTTATCTGTTGCAGTAACAAGACATTCCATGCATTTTATTTTATAGGGTGAGTCAAATATTGTTATATTCTTCAATTTGTTGATGATATTTTAATTACCATCGCGATCTAAACTTCGTGGAAAAATATAATGTCAAATATATTCTTTATATTTCCAAAGTTCTATAAAAAAGTTCGTCAGTATTTCTTTATACAGGGTGTCCGGTCTCAAAGGTGTCCAATGGCTGATTCCTAAACCGTTAGTCATAGACATATAGTTCCAATTACAAAAATGTTTTAAATCAGGTAAAGAAACATTTTAAAAGCGATTTGGGTCAATAAAAACATTTCTTAAAAAATTACGAAATTTAAATTTTTGTACGGTCCCACGGTCCTATAAGTTATATTTAGTAATTTTTTCCTGTTACACTGACAAGTAAGACAAAAAAAGTCCCATTCATATAACGCTAAAATTGAGCGAATTATGAAACTTTAAAAATGCATGACTTATGCCACTTTTCTACTCTGAAAACAAATGAGTTCGGCTTGGCTTTGAGGGATCATATACCAAGTGTTTAAAGTATTCGAAGATCTTACTTCATGTGTATCTGCGCTTTGAAAAAAAATCCTACAAGTATTATGATTAAGTCTCAAATTGGCTAAAATAACACATGTTTTATTTTGTCAGGATTTGAGACTGTTTGTCTTATGATTTCTTTTAACAAAAATTTATGTTACTTCAACAATCCTATGTATGTTTTTCCAGTTCAAAATTTGTACTCGAACTTTAACCCACTTTTAAATATCCGATCGAGATTGCATTTTACAGACTGGTGCAAATCCGATAACAATCTAATATTATTAAGATTTTCTGTGGTTACCATTTATACTTATTTTACAGGATAACACAAAAAATTTCGCATAGATTTCTGCCAAGGAGTTTAAGAAAAAGTTTTAGATTAGATAATACAAGACTGCGATTGTTGGGTTTTTAAATTTGTATGTGATTTTTAGCACTGAATCCGAAAATTACCTTAATTTTTAACCATCATGTCAGGATATTTCGCAAATCATAAATTTTCAAATTTAAAGAATAACAAAAATCGAATACTATAAAATAGAGGAGATGGTTGTGTTTTTTAACTTTTGATAATTGATTTTTACGCACTTTTTAACACTGAATCTGAAAATGACCTTCATTTTTAACCATCACGTTAGAATTTTTTTGCAAATCGCAAATGTGTAAGTTAAAATATAGCAAAAATCTCATACTATAAAACATATGTAAAACATTTTTTATTTTATTTTATTTTATTTTATTTTATTATAAAATTTATTCGATATTTTTGCTTATCCTGGGATTCTTACAGCTAAACAGCTGAGTGGTCCGATGAGATGGGTAGGAAATTCAATTTTAACATTGAACTCCTTAACTTTGAAATTTGCAATTTGCGAAAAATCCTGATATGATAGTTAAAAATGAAGGTCAATTTCGGATTCAGCGGTACAGAATATATAAGAATCAATTATCAAAAGCTAAAAAACAAGACATAACCCAACTTTTGCAGGATTGTGCAATCTAATAATATTCTAAAATACGTATCATTTTGTAAAGAATTGAGGCTGTTAATTTAGAATCATTTTATTTAACAAAAATTCTGTTTTTTTCTTTCTTCTTAAATTTTTATTACAAATTGTATATTTTCCATCAATATGCCAGAATGATTAAAGATTTCAAATTTATATTGCAATGTTAATTTTACTCCCAAAAATTTTTTATATCTGACGAAATTATATTTGGGCTAAATTTGTGAATGACCCCCAATTTGCAGCAAAAAATATGCTCCAATTGTAAACAGCTATTACTCGGTCAATTTTAATCGTAGAATAACGGGACTTTTTTTTGTATTACTTGTCAGTGTAAAAGGAAAAATTTCACTAAATATAACTTATAGGACCGGGGGACCGTATAAAAATTTAAATTTCGTAATTCTTTAAGAAATGTTTTTATTGACCCAAATCGCTTTTAAAATATTTCTTTACCTGATGTAAAGTATTTTTGTAATGGGAACTATATGTCTATGACTAACGGTTTAGGAATTAGCCATTGGACACCGTTGATACCGGACACCCTGTATATTCGATAAAACGTTTAAAATTTAAAGTGTGCGATAATGTTGGTTAAAAAGTGTATTTACGAGAGCTACAGCTTGGACATATGCCTTGTACACGGTGAGATTGCAGATAAACCGAAGCCATTAACGATTTTTAACTGTATGGGAAAGCGTTACAAATTAAAATTTTTAATAATGGATCTTTAAATTTAAGCATAAGATTTTAAAATGGCTTATTTAGAAAATAAATTGTTGCTTAAAATTATCTATGGCTAATATCCCGATTAATAAAAAACAACTAATATTGAAAACTACAGTAAACTAACCACAATTGAAAAATAAGCTAGATTACTCTCCGAGCAACTTCACAGTCGACGGACGGGTCGCTTTTCGAAAATGAGCATGAAATTTACGTTTACAAAGGCCACTACAAATTAAAACCTGCTCACAACCAAACAGAAGCAAGACTGTTTGTATCACACCTTTTTATTTCTTCCTTGCAAAATTTCCGGTACCAGTAACATTCTCTTCCTCCAATCCACAAGAACGTAAATTTAAGTGACCATTAAGTGTTACTACATCTTTCTGTCTTTTATAGAGTGTATTTTTAATATTTAAAAAAATGAAATATTTTCAGAAATTTCTCATTCAGGTATGCCAACAATTATAAGACATTAGCATAGCATGAGTACCAACATTTCAATATTTTTTGACGGCAAATAAAAATATTTTGATCCGGAAATATTGAACAATAAATGAAATAAAACGCACCAGACGAAAATAAAATACTAAATACATACAATAATTACACACTTAATTAAATAAATTTTCAGGTTAGACAGATGTATATTTGAGTTAGCGGGTAAACATTGGCGACAAAAATATAGATTTGTGAACAGTTTACTCAGAAAATATAGCAATAGAGTGTTACAGTTTTAATATTTACATTACTATAATGTTTTCTTTCATAGTAATTACTTAATGAAAGTGTACGTTCTGTAAAAAAAATTAGTTTTAAATACATTTAAATTATCTGAAAAAATAAAATATCAAATACATTGTTAATTTTCTTCATTATTTAAAACAGTTGCTTGACACAATAATGAAAGGCCTTGCGGAAGATTAAAATTTCTATAACCTGTACTGTGTTAGTATAAAAATACAAAGGATTTATTTGAAAATTACGGTGAAACATAAAACTATCATTAATTAGAAAATATTAAAACTCTATTTATCATTAAATTAAGCCTCAAAACAATAGAACTAAGGTAGAATTTCTGGAAAGTTATTCATTGACCATGAGGAAAATATGATTCAAAAATTTTACACTGAAAAAGAATAGCTGAAGACAGAGAAATTCTAAAGCATTAAAAAAGGAATCAATAAATCTTTACGAAAAAAAATGTTTAAGGGTCAATATCTGAAAACTGGACAATTTCATTCCAAAATTTTTATTTTTAAACCCCTTAACGGTCGCATTAAATTATGGTTTAAAAGTTTAAATTGCTTATTGGCACCACTTTTTTGAAAAAGAAATGTTCACCTTATTTAATAACAGGTAAAATGATACCATAATAAAGCCAATTACACTGTTTTATTAAACTGGTGGGAATCAAACACTCTGAATAAAAGTCACAACCACTGAATATCACGGGAGCGAGAATTAAGGAGTTAAATTAATATTAATGTACCAACTACTACATAGAATTATATACTATGATACCTGTTTTGTCATTTAAATGCTGTGGAGTTTTGAGATCAAGGAGGTATATTCTATGCGTAGGATAAACTTTTATACAAGGAAGTTTCTGTTAACATCATAATCAGTGTCTAATAATTGGGACTGAGGCGATGTTTTTGTCTTAACACAACAGAAGGCACAGCCATTCTGTTCAATCATTTTGCACACGTGTGAATTATTTAATATGCCATGTGACATTTGTGTCCTATATAAATAAACAGTTAAATTTGGGGACATGAATGATCCTATAAAAAATACTCATCTTTACTCAAAACAAAAACTAAATATTTCTAAATATGAAACAAAGAGAAGAACAACTTATCTATATCAATGGTGGCTACTTGAACTTTAGTTGGTGTTGCAATGGAAATAATTATGCCAGCACCACCTATTATATGTTAACCTAAATGTGTGTTTAGAGGGACTGAGACGATGGTCAACCTCAGGGTAAAATATATTTACTACAATTTTTTACTATACAATTTATACTAAAAAGGATGAATTATAATGTCCCATATTGCGTATATATAGGTATAAATATATAATAGCAAATTTAATAATATATATAGAAATATTTACAGCATACATTTAATATTGGGTATTTGTATCTGGGGAAAGGGATTGAAATGATGATTTCATTTGTTTAAAGCTTAAAATTAATTATTTATACGTCATTATATGTCCATTTATCATTGGTAATTGTTATAACCAGGGGTGTAAAAATCTAGGCGCCAGCAGGCAGTCTCTCACCACTAAATTTTAATAGTTTTCTTCGCTTAAATTTTATTAGGATTCTTACAAAAAATTTAGACAAAATATTAGACGAAAAGTAACGAATAAAATTTAGTGGTGAGAGACTGCCCGCTGGCGACTAGATTTTTACACCCCTGGTTATAACAAATTTTTAGCCTTTTTCCGCAAATTGTCCAATTTTCAGTTATTGACCCTTAACCCTTAAACGTGGAAATATTAATGAAGAGGAATTGACATATCCTTAAAGTAGTGAAGCTTATACTGTAACCGATATCTCAGGGTTGTTTACCGCCGACCGAAACTACCACCAATAAATTTATATAAAAATATCCTGCTTATTTAAACGCCTTACTATTGCACAATTTCAATCATACATATTCTAAGAAACAGATTTTCATTTATACTGGTAGAAGTTTACTTTGGCGTTAGTCACGCCCTGCGCTTCCGCCATATTGTGCCAACCAGAGAAACAAACTGACAGTTTTGCAAGGCAAACTGGCATCAGTAAGAACAAATAGAAATTTTGGCCACATTTGTGAGAAAAACATTCCATGAATAAGGTGCTTAATTAAGACTAAATTTTCTATTTAATTTTACTGGAGCGACGTTTCTAACGTCGGCAATCAGAAACTGAAGATCCAATTTTAAAAAAGCAGCCGCCATTTTGTGACAACCTCCTCAGTTACTTCACTCGCAACTGGTAGACAGTACACTATATGTCTCCGCCTCTTTATTCATAACTCCATTCCCTTAACCCCTTCGGGACGGGAGCCTTTTACGTAATTTTTAATCTTTTGTCACCAATTTTTAAAAACAGAAATTTGTGTCTTCTTAAATCGAGAAAATGCGCTGATTAAATAAGGCAAATTTTGCAATAAAATTTTACTGGTGAGAAAAAACAAGGATTCTGAGCGCTTCATGCGGCACGTGTACGTGTCGCTCGTCCCCAAGAGGTTAAATGCATACTGATGCATATCTACACCACTTTTTATTTAATTCTTATCAACCAGCATATTTATATAGAAATAATAATCCTGTAAAAATTACAAAAATATAAAGTTAAAAATCTATCTTAAAATTAGTAGTGTAATATAAGAGTAATAAACATAATTCTAAAAAATAATTTATGCATTTAAGGGTTATGTTTTCCAAATAAAAAAAAATTATATAATACAACGTATTTAGATTCATACTTATGAAAATATTTAATAATTTGCAATATTTTAGTTTTTACTTGTATTGCAGGTGTGCAATATAAGAAAAGGTTGACGTATTATACGAAAAACGTATCTCTAATTTTTTTTCATTATTTTTCCTATGTTATAAACATTTCAGAGAATCATATATATATTTTTTTTCAAAACAAAAAAAACAAAAACAAAAAAAAAACATGCATTTAAGGGGTAATAAAAGCTTTAACCCATAGCTGCCAACATCTTCCGCTTTTTCAGACCACAAAACCTTTATAGTAAATTTTACCATTTTAAATCGCTGAAATGTTCCGATTAAATAAAGCAGAGTTTTCTATTAAATTTTTCCGGGCCAAAAAATCGGAAGAGTTGGCAGCTATGCTTTAACCCCTTAATTCTCGTTCCCGTCATATTCGCGGGCTGTGTCTTTTATTCAAATTGTTAGATTCCCACCAGTTTTATAAAATAGTGAAATGGGCTATATTTTCGTATTGTTTTACCTATGATTAAATAAGAGGAATATTTCTTTTCATAAAAGTGGTGCCAATAAGCAATTTGAATTTTTAAACCGTAATTTAATTCGAGCGCTAAGGGGTTAATAAAGTCCTCATATCCTCTTTTTACCATTCATTACCAAATAACTTTTTCCGATTGCTGTAGGACATTGATATTCAGGTGTAGGTAATTAACATCTGTTACATATGATTTTATGTTCTGAAGACTCTTTTTATATTTCAAATTCCGGCTTAAGTATTTTTATTATTATTATTTTTAAATCAAGATAACAAACTTACTTTTAGACTAATCCATAGCTGCCAACTCCAACGCTTTTTCGTACCACCAAAATTTAATAGAATTTTTTGCTTTATTTAACCCTTAAATGGATGGTGATGCATATCTGCATCGCTTTCTATTTAACTCTTAGCGAACACTATATTTCTGTACCTTGGAACAAAAAGGGCCAATGTCCAAAATTGAGAAATTTGAGTTAAATGCACGAACGAATTCAGTATGCGATATGAAGTAATTGTTAAAAGAGCCAAAGTCCTCCCAATATTAGATCATTGAAAACAAAATATTTTGTCGACGCCAATATTACTAACTATTAATGTAAAAATGGCCAATTTAAAATGGAAAAAAAACTAAATCAATGTAACATTAAATTGTAGTAAGAAAAACATTACGGAATTGAACATTTTACGGTACAACTTTGAAACATAAAAGTACAGAAATCGTAGCAAGATTCTTAAAACTCCTCAAACTTAAATTGGGTTTCCTGCCATTTGAGAAAAATGGACATTGGCCCCTTTTGATCCAAGGTACAGATTTATGTAGACGTATTAATCCTGTAAAAATTGCAAAAATAAAAAGTTACAAATCTATCTTAATATTTCAGGTGTCTAATCCTTAATATACGAATAAGAAACCCAATTCTAAAAGAATAATTCATGAATTTAAAAGTGAATCGGCACATTAAGAAAGGTAAATTTTACTATTAAAATTTTGTGGTACTAAAAAGCGTAAGAATTTGGCAACTATGCTAATATATTTCGTCATTCTACAGTTGTAAATTTAGTCTCATAGTGATTGGCATTTATAGTTCAGTCGTGTTCAAAAGTTTAAAACCAGTAGCCGATTTTTGGTATTTTAACACAAAGAATCACTAATGTCGAATATTGTGCCATCTTATGTGCCGATTGCGTCAGACTCGTTCGCCTGCTATAAATAACGTCCCCCGTCTCATTCCTCACCAGTTATTTTGTGGATTTAACCGTAGACGGTGCTGTTCTTTAATCTTTTTAATAATGTGCAAAAAACCTTCACTTTCATTTGCAAAAAGGACAGAAATTGTTGTCCTGCTTCAAGTTGATATTTCTAATCGTGAAATAGCTAAGAGGATACATGTGAGGATACTGCTCTTCATCAAGCTGTCAGTCAATTTAACATTTCGGGAAAGTACACTGATCTGAAGGTAAGCGGTCGGCCAAGAAAAACTAATGCTCGTAATGATTATGTGATCCGAAGGATGGTAATGCGATCTCCAACAGCCTCCTGCAAAAAGATTAAACATACTCTGGCTGCAAAGGGCACCGACGTCAGTTTGAGCACTTTTTCAAGACGTTTGATGAAAGATATTGTATTATTTTCCTGCAACCTTCCAGGAAACCTCGGCTTACCCAAAATATGAAAAAGAAACGATTGACTTTCGCCCGGAAACAAAGGAACTGGGCAGCAGTGTTGCCAGATGGGCTACTTTTTTTTTAATTCATATTTCTTGATTAGTACAACTTTTTTGAAATGGTAAAATGGGCCATTATTCAATGACATATTAGTTAAGGCAAAAACGAAGAGAATTTTACCGTTTCAAAAAAGTGGTGCCAATCAAGAAATCTGAATTTTAAAAAAGTAGCCCACTGGTAAAATGGGCCATTATTCAATGACATATTAGTTAAGGCAAAAACCAAAAGAATTTTACCGTTTCAAAAAAGTGGTGCCAATCAAGAAATCTGAATTTTAAAAAAGTAGCCCACTGGTAACACTGCTGGGCAGTACAACCGTGAAGTGCGGTCTTATTTTCCCATCAGTCAAGTATCCAGCAATTTTCTGCTCGTGTTAGAAGTGTTCACAGACCAATGGGAAATAGATATGAGGAATGATATAAAAGTACAACAGTGAAACATCCTCCAAGCCAGATGATATGATGTGCAATGTCTGTATCTGGTACTTCTGCTCTGTATTTCCTGCCGCCTAAAACCACTGTGAATGGAAGTCGTTAATTTAATTTGTTAAGTGATAAGTTGAAACTTCACATGCAAGTTCATCGATGTTTCATTTTCATGCATGATAATGCTCCGTGTCACAGGTCAAAGGCTGTTAGGGACTTTCTCACGGCGGAGCAAATTTAGGTGCTTGACTGGCCAGGTAACAGACCAGATTTGAACCCAGTAGAGAATCTGTAATGTAATTTGAAAAAAAAAAGTGGCGGAAAAGCAACCGCCAAGTGCTATGGAAATTGTTCAAGTCATAAAGTATGTCTGGTATACAGAGATTCCTCAAGCCTACAGACAGCCTCTGATTTACAGTATGCCAAACAGGATTACAGCAGTGGTTAAAAACAAAGGACGTGCTACAAAACACTGAGTTTAATTTCAATACTTCAATAAAAATTTGTGTAAATCAATTTTGTTATTTTTAAAACAGCTTTTATTCGAGATTTCCATTAAATATAATATTTTTATGGGTGGTTTTAAACTTTTGCACACGACTGTAATAGCCAAAATAGAGTAGGGGGAGGGTAAAGATACGCACGGGGAAAAGATACGCACTGGCTGATTTACTATGAAGAAACATTTCTCCAGTCATGACCGCTATGAGTTAGCAGTGTTGCCAGATTGGGGACTTTTTTAATTCAGATTATTTGGCTGTTATCACTTTTTTTAAATTGTATAATTCGCCTTATTTTTCAGAATTTTTAACCCTTTGCACTTGAGGGCTCCGCTGCGGAGACATAATCTTTCTTTGCAAAATTTGTTTTTGGCACCAGTAATAAAGTAAAATAAAATGCACCTTATTTATTCAGGGCATTTTTGAGATCGCGTACTTGAACGAAACTTCTTTTAAAAAAGTGGTGCCGACCGAATAAAATTTGTGCAAGAGACGCCGAGTGCTAAGGGTTAATCTGGTTTTAAATAGGCCGAATATTTCTATTTCAAAAAAGCGGTGTCAATTAACAATCTGGGGACAAATAAGTCCCCAATCTGGCAACACTGGGTGGTAGTTTGGTCTCAATTGTAGTAGTTGTGTGTTCATACCTTGTGAAAAAAGTAGCACTCCGTGCCAAAAAAAATGAGGTAAGTTTAAATTTTCGCATTTTGATCTAGTATTTTTAAATTTTCACTTTATTGTTTAGCTGACAATATTTCAAATTTTTACAAATCCAAAAATTCAGTGGAGAACGGAAGCTTTATAGTTTCCAAACGCCGAATAATTTACCTCGATCGCATTTGTTTAAACTTGTCAGTAGCCGGTTAAGTAAAATACTGCGGAATGGGGTAAAAGTACGCAACCGTCTTGGGGCAAAGATACGCACAAGTTTATGATTTGGGGCTTTGTTCTATCGTTTTAGCTAGATGCAAAGCTTTCCACAATTACGTTGTGGAAAGTTTTATATTTTATATTGTATAAAATATAATAGGTACTTAGCGAATATAAGCTCGTTAACTACCTTTTCCTTTTTCTAGTTAATTTTTTTTCAATATAGAACCTAGGTATCTACCTACCAACTTTTAAAAATCAATATTCTTGTTTCATAAAACAATTTTGTTTTATGTCTTAGCCATTAACTCCTGTTAACGGTCTCACAGACTGCTGCTATATTCAGTTTTCATAGCTTAATTTGTAATTTTCAATTTAACTATTGATGTTAGTTTAATTTTGAATCTTTTAGAAACTTAGTAGTATCGCTAAAGACTTCTAAATGAGGACAATTTTTATTATAATAGGCCTTTACATAAAGTTTAGCGCAAAAGCAGTATCTTATGAGTCAGTCAACCCTTTTATTTATTGTACGATCAAGGGGTCTTTGGGACTGCTCACAGTATTTATGCAACAATATTTGTCACAGGAGTTAGAGGTTAACTGCTATTCACGATCTCAAAGACCACTTTTTTTATTTTTATTCATGGTTTAACTTACAATTTATAGTTTAACTATAAATACTAGTGAAATTTACTAATGCTTTTGCATAACTCATTCGTTTTATTGAAAATGGGGCAAAACCCCACAGTAATGGGGCAAAAATACGCACTGTGTATCTTTGCCTGCCACTGCGTACTTTTATCCCAACCGGTGGGGCAAAGATCGCACATCAATGTTTTTTTTTTTTTTTTTTAATTGCAATTTCTCTCAGAATTATAATTTGACAGAATGTAGGTTGATGGTGGCACTTGCCTAAGGTTCTAATCTAACATTTTAATCACTCATTAAATAAGATTAGACCAATGTGTGCGTTAAAAATCAAAATGTATGAAAAGTGCGTATCTTTAACCCCGACCTACTGTATGTCATGCACGTATGCTCAAAGATATATAATAGAGGGATGTTGATTACTCATAAAATATAACAGTAGCGTGATGAACTATTGATATACAGGGTGTCCGGTCTAAACGGTGTCCAATGGCTAATTTCTAAACCGTTAGTCATAGACGTATAGTTCCAATTACAAAAATGTTTGAAATCAGGTAAAGAAATATTTTAAAAGCGATTTGGTTCAATAAAAACATTTCTTAAAAAAATACGAAATTTAAATTTTTATACGGTCCCCCGGTCCTATAAGTTATATTTAGTAAAATTTTCCTTTTACACTGACAAGTAATACAAAAAAAGTCCCGTTGTTCTACGATTAAAATTGACCGAGTAATACCTGTTTAAAGTTGGAGCATATTTTTTGCTGCAAATTGGGGGTCATTCACAAATGTAGTCGAAATATAATTTCCTCAGATATATTAAAAAATGGTTGAGAGTAAAATTAACATTTCAATATAAATTTGAAATCATTAGTCATTCTGACATATTAACGCAAAATATACAATTTGTAATACACATTTAAGAAGAAAGGTTTGTTAAATAAAATGATGCTAAATTAACAGCCTCAATTCTTTACAAAATGATACGTATTTTAAAATATTATTAGATTACACTAGCCTGCAAAAGTTGGGTTATTTCATGTTTTTTAGCTTTTGATAATTGATTCTTATGTATTTTGTACCGCTGAATCCGGAATTGACCTTCATTTTTAGCCATCACATCAAGATTTTTCGCAAATTGTAAATTTCATAGTTAAAAAGTTCAAAGTTAAAATTTAATCTCCTCCCCAATCTCATCATACCACCCAGCTGTAAGAATCCCAAGATAAACAAAAATATCGAATAAATTATTCAATCAAATAAAATAAAAATATTTTACATATGTTTTATAGTATGAGATTTTCGCTATATTTTAACTTACACATTTGCAAAAAAATTCTAACGTGATGGTTAAAAATGAAAGTCATTTTCAGATTTAGTGCTAAAAAGTACGTAAAAATCAATTATCAAAAGTTAAAAAATACAACCCTCTTCTCTACTTTATAGTATCCGATTTTTGTTATTCTTTAAATTCGACAATTTATGATAAATATCGTGACATGATGGTTAAAAATTAAGGCAATTTTCAGATTCAGTGCTAAAAAATACATAAAAGTTAAAAAACCCAACAATATCCGCCTCTATTATCTAATCTAAAACTTTTTCATAAACTTTTTGGCGGTAATTTTTCCGAAATTTTTTGTGTTATCCTATAAAATAAGTTTAAATGGTAACCACCGAAAATCATAATAATATTAGATTGTTGGCGGATTTGCGCCAGTATGTAAAATGTAATCTCGTTCGGATATTTGAAAGTGGGTTAAAGTTCGAATACAAAGTTTGAACTGGAAAAACATACATAAGATCGTTAAAGTAACATAAAAACTTATAAAAATAACATAATTTTATTAAAAGAAATCATAAAAGAAACAGTCTCAAATCCTGACAAAATAAAACATATGTTATTTCAGACAATCTGAAACTTAATAAATGTTAACTTAATCGTAATACTTGTACGATTTTTTTCAAAGCGCAAATACACATGAAATGAGATCTTCGAATACTTTAAGCACTTGGAATATGACCCCTCAAAGCCAAGCCGAACTCATTTGTTTTCAGAGCAGAAAGGAGGCATAAGTCATGCATTTTTAAAGTTTCATAACTCGCACAATTTTAGTGTGATATGAATGGGAATTTTTTTGTCTTACTTGTCAGTGTAATAGAAAAATTTTACTAAATATAACTTATAGGACCCGGGGACCGTATAAAAATTTAAATTTCGTAATTTTTTAAGAAATGTTTTTATTGACCCAAATCGCTTTTAAAATATTTCTTTATCTGATTTAAAGCATTTTTCTAATTGGAACTATATGTCTATAACTAACGGTTTAGGAATCAGCCATTGGACACCATTGAGACCGGACACCCTGTATGATATTAATAAGGAAATTTTCTTTTCTAAAAGATTACTGTTAACTTCACATACTTCCTTAACGTGCTTCAGCGTCAAAATCGTTTGAAACAAATAAAAAATCAAAAATTTTAATTACATTGTTAGTTTGCTTTATAAATTAAAACATTCGCTTGACGTAATAATGAAAGACCTTGTGGATAATTGATATTTCTATAATCTGCATCATGTTAATTAAAAAATAAAAATAATTTAAATGAAAATTATTATGAAATTTAACACTATTGGTAATTGGAAATTTTTAAATCGCTTTTCAACGTTATCTTCAAACATCATAACAATGAAGCTAAGTTAAACATTTCTGAAACTTTAATCACAGAGAACAAAGTAAAATTTAAAAAATAATACCCTAAAAAAAAGTAGTACGAAAGGGAAAATTATAAAGTGCTAGAATAAGAATAGCGCTCCAGAAAATCTTTTGAATATAAATTTTGACTAAGATTCAAAATACACCGCTACATGTTATTCACAATTACATTTCTGAAAACTGTAGAACATAGAGATATATACCGGAAGTTGTTTGTTTTAAAGATTCTCATTTCACGATTAATATTATAATCGTTTTTACAGGATAACTTTAAAGAAAATAATTTTTTTTAAATGAACAAGTTTTTCCTATAAAGTTATACTGGAATGACAATATCATTCGTGAACAAATTTGAACTTTTGCTCTGTCCTAAAACAGAAATTACGCGGTTTTTTGTGCTGATTCCTAATCTAGTTTTAGATTTCCCCCAGCACGTGGAGTTTGAGAGATATTTGCATATTTCAATTTACGCAAATTTAGTAACTTTTATATAATTATTTGCAAATTTAAGGCATAAAGCAATATCAGGCAGGGTTTTTTTTTAATTTGTGTTACTACCTAATTTACTTTACAAAAACATTGTTTCTGAGATTATACCGATATTTGACTGTGAAATATTGTACCTAATTTGCATATTTTTCATGTTTTTCTAATAATGTTTCTTGATGTTCAAATATTTCTGCCACACGAGTTCGCTAATATGTTTCTAAATCAGTTTTTGAGCTGATTTCAAATCTTGTATCTGTTTCAGGTAGCTTTCATTACAAAAAGCTACCTATTGCAGCCATTCGGAGGAAAGCGATTTCAAAAAATTTGGTATATTTTCATCGATCATGACCCCCAGACTCCGAAATCCCCCTCCGTTCAAATGTTGATATATTATATATATCAACATTTGATACATACATATACAAATACATATATATATGTGTGTGTGTGTATATAACCATTAATTAAACATTACTGACCACCATCAATAATTGTGATAGTATGAATGCATTTACAACAATACAGTGTCCCCAAACACACTGAATGGATACCAAAAACATAATTAACAAGCTGCTATGTATAAAATAAAGTCCCTTTTACTATATAACAAGAATTAATAATGAAGAAAAAATGAAGGATATGAATTTCGATAAAAAATAATTGAAAAGCTTATACAGGGTGTTTCTAAACGCATGGTACATACGCTAGGGGGTGATAGAATACATCAAGACGAGTAATAGTGAATAGGAAACCAAGGGTCCCAAACGTCTTCCGAAGGAGATAGGCGCCTTTAAAGTTTAGGCACTAAAATTTCAAATGATTATAAAAAACGGAAAAATTGGTCGATTCGTTTGCGGTTTTCACTAAAACTATTCTTTATGTCAGTATTGTTTTGAAAATAAATTTTAAAGATAAAGTTAAAAAAATACCGATAGAGGGCGCTTTAGACTTTGGAGTAACGAAAAACTATATTTTACCGTTATTTTTTGTATCTCATTACATACTTTCAAAAGCTTAGAATTAAACTTAAATTTTGAGCTCAAAATCTGAATCGCTGGGCGTGGTTAAGTAGCGCAAACCGAACGGTGTTCAGGAGGGGGGTTCAAATTTCAACTCATGAACACAGTTCAGTTTGCGCTACTTAACCACTCCCACCGATTCAGATTTTGAGCTCAAAATTTAAGACTAAGCTTTTGAAAGCATGTAATAAGATACAAAAAATAACGGTAAAAAATAGTTGTTGGTTACTCCAAAGTCTAAAGAGCCCTCTATCGGCATTTTTTGAACTGTATCTTTAAAATTTATTTTCAAGAAATTACTGACATAAAGAATAGTTTTAGTGAAAACCGCAAACGAATCGACCAATTTTTCCGTTTTTTATAATCATTTGAAATTTTGGTGCCTAAACTTTAAAGGCGCCTATCTCCTTCGGAAGACGTCGGGGACCCTTGGTTTCCTATTCACTATTACTCGTCTTGATGTGTTCTATCACCCCCTAGCGTATGTACCATGAGTTTAGAAACACCCTGTATATTGAAATACGTTATGAAGAGTACAGAATTAAATTATATAAGCAAAATCAGTCGTTTTCTGTGAGAAAAAATGCTAAAAGCTGACATTTTTTTTCTCCTGTACTCTAACGACCAATATAACCAATAGAACAGTTCCAAACTGAAAACAGAATAAAATAAAAAGCTATGAAATGGAAAAAGCAATACAACATTTTAAATAATTTATAACAAGGAGAAATAGTAATATTACACAAAATACCTAATAAAATCCCAGTTATTTTTTCCAAGTACACATCAGCACATGGTATCCATAAGCACGATAAGTTTAAGGTTATTTTTACAGTTAAATTCTATTGTATACATAATTTAAAATCCGAATGTATACAGTTAATCTCTTTTCGAATACCGTGATAAATGCAATTAAAATAATATTAATAGAAAATAATTACATAATAAGCAAATTACCTCTTAAGACTTTTAATTTATTTTAAATATCTTAAATAAAGTAAAAAATACCAAAACTATAACTTTACAAAATCGCAAATAGCCAATATTTAGCTCCACCTTCTGTTACAAATTGATATTATTACTCTATTCGAAGCATCATACAGAATCCAATTTAAATTTTAGTGTTGCCATCTATGATATTAACTTGAAACTAATATGAACAAAATGACATAAAGATTATGCTATTATAAGTTAATTCAGTCATAATATGCCAACTGCTATATCCCAACAAACCCTAATATAAAAATACCATATTATATTTCATTATTCATATAAATATTAAATAAATACAAATGCTAATAGAATGATTACAATATATTCTACTACCATACCCAATTAAACTATACGGAAAATTTAAATAATTTCAAAACAATTATAATATAATATAGCAATATGCTATAAAACTAAATAAATTACATATAATAAACTATATATAATAAAAATATAAACTATAAGAAATACTTTTAAATATAAAAATTTAATTATAAAATAAACAGGAAGAAAAAAAAAATACATGGATGTTGATATAATTATGTCAGAATCTACATTTCCCAATTGCCTAATGATAACAAATAAATTGTGTGGTTATATAATATATATATATATGTGTGTGTGTCTGATCTTTGTCACACTGTAACTCTAGTATTTATGAACCGATTTGGATGAAACTCGGTTTGTGCATAGTACATACCAATGTCTCGACAGAGTTCGTTGGCCACCTTCATCCGCCATCTTGATTCTAAATGGCGGCCATTTAATTTTTTTTTTAATTTAAAATTTGGAACCAAAAAATTGAAAATTGAAAAATATTTTCTTCTTATGTGTTTGACCTTGATACAAAGATTCCGGAGCAGTTTTTGTTTCGTCTATATCTTAAAAATGGCTGAGTGATAGCACTTTGAATCCCTAGGATGGCTGACATTTTGAAACGTCCTGAATTTTGTCACGTGATAACAGGCATATTTATGAACCGATTTGGGTGTAACTTGGTGTGTACATAGTACATACCAATGTCTCGACCGAGTTCATAGGCAAGCTTCATTCGCCATCTTGTTTCAAAAGGGAACATTTAAAAATATATTTAATTTAGAATTTAAAATGAGGTATCAAAAAATTGGAAAATGAAACAGGGTTTTTTTATGTGTTTGACATTGACACAAAGATTCCGGGGCAGTTTTTGTTTCGTCTATATCTTAAAAAATGGTTGAGTTATAGCACTTTGAATTTCTAGCATGTCTGATATTTTGAAACGATCTGATATTTGTAACGCGATAACACACGTATTTATTAACCTATTTGGATGTAAGAAGGCATGTGGATAGTATATAGCAATGTCTCGACCAAGTTCACTGGCCAGCTTCATCCGTCATCTTGTTTCAAAATGGCTGCCATTAAATTAAAATATATATATATATATATATATATATTTATTTATTTAAAGTGAGGTGCAAAAAAATTAGAAACTGAAAAAGGTTTCTTTCTTAAGTATTTGATTTTGATGTAAGGATTCCGGAGCATTTCTTGTTTTGACTTTATCTTAAAAAATGGCTCAGATATAGCAGTTTGAATTTCTGGATGTGGGTGACATTTTGAAAAATCTGATTTTTTGCCTGAGACAGCAATAGTAAATATCAACCCATTCCGATTTGAGTGAGCATGTGCACAGGAATTTCTAAGGTCTCGAACAAGTTCACTGGTTAGCCTCATCCATCATGTTGTCTTAAAAGGTCAGTTCAAGATATCGCCGAATTTGGAAACCAAATACAAGTTACTTTAAATAAAATCAGCTTGGATAAAGTTGACTAATTTTGCGAAATTCTCCTTCATAATGATTTAGTATTGATAAAAATTATTATTGAATCTTCTATAATCTGTTTCCACTAAATTGAGCTTCGTGTGTTTGAATAATATAAGCTAGCTTTTAAAAATAAGAAATATTAAAGCTACCTCTTCCCTACGGCACTGGCCGGAAGGGCTTTTTATTCTATCACGTCAAATTTTTGAAAAAAGTGAAATTTTAGATTTTGGTCAAAAAAACCAGAAATAGCTTTTTATGTTACTTTGTATGATAAACTTCAACTAGTTAGGATAGATTCTAATAGTTAATTTTTTTTCGTTTTAAATTTTTGTTTATGTCTCTGACATGAATCTGACCCTGTTCACCTCCTTGTCAATGAATTACATACCCGTAATAAAAAGAAACGTGCCCAGTTAAACTGATGGCATTGAGCTCACAGGATATTCACACTAATTGTATATTATAGTCTTATTTCAAAGAATAATGCCCACAAAAAATAAATGAATGGGGATTAGCCCCCGTTCCCCCACTTTAAACTTAACCAATGAACCTCCAATTCTAATCATTAACATAATAAACCGGTATACTAAATTTGAAGCAAATCAGATAATTCTGCACAAAAAAACCATTTCGATAATTTAAGGGGGGTCTAATCCCCTTTCCCTCCTTTATACTTAACTAATGAACCTCCAAATCTAACTCGGAAAGTTCCTTATCAGAATGAACATAGAAAAGTAATTAAAGCAAATTGGATAATTCTGCATGAAAAACCATTTATGTAAATTAAGGGGATCGGTCTTGCCCCCCCATTCCCCTTTTTACACTTAACCAATGAACCTGCAAATCTAATAAAGGTAGCACCATATCGGAATAAACCGGCACATCAAATTTGAAGCAAATCGATTAATTCTGCATGAAAAACCCATTTATCTAAATTAAGGGGGGGGGGGTCAAGCCTCAGCCCCACCCCTTTAAACTTAACCAATAAACCTCCAAAATTAATCAAGGGAGCTCTTTAACATAATAAACCGGTATACCAAATTTGGAGGAAATCGAATAACTCTGCATGAAAAACCCATTTAACTAAATTAAAAGAGAGGGGAGGTCTAACCCCCCCCCTTTACCTCCTTTATACTTAACTAATGAACCTCCAAATCTAATCAAGGTAGTTTCTTAACATAATAAATCGGTATACAAAATTTGGAGCAAATCTAATAATTCTGCATGAAAAACCCATTTATCTAAATTAGGAGGGCGGGCTAGCCACTCCTTTCCCCCCCTTTATACTTAACTAATGAGCCTTCAAATCTAATTAAGGCAACTTCTTAACATAATAAACCGGTATACCAAATTTGGGGCAAATCGAATAACTCTGCATGGAAAACCCATTTATTTAAAAAAAGGGGGTATAGCCCCCTTCCCCCCCTTTTTATTTAATTAATGAACCTTCAAATCTATTCAAGGCAGCTTCTTAACATAATAAACCGGTATACCAAATTTGGAGCAAATCGAATAATTCTGCATGGAAAACCCATTTATCTAACTTAAGGGGGGGTAGCCCCCCTTTCCCCCCTTTATACTTAACTAATGAACCTCCAAATCTAATCAGGGAAACGCCTTATCAGATTGCACCTAGAAAAAATTTTTGAAGCAAATCGTATGTTTTTATCAAGAGTTATCGCGTTACGTACTTACATACATACAGAACCGGCGGGCACACTATCTCTCCGGCTTTGATAGCCTATAAGCTAAAAATGGTCAGCAATAATAAACCGGTATACCAAATTTGGAGCAAATCAAATAATTGTGCATGCAAAACACATTTATCTAAATTAAGGGGGGGAACTAGCCCCCTTTCCCCCCTTTATACTTAACTAATGAGTCTCCAAATCTAATCAGGGAAGCTCTTTAACATAATAAACCAATATACCAAAAATATGGAGCAAATTGAATAATTCTGCATGAAAAACTCATTTATCTATATTAAGGGTGGGAGAATAGCTCCCTGTTCCCCTTTATAGTTAACCAATGAACCCCCAAAACTAATCAGGGAAACGCCTTATCAGATTGAACGTAGAAATAAAATTTGAAGCAAATCGGATGTTTCTATCAAGAATTATCGCGTTACGTACATACATATCTACGTACATACATACATACAGAGCCAGTGGGCACATTAGCTCTCAGGCTTTGATAGCCTTTGAGCTAAAAAGCATCTTATATCAAACCTGTATTAATGCCGTGCAAAAGTAGAAATTCATCTTACTCAAAAACTAGACATGTCATAAGAAAACAGACTACAGATTTGAAATCAGCATAAAAATCTAGTCTAGAAAACTATTACGTCAATTCTGCGGCAACTATTTTAAGGTTGATAGTGATGTAAACATTACACCATTGAAAAATATGCAAATTAGGCTTAATAACTGATAAATAAATGTTAAGAATATGCAAATCGTGACATTTATCTGAAGCAAATAGTCAAGTTTTTATTATCTAGAAAACGTAATTAGATGTGACATATATTGTATCTTAAATTTGCATAAAATAGCACAAAAAATCTTAAATTTGCATAAATTCAAACATGAAAATTTCTCAAAACCTCGATTACCTAGAGATAAATAGAAAGTATATTCGGAATCAGTGCCAAAATCAGATCTAGAATCAACTAATTTTAGTTCTAGGACAAAAGCACTGTTGTACAGTGTATTTGAAGCAAATAACTTCTCTATATTTATATCTCTCTATCTAATTTCTATCTAAATGACCTAAATTCTCTTTGTACGTTTGATAGATTTTTGAAAAGTATTCAGCAGAAGATTTTACATATAATATTTCTCGAATTTCTAAAGCATGGGTGCCTATTCGTCTTAATATTTGTAAATAAAGATAGACATATGAACATTTTTAGCATGAAATCCAAACAATGACATGATAAAATATGAATAATTTACTTAATATGGAGTCTTATTACGTTATTGAATATTAATGGACACTACAGTCCAATCAAAATGTTTTTTGAAAAATCAAAATATGAAATCCATTGATTATTTTATTCATTATCTACAGTTGTGTTGCACAACCTTTTTGCCAGAAAGTTGTTTTCCCTAGAAAAGATTTGAAAGGTAAAATTTATGTATTTTACAGCAAAGTTTCTGTCAATTAATAAGGAAAATTATTCTGTATGAAAGTAGTGGTATCATGGTGGCCCGCGGGCCACCGGTTGTGCACCACTAATCTACAGACATTTTATGATTTAAGAAACAAAGAGAAAATTTTAATTTTCTATAATCTTTAAGCCTCTCGCTACGCAACCCGAGATATACTCGGGCATGCATGTTTCTGTCTAATAAGTACTATTTGTTTATTCCCACCAGTTATGTTTTAGCGAAAACTTTTCTGATTTAATCAGGACAAGTTCCCCGATTACGATAGTAAAAAAACCCTGCTTTAAACAACCAGTGATAAATGATTAAAAATTCTGTAAAAGACGCTCATCGCGACGAATTACTTACGCTGCGAATTGGTTAATGTGTTAATATGTAAAAACGAACGATTTAATTGAAAATTATTCTGAAGCTTAAAAATATCCGTAATTAGAAAATATTAAATCTTTGTTCAACATAACCTCGAATCCGCCGGTTCAGTTGCACATTCTTTGTAGAGACCCCAGGATGTAATTCTTTGGTGTTGTATATTTCCTTGTGCTATCTCGTCCCTGTATACCGACGATGACTTATAAGCGGGCCCTGGTGTCAAGCACACAAGTCTGATGTATGTGTTCAATAAAACATTCTCTGTAACCTGAGCTCACAAATAAACATTCTGAGCTGCCTGATATACATATAGGGCTATATCAATGAAAACTCGTCATGTCTGTCACACAGCTGAAAATCACTATGTTTATTTGCCACCGTTATTTTCGAAAAGTTTGCTTCGCATTTTTCAATTGATGAGATATCTCCGATAAAAGAAGTCACATTTTTCCGTTTTAAAATACTGGTAGCCAAAAATAGTAGTATGTGACAGACATGGCAAGTTTTCATGGAATTAGCCATAGACATGTGAGACGTTTTGATATCTCTGTCAAAGTGTTTTAATTGTGGACTCATGTCACGAAAAATTTCGCGGTATACCTTTTAAGAAAACATACAAGGTTTTTTGAAATCAAGGTATCAAACATACTTTCTAAATAACTTATATCATTGTACACTTTATATATATACAGAGTGATTCTAAATTCTTTGTACAAACTTTAAGTTTTGGTACTGGGCATTCTAACAATCATTTATTGTATCATGAATTGCATAGAAAAAATTCTTCTTTGAAAATTTCCGGTATGAAATCGGAATTTCATAATAATAAAATACCTCCATTTTTATTTCTTTCCATGTGTTTCTTGTGTTTACAGATTTGAAAGTTTTGTGTGTGTTTTTATTAATTCAAAAATTTCGATTTCGTACCGAAAATTTTCAAAGAAGAATATTTTTTTTAGGGAATCATGAAATTTCTGTCTTATATAAAGAAAAGAATAGTATAAGAATTTTCTGCTATGAATGAGAAATTTTCAAATAAAAAAGGGCAAAATCGCCCCCGTGGGGTTTTTACCTCAACGCGTCACTTGCGACAATACATTTCAATACAATAAATGATTGTTACAGTGTCCTGTACCAACCCTTTAAGTTTGTACCATGAATTTAGAATAAATCTCTCTGTCTCTCTCTCTATGTATATATACAGAGTGTTTCTAAATTCATGGTACAGTAGGTAGAGCACACAGTAACTATCATTTATTGTATTGGAATATATGGGACCAAGTGACGCATTAAGGTAAAAACACCAGGGAGGGGCAATTAGACCCCTTTTTCAATTTTCAAAATTTTTCATTCATACCAGAAAATTTTTATGTTATCCTTTTCTTGAAATTTCATAATTACTTAAGAACAAAATTCTTTTTTGGAAATTTTTGGTTAATTCCACTGGCGGTAGAGGGCAGTAAGTGACTGGTCGCCGTCCAATACCATACATTCAAGTAGAAGAAATCGCCATTTTTAATTGTGCTATCGCTCGCCATGGAAGACTTTACATATGCCGAAAAAGCTGACATGCATTTCATGTATGGTCATTGAAATGGCAACGCCAGAGCTGGCCTACGAATGCATCAGGAGCAGTTTGCTCGCAGAAGAATGCCTGATCATAGAATATCTCAGCGCTTACACGGTCATCTTTATGAAACAGGTTCTTTCCACGTCACCAGACAGGACACTGGGCAAGAAAGCGCTGTACGCAGTGCAAGCCTGGAAGAAATTATTTTGAATTTTATGAGTGAAAAGCCCGAATCAAGTGCAAGAGCTGTTGCACAGAATTTAGGTTTGAGTCATCCGACCGTTTGGAGAGTGTTAAATGAAAATCGATTTCATCCCTTACGTTTGCACCTTGTACAAACTTTGAATCCAGAAGACTATCTTCTGCGGTTGAACTTTTTTCCAGTGGGTTTTGCAGCGACATGCATTGCAGCCAAACTTTACTGCTCATATTCTATTTACAGATGAGGCTGTATTTACACGCGAAAGTGTATTTAATGCACACAATTTCCATCTTTGAGCAACCAATAATCCACATGCAACGCGGCCACAAGCTTATCAAGAACAATTTTCTGTGAATTTGTGGGCGGGTATTGTTAATAATTATTTGAGTGGCCCATACCAACTACCAAAGAGGCTGGATGGTCACTGTTACCTTATTTTTTTTGCAACAGATTTTACCAGAACTGCTGCAAGATGTTCCGATCACCATTCGTAATTAGATGTGGTTTCAACATGATGGAGGGCCCGCGCACTTAACCACTGATGTGCGCAGTTACCTGAATGCCACATTTGGGAGGCGATAGATTGGGCGTGATGGATCAGTTTCTTAGCCACCGTGGTCTCCCGATTTATTGAGCCTTGATTTCTTTTTATGGGGACATCTGAAGAGTCTTGTTTATGAGACTCCAGCTGACTCAGACGAAAATCTAGTATCTTCCATATCCGAAGCTGCTGCACGTGTGCGGGAAATGCCTGACATCTTTCGACGTGTACGCCAATCGTTCAACCAACGCTGCGAAGCATGACTCAATTTTGAACATTTATTGTAATATTATTGTATGCATTCTTATTTACTTGTAAACTACATTGTAAATAAACATTTTATCTTTTTTATTCATTTTTTTATTTTTTATTCGTTCGTTTGATAAGTTTGCCAGTTTTGCGCTATTTTTTAATTCAAAAATTTCAATTTCATACCAAAAATTTTGAAAGAAGAATTTTATTCTTAAGTAATTATGAAATGTCAAGAAAAGGATTGCATAAAAATTTTCTGTCATGAATGAGAAATTTTGAAAATTAAAAAAGGGGCCTAATTGCCCCCCTGGTGTTTTTACCTTAATGCATCACTCTGTCCCATACATTCCTATACAATAAATGATAGTTATTGTGTACTCTACCTACCCTTAAAGTTTGTACCATGAGTTTAGAAACACCTTGTATATATATTAAATATTCTCAACAAATGTACGCAAAATAAAGATATTTCATGTTAATACGAAACCTTTTTCACCTTATTGATTACTTAAATTACAAACGCTTCCTAAATACTCAACACATTCAAATACGACCAATATTTCGAAAAATCAAAATATTAAATACAATGCTATTTTTTTCATTATTTAAAGATGATGTAAGAATGAAAGTCTTTTGAAATTTTTATGTTTCTACAACGCGCAATGTGTAAAAGCATAGCGACAAACAATTTATTTGAAAACTGTTGTGAAATCTAAAATTATCAGTAATTTTAAAATCTTAAAACATGATTTAACCTTAATGGAGCTAAATTAAATACTTCTTGATAGTTATTTTCTGATCAAGGGCAAAATGTATTTTAATTTTTTTTTAATCTCGGTAGGAAAATCAGTAAGAAAATTAAAACACTAAAGCAATATATAAATAAATACCGCTACGGGAAACTACTTGAAAATACTAAAGCAGCAGATAAATAAATAACGCTACAAGAAAAAATTACTGAATATAAAGATAGAGTAAATTCCTAAAAAGCTACCCTTTGTTCGCAAATAACTTTTCTGAAAGCTAAAGGGCATTGACATTCAGATGTGACCAGTTGAAATTTGTTTTAAAGGGTTCCATGTTCTGAGGGCTTTTTATGTTCGAGCTACTTGTGTTCATTTTTATAAAAACTTTCAAATTTTTTTCTCTTTAACCAAGATGACTTTTTTATAACGGTAGTATAATGCGAGTGAATGTATAGATTCTTGTAGACAATATGGAAAGTTATCTGGTCCTTTAATAATGAAGTTCACTCCAAGTATAATACAAGTTAAAAAAAAATATATTTATCGAAAACAAGTACTATTTTAGGTGATTCAAATTACTTATATTTTTGGTATATTAGTTAAAAGCCAATATTGAATCAATATTGCATTCTCTCTTTATATATGGGAAATATTTAAAATTTAATACCAATGTCTAAATTTGTAGCAGACATTTTTAGTTATTATCGCTGTTTCATTAGCTACAAAATTGTCACAGCTTAAAATAAATAATAGCGAAATTTTGTAAATATGTGTATATCTTATGGAATACATAAATATGACAAAAAAATACTTGTTCACAAGGCCTATTATTTATTTAAAAATGACTGAAATCTTCATATCATTAGATATTAAATATAATGTTTACGTAGAATTTAACTGGAACCAAATTTAATGCCACTCGCAATTTAAAATGGAAATCCAGTCTTGGAATTAACAAATGCATATTACAATTAACAGTACACAATAAAAATTTCTAAAATATTTCGCTATGTAAAAGAAACATTTATGATATTTAAGAATATCCTTTTCAGTTAATCATTATTCTGGAAACACTATCCTTATGTTCAGAAAACATTAAAAGAAGTACCAATTTAAAACCCCACAAGATATACGTTTCCGAAAACTACGGAAAAGTCTCTGAAATTTTTGGGCAGTACACGGTTTATATATTTTGGAAATATTCTCGTGTAATTTTCAGAAAAATATAATTTTCTGTGATTTTTATTTGACTACCCCCCAGGGTTCTCGCTGGTTTTTGAACAACATTAGTGATTTTGCGAATAAGAAATAAAAAACAGTAGTCAAATGAAAAAAAAAAAGCTAGCAAAATAAATTCGGCGTGAAACATTCAAAAATCTATCGTTAACCCCTTATTTTATCCTTTTTATAAATATGTTCTAAAATAACCCAATATTTTTTAATTGCTTATAAAATAGAAATTCGACTATCCGCTATAGAAACTATTAAAAATAAATACATTCTAAAGGTCTCCTAAATGTGTAAATGTTTCAGACATTCTTTCAGCAGCCTATATAAAAAATAAAAACAGCTATCTTTGATTTACCGTTGAGAAAATATACATTAAAATTTGAGATTTCGGCTGTAACCGATAGTAAAAATTGACCAGTCAATGATAATTGCATAAAACTAATAAATAGTATGGTAAATGGCTAATTTCAATCCTGCATTCCAGCAAAACCTTTCTCTATTTGGCGATTGAAGGGAGTAATTTTGTTTGAGTTTTTACCAGCGCGACGCCCGGCAAATAGATAAGAATCTCTACTGTAATGACACACACACAGAAAAAACAGCAGAAATTGAGAACTTGCAATTTGGCGAGTTTGATTGTTCGTTTACTCGCCAAATGAAGCATTTTGTCGCGATTTGGCGCAATGGGAAGGGGAAGCAAAAACCCTGCTACTCCCCAACTGATTAACCCTCTAGCGCATACTGTTGCCAATTGGCAACATATTAAAGTTTCCCTCTTTATTGTTTATTTACCGCTCTCTCTTGACAACTTTATGCTTTACGTATTCATGTTGGTCATAGGTTTAGGTTTAGTACATAAAAAGTATCATAGTTGGCATTAGTTGTTTATAAATTAGAAATAAAAAGCAACTTTTGATACCTTCCATTTTCTTAGTCATAGTTGGATTTCTAACTCATATAAAAAATATTTAACATGCAAAATTTCATTTGAAAAAAATATTTCTGAAAAGAATATACTTTTAAATGTTATTTTAAATACTTTACAGTAATGTTTATTGGAACAAAAATTGCATGCACATGAATATACATTTGTTGCCATTTGGCAACACCATGAATTGAGTTCCGCTTTTGTAAACATTTTGAGCATTGTTTGTTTCACAACTGGTTCGCATGATATTTAATTTTTGTTCACTTTTATCACCATATGTCACCCTAACTCGATAAACGACTCCTATTAAATACAAAATCTTCTTAGTTTATTATAAAACCAGGGCCTGGCTAATGCAGAAGCATGCTGTGCGGGCAGCTGCCCCGGGACTCCCGATTTGAGGGTCCCCGCTAATGGCAGATATAGGTATTTTGTTAAATGGGAGCCGATAAAAAGTGGCCAAAATGTTTCTTTTTCAGATTTAAAGAGGCTCTATTCTCCTTCCCTTGTGCTTCCGTGCACATGCCCCCCTAAAGATGCCAGTTACATCATCAAAAAAACAATGATTAAAATTTTATAGCAACAACTTCATTGCCCGTATATTTATGGAGTATATTTTATTAGCCTATGATTTTTTCCTTGTATTTTGCATGTGATATTACACTTTATACGCCCATTTTGGTTTTTAAATTTTAAATGATTTCAATTGGTTTAAAATACAGGATAAATATGGCTGCTTTTCCGCATTTTATTATGTATTTATTTAATATTATTTTTTACAATACTTCTATTGTGTTCTGTATCAGTACAGCCTATCTTCTTATTCATTTATAAATTAAAAATGATTATATTGTAGCATCTAACTTCTTATGTTCATTTAATATCTTAGAATTTGTAACTTGTACCATTATTTTTTTGTTGATGGATAACAATTAATGCATAGCATTATTAGATGCCGTCTTTATTTAGAATTTTGGTTACTATTGTTATATGACTGGTAAGTTAAATTTTGATTTAAAATTATTATATATATAGTATATGTATATATATACGTATATGCATACATATATATATATATATATATAATTTTATTATCTAAGTGTATGTAAAGTATTATATGCATTTAAAATCTTATAATTTACAAAAAAAAAACAGCACAGTGTTGCTAGTTGGCAAAGTTCAAGAAAATTTTTTGGGGTTAATGCATTGTGTTGCCACTTGGCAACTGTTTAAAAAACTTCAAAATACTAAAAAATATAAGAGTGAAAATTTTTTCAATATTTTTCCCGTAATTTATGGCTGTCAAGGAAGCAAATATATATATTTTTTATAAAAAATAAAAAATCATGCATTAGAGGGTTAAAGGGACACTGGACTTTTAAATTTTCAAAAAATCAGTTTTCAGCTTTTGATTTATTCTGAATCTTTTAAAATTTCTCAACATTATGCAAAACATTCCATTCAAAAATCTGCAATACTAAAAATCAAAATATTAAAAAATATAAGAGTGAAAATTTTTTCAATATTTTTCCCGTAATTTATGGCTGTCAAGGAAGCAAATATATATTTTTTTTATAAAAAATAAAAAATCATGCATTAGAGTGTTAAGGCGACACTGGACTTTTAAATTTTCAAAAAATCAGTTTTCAGCTTTTGATTTATTCTGAATCTTTTAAAATTTCTCAACATTATGCAAAACATTCCATTCAAAAATCTGCAATACTAAAAATCAAAATATTAAAAAATATAAGAGTGAAAATTTTTTCAATATTTTTCCCGTAATTTATGGCTGTCAAGGAAGCAAATATATATTTTTTTTATAAAAAATAAAAAATCATGCATTAGAGTGTTAAGGCGACACTGGACTTTTAAATTTTCAAAAAATCAGTTTTCAGCTTTTGATTTATTCTGAATCTTTTAAAAATTCTCAACATTATGCAAAAAATTCCATTCAAAAATCTGCAATATTTCTTGAGTTATAATCATTTATAGATGGTGAGTATAATTGAAGGTCCGTAGATATTGAAATTTTAAAATGCGATTTCTCAGATTTGTAAATTTGGAGTTTGTGCGCACTGTTACTTTGATACTATGTAAGCTACAGCTTTGAAAAAAAATAACAAAATATGCTTTTCTTTATAGTCTACGTGCTAAAACAAAAAAAAAAAATCACATATTTTGGTTATTTATTTTTTGCAGTTGAAATTTTTGTATTTTTTTCTTATTTTGTGCTAAAATTCAATTTTAACCCCCGAATTCTCACTCCCGTGATATTCACGGGCTGTGTCTGTTATTCAGATTGTCTCATTCCCGCCAGTTTTATAAAATAGTTTAATTGGATTTATTATGGTATCATTTTACCTGTCATTAAATAAGGTGAATATTTCCATTCAAAAAAGTGGTAGCAATGAGCCATTTGAATTTTTAAACCGTAATTTAATGCAACCGTTAAGGGGTTAAACAAACCTTTTTGTGCATATTTTGGTTTTAATTTAGAATTACATGTGATATGATTCTATTTTGTTGAAAAAAAAAAAAAAAAAAAATGTTTTCCATATGCATAACTTAAAGTTTTACCATGCGCGCAGCAGTTAATGATTTTAATTCATGTATTAGTGAAATGAATTTTTTAAATTTAAACTTTAAATATTAATTTTGCATGTACAACATTTATTTTTCTGGATAATATAGTTAGGAATATATACTGCAGGCAGGAAGAAAAAAAGAGATTTTAATTGCATATTATTTGTGTTTTGGTTGTGCAAAAGGCTATGTTTTTAATCCTTTCTACAAACTCAAAATTTCTCTTCCCCCTTAATAAAGATATTAAAAGTTTGTCAAGTAAAAGATGACATTCAGCATTTGTAAATACTCTCTTACCTCAAAATTGGTCAGAAAATCGATTTAAAAAATACTAAATGAAATCCTGTTTAATTGTGAGTATTTTGACACATTATATTTACCCATACGGCAATTATATCTCGAGATATTGTAAATTTTGTTAATACACTCAACGCAATTACCAGCACAAATTAAAACTTTAAATGCCTTTTATTCAATGGTCATATTTTTGTGAGAATCCTGTGTTCATAATTTGCCAGACACAAATTTATTTGCAAAGTTAATTCCAGACGGGTTTAAATATGGCAACGAAAGTGCCTGTTTCAAGAAATGGCATCTTTTGTACTGATTTGGCTTTATTTAATGACAGTCAACCCTTAATTGTTATCATATATATATATATATATAGTGTATGTCGAAAAAAAATTAATTTTGTGTAATTAATGTAAATTTATGTAATTGTAATTTTTAAACTATAAAACACTCTTGAAACAGACACTTTCGTTGCCATATTTAAAGCCGTATGGCATTAACATTGCAACCAAATTTGTGTCTGAAAAATTAATCATAGGTTGCCTGTTAACCAAAGTGTAATATGTTACCTATAAATGTTGATCTGACAGGGTCATAGCGACATTGTTAACGTCTGGTAATAATGGATTAATATCACAAATAGTTAGTAGAAATAGATGTTATAAACAAAAAATCATGCTAAAAGGACGTAATTTTGAAGTTTTTTGACCTGCATAATCCCTTCTCCCGCAAGTAAACGCAAGATCTCCCGACGGCCAGACCGCCCGCAAACGTACTACGCCATAAAACGGAAGAACATATAGAAAAATGAGCCTTGATAAAATGACGTAATTTTGAAGTTTTTGACCTGCATAACCCCTTTTCTCTAAGGTAAACGCAACGTCTCCTGACTGCCAGACCGCCCGCAAACGTACTACACCATAAATCGGAAGAACATATAGAAAAATGAGTATTGATAAAATGACGTAATTTTGAAGTTTTTTGACCTGCATAATCCCTTCTCCCGCAAGTAAACGCAAGGTCTCCCGACTGCCAGACCGCCCGCAAACGTACTACGCCATAAAATGGAAGAACATATAGAAAAATGAGCCTTGATAAAATGATGTAATTTTGAAGTTTTTTGACATGCATAACCCCTCTTCCCGCGGGTAAACGCAACATCTCCTGACTGCCAGACTGCCCGCAAACGTACTACACCATAAATCGGATAAACTTATTGAAAAAATGATACTTGATAAAATGACGTGTTTTTTAACGTTGCTCTTAGACTGTTATTCTATCAACGATAATTTTCAGACTTTTCAAACTATGTGTTTGAGACTTTCACAAAAGTTGCTCTATACATTTATCTAGCACATTTTGCAAATTATATTTTGATTGCATTTGGGCGCACGCAATGAAACATTATTTAGTAAACCTGCTCATTTTTCATGCAATTTTTATTAATTTTTAATTCTGATTGCAGGGTATTGTGTACAATGCTGTTTTTCATATTTTCTGAAAAGAACCTTTTTTATAATAAGATCAATACAAATTATAAGCTAAAATCTTGACAAAATTTGGACTGTTTTTACAAAAGCTTTAATTTCTCTACGAGTATACATGTTATTCTCATAAAAATGAACACAGTACATTACAATAAGTCACTTAATCATAATCTACAGTTTGAACGCTTTGCTACATTAGTTTTTACAGGGTTATCCAAAAGATATTCGTTCATTTTGAATTTGTTGACGGTCCCGTATGGGGTTACGGGAAAGAATCTTCACGGAAATATATGACCTGTTCTATATGGTTTACACAACTGGAGTTTCAGGATAATGCCTCATGCATTTTTATAGATATTTAAGAAAACGTCTTAAATCGTAAGTGACCGGTCATCTTTAGCAATATAGTGCATGTCACTTCTATAATAGATGCGACCAAAAAATTCAGAATTACATTCGACTCTGCGTCAGATGGAATTTGAGTTGAAAACTGTTTCTTAATCACTCTTTCATATACATCATATATTTAGAATATATTTTAAGTAAAAGAAACAAAGAATTGTCTATTTGAATTTTCATTTTACATAGAAAATGCTATTCTCAGAAGAAACAATTGTCTGTTTTCTATCTCGTAAAACACAGGGTAAAAGTGAATTATCACTGCATTATCTTTTTGGTTCTCAATAAAGTATGAGTGAAATAAGATATCCAAGTTATGTTTTTGAACATATAACAGCAACATACATTTGCAAGGAATGTTTTTTTAAGCAAAGACATATTTCTATTTTATTTCTAATTTAGTCTGAAAAAAAACGAATTCCCAGACAAGTGGATTGTTTTTGGAAGTACTGCAGTTTGGCCTATAATAGCCTGTACAACACCAGATGTCAGGCTGATTTTATATGAAGTTATATATTTTTCGAATTTTTTTCTCTACGTCATATATCAAAGGCCACGTGTACTGTATTTTCGTAGCTAAATGTTAATTATTTGGAAATAAGCATCGCAGTTCAATTATCAACATTCTTACAGTTATGTGTGCATGGATGAAACCTGACTGTCGTATAGTTTAAAACACGTTCACGCGCGCCGGTGCAGTGGGTCACACTCCACTGTCTCAGAGTTGCCAAGTCTCCGGCTTTTTGCACACCATTGTTATTTTAGAGAAAATGTTATTCGTTTAAATCGCCCAAATGTTCTAATTAAATAAAACAACATATTCTGTATTAAAATACTGGTATCCAAAAATCCGGAAACTTGTCAGCTCTGAGACAGCCGACTATGACCCACCGCGCCGGCGTGAACGTGTTAAAAATATCTCTTCCACATTGTTACTATTAAAACCTCATGTTCTGCTGATACATGTGAAAGCAACATAATTTGTCTATGGCAAGTCTTTCAGAATTTATTGAATATTAAACTTGTAAAGGTAACTCGCATTCATTCTAGAATAAAACCCTGCTCTGATCCCTTAAATCCTACTCTGGTCTCTTAGAAGCTTACTCTGGCTATGTAGCGGCGTTTACAAGCTAAGGTTGAATTAATGGAAGCGGTCTTTACAAATTGTTTCTTTGCAGTTCAATCTTTTAAAAATATTCTGTTTTATAGAATATTTGAGGACGATATCTAGCGTGATGCATTTGAACTTCTTCGATTGGTTAAACAGTTTTATTCTGAGGATGCACTGTCAAGAAAATAAAATCAGTGAATTGAACGAATGTTTTCGTTTATTATTTTTAATTAAATCGTAACAATTTACGCTTTGTTTTGCTATATCTCCACCAAAATACAGAAAATTCCCCACTCTAAGGTAAAAGTTATCTGAAATCCTCCTATCTTAATCTTCATTTCTGTCAACTCACAGGTATACCTGGCAACGCTGTTGCTTAGTATATTTTCGTACTACAATCTGAATATTTTACGTATGCCCCTTGTTCCTGAAAACGCGAAAAATTCTTTAACTTAAAATTCTCTGATATTCTGGAGTGAAAAAAGAGGGAAATTTCTTCAAATATTGGAGAGTTGTACAAAACCGAGTAGGCAGGTACAGACCGGTAGCGCTACTACTACAGTAGAACGTTTTTCTATCGGCCAACACGAGGCCAATACGCTCGTCGAACGTCATAACGTCACTTGTAGCTGAACGAAGCCCTACTGTGTGCGGTTATTTTTTGTGTGAAGGATTTTGTTTGAATTACTCTTAAACATTTTTTCGTTTGATTCTACGTTTTACGCGTATATTAACTGTTTATCAGCATATTAAATATTGGTAGCTACTATTTCAAATTATTTGCTTTCCTGCTAGTATTTTGACTGTTTTATTGATATTTTACTATAGGACTGAGAGTAATGTTGCCATGTTTTTAAATCTGTGTCAAGTTGGCGTAAAACCGGGTACTTAAGAATGGGTGAAAACCGGATATCCCCGTCTTTGTCTTACTCATGGAAGGATTTTTTTTTAAAGTTAGTTAATAAATTAGCATGAGGCTGTAAATTCAATTTAATGCTTCTAAGTACTGTTAATCACTTGTTATGTTATTCATGGCACCTCTAAACTCAGGCTACAAATAAGAGTTAAGGAAATGGTCACTTTCTAATCCTGGGCGATCTGTAAGAATTTAAATTGGAAAATTATTCAAAGCTGCGTTTATCAGAGTAGCAGTTGCAATTCTTACAATCAGACTGTTTAAGAAAGCAGGGATTTCCCTCTACACAACGATGTTCTTCCAGGCCAACTTTTTCTCCTTCGGAAATACAAAGAAACACATAAAACTAGTATTTTAACACAATAAAGTTATCATACGAATTGAATATTTCCAACTGAGCGGAAAAAAGAGCATTAGCCCTGCAAGCAAAGGATCTGGGTTCGATTCCCGGCCTGGTCATTTTTTCGCTCAGTTGGAAATATTCAAACACATAAATGTCAGTGATAGCACACCTTGGTCTACGCAGGGGAATACCTGCAGCAATAAATATTTCTAATACATCACAGAATAATGGAGCTTATCCTTCCACATCTAAAAGTCTTGACATCACACATTCAGCAGTTGACAATATATAATCTTTTCCATCGACATCTCAGATTGTGTAACCCAGCAATCTGCATTTCCAATTTCGCCTAAAATGTTATTACCCCTCCACAGGAACACTTTAGGATTGTGAAAAGAGCTGGCAAAAGAAGGAGAAAACTGTAATTTTGACTTATTCGCCCTATAAATTAGAACTGGAAACAGATATTATGGAGAAAAAAGCCAAACAGCGTACTAAACGAAATTCATAACGGAGATTCATAAAAAGAGAAAGGCAATGAAGAATCAACAAAAAAAGAAACCAAAAAAGGTTGAGGAGAAATACTCAGAAGATGAAGAAGATAATGAAGCGTGAATGTTTTGCCATGAACTTTACTCCAATTCAAAATCCAAAAAAGGTTAGATACAATGTTTGAAATGCCACAGATGGGCACATGAAGCATGTAGTATAAAGAAGAATATGATAACAAACTCACTTTTGATTTTAGCGGTAAAAATAACTCTAAGACTTCCAGTGTAAAATAGGAAGGCATGTACAATGTAGAAAATTTGCCACAGATTTATTTTTGACACATGGAAGAACACATGTGCAATTTCGTTATGTTAAAAATAATGTATTCCTTTATTACATTAAAGGAGAATTTTTTTGACAAAAATGACTTTTACAGGAGTTTTAAATGTACACACGGTTTTACCCTACCAGTGGGGTAAAACCGGATGTTTGCATATGTATGAAAAAAGCTAATTTTTATATAATCAATTATATTTTTCATCAAAAAGAATATATTTTATTATAGCCAAATATTCATTTTATTTTAAAATGTACTTCAAAGTTTGTTTTCCCATTTGATTGCATTTGAGAACAACAAACAGTTATGGTACCCGATTTCGCCCTAGTAGAAAAATCTCTTTCAATCGCAGTGTGTTCCGGAAAATAGCTGCATTTCTTGTTACGCTTTTCAATGTGCTTCATTTTTCTTTCTTTTTTTTTTTTTTTTAGTGGGCACTTTCAATCTCGAAACAAAATTCTTTAGTTGTGTCCGAAATTTAAAATACAGTATGAACAACAGAATCATTTAGAATTTTTGAAGTGGAAACGATAAATTCGTAAAAAAGGTCTACATTATATGAGTTTTAATTTTTTAAATATCCGGGTCAGGATTTGAACCAGGGTCCTCTTGGACAAATCTTGAGGGCGTAATTCAGCCAGCAAAACTCAATTACACCCTCAAGATTCGTACAGAATATTTCATTTGCAGTGTTGCCAGATGGGCTACAATTTTTAAATTAAGTTTCTTGATTGGCACCACTTTTTTGAAATGGTAAAATACGCCTTATTTAATGACATATTAATTAAGGCGAAAACAAATGTAATTTTACCGTTTCAAAAGAGTGGTGCCAATCAAGAAATCTGAATTAAAAAAAAGTAGCCTACTGGCAACACTGTTCAGTTGGAGGAGCATTGACAGCTTCAGACAAGATATCCCTGGTTCGAATCCTGGCACGGACATTTTTCGTCCATTTGGAAAATTAAAATTCATACTATTTATTTATCGATTAGAATAATTGTTTTAAAATTATTATAACGTCTACATTACTAAAATACATTTGAATACTGAAAATCAAACAAAAATATCTCTTGATAATAACAATCGTCTATTGTACATTGCTACTTGAAATGTTTGTTTAAATTTCATGGAGTCAACATAGCATTTCCACAAGCAAATTGAAAAGAATGCAATAATACAACAGTCTTTTCTTTCAAATTATTTGTAAGTATAACATATTTTGAAATAAAATAAAACTGTTCTTTTAATTACACTTTATTTTGTAACTCAGTTTTTAATACAACTGGATAACAACAAGAACTTCGTGATACTTTTCGAATTCGTGAATCTCTAAAAGTACATTTTTGTATTTGATGAGTTTGATTTTACATCAGACGAGTAATAAATTCTAACAACTAAAATAATCCTACTTTTCTTTTAAGAAATACACGAGTTCACAAACGGACCATTTTCTTCACCGAAAAACATCACTAGAAATTGATTTTAGTTCCATTTACTTCTATATATTGGTTCCGGAGTTAGTTCTTTTAGGCTGTTTGTCTTTGTCTACAGTCAATAGCAATATCCTCTCGTAAAGGTATTTTGAAGGCAATTGCAATGTTTTATCTGATCCCCCATTTTATTTTTTAAGAAAAATGTTTAGTTTTTCTTTAACCTTTGCCCTACCGGCTTCATAGTTTAAAAACGATTGTTTAAATTTAGAATTTGTAGTTACTTTAATAAGTATAAATTTTAAAAATATAGCACTAGACGAAAGGTTTAATGTATATGGAAAAATTTAATATAAAAACTTTACATTTTAAACCAGGTTATTACAACACAATTGATATGGCAGAATTTTATTATTTAATAATTTCATTCGGTGGTAAAGGAAAACAAATAATAAGAAAAAATTTCCTTAAAATCTCATTTAAATCTATCTACCGAACCTACTTTCATTCATTTTATTCACTTTGATTCAATGAATTAATTTATCTATCTGACATCTATCTCACAATCTGTCTTTAAATTTTCGAGTCTTTCATATTATTTAAATATACGCTTTTTACTCCTTCTTCCTATCAATTTTTCATCTTGTGTTATGTTCTAATTACTAATAAATAGATTTTCTGCATTCGATCTGATCTTATCTCGATCTCTTGTATCTAATATTCACTGAGCAATTTAGTACTACTGAGGTGCCCAAATTGTGCGTATAGTTTGAATATTTTATATTTTTCAACTGTACTTGCGTATAAAAAATGAAAAGTTTAATCGAAAAATGTTATCATTTAAATAAAAAATTAATGCTGAATTCAAAGGAAAGCAAGGAAATTAACTTAGCTTTAACACGAAATGTGCTATATAAAATTTTCTCCTAATAAGAAATTTTATACTTTTTCCACAATTTATGTTACAAATATATTTACATTTCTAAAAATATATTTAATATTATATTATATACAGTAAATTTCACATTATAGATTTATAATTTAAAAGACAATTTATGCTGAAAACAAAATTAAATCAGCAGCATTAACATACGTTTAATAAGAAAATTGCTATCTTAAATTTGATCTTAAAATGAAATTTCAAAACTTGTTTACAATATTGTTGTAAACTGTATTAAATTTATAATATTTTTAATTAGAATTATTTTTAAAGAAAATCATATGCATAATTCTGTGTACTTAAAAAAAGAATGTTAACTTGAGGCACAATTCACATAGCGACATCATCTGAGTTCTAAAGGTGTCTATAGCGATGATAGACTCAAAATTTTCCGAAAATCTAGTAAACTCATTGTAGATTAACTTGAAATCCTATGTAGTCTCCAAGAGTTTACTTTCGCTACGTCTAGAAAATTTACAAAAAAGGGTCACCACCACTTTTTACCTTTTACTTTAGTACGATACTTTGCAACAAAATTAGCTAATAAATCCACTCACACGCGTTGATTATATCTTGATATCATTTGGGGTTGCGAAACATTTATGTTTTCGTTGTCTGTAGCGATTATAGACTCAAAGCTTCCCGAAAATCTAGTAAACTCATTATAGATTAACTTGAAATCCTAAGTAGTCTCGAAAACATTTCGAGTTTACTGGAGACTCTACAACATCCTAATGGATCAATCAAGTTATCACTGAATTATCATTCCAACGAGCAATTGTTACTTCTCACTCCTGAGCAATTTCTGTACGTCTCAGTAAATTATGAAACTTTTGTAGTCTTTTTTTTATATTTTTCGGCTTTCAAAACTGTACAGTTGGGAATACGGTCCCATCGTATAGTTCCTGTTGCACAGAAAGATTTTTATGTAAGAGCAATCATCAATTTATAGGATGTAAAGAAATTGTAAAAGAAAACTGTATGATTTATAGGATACCAAAGTGTTTCCAACAGTTTCAATGTTATTGACTGATCCCATATCATTTGGAGGCTTGGTGACTTACCAGTGAAAGCAGCAAACTGGATAAAGTAACCCTGGGGTGAAGTTGGGCACCACTATTTACATCCAAATTGAACGGACTTACCCTTCATAAAACTTTTTGCTAAGTGAGTCTATAGTATGGAATCATTTGCTCGTCGATTGACAGAAAATGGGAAATAGCCCCATTCTGCATGAATATATTATTTAGTATGTCCAAATAAGGTCTAATTTTCGATAATTTACCAGAAGTATCCAATTTTGTGTTGTCAGACAAAGGAAGGTTTTCTTTTAATTGAGGCACGAGATGAGGATTCTCTTACTAACGGAATATTTCCGTCTTCTGATACAGTCCAATACAAATGTTTTTGAGAAAGGCTGAAAATAATAAATATCTCAAAAATACGAATAAAAAATATAAAAAAAAATTCAAAGGATTTAATCCATGCAATTTTATTTTCAAACAGTCTAATTTTTCATCTTCTAAATTGATTTGAACGTTAGAATATTTTGGTTTGTTTTTCTCCGGTTTCGGTGTTTTCTGATGCCATTTTGCTTCGTATTTGAAAAGCCTATATTTCTTCTGACCTTTGGATCATTATGTTACAGAAAATTATTATGGAATTGTGAATCAAGAGTAATTAAGATTTCCTGAAAATAGTGAAGCTTCAACTGTAACTGATTTTGCAGTGGCTCAATACCGCCGGGGCAAAATACCACCAATAAATTTGAATAGAAATCCATTCCTTTTTTAAACGCGTTATTAATGCAGAATTTTAGTCATAATTATGGCCAAAAGCAGATATTCATTTTTACTGGTAAAAGTTGACTTCGGTGGTAGTCAGGCCTGCGTTTTCGCCATACTTTAACAACCTAAACAAGCTACTGCCATCGTCAATGAAAGCGATTACAATATCTGGGCTAACTTCCCTCCGTAAAAACGAATCAAAATTTTTACCATATTCATGAGAAAAATTTTGCTGAATAAGCTGCTAAAATAAGACGAATTTTCCTGTTCAAAATTTACTGGTGGAAGTTTGCTCGGGCAGTAATCGGAAAATTTGTTCCGATGTTACAAAATCAGCCGTCATCTTGTGACAATCTCCTTAGTTACTTCACTCGCTAATGGTTAACTCTACACTATATGTCTGCTCGTCTATATTAATAACTCCATTAAAATTACAGTTTTCTATGTCTCATAATTTATCATCGTGTACTTCTAATTAAACTGACACATCGTCAGAAATACCTGGATCACGAAACGAATGATCTTCATTTACGGCTTCCTCATCCGTGAGAACATCCATCTTTGGAGCTATTGTGACAATATGAATTTCCTTTCCACATTCATCTCCCTTGCTAGACAAATCAGAATCATGCAGCAGAAATTCTACAGAAATCTGAAGAAACTTTGAAGATTTAGTTTACCTTAAAAATATCTGTAGAATTTTTTAAGATATTCTTAAAAATATCTGCAGAATGGGCCAATTACCTACAGATTTTCTACAGATTTTTGGGCCAATTACCTACAGATTTTCTACAGATTTTTTTTAGTGGGGAATCTCCTTAGTTACTTCACTCGCTAATGGTTAACTCTACACTATATGTCTGCTCGTCTATATTAATAACTCCATTAAAATTACAGTTTTCTATGTCTCATAATTTATCATCGTGTACTTCTAATTAAACTGACACATCGTCAGAAATACCTGGATCACGAAACGAATGATCTTCATTTACGGCTTCCTCATCCGTGACAACATCCATCTTTGGAGCTATTGTGACAATATGAATTTCCTTTCCACATTCATCTCCCTTACTAGACAAATCAGAATCATGCAGCTCGTTAAATACTTCCAGGTCGTCAGATAGCTATCAAACATCGCTTTCGAGTTATATTAACCCTTTAAGCGTCCTGCATAATTTTTCATGTATGTTTAATAATTCAAAAAATAATAGCTTTAACCTTCCTACCCTGAATGGGTCTAATCGACCCATTTCTATAATTCGTTTCATTCAATTCAAACCAGGAATTTCTTTATAAAAGTAGAATAAATAAAAATCGCAACAGTTAAGTAAAGTAAATATCTTAAATAGTTTTAAATTAAAATTCTAGTGCGAAATATTTTTATGAAGTTTGAGTAAAATTTCAACAGGGTAGGAAGGTTAAAAAGTATTTGTATGATGATCTGTTTTTGATTACCTTACATATTTATCTTATGCACTGCACAAAAATAACATTAATATGAATATTGTGGTAAATCAGCTCTTAAATTCAAAGGTTATGTGACGGAAAAACATGGTTAGGAAGCTTAAAGGGTTAAAGTCATCTATTAAGGGGACCTTCTACAATAGGAAACAAAAGAAGCCCTTTTTTAAGATTTTTTTTTTTTTTTTTTTTTTTTTTTTCAAGAAAACTGCATGATGGATCTTTTTGAAATTTTAACAGTTTATTGTAATATCTTAAGGTATACACAAGAATTTTTTTATTAGATTTTGTTGATTCTACAGGTAATGGAGCTCCAGAAATCGCTGGATGCGTAATTATACTAGATTAATTTTAACACAATTATCTGTGATTTATTCTGTTGATCTGAACCAGATTTCAGACCAGATGCATAATCATTAAGGTTTGACAAATTGGGTAAGGTTATATATAAGGTTTGAGTAAGTGTATATATATATATATATATATATATATATATATATATGCCTTAAGATCTTTCAAATGCGTTACGGAAGATTAGAAATATGGAGCATATTAGCAAATTTTAATGTATTTCAATTACACACATAAAAATCTGCTCAAAACTGTACAGCAATTCAATACTTTTTACCCGACTGCCAAGAAGTGTTTCACGCGTATCTGGGTATGTGGATTTTTTTATACCCTCAAAACATCCCAACGGCAGGATGGATTTTCATGAATGAGGTCTCTATCGATTCGTCTTAAGCGTCCAATGGTTATAGGCTAGGTTTTGTTTTTTATAAATTCAAAATGGCAGTAGAGACGAAAAATTTTTTTACGCACACTATCGAGTGGCATATCATTGGATAGGTCTTTCAAAATGAAGACGATGTTTCATTGACTATTTTACAGTCAGAAACTCCGTTTAAATATAAGACAACTTGGAAGTTGTGTAGGTAGGATCTCTAGCTTTACTAAAACTCTAACTATCATAGCCATCTATAGGCCTCATCAAAACAGTGTTTATAGATAGGAACTAACAATTAAACACAACTTAAAAGTCACCAATGCAAGTAAATAAAACAATAAGTAATATAAAAAAATAGTTTCACATTGATGAGAAATAATTAATTAGTTCGCTTTTTACACAGTCGGGTTTTTTGATTTTTTAAAATTTATTAAGATAACTGTTCCTTGACGATACTTTTACGAGTATCTGATCATATTATTGGCCATATAATTGCCAGAATACAGTCAGATTACAATAATGTAACCGTGTTCTGTAAAAACGATTGAGTAATTGGACAGTTTACTGTAAATTTTTAATGGTGTGTATCAATTTTATTCTTCTGTATTTTATAAGAAAGTTTCATATTTAATTAAATAATCATATTTATGTATTTGAAAAAAAAATCAAATATATGTTTGGTGAACAAACATATGTTTGAGATTTTATATACTACATTGAAACAATTTTGAAACAAAAATCAATCATTGAGACAAAATATATATCCCAAATCTATGTTATAAAGGAAAGACACTTGTGAGAATAATGCCGAAGTCATAATGAAGGTGGCAATACCTGGCCGAAAACTTTTGTTTTTATTGCAATTGTTCTAATTTCTATACATCGCAAAATTTCAATCTTTACACAGTCAAATAGAAAATAAATGTTCTTTCAATTGCCATTTATTTCAAACTTTCCTAATCTCAATTTACTCATATTTTTTAATTAATTTTTCAGCATGACATTTTGTATATCAATAACGGTGGCAAGACCTGACCGTAAAGTTTCGTATTTACAGCAATTGTTTTGATTTTTAAACATCGCAAAATTTCAATTTTTACACCATCAAATTGGGAAGATGAGTTCTGTCAAATGCAATTTATTTAAAACTTTTCTAATCTCAATTTACTCATATTTTTTTTATTTTTGTAAATAATTTTCCATCATGATATTTTGTATATATTTCTGTATCGTGCTCAGCCACATTTCAAAAGATTAAGACATTTGAACTTGGAACACTATGAAGAGTCCATCACTTGTTTAAAGCTAATTTTCCAAAATGAAATAGAAACTTCAATGAAAAATTAAGTTATATAAATAAATCGCAAATTTAACAGACATGTAATCGCATTACGTGCTTTAACAACAGAAACAATCAGGAAAGAAAAGCATGTCTCAAGCACTGAAATCTTTGGTGATTTCTTCGGCTACTAAATATTATCATGCGGCCAATACGAATTCTTTGCTTTCATTAAATTTCAAATCTCAAATTACAATCATCATTTCAATGCGTAATTGATAAATTTTATATGAAAATGTTTTTTGGATACCCTAGTGAGTATCTGCAAATTATATTAAATGGAATAAAAAGCTATTTGCTTTCTTTAATTAAAAAAACTGGTTATCTCCTACTTTTTGTAGCCCAGAAAGTTTGGACTGAATCCCCTAGTTATATTAAAACAATAAAAAGATAAAAGATAAAAACAAAAAAAATCTGTAGGGAAGGCATAAAATGAAGACTTAATTACCCCACCTAAAGTGCATTTTCTAAAATGCATCAATAAAACTATTTCTTATTTATCTTTTTGTTGTTGTTGTTGTTTTTTAAGGAAAGAAAAACGCATTAGATAAAAAGAAAAGTACCCGGTTAAATTGATTGCAGAGGTGCCAAGTTCGCACTAATCTTCCGTAATGCGTGGATTAATTTAACCTAGTTTAACAACGTTTCGAACCAGAAAATTATTTGATGAATATTTATTTATTTAATTTCAGTTTTCTAAATGGAACTTACTTAATTTCATCTCTGAATAAAAATTCTGGTGCGAAATGTATTAAACCAGGGCTAAACCCACATATTACGGAGGATTAGTGGCAACTTGGCACCTCTGTGATTGCATTGAGCTCACAGGCTATTCAGACCAACTGTATAGTATACTCTTATTTGAAAAAATAATGTCCTTCGAAAAAAAATCGACAAAAAACATTTAACTAAATTAATAGTTATTAGCTCCACAATTTCCTCCCTTTATTCTTAACCAATCAACAGCCAAATCTAGTGCCCTATCAGAATAAACCGGTATACCAAATTTGAAGCAAATCGTATGATTCTGCATGAAAAACCCATTTATCTAAATTAAGGAGGGGGATTATCTCCGTCCCTCTCCTTTATACTCTACCAATGAACTTACAAGTCTAATAAGGGAAGCACCTTATCAGAATATACCAGTATACCAAATTTGAAGAAAATCATATAATTCTGCATGAAAAAAAACCATTTATCTAAATTAAGGGGTGATTAGCCTCAGTCATCCCCTTTATACTTAACCAATGATCCCCTCACACTAATCAGGGAATCTCCTTATCAGAAGGAACCTATATCGAATATTTGAAGCAAATCCGAAAATTCTGCATGAAAAATTCATTTATCTAAATTAAGGGGGATTTAGGCCCCCGTACCCCCGTTTATACTTAATCAATGAACCCGCAAAACTAATCAGGGAAGCGGATTATCAGATTGAAGCGGTATACAAAATTTGAAGCAAATCATATAATTCTGCATGAAAACCTATTTATCTAAGTTAAGGGGGAATTAGCCCCACTCCCTCCCCTTTATACTTAACCAATGAATGCCCAAAAATATAATGAGAGATGCGCCTTATCAGAATAAACCTATATCGAAAAATTGAAGCAAAATTGGAAAATTCTGCATAAAAAACACATTTATCTAAATAATGAAGTGTATTAGCCCCCGTTCCCTTTTTTATACTTAACCAATGAGCCCCCAAAACTTATTAGGGAAGCGCCTTATAAGAATGAACCTATTTACAAAATTTGAAGCAAATCGGATATTTCTATCAAGAGTTATCGCGCTACATACATCTATACCATACGTACAGAACCTGAGGACACATTAGCTCTCAGGCTTTGATAGTCTGTGAGCTAAAAGAGAGAGTGGAATAACACTATTGAAGTGATGTACTTAAAATCAATGATCCATCTCGTTTTCAAAATATACAAAATTTATATACCAAATTTCATTTTAGAAAAATTACAGGTAAATAAAACATTAACATAAACCGATCATGTAAATGAAAAACAAGCTTTCCTTACGTTCTGTACGCAGCCGTTATGATTTAAAGCCTTATATTCCTGTCGCACAAAATTCGAGTAATGTCTAGATTGAAAGTTCGTTTCCGTAAAACATACAAGCCTGAAACATGACAGAAAATTTCTGCTACCAGTTGTAAAACGTTACGACCGCCTTTTACGAGCAATCTTATAACCGTAAGCAAAACTTCTCTGTCGTAAAATGCAGTTTACAGAGGTAGCGGCGAAACTACGCCGATGCTGGAGGCAATCGTTTCTAAAATAATGTACGTGTTCTTCAGCGCTTAGAAAGCACTCGAATATGTCCTTAAAAACTCAAGACTCGTCGCTACTACGAGTCGTCAATTTTTTTTTTTTTTTTTTTTTTCTTTTGAGAGTGAGAGACGAATGTTAATATGATATTTTGAAGGATCGGTTTCATATCTTGGGAGAAATAAAATGCACGTTACTCCCTACTAGTTTAAGAACAGGTGAGAGATCATATTTTTTCTTATTATTTTCGATATTGCTGAAAAGCAAGATTCATATATTTGGTTATAGATTAGATAAATATAAATGTTTATTTATGATCTTTGAAATAAACAGCAAATTATGAATAACAAAATATAGTAACCGGGTATAACAGGGTATAATAACACCGAGCGTTTTAAAATAAATGTATCTACAATCTATTAAACCACGGTTGATTGAAACATGCTTTCAACAAGTAAAAAATACGTTTAAAAAATCAGAAACTCGACTGCGTAAAAAGTGAACTAATTAATTATTTCTCATCAATGTGAAACTATTTTTTACATTACTTACCTATTTATTTTATTTACTTTTATTGATGACTTTTAAGTAGTGTTTAATTGTTAGTTCCTATCTATAAACACTGTTTTGATTAGGCCTATAGATGTCTATGAAGGTTAGAGTTCCAGTAAAACTAGAGATCCTACCTACACAACTTCCAGGTTGTGTAACATTTAAACGGAGCTTCTGACTGTAAAATTGTCAATTTATAGTCAATCAACAGTAAATCAATAGACTTCATTTTGAAAGACCTATCCAATGACATGCCACTCTGTATGGTGCGTGAAATTTTTTTTCATTTCTACCGCCATTTTGAATTTATAAAAACAAAAGCAAGCCTGTAACCTTCGGACGGTTAAGACGAATCGAAAGAGACCTCATTCATTAAAATCCATCCAGTATAAAGAAATTCACATACCCAGATACGCGTGAAACACATAACCCTTCTTGGCATTCGGGTAATAAAAAAAGTATAGAAATCAAGGACAGATTTCTTATATGGCATTTCTTATAAAAGGCGCTGTATGCATATTGAAATAAGAAATTTAATTTTTTTTACATATATTTCTTAAACTAACTCTCGGTTCTTTAATCACTTTTTACTATAATATATTTATAAAAATGATCTCCTGCGTCCGAGAATGATATTAAATAACCCCTCTTTTACAACAAAACTTGCTGAGTATAAAAATTTCGAATTTCATAAAATTTCAATGTTTTCTAGCACAAAAAAACGGAAAAACGCTGAAGAGACCTACTACCGTTAGGCATTCCTGGATCCAGTCAAGAGTTATTTGAAAAACATACAGTGCTGTCCAAAACTGTGGACATTTTTAGGTAGCTCTCATTACAAAACGTAAAAAGCTACCTATTGCTGCCTTCCGAATGAAAACACTTCGTGAAATTTTGCTATCTTTTCGCCGATTATGACCTCCAGATCCCAAAACCATCCTGCCGTTGAAATGTTGACGTATATATATATATATATTTATATTTATATATATACTATTAGGTAGCTTTCTTTACAAAAAAGCTACCTATTGCAGCCGTTCGGAGGAAAGCGATTTCAAAAAATTTTGGTATATTTTCATCGATCATGACCCCCAGACCCCGAAACCACCCTCCGTTCAAAATTGATATATATATATATATATATATATATATATATATATATATATATATATATATATATATATATATATATATATATATATCTGACCTATGTCACACTGTAACTCCCGTAATTATGAACCGATTTCGATGTAATTCGGTGTGTACATAGTACATACCAATGTCTCGACCGAGTTCGTTGGCCAGCTTCATCCGCCGTTTTGTTTCAAAATGGCGGCCATTTAAAATTTTTAAAAAATTTTAAAACTTGAAATGTGGTACCAAAAAATTAAAAATGGAAAAATATTTTTTTCTTATGTATTTGACCTTTATACAAAGATTCCGGAGCAGTTTTTGTTTCGTCTATATCTTAAAAAATGGCTGAGTTATAGCATTTTGAATTTCTAGCGTGGCTGACATTTTGAAACGTCCTGAAATTTGTCACGCGATAAAAGGCGTATTTATGAACCGATTTGGATGTAATTCAGTGTGTACATAGTACATACCAATCTCTCGACCGAGTTCGTTGGCCAGCTTCATCCGCCGTTTTGTTTCAAAATGGCGGCCATTTAAAATTTTAAAAAAATTTTTAAACTTGAAATGTGGTACCAAAAAATTAAAAATGGAAAAATATTTTTTTCTTATGTATTTGACCTTTATACAAAGATTCCGGAGCAGTTTTTGTTTCGTCTATATCTTAAAAAATGGCTGAGTTATAGCATTTTGAATTTCTAGCGTGGCTGACATTTTGAAACGTCCTGAATTTTGTCACGCGATAAAAGGCGTATTTATGAACCGATTTGGATGTAACTTCGTTTATACATAGTACATACCAATGTCTCGACCGGATTCGTTGGTCAGCTTCATCCGCCATCTTGTTTAAAAATGGTGGCCATTTAAATTTTTAAGAAAAATTTAAATTTGAAATGTGGTACCAAAAAATTAAAAATTGAAAAAATATTTTCTTCTTATGTGTTTGACCTTGATAAAAAGATTCGGGAGCAGTTTTTGTTTCGTCTATATCTTAAGAAATGGCTGAGTTATAGCATTTTGAATTTCTAGCGTGGCTGACATTTTGAAACGTAGTGATTTTTCTCATGTAATAACAGGCGTATTTATGAACCGACTTGGATGTACCTTGGTGTGTAAATAGTACATACAAATATCTCGACCGAGTTCGTTGGCCGGCTTCATCCGCCATCTTGTTTCAAAATGGCGGCCATTTAAAAAAATTAAAAAATAAAGAAATTTAAATGAGATACCAAAAAATTGGAAAGTGAAAAAGATTTTTTTTGTATGTGTTTGACCTTAATACAAAGATTCCGGAACAGTTTTTCTTTCGTCTATATCTTAAGAAATGGCTGAGCATTTTGAATTTCGAGCGTGGCTGACATTTTGAAACGTCCTGATTTTTGTCACGCGATAACAGGAGTATTTATGAACCGATTTGGATGTAACTTGGTCTGTACATAGTACATACCAATGTCTCGACCAAGTTCGTTGGCCAGCTTCATTCGCCATCTTGTTTCAAAAGGGTTGCCATTAAAAAAAATTAAATTGAAAATTGAAAATGAGGTATTAAAAAATTGGAAAATGAAAAAGATTTTTTTTATGTGTTTGGCCTTGATACAAAGATTCCGGAGCAGTTTTTGTTTCTGAAAATTTGTTCTTTTGTTTATATCTTAAAAAATGGTTGAATTATAGCACTTTGAATTTCTAGCATGGCTAACATTTTGAAACGATCTTGTATTTGTCACGCGATAACACACGTATTCGCCTATTTCGATGTAAGAAGGCATGTGGATAGTATACATCAATACCTCGACCAAGTTCGCTGGCCAGATTCATCAGCCATCTTGTTTCAAAATGACGGCCATTAAATTAAAAAAATTATATATATTTAAAGTGAGGTGCAAAAAAATTAGAAATTGAAAAAGGTTTCTTTCTTAAGTATTTGACATTGATATAAGGATTCAGGAGCATTTTTTGTTTGTCTTTACCATAAAAAATGGCTCAGATATGGCAGTTTCCATTTTTATTGTGGGTGACATTTTGAAAAATCTGATTTTTTTGCATGCGACAGCACTCGTATATATCAACTGATTCCGATGTGAGTGAGCATGTGCACAGCAATTACTAAGGTCTCGACCAAGTTCACTGCTTAGCCTCATCCACCATGTTGTCTTAAAATGACAGGCACTTTAAGAAATTGCCGAATTTGGCAGCCAAATATATGTTACTTTAAAGAAAAGCAGCTTGGATAAAGCTGACTAATTTCGCGAAATTCTCATTCATTATATTGATAAAAATTAGTATTGAATCTCCTATATTCGGTTTCCACTAAATTGAGCTTCGTGTGTTTGAATGATATAATTTGGCTTTTTTTAAATAAGGATTATGAAAGCTACCTCTTCCTCCCGGCACTGGCCGGAAGGACTTTTTATATATATATCTGAATTTTGTCATGCTGTAACTCTTAGATTTTTGAATCGATGTAGATGAAATTTTTCATGTGCATAGTACATACTAATGTCTAGACAGAGTTCGTTGGCCAGCTTCATCCTCCATCTTGTTTCCAAACTGCGGCCGTTTGAACTTTTGAAATTGTTTTATGTTTTCTAACATTGTATGCTTATAGAAAATGTTACCTTTCACAAGATTCAAACTCTTATGTATCATTTTAAACAGAATGTTAGAAACATTAAAAGATATTTTAAAGAGTCACACAGTGTAAGTTAACAACATAAATCATTTTAAGGAGTAAGTTAGGAAACCTAAAACTTTACATGTATCCACAAAATTCAAATTGTCGCCATTTTGAAACAAGATGGCGGATGAAGCTGGCCAACGAACTCGGTCGAGACATTAGTATATACTATGCATAAAAAATTCGAGAGTTACCACATGACAAAATTCAGATATATATATATATATATATATATAAATCAGCATATCAACGGAGGGTGGTTTTGGTATCTGGTGGTCATAATCGGCAAAAATATAACAAAATTTCCCGGAGTGTTTTCCTTCAAACGGTTGCAATAGGTAGCTTTTTACTTTTTGTAATTTTGTCCACCATTGTAATTGCAGATAATAGATATAAAGAGAAAAGAACTTCAAAATCCTTTGGAAAAAAAACACAATGATTGAAATAAATTATTAAAGTTGACATCGTTAAAAAAAAAACGATGAATAACTACCATTTTAATATTTCTAACTACCATCGTTTTTCCCTTTGACGTTCTAAAAATTTATATTATTTGGTAACCTGAATTAAGTGAAATTAGAATATCTTTTACCCTAATTATCTCGGCATAACTAGGTAAGTAATTAAATATCGTTAATTTTGTGATTTGAATAATTTCCCTAAAATGTTCTAGTTAGCTTAGCAAGCACCATTGACATTTAGAGGAAAACCATTATAATTGCGTGTGCTAAAATATTAATATTTTTTAAATCTTAAAACATGAATTTGATAATCATTTAAGGAAAATATTACTTTTGCAGACATAGATCTCAATGTAATCCCTGATTTTAAAATTTTTTAATCGCTGCAGACTGAATAACTGATACCCAAATTATAAGTTTTAACACGTATTATTATGAATGTATTTTTAAAATTGATTTTGGGGGAAAATTATTTTTGTGTTTAAATTAGTTAAAAAAATTTTTTAAAAAGAAAATATGCCTTTGCACTCGACGGCTCCGGAGCGGAGACATAATTTTTCTTTGCAAAATTTGCTTTTGGCACCAGTAATAAAGGAAAATAAATGCACCTTATTTAATCAGAACATTTTTGAAATTGTCTACTTGAACAAAACTTCTTTTAAAAAAGTTGTGCCGATCGAATAAAATTTGTGTAAGAGACGCCGAGCGCAAAGGGTTAAACAAATGAATGAAATGAAATTTAATGTATTCTTTACTGAAATATAACAAAACATTATTAATATGATAATATACCATGTAAGATATTATGAAGACGTTTGAAAAATGTCGTATTATAACAGGACTAAATAGACATAGCAGTGTAGCTTATATTTTTTTAATTTAAAGTATGGGTTGGGTTGATTTTTTGACGGCCAATTATCTACACGAGGGATATAGGCCCAGGGGGAGTGCCCTCCGTGGGGGTCTTTCTAAGGGAACCTAATCCGTATTAACGCATGGAAGATCCACGGCTCGAAGAAAACCACGAAAACTCCGAACGATTAGGCCGACGGGCGCGATTGGGATCGAACCCAGCACCTCCCGTCTACCAGCTTCGACAGCAGAACCTCTCGGCCACTGGTGGGGCTAATTTAAAGTATGAGACACGCGTTTGAAATAAGTCTCAGCTTGATTTAAATAGCTTTAAACTAATTGTTTGTTTTATTAAAAAACTAGATTATCCGTCCGGCTTTGCTAGAGTCCTTGATAATAGCATTAAGTGTACCTAAAATAGGTGTTGATTGCTTTTATGCCAACCTTCCACTAATCTTCCGTAATGCCGGGATTAATTTAACCCATGTTAACCACATTTCGAACCAGAAAATTTACTTCACGAATGCTTATTTATTTAATTCCAAGTTTCTACGTGGAACATATTTAATTTAATTTCTTTAAAAAAATTCTGGTACGAAACATATTAAGCCAGTGTCACATTAACACAAGTATTACGGAAGATTAGTTTGAGGTTGGCACCTATGTTTTATATTTTTAAGGCTGTTCTCAAATCCAAAGGGACAAATGTAATAGACATAAGTCCTAACTTATTTTTGTTCGGAAACGCATGAAACTGGCAGATGTTATTCAGAAATTATGTAATCGGAAGACGCTTTCCTTTTCTTGTAAACATAATAGATCTTTTAGAAAATACTGTCATAGTTGGCGTTTTTAACCAAATATCCCGACGAAAGCAGAAAACCAGTCAGCGAAGGGAGAACAACGTTCTGTCACGTGATCAAAAATGCTTATAACTGGATAGGTAATTTATTTACCAAAAAATGGAAAAAAAATTGGATTCCAAATCGCTTCCTTATTCAGGTCTGCCAATTTTATACATTTACTTTCAAAACTGTGTACGTTTTTGTGTCAAAGAGTTTCGCTCTTGTTGAACAGTGACCTTGAGAACAGCCATAAATACAGAATTTTAAAGAATGCAGGAAAATGAATTTCGCGAAAGTTACTTACGGAAACTAACGTTTTTTAAAGAGTTAATATTGATATTTTTAAAACACGAAGTCGTAGATAATGAAATTGGCTGGGTATCTTTTATGTTCTTCGTGTTTTGATTTAGGAAGCCAATACAGATTTTTAAACATCGTCGAAAAAAATATTAGTTGTGAATTTTTTAAATTATTTTATTTTAAAGTTTTATTTTGATACATTTTTTAAAACACATTGCGGCATTCGAAAGGAAAATAAACGTAAGCAAGCATGGTCAAGTATTTTTTAATATCTTGGATAATTATGGAAAATGAAAATTCTCAGCCTCAGACAGTGTTGTCAGATGAATACAAAAATTTTATTTGAATACCACTATTTTAGTGCAATATTATTCACTTTATCCAACAGCAAAATTTCCGTAATTAATTAAGGCGACCAATTTTCAACGGAAATAGTGGTAGTCAAAATAATTTTTTAGTATTCGTATGGCAACACTTGCTTCATGTGTATCGGAGCCTGGCTTGAACTATTCTCAATCAAATTTTCCGCTCTGTACGTGCGGTAGATTTTTCTAACAATCACCAACACACACACTCATAATTGATAAGCTAAGTGGATGAACATGTTAAGTGATATGGAACAGATGTGCTTCGACAATGCACGGGTGTTTGGCACTTTTTGATTGGCGCGCTTTTCTAGTCCACGCACAACTACTGTTTTCTAATACGTCGACAACTTTGAATCATGGAAAATACACTACTTATAAATAACGACGTAACGAAGCGCAAAAAATATGTAATTTTACAAAACAATACAAAAAATATTTAATTTAATATATTACAACGACCATTTGGAATTTCATTAATAATCGAATAAATAAAAATTGAAAGCAGTTCTACCGAATCATCCACAGATCGCGACAAATCACCTTCATAACAAAATTTAACCGAAAAATCTAAATTTCATCCACCAAATTCCGTCGCATCCTCTTCAACAACAGATCGCAAAGATCAAACTTCAGACGACCGAAGCCTTCATCGATAACTCTCCAAGTCCCGTTTCGAGAAGAAAAACAATTTACAAATCGAAAGCTGTTCCACCGAATCATCTACAGATTGCGACAAATTACCTTGTTGAGCTCAATTTTTCCCGGTTAGAATCAACCGATTGTAAAGCGCCGTGGCTAGTAGATTGGAGCCCCTCGAGACATGGCCTTTTACTATCAATCGAATAAACATTAGATTGTTTCCTTTTTGCGTTCGTCTTTTATTCTGTAATCGATTTTCATGGGCTACATAATCAGTTGAAGTCCTCAATTTTTACGGGCTACATAATCAGTTGAAGAACTCGATTTTCATGGCCTACATAATGAGTTGCAGACCTCTATTTTTGCTTTGCAAGACGATTTTCATTTCGGTGTCGCTCTTTGTCTTTGGATTTTTCCGTATCTGATAATTTGCGCCTACCCATTTTGTAACTTTTCAATTTTTAACGATTTTATGCCTTTCTATTACCTATTAAAATAAAAAATCTTCTAAAAGTAAAGAACATCGTTGAATTTCGTTAAAAAAAATAAAATGCGTTCATCATTTGACCCCATCCTCGACCGAAAACAACAACTATTTCCAAATGGTTAATAAAACAAAAACACATATTTTACAACATAAATTTTGTGGGAAATGTGCGAGGCTAACGAAAAAGAAAGGCTACCGCGATGCTTTACACATATCTTTTTTACTGACCTTTGGAGTCACATGCTGTCCGAATGCACCAATGCAGATGTACGAAAAGAGCATCACGTCAGTCTAGCTGTCTGTAAAAAAAGACATCTGGAATGCACCACGGTAGCCTGTCTTTTTCGTTAGCCTGGGTAATTTTCTACATTTCGTCATCAGTGACGCAATAAATGCATTCGCAGAAATTTTCCTTATATTGTTTCCAGAATCACGCAAACAGGATTTGCGTGAACTCAATTCAAGCATAATAGCCATGTTTTGACGGCCTGAGTGGAGCAAGATCGCCTGATCAGAGACCCAGCTTAACCCTTTAGTGCGCAGCTTTGCAAATATGCAAACAACAGTGTTTTGAATTTAATAGATTTTTTTATTCGTATATTCCTAATTCACACCAGAAAATTAAAATAGCAATGTTTTCTTTAAATAATAACAGATTTTCGTATTTAAATGAAGGGAAATTAACCATGGAAACTTTCTGGTGGAAAGTCAGATTCTCTGAACTACGTAATTTCTAGAGCGTATTCTATCATGGGAATCAAAGAGTTAAATGTTAAGTTTCATAAAATAAATAATTATATAAAATAAGGTATTTGGAGACATATTTATTAAAATATGTACTAATTTGCAATATTTTAGCGTAAAACAGCCACACGACAGTAGTTTTTACTTGTGGTGCAGATGCGCAACAAAAGAAAAGATTGACGTATTATATGAAAAATGTATCTCTGAGTTTTTTCCATTATTTTTCCTGTGTAATAAACCTTTCAGAGAATCATATATAATTTTTTCAAAACGAAATAAAAAATCGCGCATTTAAGGGTTAGAATAATAGCCAAGGAAGTATTCCCAAATCATTGTGAATTTTTTTCCCTTCTTTTACAGGGTTGCCACGGTTCAGGAAATTTCCAGACCAGGAAATTCTTCGGCACCAGTACTTTGGTACAGAGAATCTCTATTTAAATTAGGTGAAATTTCGTGCGGTTAATCTAGATACATTTTTCTACAAGAAAATACTGATATTTGAACTGGAATATTTCCTGAAATGCGGCAACCCTGTTTTAACCGGTAAAACGGCGCGTGTGGGTAAAGCGTCATATCCTTATCACTTAACATGTTCATCCTCTCAGCTCTTCAATTAGATAATAACAAAATGATGTTTCAGACTAAATAATAACATACGTAAAGATATGCCTTATTATTGGGACATTAGAGAAGAAATAGTTAAAACATCTTTGTTAGAATACGTTTTATATAATCCGATTACTGAAGATTTGAAATAATCTGTCAGCCTTTTATCACAAAAGTAATTCAATCATATAAAATAATTTTATACTATTATTTAAATTTTTTCACACCCAATTTGTTTGCGTGAAAAAGATTTAAAAAAATACTCGAAGCGACACTTCTAAGTATTTCCAACAACAGCGATGTTTCTAAACCCCATTGTACAATTCACTGAAATAATGCCCTCCAGCGTTATATTTCAAAAGATGTGCAGAAACTTTAATACCTTTAAAATATTTGCTTTGAAGACAAAATAAATTTTCATAAATACTGAATCCTATTTCATACTCCAAAAATCTATTATTCTATTCAAAACACTATTCATATTGCAACGTAAAACCAAGAATAAAACAATATAAGCTCACTCATCAATCCCACCTAGGAGATTAAACATAAAGTATGTAACCATTTTGGAATTTAAGTGCATTTTGTAAAACGGATTATCAGTTTCTTAGACTAGAAGGATTAGAAGACTCATGGGAGGAAAAAATAGTTTTTTCACTTCCATCTACGAAACATTCTGTCCGTTTTCTACTTTTCTTTAAAATTATATTTAATGCTCGGCGATTCATTTTATTTTAGACGAAAACATGTTTTTTTAAGTGGAAAGTTTTGTACAGCCAGAGCTTTTATTTTCCTACGATAGTAGCAACAAGCCTTGAGTTAAATCTATAGGAATTTTAACTGTAGTAATTGATGAACACTTTAAAAATGTATCAATTGCGATTTAGCATTTGTATTGCACATATACAGGGTGCCTAAAATGATTGGGAAACGTGCTATAACTTTTTATCCGTTGGAGATACACAGGAAATGCAAACTGAAGAAGAGTTCAATAAAAGGTAGAATTAAAAGTATACTGTTGAAACAGATAATTATTTAATAGTTAGCTGCAATTAATTAAAAAAAATATTTTGTACAAACATTTTAATTTTCTATACGTTCGTTAGATCCTATCCTATAAATTATATTTAGAATTTTATTTCCATGCTCTGACATACAAAACATGGAATTTTTTATTCTTCTACAACCAAAATTTACGAAATTTTGTAGCTTCTGGCTCGAAAGCGAGCAGATGATTATTTTCTTGCCGGAAAACTCCAAAATTTCATAACTCGGTGGGTTTTCGTCGAGTATGAATGGACTTTTTACTGTTTTACTTGTTAGAGAATGGACAAAACTTTTCTACGTAGAACCTTATATATTATTAGGAGGGATATGAGATTTTCGGGCTTCCATATGCTTCCATACGAAAAATGGAGATTAAAATGTATTGAATGGAACTTGAAGTACCAAAAATCGGGTTTGGACTGAGCGCCTATTGCTCTCAGCGTCATCTATCGTTTGAAATTCGAACTAAAATAAAGAATCACATTACAAAATCTCCTGGCATCATACATAACCCTCCTGCAAGAATTTTTTGAATATCTGTCACCGTTTGGAAATTATTAAATTTTAAAATCCATCAATCATTTTTGGGACACTCCACGAAAAGATACAGTTCAAAATGTTATTTAAAATTGATATACTTTAAATGAATTTTCAAGAGACCTTGGTTTGTGTAAAATGCAATGACATCCTGAAAATTTGCTTAAGAGTACATTATTTTGGTAAGTGAAAACGCGCGAACTGTCGATTACATTGGGAAACATGAAGCGCTTGGTTCAGCATTGGATTTACGAATAAGGAGGAGGAGACATATAATATACTGTCTACCAGTGGCGAGTGAAGTAACTGAGGAGGTTGTCACAATATGGCGGCTTCTCTTTTTAGGGTTTCGTTCATCTGACGAAACCCTATTCGTATCGCTCCTCTGTCTGTCTGTCTGTCCGTCCGTCTGTCTGTCCGTCACAGAGCCCGTTCTCAGAAACTATACATGTGACTTGAAGTTTTGCATACTTATAGCTGGACATCTCAGATCAAACGACAAATCATAAAATTTTGAAAAAATTGTACATTTAACACTTTGCGCTCCTACATTTGTACTTTAAACAATTCTTTCTATGTGAGCCTCTAATTAGGTTGGAGGCGTGAAATTTTGCATACTTATAGCTGAACAACTCACATCAAACGACAAATCATAAAATTTTGGAAAAGTTGTAAATTTAACCCTTTGGGTCTCATATGTGTATTTTAAATTATCCTTTCTAAGTGAACCCCTAATTAGGTGGGAAGTGTGAAATTTTACATACTAATTGCTGAATACCTCACATCAAACGACAAACTATAAAATTTTCAAAAAGTCCTACATTTAACATTTTGGGCTCCCACATTTGTATTTTAAACAATTCTAAGTGAGCCCCTAATTAGGTTGGAGGAGTGAAATTTTGCTTACTTATAGCTGAAAACCTCACATCAAACGACAAATCATAAAATTTTCAAAAAGTCCTACATTTAACATTTTGGGCTCCCACATTTGTATTTTAAACAATTCTAAGTGAGCCCCTAATTAGGTTGGAGGAGTGAAATTTTGCTTACTTATAGCTGAAAACCTCACATCAAACGACAAATCATAAAATTTTCAAAAAGTCGTATATTTAACCCTTTGGGGTCTCACATGTGTATTTTAAACAATCCTTCCCAAGTGAGCCCCTATTTAGGTTGGAGGCATGAAATTTTGCATACTTATAGCTGAACACCAGCATGCGACAAATCATAAAATTTTGAAAAAGTCGTATATTTAACGCTTTGGGCTCCCACATGCGTATTTTAAGCAATTCTTACTAACTGAGCCCCTTATTAAATTGGAGATTTGAAATTTTGCATACTTATAGCAGAACACCAGAGGCCAGGCAACAAATCATAAAATCTTGAAAAAGTCTTACGTTTAACCCTTTGAGCTAACACATATGTATTTTAAGCAATTATTTCTAAGTGAGCCCCTAATTAGGTTGGAGGCGTGAAATTTTGTACACTTATAGCTGAACACCTCACAAGAAATGACAAACCATAAAATTTTGAAAAAGTCGTACATTTAACCCTTTGGGCTCCCACATGTGTATTTTAAACAATTCTTTCTAAATGAGCACTAATTAGGTTGGAGGCGTGAAATTTTGCATACTTATAGCTGAACACCTCACATCAAACGATAAATCATAAAATTTTGAAAAAGTCGTACTTTTAACCATTTGGGGTCCCACATGTGTATTTTAAACAATTCTTTCTAAGTAAGGTCCTATTTAGGTTGGAGGCGTAAAATTCTGCATACTTATAGTTGAACACCTCACATCAAATTACAAACCATACAATTTTGAAAAAGTCGTACATTTAACGCTTTGGGCTCCCACATGTGTATTTTAAACAATTCTTTCTAAGTGATCCCCTAATTATGTTGGAGGCGTGAAATTTTGCATACTTATAGCTGTTCACTTCACATCAAATGACAAACCATAAAAATTTGAAGAAGTCGTACATTTAACCGTTTGGGCTCCCACATGCGTGTTTTAAACAATTCTTTCTAAGTGAGCCCCTAATTAGATTGGAGGCGTGAAATTTTACATACTTATAGCTGAACACCATCAAGCGACAAATCATAAAATTTTTAAAAAGTCGTACATTTAACCCTTTGGGCTACCACATGCGTATTTTAAGCAATTCTTCCTAAATGAGCCCTTTATTAAATTGGAGATTTGAAATTTTGCATACTTATAGCAGAACACCTGAGGCCAGACGACAAATCGTAAAATCTTGAAAAAGTCTTACGTTTAACCCTTTGAGCTACCACATATGTATTTTAAGCAATTCTTTCTAAGAGAGCCCCTAATTAAGTTGGAGACATGAATTTTTGCATACGTATAGCTGAATACCCCATACCGCACGACAAATCATAAACTTTTCAAAAAGTCTTATATTATTTACTCCTCCGGGCTCTAACTTGTGTATTTTAAGCAATTTTTCTAACCTCCGTCCTTTTCACCCGGGGAGCACTTTTCCAACTTTTGCCGACACCCCTTTGACAATCCTTTCATATTATGCACCATAGCCTTACATATTTATTTCCACTTTTTACCGCCAGGGGCGCCAACTTATCTCGTGTGCTATGGGCCCAATCCACTCGACTAATATATCTACGGATAGTATGTAAAACGGAGTTTCGTTCGAATAGAGATTTGTTTAGAATAGAGTGTGCCCCCTGGTTGCGAAATGTGGAACTAACAGATTTTGCAAAAGAATAAAGTGTTTTGATAAGAATATTAAACGAAACCCTCTGTGCGATCTGTGATCACACTTACCCACTTCTTTAATTCTATGTCCAGTTTCTTGTTACCGCCTATGGAACTATTAATTAAGAGGAACTGACATAGCCTTAAAATAGTGAAGCTTCAATTGTAACGTTGCCACCGAAACACTCAAGGCCTGAGGACACGAGTTGTGACGTCATCACTAATCGACCGACTTCTCACTAGTGTTAGAATTCACACCAGAAAAGTTTGAATAACATTTTTATTTTATTTTATTTGTGGAATAACTATCATCTGATAAAACAATAATAACTATTTAAACTTACTGGTGAGAATTTGGAGTATCCCAATAAAAAATCAACAAGATGCGGCAACACTGAAGCATTTCGCATCTGACTGAATTTTTGTTTAAGGATTCCGAATTCTCACCAGTAAGTTTAAGTAGTTATTATTGTTTTATAAGATTATAGTTATTCCACAAATAAAATAAAACAAAATTGCCATTAAAGATTTTCCGTTGTGAATTCCAACACCAGTGAGAAGTCGGTAGATTAGTGATGACGTCACAACTAGCGTCCTCAGGCCTTGAGTGTTTCGGTGGCAACGATTGCAACCGCTAAAGCAGGGGTTATTTACCGCCGGTCGATACTTCCACCAGTAAATTTATATAGAAATTTCCTACTTATTTAAACGTCTTACTATTGCACAGTTTCAATTCTAAATATTGGTAGAAACAAATTTTCATTTTTACTGGTACAAGTTTACGTTGCTGGTAGTCACGCCATGCATGCCCGCCACATAATGAAAAAACAGGGAAACAAACTGACAATCTTACAAGGCAAACTGACACCAGTAATAACAAATTGAAATTTTGGCCACATTTGTGAGAAAAACATTCCTTGAATAAGACGGATAATTAAATAAGAAGAACTTTTCTATTCAATTTTACTGGTGGGATATTTGTGCCAGCAGTAATCGGAAACTGAAGATACGATTTATGAAAAAGCAGCCGCCTTCTTGTCCTCCTGAGCAGTGTTGCCAGATTGGGGACTTTTAGTTAGATTTCGTATAAAATACTACCTATTGGCGTCGTTCCTATGTTGGAATTTCTGAAAAACTTTTGCAGATCTACACCGATCATGACCCTAGAGCCCAAAACCACCCTCAGTAAAAAACTTTATATATCTATCTATCTATCTATGTATCTATATATATCACTTTCTTCTGGACACGATAACTTCCACAATTCTGCATCAATCTCTTCCAAACTGATACATAAAATCAAGGGGCATAAAATCTCGGTCAAGTTCGTTAATGGGCAAAATCGGACAAAGGGGATGGAAATAGGGAGGGGTTTTGTAAAAACCGAAAAAACCCCATAACTTCTTAAATTTTTTACATATCGAATCAATTTAAAGTTTTTATTACTTCTAAAAATAGGGGCAAATATTTATGTATCACAGATTTTTGATAAAGTTAAAAATGGGCTCAAGGGGCGCAAAAAATTGGGTTTTTGGGAGAAAAAAAAACTCATAACTTCGTCAATTCTCAAGATATCAAATCCAATTAATTTTATCATGAATCTCCTTAACATTATCTACAACTTTTATATTCACAAGTTTTTGATAGGACCAATTCGTACCGCAAAAAAAAAATTAAAAACGAAAACAAAAAGGGTGTTTGAAGGAGAAAAAAATCCATAACTCCGTCAATTCAAAAGATATAAAATCCCCATGAATTTATCATATATCTTCTTAATATTATCTACAACATCTATGCAGACAAGTTTTGGATAGGACCAATTCTTACAGTAAAAACAAATTAAAAATACATAGCGGTTGAAGAAAAAAAATCATCATAAGGGTGTATTCAAATCCAAACTGCTTATTGTCTGACTCATTTTACAATCCATTTTTACTCTCAAAGGCTTCCAATTGGTACCTTTTCTTACTCAGAAACTATATAATGTACTGTAAGGGTCAATTTTTTGATAGAGGGATAATATATTTTAAAACATGCTGTCAAACTTGGTCTTTTGAACTTAATTTCCCGAAGCGGATTGTGTTGGAAAAATCATCGTATTAAGGGAGTATTCAAATCCAAACTTCTTATTTTCTGACTCATTTGTAAATTCATTTTTGCTCTCAAACGTATCCAATTGGTAGATTCGCTTATTCAGAAACTATATAATCTACCGTAATGATCTATTTTTTGACAGAGACAGAATATATTTCAAAAAATGATGTCAAAGTGGGCATTTTGAACGGAATTTCCCGAAGCGATTGTGTTAGAAACAAAAAATATTGTCTTACTGCGAAAATAATTGTTTATATATCAAGTTTTAATTAATTGAACGAAAATTAAAAACACAGGTCGCTTATAAATCTCTTCAAAAATCACGTCAACAAGTTTCATGTTTTTCCTATTAAAAATGAATCTGGAGTTATGGCAGAAAATGTCGAGTTGTTGAGCATGGAAAAGTATTTTTTTTTGTATACCGCCCTAACATGATTGTGATAAAACTAGTTATTATATAAAAATGGAATAAAAACTCGTCAAAAGCGGCCAGATAGAATTGTTAAAGTGGGTTTATCTCTAATCATGTTTTTTTTTTTTTTTTTTTTTTTGTGAAATTAGTATACTTAACTTCGAAATCTACCTCCGCCTGTAGGCCTGGCCGGCAGGGATTTTTTTAATTCAGAATATTTGATTGTCATCATTTTTTTAAATAGTATAATTCGCTTATTTTTCAGAATTTTTAATCTATTCTTAAATAGGGCGAATATTTATATTTCAAAAAAAACGGTGACAATCAACAATATTGGGAAAAAAAGTCCCCAATCTCGCAACACTGCTCCTCAATTACTTCACTCGCACCTGGTAGACAGTACACTACATGTCCCCTCCTCTATATTCATAACTCCATTTGACGGTCTGCACAAGCATCAAACCAGTAAAATTGAATAGAAAATTTAGTGTTATTTAACCCTAGATCTACCGGGAATTTTATTCAAGTTTTAATAAAACGTTCTACACCAGAATTTTTATTTAAAACTATTTAACTTATTTATTTACCTTATTTTTGTCTGGTTTATATACTTAGTTTATTTTAAAGAAATTTCTGGTTTGAATGAATATTTTGTATGTACCTGTCGGGTCCAATGGACCCGTCTGATAGACGGAGGGTTAAGCGTCTTATTCCTGGAATTTCTCACAAATGTAGCCAAAATTTCTATTTGTTCTTACATGTGCCAGTTTGCCTTGTAAGACTGTCAGTTTGTAAAATGGAGTTATTAATAAAGAGGAGGAGACATATAGGAGACATATTGTCCACCATTTGCGAGTGAAGCAACTGAGGAGGTTGTCACAAGATGGCGGCGGCTTTTTATAAATCGGTTCTTCAGTTTCTGATTCACGCCAGGGCAAACATCCCACCAGTAAAATTAAACAGAAAACCTCGTCTTAATTAAGCGTCTTATTCATGGAAAATTTTCGCAAAAATTTCTGTTTGTTTTCACTGGTTTAACCCTAGAACTACAGGAAATTTTATTCAAGTTTTATAAAAACATTCTACACCAGAATTTTTACTTAAAACTATTTAATTTGTTTATTTTACTTATTATTGTCTGATTTATACATTTAGTTTGTTTTGAAGAAATTTCTGGTTTGAATAAATATTTTGAATGTACATGTCGGGTCCAATGGACCCGTCTGGTAGACGGAAGGTTAAGTATGTCTTGTAAAACTGTCAGTTTGTTTCCCTGGCTGTCATAATATGGCGGAAACGCAGTCTCCAACTACCGCCAAAATAAACTTACACCAGTAAAAATGAAAATCTTTTTCTACCAATATTTATGACTGAAATTGTGGTATAGTAAGGCGTTTAAATAAGCAGGAAATTTCTATATAAATTTACTGGTGGAAGTTTGCGATAGCGGTTAGATTTGAACCTTCACTGTTTTAAGAAATATGTCAGTTCCTCTTTATTAATGGTTCCAAGGGTTCAACACTATTTGGTTATAGACCGGGTGTCGGCAGCGCAGACACATGGTTCGTTGATACTGTTATTTCTCCAGGTGAACTACCAGTATCTTTTTATAGAAAAAGAAATCTTGCTTAAACGCGCAAAATTTCGCCTTCTTTTAAGAAGAGATTTTCTATAAGATAATACTGGTGGTGAAAAATTTTCTGGTCTGCAAAATTCAAGGAGGCGAACGAACCATGACACAATAACCTCATCGAGTTACAGGCTCAAACTCCAGAATTAGCTAAAGCCCGATTCCCATATTAAAACGCAATCGGTCTACCAAGTCGTATCTTGGTGGAGAACACCTAAAAACCCGATTTTACCGGTTGACGCGTAGGTTTACCATTGTGTTTTCCGCCTTCTAGTCCACCATGTTTTCATACTTTTGGGTGCAGGAAAATGCAATGGTAACCCTACGAGTCGACCGCTAAAATCGGGTTTTTAGGTGTTTTCCAGCAAGATATGACTTGGCAGACCGATTGCGTTTTAATATTGAAATCGATTTTTAGCTATTTCTGTAATTTCGGCCTCCAACTCGATGAGGTGGTTGTCTGTGCTCCCGGCTCCCGGTTTATTAAGGTTGGTAGCTGCTTCAACCGTTTCTTGCGATATACTTACATTTCAGACAAAAAATTCCACTTGGTTTCACATTCAGTTAAACATCTTCATTATTGTTAAAGTTATCAATATAAATCCGAATCGGATTCATTGGCACAAACTGTATATTTGAGCGGACTTTCCACGTTGGAAGCAAATTGTTTGCGTAATTCTGAATTGTCGCCATGTGAAAGTAGGTTCTTACGCGAAAATTCTCGCTAGTGAATGTTAAACCTATGGGAACGGTTTAAAATTTTCTAGCTCGCATTTTAATATTTTAAAAGTATTACATTTTCTGTATTTTTGTAGAGGATAGATGAGGTTGTTTTCTAACCGGGCTTGCTTTTACTTAATCTGTTTTCATTACAAATATGCTTATAATGCTACTTTTAATTTCGAAACAAGTTCAAATGTAAAAGTAGCTTCATTTATGGCTCTTAAGTGCCTATGCAAAGAAAGTTGTAAGCTGATGTTAAACATATGGGAGCGTTGTTTTCAAATCTCCCGCTTGTTTTTTTAATATTATTTTATGAGATATGTATATTTTTTGCATAGGATAACTGAGGTTGATCTCTGACTTGGGTAGATTTTACTCTTTCGATTTTGGTAAAGGTTTATTTTAATGAAGTTACTTTAACTTTTGGAACCGGTTTCGAATCAGAAAGTATAGTTATAATGAAATTGCAATCAAAATCGAAAAAGTAAAAACAAGCCTGGTAAGAGCTAGAGCTTCAGCTATAGTATGCAAAAGATTATTTAAAAATATTAAAATGTAAGAGAGTAATTTTAAAAGAACCCCCACCCCATATGTTTAACATTAGCTTGCAAGAGCATTTGCTTGACTAGTGTAGGTTCTCAATATCAAAGTCACTAAATCACTGTAGAGTCATTGTGTGACTTATTAAGAAGTATTGGTTACGTTGCGACTGTGACACTTGTTGCTATTTGTATCATCACCGTGACCTTACATCGAATGGCAGATATTAGAGAACCGGCTAAAATAGGGCCTATTTAATCTCGTAGACTCGTAAAAAAGTAAAGTCTATAATCTACAAAAGTCATACAGATTAAATTCGTTTATTTTAAAATTATATAATATATGCTATATTATTGGTTCTTTCATAATACAGAATCTTTCCACTGAGAATAATTAAAAGTAAATGATATATATTCTGGTTAGCATTAATAAAGAAATACTAGCAAAGAAATTCTATTTTGAAACCAAAATCCGTAAACATTTCTCAAAATATCTAAATGAAACAATCGTTTCGTAAAAATGGAATATAACGTTTGCAAAATAATTAAATTGTCTGTAAGACTGATTTCGAAAATAAAAGTACATTGTAATTTACTTTTGAGTTTGAGAAAATCTTTCTGAAAAATTACTAATTTCTTAAGAGTTGGATTGTATCTGATTGTTGTTAATTTACTTTCGTAATCGTATTTCAATTAGAATGTCAGCTGTAATTGACAAAACTATTATATTGCGCGAAATTTCTTTACATAATTTAGTTTAAGTATTCATTCCTGCAAATGAAGAAAATTTAATTTGTTGAACTATGTGAATAAATTAAAGGCACGGGAGGATGCAATAGAAATTCACAATTTCATTTTAAACAAGATTCTTAAAATCTTATTAAAAGATACTTTCATCTGCTGAATGCTGATTACAATAAATAATATAATTGTGCCATTTATTATTATTGCAAGATTTTAAAAACGAGAAAGTTAACTTAAATATACCTTAGAAATAAATGCAAAATTTTGCATTTTTAAATATACGGTAAATTTAATTTCCTTCTTTTCAAAATATTTTCACTTAGGTGTTTATAAAAAACAATGCAACTACATTGTAATTCTGTTACAAATTCCTGTACTTGTTACAAAAATTATATGCATAACCTAAATTAAAAATATAAGGATATTTAGATACTTCTCTGTGAAAAGTCTGTTTTCATAGGTTTAGTGTATCCTAATTATTATCGCAATATTTTGTAAATATTGCACAGTTTGATTTTACTTAAAAGCAATGGATTGTATAGCATAAACACTGCAAAAATATTAACATTACATGAGTGGAAATACTAATAAAATTTAATAAACTATTTAATATACTAATAAAATTTAAACGAATAATACTGATAAAATTTATTGGTGGGAATCAGCTTATTAGCACCTAGATGTTTACACCTTTGGTCATATTACATTTTCCGAACCGATCGCAGCGGCCCTAGCGGCCTTTGTTTGAACTAAAAATTTTTTTGCACCATCAGTTTCCCATGGTCTTATATGTATATCCTCCAAATATGAAGTCGTTACATCCACTACTTCTCTCTCTAGAGCGTCCCAAACACGGATACTTTAATTTGAACCACCCTGTAATTTTAAATTTATGTTCATATTATTTTTCTTATTTTGCAGGAAATATTTTGAAAAAAAAATGAGAAAGGCAGGATAGAATTATGCCAAAGTAAAGCTAGTAATTTAAAAATTGTCATTAATTTCAATAGCTTATTTTATTTTATTTTTTTTAAACTCTAGGACCGCTTAGCGAGTACCACTAGACAAATATAAGACAGTGTTTAGATTGTACTAAATATCTTTTCGAAAAGAGCTGAGTGATCTGGAATCACCTAAATATTTTTTAAGTCAGCCTTTCTCTCTAAATGTCAGTGTAAACTCACATTTATTTGCTTATTTATTTTATATTAACTTTTATTTAAGTTTCCGTTATAGTTTTCCTACATATAAAGGGGGTTTAACATATACCTTTATCACTAAAACGGCTCTTGCATAGATAGAATTCATTTAGATTATTATTTACTCTCACCAGATATAAAAAATGGAAAAGTATAAAGATTGACTTTATATTTGCTCTGCCTTTTTATTCTCATTCCGTACAACATTCGTACGAAATATCTCTTTTGTCTGCTTAATATTTTAGCGTAACTTCTCATTTTATCATAATCATTTACAGAACATGAGCTTTTACGCTATATTCCCAAATGTATAAATTGACGTTCGGATTCTTGCTGGCTTACTTTTAGAACTGCTATTCCGGTTGCCCTGTCATGCAATTTAATAATTCTCCTAATTGCCTAAAGAGTAACAGATAATTTTGTTTGCATGACATCGTTCATTTTCATTAATATGTTCTTTTTCGCTAATTTTTCGATGTCAATATGAGTATTACAAAATCACCGTGTGGTAGGTATGAAACACTTTCTCTTCACGAAGTTAGTAAAGTAGACACACGTTACTTAAAATGCCTTACCCAATACTTTCCTTTACGGACTGCATAACTTTACATTTTTACTTAGAAATAAATAAATGTCGCAAAAATATTTCCAAAGATTTATTTGTATTATAATTATTACAGTCTACAGTTTTCATCGTTTACCGTGAATGTTCAGAAATAAAACGACTTCGTCATTGTAAAGGTCTACGGCAGTGTTGCAAGATTGGTGGCTTTTTTGTCCCCAGAGTGTTGATTGTCACCGCATTTTTGAAATAGAAATATACGACTTATTTAAAAATAGATTAAAAACGCTGAAAAATAAGGCAAATTATACTATTTTTAAAAAGTGGTGAGAGTCAAATAATCTGAATTAAAAAAGTCCCCAATCTCGCAACACTGATCTACAGAATGATTTAAAGGCTAGATCTCTGCTACAAACTGTACATATTACAATTCATTACTCTCAATCTATAAAACAAGCACCGAAACATATTATTGCTGAAGAATTATTACTAGTAGTGTCTCTTGTTGCGGCTGGAAAATACATTTTTTAAACATTACATTTTTTTTTTCGCACATTATCCAGGGTTCGTACGGGTACCGTTATTGTCAAGGCCAAATATCAGTATTTTTTTTAAGAAAAATATATCTAGTTTAAACGGACAAAATTTCGCCTTATTTAAGGAGAGATTTTCCATAAGAAAATACTGTTAACGAATTTCATAGTATGGAAATTCAAGGACCAATACGAACCCTGTTATCAGGCATGAATGAAAGGTTCAATATTGTAAAAATTGTTTAAAGGAATTAATGTTTCGTTTCTATATTGGCAATGAAAGAGACCTTGTGTAAATCCAATAGAACACCCGATAAAGCCAACTCTTACAGAAAAATTAAATTAAAAACTCGTCAAAAGCGGCCAGATAAAATTGTTAAACTGGTTTTATCTCTCACCTTCATTTAGTTTTTTTTGTTTGTGAAATGTGTACTTAACTTTGTAATCTACTTCTTCCTGTAGGCCGAGCAGTGAGGACTTACTTAAAATTACAAAGGTTTTTGAAAAGTCGTTGGTGCATAATTGGACAAAATAACCACAGAACACTACACCAAATTGACAAATGATAATGTATTCCATAAAGACTCATCCTGCGTTCCATTTGAATAAATTTAACTTATGGAAGGCCATTTTTAAAGGTACGGCTAATTACATAAAGATGGGAAAATATACTTTGATTTTTCCAACGCCAAATAAAGTTACTTTTAAAGATTATGAATTATCATAAATTTAATACTATTTAAATTTTTGAGCATTTGTAAATTTATTAACAGAGAAATTAGGGAATGTCCTACAATGAAAGTATTTTCATGTTCATGTAATTCTATAGTATATCAGCACTTAAATTCCGCGTACTAACACAACTAAAACCGACATTTCAGAATAGAAAAACATATTTCTATGCAAAATTGCATTGTATTTTCAATGAATACAGTTGAAGAGAAATTAGAAATAATGTAGAAAACTCGAATGAAATACTTTTTTATTCTTTTTTCTGTATTTTTAATTTTTACATATCATTCTTCCAAAAATTTATTTCTTCCTTTTATGTCATGCTGTAAAAAAAGCATTTTCATTTTCATGCAATTCTATAGTATTTCAGCACCTAAATTCCGCGTACTAACACAACTAAAACCGACATTTCAGAATAGAAAAACATACTTCTATGCAAAATTGCATTGTATTTTCAATGAATACAGTTGAAGAGAAATTAGAAATAATGTAAAAAAACTCGAATGAAATACTTTTTTATTCTTTTTTGTGTATTTTTAATTTTTACATATATTTCTTCCAAAAAATTATTTCTTCCTTTTATGTCATGCTGTCTCAGAGCGCTAAAACATTCCACAAGAATAAATCTGGATAGTTTATAATAAAGAGTTATTTGAACGAAATTCATTTTCTATGGAGCCATGTTGAAAATATGGAATGATAAAGTGAGTTTCTTTATGAAATATACTACAGTTTTCTTTTAAAATTCGATGTCTATTTATAAAAGCATTTATTATTTCTTTAAAATAATTTCGAAAAATTTTAAGTCAATGTGTATCAATTTTATACTAGAGCATTTGTGTAATTTGTAGCCTTTTAAAACTTTTCTTACTAAATGCCTGCTTACTTAAACGGTAATGTTCTTTATATAAAAGGAAATATGAATATTTTTGAAAAGAAATAATTAGTCGAAATTATTTTATTATCGGAATATATCGCTGGATAAGACAAATAAAAATGTTTTTCTTCATTACTTTTCAGAGCATTTTCAATTGTGTTTTCTTTGTTACATTACATTTCTTTTCATTTCATGTCGGATTTTTTTCTTATATTGCAAAAATTTGGTCTTAACCTTTTCAGGGGCAAAACACTTCCATGCGTAAAGTGCTAAAATCATTGAATGACACCGGAATTTAAAACTAAATTTATTCGAAAATAAGTTTCATAAAACGCAAATTGTCGTTCTAAATTTCTGGTGCCAAAGTAGCATTTAGGAATTAAAATTAAGTCGTCTAAAAATGAACCAACGCCTTTCAAGGGGTTAACTAGGCACACTAATGTGTTTTATATAATCAATGCATAATTAATAGATATCAATTGAATAAGAAATACATTTAGGGGCCCATACCTTTAAACTTCATGATAGCATAAAAGGAAATTTTATACATAAAAGATTATGCAACTCTCTTAAATTTCGGTTTTAAAAACTCACATTTACATGGAAAAAAAAGTACCAAAACATTACAGTACTTCGGTATCTGTCTATTTTACGCACAAATGTTCTTAATAAAATTGCATTCTATTCTATAATAATAATATTGAGATGACACTAGATACATTGATAGGAAGTCGTTTAAAAATATCGCAAGTATTTAATTAAAATATTTTACAAATTCGTACTTTATGTAGATTTAAAATTATAAAATTTGAACTCTCCATAAAAGTATTTTTACAGTTTATGACTTGCTTTAAAGGACTGAAGCGTTAAAGAAAGTACAGATAACAATGTAGGGGAGGTTGGGGAGGTTTGATACATGGGGATGGTTGATACATTGACAATTTTTCTCAACAAATGGCATTAACAGCTATTGTAACAGATATGAAGTCTTCTTTTATGAAATCTTCTTTCAGAGGCCACCATTAGCTGGACTTAGCAGTGAAGAACTGGCAACGTTTTTTTTTTTAGGGTTTCGTTCATCTGACGAAACCCCATTCGTCTCGCTCCTCTGTCTGTCTGTCCGTCCGTCCGTCTGTCTGTCCGTCACAGAGCCCGTTCTCAGAAACTGTATATATTGGAGACTTGAAATTTTGCATACTTATAGCTGGACACCTCAGATCAAACGACAAATCATAAAATTTTGAAAAAGTCGTAGATTTAACCCTTTGGGCTCCCACATGTGTTTTTTAAACAATTCTTTCTAAGTGAGCCCCTAATTAGGTTGGAGGAAAGAAATTTTCCATACTTATAGCTGAATACCTCACATCAAACAGCAAATCATAAAAATTTGAAGAAAGTCGTACATTTAACCCTTTGGACTCCCCCATGTGTATTTAAACAATTCTTTCAAAGTGAGCCCCTAATTAGGTTGGAGGCGTGAAATTTTGCATACTTATAGCTGAACACCTCACATCAAACGACAAATCTCAAAATGTTCAAAAAGTCATACATTTAACCCTTTGGGATCCCACATGTGTATTTTAAACAATTTTTCTAAGTGAGCCCCTATTTAGGTTGGAGGCGTGAAATTTTGCATACTTATAGCTGAACACTTCACATCAAACGTCAAATCATAAAATTTTGAAAAAGTTGGAAATTTAACCCTTTGGGGCCTCACATGTGTATTTTAAACAATGCTTTCTAAGTGAGCCTCTAATTAGGTTGGAGGCGTGAAATTTTGCATACATACAGCTGAACACCATCATGCGACAAATCATTAAATTGTGAAAAATTCGCACATTTGACCCTTTGGGCTCCTACGTGCGTATTTTAAGCAATTCTTTCTAACTGAGCACTTATTAAATTGGAGATTTGAAATTTTGCATATTTATAGCAGAACACCTGAGGCCAGGCGACAAATCATAAAATCTTGAAAAAGTCTTACGTTTAACCCTTTGAGCTACCACATATGTATTTTAAGCAATTCTTTCTAAGTGAGCCCTAATTAGGTTAGAGGCGTGAAATTTTGCATACTTATAGCTGAACACCTCACATCAAACGACAATTTCATAAATTTTTCAAAAAGTTTTATATTTAACCCTTTGGGCTCCCACATTTGTATTTTAAATAATTCTTTCTAAGTGAGCCCCTAATTAGGTTGGAGGCGTGAAATTTTGCATACTTATAGCTGAACACTTCACATCAAACGTCAAATCATAAAATTTTGAAAAAGTTGGAAATTTAACCCTTTGGGGCCTCACATGTGTATTTTAAACAATGCTTTCTAAGTGAACCTCTAATTAGGTTGGAGGCGTGAAATTTTGCATACATACAGCTGAACACCATCATGCAACAAATCATAAAATTTTGAAAAAGTCGTACATTTGACCCTTTGGGCTCCCACATGCGTATTTTAAGCAATTCTTTCTAACTGGGCCCCTTATTATATTGGAGATTTGAAATTTTGCATACTTATAGCAGGACACCTGAGGCAGGCGACAAATCATAAAATCTTGAAAAAGTCTTACGTTTAACCCTTTGAGCTACCAAATATGTATTTTAAGCAATTCTTTCTAAGAGAACCCCTAATTATGTTGTAGACATGAATTTTTGCATACGAATAGCTGAATACCTCAGACCGCACGACAAATCATAAACTTTTCAAAAAGTCTTGTATTATTTACTCCTCCGGGCTCTAACTTGTGTATTTTAAGCAATTTTCTAACCTCCGCCCTTTTCACCCGGGGAGCACTTTTCCAACTTTTGCCGACAATCCTTTGACCATTCTTTCATATTATGCACCATAGCCTTACACATTTTAGTTCCACTTTTTACCGCCAGAGGCGCCTACTTATCTCGGGTGCTATGGGCCCAATCCCCTCGACTAATTCCGTTTTACACTAAACTCCGTTTTACATACTATCCGTACATATGTACGGATAGTATGTAAAACGGAGTTTCGTTCGAATAGAGATTTGTTTAGAATAGAGTGCACCCCTGGTTGCGAAATGTGGAATTAACAGATTTTTCAAAAGGATATGTGCGATCTGTGATCACACTTACCCACTTGTTTTCTTTTAATTTTGAAAACTTTTGGAATGTCAATGTACAGTTTTTTAAATGCTGATTTTCTTTCATAATTATAATTATTGTGAAGATAATATCTTGAATTTTTTTTAATTTGTGAAGCACATTGTTAGGGTGAGTTTTACCAGAAAGCAGATTGGTATTTTGCAACTACATTTATACAAAGTGATTGAAACTCCAATAAGGCATAATAGGGTGAAATGATACATTAGTGCTGGGTAGAAACGCTACACTTGTATATTTGAAATTTAATAGTTTTTTAAGTTGTAAACTAATATAGGACAGTAATATTCATTATTGTATTACAGCAAGAGCTACTGAATTTGGTAAGGAAAAACAAAGAGAATATTCATAGACATTATGTAGGTTACATAGAAAAGCAGTGCGATGATAGATGGTTAGTTCGCTTTGTTCGTCATGTAGAAGGAAAAAGTTTAAATGGCCTCAAAGAGAAGATATTTCTATAATTGACGAAGGGAAAATTAAAAGGACATTAAATCCACACAATTTTACTTACCAAAATGATAGAGTTATTAGTTTTTCTTTCAACCATTTCAGGGGTGGTGGTATGTTTATAAAACCACTTAATTTTAATTCCCAAACGCCACATTGGCACCATCATTTTGGTAAAATATTTTCCATTTAATACGAAAGTGAAATATTGCCCTTTATTTATTTTCAATTAAATTTGTTGGCAAATTTCGGTGCCATTCATTTATTCAACACTTCAGCATTGAAAATGCTTTACCCTGAAAGGGTTAAAGATATCTTAAATGAGCTAAATTTATGTTAAATTGTTTGCAAATCAGCAATGTTAACTTTTCCTTGCAGCAAGATCTCTAGGGGTTTTTTTTCATTATTTATTTTCTAAAAAGTGTGTTAATAGAATTGTTTAAATAATAGCAATTGTTTAAATATTTTTGTAAAAAACATTTCTGAAACAAAAAATATGTCAATGTCATTTCTTTTTATATTTGACTTAAATATTTCAAGATTTATCATTAAAAATCGTATGATACATAAATTGAATTGTCTGCATTTTTTTTTTCAATTTACATAACAATGTATCAAATCTCCCTTGCTAGTGTATCAATCCTCCCCAGAAATGGGGAGATTTGATACTGTAGTAACCATTACAATTATTGGGATATATTTTTTGAATGATTATTTTTTAAATTCACAATATTTTTAATAAATGAATAAAAGGCCACGTTATAAGAAAACATGAAAAATTTGTTGAAACATAGGTTTCTAAGGGTTGTAAAAAATTAGAAAAAAATGTGTATCATACCTCCCCTACCTCCCCAACGCTGCTGGGCAAAACTTAAGGCCCACTGTTATTTCAACGATTACAGTTAGAAATAGATCCGCAGCAGCACGTATAATTTGCATGAATGCGGGATGTACTCTGTTTTGTGAAACTTTTGCAAGTTCTGTAGTTCCGCTTTTGTCGAGCACGTGACAGCAGCGATAAGAGATTTTAGGCAATCGGCGGGTTCTGTGAGTTGCCATTAGATGTAAAAATTGAAGGAAATGGAGTGAAACTTGAACTTTGAAATTTTGAGCATGTCTTCGAGGCATCATTTAGATGATATTACTTGTGGTAGAATAATCAGAAAGTTGGAAGAAGGGCGCATAACGAGAGATATTGCCCATGAAGTTAACATCGAGCACAGTATTGTTTCTAGGTTATGGGTGACATTCCAAAAGCGTGAAATATGTACAAGACGCACGGGCGGAGGTCGTCCTAGCATTATGACGTCCCAAGAAGATCGGTATATTGTTATTTTGGCAAAAAGGAACCGACGGAACACAGCTGTCCAAGTAGTAAATCAACTTTGTGTTGCCACAGGAACTAAAATATTGTGGAGAACTGTTGCAAGACGTTTGATATAGGGTAGACTACTATACGCCTGAAGACCTGCTGTGTGTGTCCCACTCTCAAGACACCAAAGCAGCGCCTGTTTAGAGTGGTGCCGTATGCATCGCAATTGGACTGATGACGACTGGTCTACCGTGCTCTTCTCAGTTGAGAGTAGATTCAGTCTATCGTCTGATTGTAGACATAAATTCATATGGCGCGTGGTTGGTAGTGCTTACTGTCTCGGAAATATTCTAGAAAGAGATCGATATGCGATTTCAAGTATCATGGAGTGGGCAGGCATCATGTTCAATGGCCGCACTGATCTCTTTGTGCTTGACCAAGGGTTCATGACCGGTAGACGGTACATTGAAGACGTCTTGCTTCCACATGTTCGACATTTTCGAGGTGCTGTCGGCAAAAAGTTTAAATTTATGGATCACAATGCACCTTGTCATCGCACACAGTCTGTTGAGGCCGAAGATATAAATCGCATAGACTTGGCTGCACGTTCCCCTGACCTGAATTTCCTTGAAAATGTATGGCATGCCTTGCAGAGACGTATTGATGTTCGACAATTTCTTTCCACAAACAAGGAAATCCTCATCCGTGCTTTGAAGGAGGAATGGGCAACTTGCCACAACAGATACTGAATCAATGTGTTCTGAGTATGCCACGCCGTGTTGAAAGTTGTCTCGTATTGCACGGTGGTCACATCCCTTATTTGTATAGCACTGACGTTTGTTAATTGTGAGTATTTTGCTTTCTTTGTATAGTTATGTTTTTGGACAATATTCACGTTTCTGAAAAAGAATATCTGACAATACCCTGTATACATCCTTTCAACAAAAATTTTATATTAAATCCTGTGTAACGTTCTGTTAGTGCTATTGTTTACTTCTTGACCCACAATCTCACGTTGATTCTCATTTACGTGTACATTCCTTCTTGGTCCTTAAGTTTTGCCCACCAGTATATTTATCAGTCTTTTAACGTCGATTTGGCACAAAAAGTTCCATCGAGTCATCCATGGTGTTGGATTAGTAATGCTAAAGTTATTTTCTTCATTAAAACTACTACTTCTTAATAATAGAAAAAAACTGTTACATTTTCTAAAACAATTATTCACACTCAAATTCTTCTTTATTTTTTGCAATTTTACCAATGATTTTGTTATAAATATTAATGTTAACCCTTTGAGGGGCGGTGGGATACATTATATACCACCTAATTTTAATTACGATTTGCGCCAGAAAGTTTTAATGACGTTTTAATTTTATAACTTTGGTAAAACAAATTGCTGAAAAAATTGCTCTTCCTTATTTTGAAATAAAATTTCTTCAAATTTCCGGTGGGAATTCAATATTACAGAAACACAATTGCTTGTCCCTCAAAGGGTTAAATTTATTTTCTTCATGTAATACTGCATTTCTCTGTTTAAATTTGAATATATTTATTAAGTACTTTATCGTGTCTATAGAGTAATTTCGTAAAACTTGCAGCGCAGTGTCTTTATGAATGTCTAGTAGTAGAAGGATTGTTGAGTTTCTACAAGCGTGTTCTCCGGATTCTAACATTTCGTAGGTGAAAGAGCCCCCTATTGTGGAATTTCTTTTATTTTCGTAAAGTACAATTGAATCTCGCTGAATCTCATTGTGGCTATTACTTTAAGAAGTTATGTGTTAATTAAGTTTCTGTGGTTGGTTGGAGATTATAAATATGCTAGTAGAATTGAGTAGAGTGGGGTGTTGATCGGTTTGAGACCAGTGATTTACATGCTCTTTGATTTTGTCACGCGCTACTGGCCAATGCCTGTTTGAGTTGTACTTTTTAATTCAATCTTTGATGGAGAGCTTCGACGTCATGGTAACTTGTTATCCACTAAAAAACAACTTTTCAAAAGTAAATAAACAAAGACAAGTTAAATAAAAAAAAATGATTAAAGTTGTAGCTAAAAAATGGTGTGATATCAAATTTCTAAGCTTAAATTATCGTACTTATTTTCCATTAAAAATTTAACATATGTAAGTGGAGTGTCTATGTATACGTTGATAGAAAGCATTTTCTCCATTACTAAATGCATCATGAAGCCTTTCTGAAAATTCCAATTTTTAAAAAAATATGCATGAAGGGCTTGACGGCCATCTTTCCATATTTTACACAAATTTCTAAGCACTCAAATTCGCAAGAGGAAAACGTAATATGTTTTCATTATTAACAAATTCGAACTTCTTGTTTTAACTACCGACAAATAAATTAAGAAAGGCTTTTATTTTGAGAAAACAAATTGATTTTCACTGTTTTTAAATAATTAATTACGCCCCATCTTATCATTATTTAAATAATCATAAGATGAATTCTGAAGATACATCACCATTATCTTAAAACACAAATTTCTAGGCACACACCTCCATAAAGAAAAAAAATAAAATGTTTGCTTGAGTAACAATTTAGAACTTTGAGTTTTAGCTACGGATTTGTGCGCTTAAAAATTTGTGTAAAATATAGACAGATGGCCGCCAAGCCCTTCATGCATATTTAAAAATATGGAATTTTCAGAAACACGTTATGATGTATTTAGTAAAGGAGAAAAGACGTTCTATAAACATATACGTAGACACTCCACTTACATATGATAACTTTAATTTGATATCACACCTTTTTTTTAGCTAGACATTTTTTTTTGTAACTTTTGAAAAGTTGTTTTTAGTGGATATATTTTCCTTTTTTTAAAACAAATTATATATAATTTAAATAATTCTACTCACTCAAATTAAAATGAATCTTCGTATAGTCTTTGTAAATAGTGAGCAAACACATATATACATTTTATTTACATATTATTCAATTTTTAGAGTAATTAATAATTTAAAACAAGGAAAGTCAAAATTTTTCTCAATGTATGAGTCTTTATCAATTTATCTGTTCTTAAAAATTTTTATGAAGGATAAAATTTAATAAAAAAATGATAGAGTCGAAGTAAAATACAGATTTATAGTTAGTCTGTCAGTTATTTGTTTGTTCTATAATAATTTTTTTCAAAATTATTTCGCAATACTTTTTTTTTTTAAATAATTTTATTTCTATAAATTCCTACGGCTAGTCAGAGAATCAGAACAGCAGACATCTAGAGAATCTAAGATCACTTTAAAGGTCGGTAAATTCAGTAATTCTCTGTACAATGAACAAAAATGTATTGGATAAAGAAATATAAAAATTGAATAAACTGTACATAAAAATTCATCTTCGTTTAGATCGTGTTGCAGAGAATAAAAAATAAACATGTAATTTTACGCCACTCTGTTTACCCAACCTATTTACATAAATGTGAGAAAATTCCTTTCGTAAAAAAATTTCCACAAATTGATTCTTTTTAATAGCCTATTATTAAAGCTGCATATAGATTACAATTGAATAACTTTTTTCCGGCAAAAAATTGCCTGACAGCTAAAGTCCTATCGTTCGTCAGAATTTTTTTTTTAATATACCCACTATCCATCTCTAAACTCTGAAAAACGAACACAGATATAATACAGTTAACAAAATACTTATATATTTCTACCAGATTTCGTTTTTGTGGGGTGAAGGTAGGAAGGGCGCCTTAAGAACTTCTTTTAGTTCTTAGATTTCTGAATTAGTCATTCAAAATATTTACCTATACAAGTCTTGTTGCGGAATTTTCATTAACTAATAGCTGCATCAACTTATACATCATGAGAGCCTATTAAATATTCTTGTAGAATGCTAGATGGGCGCCATTAATAGTTCCACAGTATATGCCTACATTTTAAACTTCAGTCCTTTACAACTATTCATTAGTTTTCTATACGAAATAAATATTTGTAGTATTTAGATTACGTATTTAAACTTTCATGAAATAGGATTCAGGAGCCAGCGGGAGCCGAACCCGCAGCCCAAATACGCTCTTAAACGATTAGCGGTGCGGAGCCTTAATAACCCTTCGTGAATGTGGAAATGAAAAATTGTTCTTAGCATTCGACGCAAAACTTTCTAAAAAACATCGGTCGGGTTCCAGATAGATTTTCCGATGTTAACGAAACGAGATTGACCAATCAGAAGCCAGCATTTTTACAAACAGCGAAACGGTCGCAAAAATACAGCTTCTGATAGGTCAATCTCGTTTCGCTAACAGCGAAAAATCTACCTGAATCCCAGTCATAGTTTTCTTCGATGAAATCAATGCAAAATGAAATGAACACAAACTTTATAAAATGTTTTGCCGAAAGTCTAGCAACTGATGAACATTAGCAACCCTTGGCTTTCCGTAATAAAGCTATTTAAATGTAATTTTAAAATACATATTAGCCTTTTATTCGATACCATAGATAAACTTTTAAAATAATTACTATAAGAAAACTTCTTCCACGTGTTTGGCCCCATTTGCTATAAGGCAGACAATATATTATGACACTAGATGAAGGCAACATTTTCCATTTTTTATTTCTCTCATATTACATATCGTAAGGATAAACTTCTAAAAATAAACGGGAAATGGTACTATTAATTTTTGGCTTAGGCACAACTTTACTTCCGGTAGCCTTGAATGATTAGATTCCCTTATTTCTTCTCTTGCATAATATATATATATATATATATATATATTTGTATCTAATAAAATAAGGTTTTATAAAGTCGCATCCAGGACAGTAAAGAAAATGCGGATTTTCAGGTTTCTTTCCCCAGAGGTATTCAACTATTAGAACGTACTACTAGAACGCAATTTTAGAAAGTTTTTTGCGCATTCCGGGTTCGTAGTACCGAGATAAAATATAGCTTACACTGTTAAAAACCTATAGCTTTTTCTGCATACTCTTTCCACCGCTTTTATAGAAAATGATTACTTAACTATACCACACCGTTAAGAATCTCCAGCTTTAGCTGCACGGTCAATCCACCGCTTGACCAATACTTTGACCAAGAATTTTTTAACCAATGAAAATGCTCTACAATATAGTGAAGTAACCGTTTTCTATAAATGTAGTGGAGTGACCATGCAGCTAAAGCGGCAGATTTTTACTAGTGTAGTTCCGGAGATTACGCTCTAGAAACAAACAAGAATTTCGACTAAAACCGAATTTCATTCACAGGAAAATGACGTCAAATATATTTTCAGATTTGTCTTTCAGCTTGCGAACGAAGTAACTACTTTTCTTTAATATAAAATTCACATTTAACTCAATTCCTTTTCAAAAGTTTTGTTTACATCAGAAATAAAACTTTAAATGCCAATAACTCTTAATGCATGTATTTTAGGAAGTACCTCATCTCTCAAAAATTAATTTTATTTTAAAGATCTTTCTAAAAATATAACTTTCATCCAGTTTTATAAAAAAAATAATCCTAAGGAAAAATGGGCAATTGGCAGATTAATCGAAGCGGTCTTAAAGATCTGATTTGTGTTATTAAAATATAGATAGTTACGTGGTGTTTGGCCGTTTTATCGCTGTTTGGCATATATATATATATATATTTTAGAATTAATTAACAGTTTTTTGCTAATTAGGGATTTATTTTTTTTTGACTGAATTTTATAAAAGCACGTAGATTGAGTAAATATCTGTCCAACAATGCAATCCTTACTTTTTCTGTCCTTTATTCAAGTCCCTATCTTGTTTTAATTAAAAGATGTGACGAATAAAAAAAGCGATCATTTTCAGTATCTCGACGTTTATTTTAAAGTCGATATCTCTGTTTATAATTAATTTATGAAGATAAATTTGGTCTCAAATTGATGAATTTCTTCATTAGGTTCTTCGAGTTTCCGTTTTATTTTGCTGCGATGATTGGCTCTTTTGATATCGGAAATTTTACGCTGGCATGTTTGGTCGATTTAACATAGAGAAGTTACCTTCAGTATAATAAGCAGTTCAGCGGTCTTTGCGTTTGGTTGTGGGAATTTGTTTGTTTGGCGGGGTTAGTATATTTTTTTATAGCTTGGCTTGGCAGAACGACCGTCCTGCGTGACTATCAAGTGTTTTTTTTTTTTTTTAAATTAATGAAATGTTTATACTAGCACAATAATTTTAACTTTTAATAACTTTTAATATCCGCACAATATTATACCAGTGACATTTTTATATTGTATTTTCAGCATTTCTGATGATCTGAAAGGAACTTTACGTCAGTTCTTCACACTATCAGAGTAGCCATTTTAACGGTAGTTGGAGTTTGAATTTAATGAATTTCAGTACGTTTCAAATCTTTAAACTTAACTTTTATTTTCTTAACATTAAGTACCAGCTCTACCTTTTTCATCAACCATTATTGTTTTTAACTAAACTGTATATCTGATTCAGGGCTACATATTTAGTGGTTGATCCCAATGGTCTGCCACAAACTATGTGTTAATGTACAACAATCTTTTACTAAGGAATAGTTGTAATTTAGATTATATGCACTTACATAAAACTTCGGCAAAAGTTTAAATAAAATATTTTACGAAGTTTTGTGTACACGTATTTTAATTTCATATCTTCTAAATAAATATTTCTCCCATTAATGTCATGCTGTAAAAGAACATAACGTTAAAAGAAGAGATAAAATTATGATTATGTGTTTTTAATTTAGAGTTATTTTACATGAAAATTATTTTACATTGAGACATCCCGTCATAATTTTTGTTTGAAATAGTAATGTTTAATTAATTTTTTTCCTCAAATCTATATGTATATATATTTTTTTCAATATCGAATTATTCATAAAATGTTTGAGTACATATTAGAAATAAATTCGGAAAATTTTGTGTCTATTTGTAATAATCTTTCACTAAAGGGTTAGTGCGATTTCATTGGCATGAACTCGTTTAAAAATCGTTCACATTTTTATATTTACCTTTAGAAAGTTATAATTTATGTTTATTTTAAATTATTATATTTCATATATCCCAAAAAACATTTCTCCCAGTCATATGGTGCTGTAAAAGCGCATGGTCAAAAGAAGCGATAACGTTATATTTATGAGGTTTTTAATGTAGAGTTATTGCACAGGAAAAGTATTTTTCATGAAGCCATCCAGTCATAAAGATGTAGTTGTAAATATTAATACTAAAGTTATTTTCTTCATCACAACTGCTGCATGTTACTTTTTTAATTCGAGCTTATTTGTAAAAGATGACTGTATTTGAAATATTTTCTTAAAAATGATTGTCAAAGTATAACAATTTTTTAAATAAGATTTAGTGTAACTTAACTATCCTAACGTTATTTACGAAACCGGTAACATTTTAAATAAATCTCTAAACAATTTCTAAGTTTATGTACATTTTAAATTATTATAGCATACGTCAGCGGTAGTTGCTTCTCTTAAGACCCCCTTAATTTTTCTTTTTTATAGTATTGATTTTGATAGTGCATATTTAACGCATCTACTTCAAATTTTATGTGGAACTTCATATAAAATATTACTGTGATATAAATCCCTGATAAAAAGGGGATTTTTATCAAAAAACCTAATGATTTTGTCATCTCTCCCGTACCTCAGTGTTACACGCCCCACTTGATCGGAATAGATGCTCCAGACAGTAGACTGAAGTAGGAAGAAATGTTGCTGCAATACAAACTTACATATCATTCAATACCTGTTTCAACTACATTCACTAAATATTTCATGAACAATCTCTAAGAAATACAATATATTTCATCTATTACTGCCTCTATCTTTCGAGAAAATAGCAAAATTTACCTTTTTCGATTAATATCATTTTTATTTGAATAAGTAAATCGCTGTAACGTCGTCTACTACGCTTTTTTCTAACGATTGAGAGTTGAAGAACGCATAGCTGCCAACTTTTACGCTTTCTTCCTACCACTAAAATTTTATAGTAAATATTGCCTTATTTAATCGTCGAAATCTCATGATTAAACAAGGCGAAAATACCTATACATTTTAGTGGTAGCAAAAAAGCGTAAAAGTTGGCAGCTATGAGAACGTCACTAATTCCATCACATATCCAATAGCTGAAATACAGTGAACGGAGTAACTTACCCGATGAGGGCATCTAACCCGGATTTACCCTATTTCATATGTCCAAATATATTTCTCCTTTTTATGTCCTTCTGTAAAAGAGTGGAGCATTAAAAAGAGAGATAACACTAAATTTATGAGTTTTTAATGCAGAGTTATTTGACACGAAAAGTACTTTTCATCGATCGATTCCGTTACAAATATTTTGTTGGAAATAATAATTCTAAAATTATTTTTTTCGGAAAAACAACCGCATCTGTCTTTTAAAAAGTGCACTTATTCTATTCATAAAAATTTTGATTTTCATTTGAAATAATTGTGTAAAATTTACATGTCAATGTGCAACAATTTTTTGATAAAGAACTGGTGCAGTTTGCAGCTGCTTCAAGATCAAAATATCTTATTACTAAACCGGGAATGTTCGTTGATAAAAAAGTAAGCTGAATATTTTTGAGAAAATATAATTAGTCAAAATGTTCATTTTTCCTTGGAAGATAATGGGTAGATAAGAAGAAAATTTCCTGCTTTACTTTTAAGTTTTGTTTCTATTGTTTTTTCTGCTACATGCATGTAGAGATATGTTTGTAAAATTACATGTGCAGAAATGCATTGCATATCATTTGAAAAAAGTTGAGAAGAAACCTGTCTTAAACTCCATTAAAAATCCAGTACAATAACGTAGCGTTAAAAGAAGTGATAAATATATATTTAGGGGTTTTTAAATGTAGGGTTGTTTGACACGAATAGTGTAATCAGTTCGAGGAAAATTATTGGCAATAGTAATGCTAAATTTAGATTCTTCTTGAAAACTACTGCGATTTCTTTTAAAATTGGATGCTTTCATAAAAAATTTAGTATTTGAATTAATTTAGTAGAAATGTGTGTCAATGTGGAACAAGCTTTTGCTAAAGATAAGGTGTGATGTAATTGCTATGAATTCGTTTAAAAAATCGGCATAAAATCTTTCACCAAGTCCTAATTAAAGATTTAAGTGTAATTTAAATTATTACATTTGAAAATCTCCGATTTTTTTTCCCACTTTTTTCATGTTTTAACCCTCTCGCTGCGCAACCCGAGATATCCTCGGGCATGCATTTTTCCGTCTAATTAAAACTATTTGGTTATTCCCATCAGTTATTTTTTAGCGAAAACTTTTTCTGATTTAATCAGGTCATTTTCCTCGATTACGATAGTCAAAAATTTCTGCTCTAAAGAACCGGTGATAAAAGACTAAAAATTCTGTAAAAGACGCTCATCGCGAAGAATTACTTACGCAGCAAGATGGTTAAAAAATAGGAGCATTAAGAGAAGTGATAACAATATATTTTTTAACACTAGAACGCCCGGAATTTTTACTCAAGTTTCAAAAAAATATATTTGACACAAGAATTTTTATTTAAAATTATTTGACTGATTTATTTAACGTAAATCTACGTCGTTTAAATTTAACTTATTTTATGAAAGGATTTCAGGCTCCAGTTGACATTCAACCATATGGACGGAGTCCTATCGACCCTTCCGGGCATTCTAGTGTTAATGTAAATTTATTTCATGTGAAAGGTATTTTACGTCTAGCCACCCCGTCACAAATATTTTATAGAACATATTATTACTAAAGTTTTATTTTTCAAAAAAGCAGAATTATGCGTGAATATCTATCTTTTAGTAAAGATTTCATGCATGATGAAATCTTCTAATTTTTTTCTTACAAAATCTCTTCTTAATAAAGTGGGATTTTTTCTTAAATAAAAGCAAACTGCACATTTTTGGAGAGAAATAAATTAGTCAAAATCCTTTTTTCTAGGAACATATGGGCGGATAAAAGGGAATCTGTTTTTCCTTTTTTGTTTTTCGTGTAGTTTCGAATGCGTTTTTTCATTACATTAGATTTTTTAACTTTTAATGTGTTAATGCTGTTTATATTATGATAATTTGGCCTTAAAATTGGCTTACTGGTGTATTTCCTACAATCAATGCGTAATTAAAAGAAATCCAGCGAATTAGAAATACATTCAACTGAAACTAATATTAAGCTTCATAATATGTTGAAAAAAATATATAGTCAAAATTGTTAGCCTATATTTTAATTTAAAAATTCCGTTTTTCATTGAAAAAATACTAATTTGTGTTAGTTATTAAATGTAATGTGTAATTGTAATATTAACATATCCAAAATTGGGGTAATGTAACTGTATGAAGATTTAAAATATAACAATGTCTACGACACCTGGAAAACCACTGATTATGGATAATATATATATTTTTTTAATGCCTGTGATGCTAGCCGGCTATATTTCCGCAGTCACCATGTTGCCAAAGCTCTATCACCACTATTTCAATTTTCATTTTAAAAATGTTAACGATGATAAGAGTTGATATAGTAAATACCTTCAAACATACCGGGTGATTCAAAATTCCGGTGCAAAAGTAAAACGCGATAAAAAAGATTTATTGGTCGAAGAGATATGCGGTTTGCAGATAAAGATTCAGCGTGGTACGGGATTTTTTATGGCGCCAACAAAAAAATTAGTTCAAAATCTCGATAATAGAGGGCGATATTACTGATAATTCCATATTGCTCACAGAACGCAAGGTTTGGATACAAAAAAGTGTACATGTTGTATTCCCTAATGTTTTTGCATCGAAATCTTGTGTTGTATAAGCAATATGGAATTATTCCATGCAAATATCTGTAATAGAGCCCTCTACTATCGAGATTTTGAACTAATTTTTTGTTGGTGCCATACAAAATTCAGTACCATGCTGAATCTTTATCTGCAAACCGCATGTCTCTCCGACACATAGTTTTTTTTTTTTTTTTTTTATCGCGTTTTACTTTCGCACCGGGCTTTTGGCACATCCTGTTTTTTTATCCCGATGTATAGTTTTCTCGACAGAAATGTATCAGAAATAAGAGATTTTAAGACGCTGTATGTAGTGTTATCCGATAAATATTTTTGAAATAAGCACACAGATAAATTTGTTTTAAACTTCAATGTATGGAAGTCTAAAGAAAAAAAAACAATATCAAATATTGATGTTAAAGTATTTCTTTAAAGGAACAGGATGGCCTAAAATAGATTGAACATTTTAAAAATACAAAAACATGTAAATATTAAAAGATATTGAAGTTATTAGTGCAATATGTTAAAGTTCAGAGTCACGAATTTGTTCAGAACTGTTCTTTTTTACAGTTATTAACGATCACCGAAAGATGGTGCTTCACTGCATCGTACATTTAAAACACTGAAACTAATGTTTAATTATGGATCACTAAACTTTTAAACTTTAATTCAGTTCAAATACTGAAACTTCAAAAGATGTTTAGCGATTTTGATATTGCAAGATTATAAACAAGATTAAAAACATTCATTTTACGTTTTCTATTGCATTCACATATCTAACCAATCGATTTTGCTCAAATTTTGGATACAGTTCAATCGTCACGACAATGTAATGTCCATTTACTTTCAGATCCGTACCTTATCAGTGGTAAAGTTCAGGGCTAAAAACATTATTTTATAAATTTTGATTGTAATCCCATATCTAGTGCATCAATACTGCTCAAATTTTGCAGGCGAGTTCAATGTTGATGACATAGAAATATTCATTGTATTTTCAGGGACGTATCTCAGGGTAATAACATTCTTTTACTTTTTGGTTGAAATCAGAAATATAACGAACTGTTTTTCTTAAATTTTTATACAAGTTCAATTTAAATGATATTGCAATATGCATGTATTCGTACTTGAAATGTCTTACTTCATCAGGCACAGGGTCCAAGCAAAAACATTTTTTTGAGTTCTTTATTCATATTACATACCTAACCAACTGATTTTGGCAATTTTTCTTAACGCAAGTGGGTCGACAATGAGATTTCAATATTCCTGTTTTTTAGACCAATGTCAGACGGGCGTCTTTGTAGCTGCTTTTTTGCTTAAGTATTATCCATTCACAATGCTATAGCATAGTGAATGTATAATACTTAAGTAAAAAAGCAGCAAAAAAGACGCCCGTCTGACATTGGTCTTAAGGCTGTAAGGTTAGTTGGGGTAACTGGACCCCCGAGGTAAATGGGCCATAGGCTATTTTATAAAAAAACTGTTGATGTTCTTTAAGTTTTCGCTTTTGTGAACAATGCACTTTAATCTCTACCTCCTAAAACAACGTGTGTCAACTCAATCATAACTCTCACATTGCTGTGATAGGTTGTCAAATATTTACGTCTCTTTTATTAAAAACAACTCAATATGGTTGAACTTCCTGGGCTTTTTATTAAAATACTGTAAGTACTTTTATTAAACAGTCTTTTTTTTTTTTTTTTTTTTTTTTTTTTTTTTTTAGATTAGGCATATAATTACATTAATATTATAAGGTATCTATACATGTTTACTTCATGTTTCAAATGTAAACCCGGTGTCACAGTTACCTCATAAATGTTTCAAGAATGGTGTAACTGAGACATGTATCCGGGGTGAGTGGACCATACTGGAGGCAGTTACCTCAATAGTTATAAATAATTTTTTTGAGTTTATCTTACTACTGGAAATAAATTTCTCCATTGTTTTTTGCTCACAATAATGAAAATTAAAAAATACCTTATTAAAATTACGTAATAAAATTTAAGTTTAGACTTTAATTCAAATGAACATTAGCTTTTTGAAGCTGGATTGTCAGAAGCTCCAGAGTCACATTGTAAAATCATGGCCCAGTTGCCCCCAACTAACCTTACCTCATTAGGGGTAGAGTCCAGAGGCAAAAAAATCCTTTTATGTTTTATATTGAAAATCGTATACGTAACCAACCTATTTTGCTAAAACCTTTCACACAAATTAATTGCGATGATAATAAACATTCATGTATTTTTAGAGCAGTACTTTATCTTGTGCAGGATGCGTGGGCGAATTTTTCATTTACATTTTTGATAGAAATCACATATCTAATGAACCGTGTTTGTTCAAACTTTGTACTCAAGTTCATTATCTATGACAATGTGTCTTAAATCATTTTCAAAGCCGTACACCACTAGGGACGGACTGCAGTGCAAAAAAATCCCTATTTCGTTCATATATGAAAATGTATTATATTTTGGAATAAAAATCTGTTACTTAATCTTTAATGTTTGTTAAAAATGCATATTCCAGCATCTATTTTTATGCTTTTAATTGCGATAAATGTCCATTGGCTACGATAGTCAAGTTTGTTTATTTTTACTGTAGTGCAAAAAACTCCTGTTTGGTTTATGTATGAAAATATATTATATTTTGGATTGAAAACCTGTTACTTAATTTTTAAACTTATTTATAAATGCATATTTCAGCATGTATTTTTATGCTTTTAATATCGATAAATGTCCTTTGGAACACGATTGTCAAGTTTGTTTATTTTTACTATCATAATACTGATACAGTTGTTTTTTCCCCGAATTTCAGAAAATATCAAATGGCTAACAATGTATGACCTATTTTGGTTCATTTTTTCCAAAACAGAAATAAATTAAGTGATTATTAAAAAAGAAGAACAAATTAAGTGATTTATAGTGATACTTTTTTCAACCGGTCTTTATATCGGTAAAATGGTACTAAATAGAAAAAATAATAATTAATAATTAAAATAAGTAATAAGAAATTAAACTTAATTTCTTTATTAAATATTTTTAGTTAATAACTAATTAAGAATAAATAATATATACATTTAAAAAACATTTCTTTTTAAAAAGTATGAACATAACACGTCAGAACACTATAACACCTCAGTACACTATCTTCTTTAAACTTGCTTGGTTTTTATTATAATTTTTGAATGCATGCAAGTACTCTTAGTCTGCTTTTTGCTTTATACACCGAGAAAGCCGTATTAAATAAATATCAAAAGGTTTATAAAAAGTAATTAAATCAGAACTAATAAGTAATGTTATTAATAAATAAGAATTTACAAACATAAATAATAACTAATATATATAAATTAATCAATAAAAGCTAATTAAAACTGAATTTTCCATAAAATAATTAATGTGAACATTAAAAACGTCCACAATCCTACTTAAAAGGCGACTAATTTAATGAAAAAGATGTTACAAGTTTAAAATATACATTTTATTTAAAACTTCTTAGTACTTTCAAACCTTCCAGGTTGATCATCAGAGAATATCATAATAACTAAATGTTGTTTATTTGTACAAATGCGTCATGAGCCAACAATTACTAGAGTTGAAAGTAGAAGTAGCAGTAGCAATATCTTGGATTGAATTTAATTGGATGAAATATATATTATTATTAATTGCAGTTCCATTTATTTTATGACATCACTTTGTTTCTCGTACGTCACTTTCCATGGGTAGAATAGCGCATTGTATTGTATTGTAACATCTTTTTCATTAAATTAGTCGCCTTTTAAGTAAGATTGTGGACCTCTTTAATGTTCACATTATTTATTTTATGTTGATCAAGGTGAAAAATTGCGTTTCTTCTTATGATATTATTTGTAACTGCATTTTCCATTTTGAATTTAATTAATAAATTATTAAAATGAAATAACAGCTAATTATAACTGATTTTTATTTTCATTATGCAACTATATAAAAAATAATTAAAATAAAACTAAAACGTAATACAAAAAATAAAAAGTAATGATATTTATAAAGAATATCTAAAAAATATATACTTTCTTTACTATTTATTTTTAATTAATAACTAATTTAATATAAAAATGTGAATTAAAGTTATTAAATTTTTCTATTTAAATAGTAGATAACGTTTCATTCCAAGATCTGTTCTGACACATTTTTTATTAAAGATTCGACTTTGTTTTTGAAAGAATAATTACAAATTAAAAATAGAGAGTGTACAGTAATAATCTGAAAAAAAAATGTTGAAACTGAATATCCAAAATGAGTTATAAATTTTGAATATAAAAATATTGAAATAAAGATGAATTCTTTGAAATCGATTATATAAATTTTTTATCATATTTATAGCTTTATTTTAATTTTTCTATTTTAGAAATAAATGTAAAATTAATCATGCAAAAGGAAATTATAAGAAAATATCAATAAAACACATGTTATTAGAATGGAGTTATGAAGAGATATAGAGGAGAAGACATATAGTGTACTGTCTACCAGTTGCGAGTGAAGTAACTTAGGAGGTTGTCACAAGATGGCGGATGCTTTCTTTAATCATAACTTCATCTTCTGATTACCGCCGGCACAAACATCCCACCTGTAAAATTGAATAGAAAATGCCGTCTTATTTAAGCGTCTTATTCATGGAATCTTTTTCTCACAAATGTGGCTAAATTTTTTAGTTGTTCTTACTGATGCCAGTTTGCCTTGTAAGGCTGTCAGTTTGTTTCCCTGGTTGTCAGAATATGGAGAAAACGCAGGGCGTGACTACCGCCTAAGTAAACTCCAACCAGTAAAAATGAAAATCTGTTTCCACCAATGCTTATGACTGAAATTTTGCAATAGCAAGATGTTTAACAAAGATGGAAATTTCTATATAAATTTACTGATGGAAGTTTCCACCGGCGGCAAACAACACCTGAAATAGCGGTTACAGTTGAAGCTTCCTTATTTTAAGGATATGTCAGTTCCTATTTATTAATAGATCCATTGCATTCTACTAGATATATTGAAAATATTAAAATATTGAAAATATTAATTTAATTGCAAAAGTGTTGTAAATAATGCAAATATTCTGGTTACTGCTGAATTTGTATTGAAACCTATTTGTCATAATTTGTAATTATATTGATTAATTTAAATTTTACGATTACTGCTCAGTTGTGTTAAATGAGTGATTGGTGAAGTTCTTTGGATATCATTTTGCAATCTACTAGAAATTTTGAAAAAAGTAAAATAATGATTCAATTAATTGTGTTGCAAATGTGTTGTAAATAATATAAATAATTTGGCCATTGCAGCATTAGTATTGTAATCTGTTTGACATAAATTGTAACTAAATTGATTATTTTAAACATTATGATTACTACACAGTGTGTCATTCGGCAGTGTGACCTGTAGTGTGATTTTGAGGTTAAAACCGATTTAGAAAAGTGTTGTAAATAATGTAAATAACTTAGTAATTATTGTAATTGTAATAAATCGTATCATATTATGTCATATCTTAAAAATTGTACTGAAACATGCATATAACCTGGTCAGTGGCGTGGCGTGAAAATTTTCGGTGGTCATCGCAATTATTTAAGTTTGTGGTGAAAAATTATTAACTCTAAAATTCAATGGTTGAATGTTCAAAAAAGAAACTTTAAATCTTACTTTCACTTATACATGAACTCCAAATGTTCTGCTAAAATTGGATCGTAGAGTTTTAAAAGCTTATTAAGAGTTTTAAAATATTGCTTGGTCATCGCCGCATCCAGCGATGACCGGACGCCACGCCACTGAACCTGGTAACTACTGTAATTACATCATATCTTAAGTGTTATTAATTTTAGTAATTATTATCTGAAAATACTTAGTTTATATTCAAACCAATACACTAAATAACGTTCCCTGGTTTGCGGTGCCGCAAAGGTGGTAGGAACATCCCGCCCTGGTCCAGGGGCTTGACCCAACCATCAGCCACAAGCTGGTTCCCAGAGAGGGCGATTGGATTAGATTAGATTAGATTAGATTACATTAGGTTATTAGCCCCTTACAGGCTATTTCTTTCAGAGAACAATCAAAGGGTTGTCACAAAAAAAAATAACGTTACATCTAAACATAAGCCACCCGTAAAACGAAGCAGGTGTATCATTGTACTGTTAAATACTAATATTCAACTGCTACATTTTAACTTATAAACATCGCACATTTTCAATTTTTACACCGTCTGATAGGGAAAAATGCTTTCAAATACAATTTGTCTGAAACTGCATCTCAATTTATTTTTGAGATATTAATTTATTTGAAGTTTGTTCAATGTCGTTTCTTTAATAGTGACAATTGAAATACTTTATTTCTGTAAAATGTAAAGGGAAAATAATAGGTTATATATCTTTTTGTTGCCATTTTCTCATAACAGCTCAAAAAATGTTAACTAAATTACGTTCTATGCCAAGAATATTGTCTGCTATAAAAATGTATTTTAAAGAATATTTGTGCGGCTTATTTTCTCCGCATTTAATTAATCCCTATCAAAAATCTGAACGAATGTAATTTTGTTAATCTCTATGAAACAACATTTTCTGAATTTAAAAAAAAATGTAAATGAGTGTTTTTTGATAAAACATAGAGGTATGATAAAATTTATTTAATTTTCAGTATCCATATTAATGTTACAAACAAATGAAGGCGTATGAATCCTCAGATACCCGATATTTTTGTCGAGTTTCTTGAATGACGACATTGCTTTTGGCTGTATTTGTGTATTATTCTGCGATAGTGACGGCATATGCATATTTTTCTGTAGATGTGGTTTAAAACTGGATCGTAGATATGGCATTCTTCATCCAATGCAAATGACATAATTTTATATAAAATAAAAGCGTGTATTTTGAGACATAAAACTGAAATATGATTTGTGCTATCTATATTTATGTAATTTTTTTTTTCATTGAGGAATGACACTGAATTCTGAAAAAGCAGAATTCTAGTTTTCTGGTTTATTTTTATTTCTATCGGTCACAGCACCGTATGTAAAAAGAAATACCATAAAGAACATGCATACAGTTTTTAAATGTTCTTATCAACAATTAATTTTTAAAACGTGAGATATTATATTCCATTATATACAGTCGTTGAAAAAAAAGTAAACACCCCCTACTAACTCCTCAACAAATTATCGTAGACGAAAGTTACCGGTACCGGACGATTGGAAATAATGTCTACTCTTAAATGACGTATATAACATTTGCTTAGGGGGGCATCAACATATTAAACGAATCCAATTTTTTTTTTCAATGGCAATACCCAATTTTAACGAGATATTTCAAATCTTTGGTTCAAACTATGCCTAGACACCACATTTCAAGTAACTTGAATGATAAGTTTTTGAATTATCAACATTCAAAATTTGGTGTTTCTAATGTTAAGTTACATTTTCAAATTTTTATTTATACCTTCTGAAATTATACTTCTAATGCGCTAATTTTTTGTGTAGTAATAGTACTAATATAACCAAACATAAATACGTTGAATTTGCAATTTTTATAATTTTTTATATGAATTATGAATTATGAAATTAATATTAAAAAAATAATGAATTGCAACCTGCAATTTTTTTGATGGATTCAGATTTATTAAGTCCTGCTTTATGGAAATCCAAAATTTCACATTTTTCCTCCAAGTAGTTTTCAAATTATGCTTAAACGACGCAAAATGATGGTTTAAGGGGCCGTCTATGATAGAAGTGACTAAATATTTTGATATTTCTTATGCTATCCTGTAATCTAGCAGGCGTAATTGATTGTTTAAGATGCCTTGATCAAGAAGGGAGCTCTCTCGGTTAACAATCCAGTACCGAACTTCAATTTGGATAAAGCCTTTAAAATAGCTCGTTTAAAAAAAAAATTAATTTCTCGGAAACTTATGGTACGAATTGTATAAAAATTTGTATTTGGACTAATTGAAGGGTGTAGAGTTCATTCATACTGTCAGAATTGTGTGCTGCTATTGAAAAAAACAAAGTCATGGTTCGTATTAACATGTAGATGGTCCGCTAAGTATATTTTATATACATCATTTAAAAGTAGACTTTATTTCCAATCGTTCGGTACCAATACCTTTCGTCTACGATAATTTGTTGAGGAGTTAGTAGGGGGTGTTTACTTTTTTTTTTCCACGACTGTGCATAAATCTAAAGCTTTTTGTATCTAAAGGAGTTGGAACATTCATTTAATTATTTTTTCCAGTAGCATAGCATCGAGAGGAAAGCTTATGTTACAAACACGTTGAATTTCTGAATGGACGTGGTTACAATTCTTAAGTGGGTGGGATTTAAATTAATATACAGAGAAAAAAGTAAACATCCCCTACTATTTCTGCAACTACTAATTACAATAGAAGAAAGTTACTGGCACCAATCGATTGAAAATACACTAGAACATCGATTATCCGAAGTAATTGGGACCGACCATCTTTCGTAAAATTGAAATTTTAATATTAAGGAGAAATATTTGCTCTATTTCTTATGATAACAAGTGCTTAACCCCTTGGGGACGAGCGACCGGTATTCGTGCCGCATAAGTTGCTCAGAATCGGTAATTATTCTCACCAGTAAAATTGTATTGTAAATATTGCCTTATTTAATCCGAGCATTTTCCCGATTCAATTAGGCAAAAATTTATGTTTTAAAAATCTGGTGACTAAATATTAAAAATTCGATAAAAGACGCTCTTCCCGAAGGGGTTAATAAAAATAAAGCAATAACAAAACAGAAACCAGAATATATTACCTGAATTTTAATTTTGAAATTAAGTACCTTTTACATGTTTCCCAAAGGTTTGAAACAATGTTGTGTTTGTCGGAGTTTCGATTACCTTTCCTTTGGAACCAGGGATCGTATTTGTCCTGAAATTTCACGAGCAGGAAATTCTTCGGTGCCACTATTTTATTTGTAGAAAATCTCTTCTTAGATAAGCCGATATTTTTCGCGTTTAACCTAGATTTATTTTTCTTTAAGCAAATACTGATAATTTTCCTTAAATTTTTCATATAGAGTACGACCCCTGTTTGGAACTCTATCACGAAGTTTTTTAATATTATTAGTTCGCGAGTATCACAGTCTTTCTGCGGCTCCAGCCATGCCAAACCTTTAAAAAAAACATTCAAAAGCTTCAGAATTGCTAATTTGTTCGTTTTGTTCGTTCCACTCCGCAGCTTTCGGGAGCTCAAGTTAAATTCAAAGGAACTCGAAGAAAAGGGAGCGAAAATATTTACATGTACCTACTTGTAGTTCGGAATGGACCGCTTGCACAAAAGGAATATGAAATTTAAAAAAAACTGTGAAAATCGATTTTGCAAACAAGGTATGTGATATTAAAAAAAAAAAAAAAAAAAAAAAAAAAAAAATCTTTAAAATGGATTTTGGTTAACCGAGAGTTTCGGATAAAAGAGGTTCGACTGTAATGTCTAATTTTAAATGATGTATATAAAATTTACTTAGGTGGCCATCTACAAATCTGAACCAGACCATTTCTTTTTCAATGGCAACATCCAATTTTGACAATGTATTTTAAATTTTCGACTCAAGTTATGTCTTAAAACAAAATTTGTAGTCATTTCAATAATAAGTCTTTGAATTATAAACATTTAAATTTTGAGCTTCTAATGTTAGTTTATATTTTCATATTTTTTATTAATAACTCCTCAAATTATAGTTATAATATGATAATTTTGTGTGTGGTTATAATACTAAAGAACCCAAACATAAATACATTCAATTTGTAATTTTAAAAGTTTTAGAATATGAATTATGAAATTAATGAATGGAATTAATTGAATTATGAATTGCAACTTACAAATTGTTTGATAGATTTATATTTATGATGTTCTGCTTGATGCAAATTCTCAAATTCAAATTTTTCTTCCAAGTAATTTTCGAATTATGAGTAAAAACTTTAATAATATAATTTAAAAACATATATTTCACTCCATTTATTGAAACATTTCGGGTGGCAATAGTGGAAACATATTAAGCGTGTGGAATGTTCATCTTGGCAAGAAATAATACATTTATATAAGTGACATTCTGTAGCATTTAAACAATAGATTACCAAACTTCAATTTGGATACATACCCTAAAATGTACTCACTTTAAAATAATTAATTTCTCGGAAACTAAACACATGAATTTCCTGAAAATTTGGATTTAGACTAATGGAAGGGCGTAGAACCTATTTATGGATTAAAACTTGAGTACTGTTATTGAAAAAAAACAAAGTATGGATTCGTTTTAATATGTATATGGCCTCCTAAGCAATTTTTATATACACCATTCAAATCTACATTATTTACAACCGTTTGGTAGCTGTAACTTTCTTCTATGATAATGTTTTGCAGAGTTAGCAGCAGAGATGGGCAAATCTGTAATCTCAATTACACGCAATGTAATCGCAAGTTAATTTGTATTAGTTACACACATTCAAAAGCAGAAATTTTCTCAAATAATGGCATGGGGGCTGTACCGGCTACAGTGCTGTAAGATTTTTTTACAGCATGTAATTTTAACTATAAGTAATTACATACAATTAAATTGTAATTACAATGCAGATAATATATGTTAGTAACAAAAGTTCACTTCATATGGACCAGAGATATGTGTATTCAGGCAAGATTACAGACTATAATATGTAGTAGTTTCTATAAAGTGGTACATCCAAGTTCAAAAAACAACATTTTGAGAAATTGAAATTTAAAGTTATGTATGTAATGTTTATGCATGATGTAGGCAAACTGAATTGCTTAAAAATTATTAACTTTCCGTTGACGTAGAAGCAAAAGTAATATATCATTCGAAAGATAAAGGAAAGATTCAAAATAGTACTATCTTGAGTAAAACGTTTTCCGCCAAAAACATTTTCATTGTAAAATGATAAATACATGCTAAAACGGCAAAACTAATGAGGATAGTAATTTCCGTTCTAATATACTATCGTCTGCAAACGTTTTGGCAACATTTCAATCCCTTCTGCGAAAAATTGTGGCGTGCGCGAATCCAGAAAGAAATCGACCTCATGTATGGCCTCCTCATTTTAAATGAAGATTGCGCCATCAAGATGCATCTGCAGATGTGAAAAGAGATAGAAAACCGAAGGTACCATGTATGGACTGACTGATGGATGTTGCATCAAATCCCACTCCAGCTTGTAGAGTGCCCAGCTGGTCATCGTACTAACATGTGGCCGGGCGCTATCTTGATGAAAGAGAACCACCTTCCCTCTGAACTCATTTCTTCGTTTTCCTCGAATGGCATCACGATCATTGATTAACATGTTGCTGTATATTGCACTGTTAAGAGCTTGTCCGCTTTTCAGGTACTCTTTGTACAGAATTATGCGACAATCCCGTCAGATGCAGAGAAGCACCTTCTTGTTATTTAGGACACAAATTGCAACCGAGCTTGATGATTCTGCAGATGCTGACTACCCTCCTTTACGGTTTGTAATGTTGTAGTAGACCCATTTTTCATAACATGTCACAATTGCCTATGATGTTCTCTTTCCTTTTATCTCTGAACAGAGACAAAGAAGGCTGTTTGTAATGAGCTTGACTTCAGCAGTCAATTCTCGATGACTCGGTGGGATATATTTTATCTCACCTACGATTAATGAAGATTTGCACAAGAAAAATTTTATTAAATTTTACTTTTCCATCTTTGGCGGAAAAAAAGTTGTAAAATTGCTTTTCCTTATTTTGCAATAAATCTTTTTGCAGATTCCGGTGTGAATTCGACATTACAGAAACACAATTACTTGCCTCACAATGGGTTAAATCGCCATTTAGAAAATAAAAGAAAGAACAAAAAATTACTTATCAAATCAAAAACAGGAAAATCGTAATAAATGTCCACTGCACTTAGGTAACACTGCGAAACTACAATGGAGATAGTAGACAGCAAGAAGAAAAGTGCACTAATTCTGGTTGTGTCATCTATCCACAAACAGACGAATTATGAGGACTGCGCCTACTTAGCCCTGTAGCCATCTACACCTGACCTCTTTCACAATCACATTTTCGTCACTGCGCTGCTTTTGGCTTCGGGATGACATAAAACAGCTTCCATTAACCATAACACGCTAGTGATAAAGTAACAGCCGCATTTAAGTCACAGTTTATTGAAATTTCGGACAAAGCGCTCTTTCCCCCTGTTACTTCACTTATCAAATGTTGCCGAATATTAACTGTGATTGATTTATTAATTGATTGCGATATTCATCTCGTTTCTGGAACTACACTTCTCTCAAAAATTAGGGAGCACATAGTTTTAAGTAAAAATAATGAGAATATATATACCAATAACTAACTTAGAATGAAATAGCTAATGAATCAGAAGAAACGGGTCACACATTTGCGCTTTCAGTTTTTACACTTTATGTCTCGACGGTACGTTAAATTGCCACTTAAACTTACATGGTATTTTATTTATTTAACACAACATTTTACTTAACATCATACTTATTTAGCAGATCAATTTACAGTAATGCTATTTATGTATGTTGAATTCTAAATATTCTACGTCATATTGTCTCAAAATGATCCTTCATTTTTTCACGGTGCAATACAAAATAATATTTAAGTGGATAACTTAAAACTGTAAAATTTTCAATTATAACTGTTCAGGTGTTGAAAAACATGGGGCATACATTTTTAATTTTTAAATATGTCTAATTATATATATAAGGCCATTATAATCTAATATGTATTTAATTATATAAAATACTAAAAACAATATTTGATACAAAATATTTGGCAAACCATTATAACCATTCTACAAATACCTTTCCCCTCTTTCAAATTAAAGATTTAATCGATTAATTTTAGTAGGCGAAATAGTTCTAAAACTTATTTATTAATTTATTGCACAAAGTTTCTAATACATTTTCAAAAACTGAGGAACAATACTCTGTAAGGTGAAATTTTCCTTAACCCACTTACAACAGCGCATATATGCGTGCATTTGAGGAATTAATTCTTTATGCAGAAATTCCGAATTAATACTGGAAATTCAAGAAGAACAATTTTTAATTTATGTAATCACGAAACGTCTGTATTATTTAAAGCAAAAATTACTATTTCGAATTTTTAGCAAGAATTTGGAATTTCTAAATAAAAGAGAAATGCTTAAAATACACGCATATGCTCACTAATGATGCAAATGGGTTAATTCATAATTTGGGATGTAAAGGGTTAATATAAAATTCACAGTTACTTGAGACAGAATAAGTATTTCATTTCAGTGTAGAACAAATTAACTTCTTTATTAGATTTTGAAAGTATTTCCCATGCATTTTATCGGAAGCTTATCGTCGATGTAATTGTTATTGGACTGATAATTGGTTCAGAGAGTGTTTTGAAACTATTCAGTTACCTCATTAAAGTTAATTAATTGCTTCATTTCATGCAAACTGCTTGTTTAAGCATAAGAACGGTGATTACAAGATACGAATGTGTTATTCTGGTGAGAATATACCAGTCGATTATAAGCAAGTGAGACACTGTCGAATTCGGTTAAAGTGAGAAATTTGTTACAAACATTCGCTGTATGATAAGTGTCAAGTTATTATTTCAGTGATTTAAAGTATAAAACTGTATATATGATGTAAGGTATTATAAATATAGTTCATTAAACCATAATAATTATTCAAATTAGAGATTAATCATCTTACTGATTCGAAATGATTTATATACTGTAATGGAAATGACAAGGCTTGAAAATGTAATTATACAGGGTGTCCTAAAAAAGTAAAAGTGCGTTTTTTTTTCTAAAGATAAAAAAGGCAAAGTAAATGATGAATTGTAGAAAATAAATGTAGGGAATGAGATAATGTTAATGCTATATCCCTTACTTCATGTTTTAAATCTAACTATTTTTTAACAACTTCCCTAGACGAAATTGGTCAGTTAGTATTCTTTTTGCCTTTTTCTACAACAATATAAATCGAAAAAAAACTACTAACATGTATCTTTAAATGTAGCAAAATTATTATGAAAGGAAAACGCTGATTAACACTTTTTATGTACCTTTTAAAATTATATTTCACCATTAAAAATATGGGCTACATGTAAAATGATGATAGCTTTCTTTAGATGAAAAATATGTTAACAAGTGTTAAAAAAGTATATGAGATACATCTAAATAAAGAATTACACAGGCAAAAATCATCTGAATAGATAAATGTAGATTTAACTCACGGAAACATAATAAAAAAATTCTCACATTTCCAATATAACTGACCTATTCTAGTAAGTTTGCGTAAATGTTTGAAGTTCTTTGTTACTTATATTGTAGCAAAAATCGAGTTTTGTTTTTTTAGGTCAAGGGTAATCTATATATTGTTGTCCATATTCCTTCTTTCTTGTAATATATCCTTGATTTACAGGTACCCATTTACAATGGTCGATTTTAATTTTAAAAGATCTTTTTCAACTTTAATGATACTGGATTCTTTAATAGTGTTGTTACACCAAAATGATAAATTTTGTTATTGAGAAATTTTGTCTTGCGTGGTCGTAAAAAAATTAAAAATATAATTTTATAAAAGTCAATTGTAGGACTAATTCATTAACCCTAGAACTACCGGAAATTTTACTCAAGTTTTATAAAAACATTCTACCCCAGAATTTTTACTTAAAACTATTTAATTTGTTTATTTAACTTATTATTGTCTGATTTATACATTTAGTTTGTTTTGAAGAAATTTCTGGTTTGAATAAATATTTTGAATGTACATGTCGGGTCCAATGGACCCGTCTGGTAGACGGAAGGTTAATATAATATTTTCTTTTATTTAAAGTTTTTACAATTTATATTTCCAATTTATTTCGAACATATAAAAAATTAAGGCGCGTTACAAAGCGGGGTTAAACTTGTGTACTTGTGATATAAAATTTATATCTCTGCAATAAATAGTTCGTTAAAACACATAAATTAATATGAAACTTTACTACGTTACATGGAAATTCTAATTTGAAAATGAATACAAGGAAAAAAAAACAATTTATAGAAATATAGAAGAAATTTTTCATTAAGCTTTGAAACGCAAGTTTAAACGACCTTACCGAGGCAGAAAAACTGCATCATGAAAATTAGTGAAGCGTATAGAAAACAAGCTTTGTTAAAAACAAGAGACGAAGAGCAATCGAGAGTCCGTGATGTATAAGTAAAATTGTTTTCCATATTTAAATTCAAAATTTAAAACGAAAGATGTCTTAATAAGAACTGGCGCAAATTATTTCCTGACATAAACCCAGTAGAAAAACGGTGGTTAATATTTGTCTAGAGAAACTTTACAGAAAAGGCAAATGCTATGCCAATAACGACGACAAAAATCAGCTAATAACATATCCTGTAAAAAAAAAAAAATCCCACTAATTCTCTATGACTTTCTTACAGTAGGTCAGTTACAATAATAAAACTGACAAAAATTCTTCGGAATTACAGTTGAATCTGCCTAAAATAACCAACCTGATAACCGACCCAATAATGACTGGACAAAATGGTTACTATATAAAGGTGGTCACTTTATGAAGAGTCTTTTAAAATGGCACATTAATTTTTTTTGTAATCTCAAAAAAATAAAAATAATAACTTTCTTTCGTATATCTTTAGTCGAAAATATACATCCGGAAAAATGCATTATATTAAGTAATGAAGTGTTTTCATCTAGATAAATAAATATTTAACGGATCCATCAATAAATTCCTCGGCTATGATAGTGCTTTTTTTTTAACCAGAAAAATAGTAAAACTCTTGCAAATTGAAGGCACAATTTTTTTACATTTTTCATCTACGACTCTGTTGACAAATATGTTTTTTATATGAAGTCGGACACCATTTCTTGAAGTCCAAAACAACTTCAGTTATCAGTTCTTTGATTGTAAATGTTGAACTGGAATTCGAAAGCAAATCTTGTATTCTTCTGGGACTCACATAATTACGTACATTTTTATGACTCTAAAATCGCGGTCATTTAGTAAAAATCAATTACCGTGTACATGAAAATACTGATAATTTTTAAAAATCGTCTGGAGTCAGTCAAAGCCAACATAGATCTCAATATTGTATTGATTTTATTTTGCATAGGGTAACCATCGGAAAACAGGCGTAAATTCTTAATATGTGGTCCCATATTATTTTCAATATAATGCAACAACATAGAGCAAATCCGTTGCCATTGAAATACTCTACTCAAGGCCGAGTTGGGTTGGGTTGATTTTTGACGGCCAATTATCTACACGAGGGATATAGGCCCGGGGGGAGTGCCCTCCGTGGGGGTCTTTCTAAGGGAACCTAATCCGTATTAACGCATGGAAGATCCACGGCTCGAAGAAAACCACGAAAACTCCGAACGATTAGGCCGACGGGCGCGATTGGGATCGAACCCAGCACCTCCCGTCTACCAGCTTCGAGAGCAGAACTACTCAAGGCCGAAGGACACTAGTTGTGACATCACTAGTTGTGTGTGTCATCACTAGTGGACCGACTTCACACTAGTGTTGGAATTAACACCGTAAATTTTTGAATAGAAATTTTCTTTTCTTTTATTTGTGGAATATCTATCATCTTATAAAACAATGCTAAATATTTAAACTTACTGGTGAGAATTCGTAATCCCTAAATAAAAATTCAGCCACATGCGGAATGCAACAGCGTTGCCTCGCTTGACTGTTTTTTTATTGCGGGATTCCAAATTCTCACCAGTAAGTTGAAATAGTTAGTATTGTTTATAGGATTATTTATATTCAATAAAAAAATAACAGAAAATTGCTATTCAAAATTTTCCGGTGTGAATTCCAACAGTAGTGAGAATTCGGTCGATTAGTGATGACGACACAACTCTTGTCCTCAGGCCTTGATTGTTTCGATGGCAACGACAAATCTCATTTTCCCCCTTGTTAGCAATGTCTTCGTGATACATGTCAAATATCGTCAAATAAGATTTTTTATACCAAAACAAAACAATAAACCCATAGTTGCCGTAAACAAAATATGTTTTGTAGTGGTATATGTGGCAGTGGTAGATATGTCTGGTAGTGGTAGATTTTTCATAAAACTGAATGTTATGGCTGCAACGTCAACTGGTATTGCATGCAAAAACCACTTAAGTCGCTGATTTATGTCGTTTAAGAAATGGACGAAAACATAGGTGCCAAGTTGCCTCTAATCCTCCGTAATATGTCGGTTAATTTAACCCTGGTTTAATACATTTCGCACCAGAATGTTTTTTCAGAGATGAAATTAAAAAAATTCCTCGTAGAAAACTGGAATTAAATAAATAAAGATTCATCAAATAATTTTTCTGGTTCGAAACGTTGTTAAACTGGGTTAAATTAATCCACGCATTACGAAAGATTAGTGCGAACTTGGCACCTCTGACGAAAATTACAACGTATTGTCTGAAGAGGAAGGATGCACGGACTTATATGGTTATTACCCATATCATGCCTCTACTTTTAACCCTTGAGGGGCAAGCAATTACATTTGTGAAATGCTGAATTCCCACCGGAATCTTTGAAAAAGTCTATTTCAAAATAAATAAAAGCAAATTTACGGCTTTTTTCCACCAAAGTTAGAAAATTAAAATTTAATAAAATTTTTCTGGTGTAAAACTTCATTAATCGTAGGTGGTATATAATATATACCGGTGCCCCTCAAGTGGTTAAGGAAGCATTTGCGGCAAAAAAGTATATTTGAGAGAAAACTTGACCTTTTGAAATGACGGATTCAATTATAATAACTGAATTACCAGTTTAAAATGCATATTGATTGATTTAAATAACACATAACAAAAGCATAGCCGCCAACTTTTACAATTTTTTCCTACCACTATTTTTGGTCAGAAAACATTCCCTTACTTAATCCTATGTTTTCGACGATTAATTAAGTCAAATGTCTCTGTTAAATAATAGTGGTAGGTAAAAAGTGTAAATATTTGCCACTATGCTACAAGGTACACTGTAAATAATATGCATTTTTATTTTGATTGTAATTGTATAATGATAACGTTTCTATAACTGGCAATAATAAACTATTCATTAAAAAGTTATACAATCTTTTATGAAGTTTCATTTACAGCAAAAAACGTTAGAAATTTTTCGTTGCTTAACCCATAAATATGCGATTTTTTATTTTATTTCGAAAAAATTATATATGATTCTCTGAAAGGTTTTTTACACAGGAAAAATAATAAAAAAATCAGCGATACATTTTTCATATAATACGTCAATCTTTTCTTCTGTTGCACATCTGCAATACAAGTAAAAACTACTGTTGTGTGGCTGTTTTACGCTAAAATATTGCAAATTAGTAAATATTTTAATAAGTATGTCTCCAAATACCTAATTTTATATAATTATTTATTTTATAAAACTTAACTTTTATTCCTTTAACACGTTCACGCCGGCGCGGTGGGTCACACTCGACTGTTTCAGAGCTGACAAGTCTCCGGCTTTTTGGATACCAGTATTTTAATACAGAAAATGTTGTTTTATTTAATTAGAACAATTGAGCGATTTAAAGGAACAACATTTTGTCTAAAATAATAGTGGTGTGCAAAAAGCCGGAGACTTGACAACTCTGATACAGTCGAGTGTGACCAACCGGGCCGGCGTGAACATTTTAATGCCCATGATAGAATACGTTCTTAAAATTACGTAGTTCAAAGAACCTAACTTTACATCGGAAAGTTTCAATGGTAAATTTCGCTTTATTTAAATACGGAATGTATGTTATTAATTAAAGCAGATATTGCTATTTTAATGTTCGGGTGTGAATTAGGTATATACGAATAAAAAAAAAAATCTGTTGAATTCAAAATACTGCTTTTTGCATATATGCAAAGCTGCGCACTAAAGGGTTAAAAAACTTATATTCTATAATTATGTTTTCAGCCATGCCTTCAAGTTTCCTCAATAAATCCAGCATTTGTGGACAGTTAATTGCGGCATGTGTTTTTTTTTTTTTTTTTTTTTTTTTTTTCACATCCTTTAAAATTTCTGAGCCGGAAATTTCATGATTTTCTTCGATTTCAACTTCATCTTCACTAACACAATCATCTTAATTTTTTTTTTCATTTTTAAACATATCGCAAATTTCTTGCTTCAAACTTTCTTTAACAGCGGAAGCATTGCATGTTGGGATATCACTGTTAAAATTCATGAATAATTCAAAATTCACTGGTTCATCTTCAAAAGGCAATTGATTTATAAAATTTATAAGGCTATTGTCATCATTTTCAGTATGTGAGTCACTGATCTCTTCAGAAATGTGTTGCAAAAAGCCATATTTTTCAAAGCATTTTGAAATTGTACTTTGACGTACCAAATTCCATGAATCTTTAACCCACATTACGGCATAGAGGATGTTTATACATAAAGCAATTTCATTTGATGATTTGCATTCTTCTGCCCTGGAAATTATAGCCTGGAGCAAGAACTTTCTATTATGAAGTTTGAAAGCTTGAATTATTCCTTGATCTAGCGGCTGTAAATGCGATGTGGTATTAGATGGTACAAACTTTACTTTCACATTAGAAAACGATGCATCACTCGGATGGGCTGGACAGTTATCTATAAACAATAATATTTCTCTTTTTTTGCTTCATCTGCTTGTTTAATTCTGTAACACGTTCAGCAATGATACTGGATGTCATCCGAGACTTTTTATTTCCATACCACGAGACTGGTAAATTCTTGATGTAACTTTTTTGAATCAGCGTGGTTTTCTAGCTTTTCCTTTCACAAGAGATTTTGTTTCTCTCCTGATAAACTGCAAGAAATCAAAATGATAATTCTCTCTTTAGAAATCTTTCCATCATTACATTTACCTTCAGCCATTGCTAATGTTTTGTTTGGCATTGCCCAGTAAAACAAACCACTCAGCAGCGTTGAATATGTGTTCTTTCTTTTATATGTTCAGAAATCCGTCTTTTAAAGGAATCTAATGTTTCCATATAAATGTCATGAGATTCTCCAAAAAAATGTTTCTGATAAATGGTATTTCTTTTTTTGAAACTAGCCGTTAGAAGGAGTAAATATTCTACATTGAGTTTTTTGAAAACTCTAAAGCTGCTTCTTGTATCAAAGGTACAGATTTTTTTTTTCTTTTTTCTTTTTTTTTTTTTTAACAGAATTCTCCATTCTTCAAGAAATCATTGGTATTTCTTTTTTTTAAACCAGCCGTTAGAAGGAGTACAATTTTCTACATTGAGTTTTTTGAAAATTCTAAAGCTGCTTCTTGTAGCAAAGGTCCAGAAACTCGAATATTCATTCCACGCAATTTTTTTAAACCATTCAACAGTTGCTTGTTTTACTTCAAAATAATCGTTTTTTTTTCAATTTTCAGACTCCTAGACGCATTTTCCTTGAATCTTTTTAGATATTCCGACTTTCTTTTAAAAATATTGCTCACACAAGTTTTACTGATTTGAAAATTTTCAGCTGCTGCTTATTGACTATTATCTTTTAGAAAATCAATAACTTCAATTTTCTCTTTTAAACAGAACTCTTTATACTGTTTAGACTTTTTAGATATAGATTCTTTATTCTAAATACTTTAAGATGAAAGATAACTGCATTAAAAATAGAAACTTGAAAAAACTAGCAAAGCAATACGAAAACTAAACGTTTTTACAAATAAAACTTAATGTTAAATTATACAAATCTTGCAAGCAGTGCAATGAAAGAGCGTGTGCAGATTTATTCTTAGAATTTTTGATAACATATGACAAAGGAACACTTTTTAAAACAAACCCGAACAATCACAATGTCGTCTCCTCAGATAAACGCAGTCGTGAATTATTTAGCCTATGAGTAGCAGGCGCAACCATTCCTATCCTACGATGCGTTAATATGCGTGGGGGAAACATTCAAAATATCATTAACAAAAATATCATTACAATAAAGGACAAACAGGTCACTTTGTACATTAAGCAGGTGGTCACTACAGGAGATAAATTCCTGTACTTTTAAAAGGATGAAAATAAATATTTCGGAAAATGGTCACTTTAGTCATTTAGTTTGAAAATTTTCGGCATGCTTAAAAATGGATGGCCACATTTTACAGGTTCAAATAACGGTGACAACGACAGGCTATATCTGGTCACTTTAAACTAGACACAGGTGGTCACATTAACGGACAGTTCTTATATTTTATATCAGCACGACTAAAATTTGACAAAAGCGGTGACTTCAGACAGGTAGCAATTTTATTAAGGTGATCACTTTAGCAGGTTCCACTGTATTTTAAATTATTAATTCTACTTTGTCATGTTTTTATTCTGTTTTTATCATTTTTCATATTTATTTATGTGAAACCTTAATCTTAAAGATATAAAAAAAATCTGTTTAATTTTGTGTGAATGTTTGACATAAGAAAGAAAGTATATTTCATTTTGTAGAAATGGAAAAAATTACATCAAACACCCTAGCACATTAAATATTTGTAATTTAAATTTCGTAATTATCTTTTTTTCCACCTATGTGGATAAAATAAAAGTAAAAATAGATTTTTTGTTTCTTCCTTGTAACCATGTCGCTAAAATTTGATTTCTCAACATGCAGGTGACCCGCTGGTGTGTTTTTTGAAAACCAGTAATTCTCTAGAAAGAAATTCGTGATAGGTCAAGAAAAACACTTTTCCCGCTAAGTTCCTACGAGATATATAAAGAAGATTTTTCTTTAAATGAAAGTGGATATCAAAAAACGGATCAAGTGGGAGCTCTGATATGTAAGAAAATCTACTCTGATAAAAAAATAGTAGTGGAGAGAGAAATAAAGTGGAAAAAACGATGTAAAATTGCCATCCATGCGGATAAAATGAGGGATACACATATACTTAAACATAATTCATAAAACAATACATACAAACGTTCTGTTCCACAAAATCATATATGAAATTTTAATTGTTCGAAATGATGTCAGGGACAATTAGACATGTTACAAGGCGCAAATTTGGATACCTGTAAATGACGATTAAGGTATTGATTGACGAGTATGAAGAAATGTAACATTTGTTTTCGGCTCAAAACTGTTGCACACTTGTTTACATAGAGGTAATAAGGTTGTTGATAAGATGTTCAGAAATTCTATTCCACACGTCAAAAAGGAAATCTCCAAGTCCCAGGCTGTTCACGGAGTTACTGTTCTCGCTGAAATGCATCGCCTGAATGCGTCCCATAGATGCTTGATCGAAATAAAGTCTGTAGAGCATGAGAGCACTCCATAATCTGTACAGTTTCCGTTTCAAATATGCTCTCTATAAGCTTAGCTGTACGATGTCTGGCAAAGTCATTTATTAAAAAAGTGGGTAAATGTAATCACAGATAGCACAGAGGGTTTCGTTTAATATTCATTTTAAAACACGTTATCCTTTTGCAAAATCTGTTAGTTCCACATTTCGCAACCAGAGGCGCACTCTATTCTAAACAAAACTTTATCCGAAAGAAACTCCTTTTTACAAACAATCCGTAGATATATTAGTCAAGGGGATCGGGCCCATAGCACCCGAGATAGGTAGGCGCCCCTGGCGGTAAAAATTGGAACTGAAATTTGTACGGCTATGGTGCGTAATCTGAAAGAGTGTTCAAGGGAGTGTCGGTAAAAGTTAAGAAGGTGCACTCCTGGTGAAAAGTGTTGAGGTTAGAAAAATTGCTAAAAATACAGAATTTAGAGCCCGGAGGGGTAAATAATATAAGACTTTTTGAAATTTTTATGAATTTTCGTGTGATCGCAACTGTTCTGCTATAAATATGCAAAATTCCGCATCTCCAACTTAATTAAGGGCTGAGTTAGAAAAATTGCTTAAAATACACAAGTTTGAGCCCAGAGGGGTAAATATAAGCCTTTTTCAAAATTTTATGATTTTTCGTTTGATGTCAGGTGTTCAGCCATAACTATCCAAAATTTCAAATCTCTAACTTAATTAGGGGCTCAGTTAGAAACAAAAGCTTAAAATACACAAGTTATGGCCCATGGGGGTAATTGTAAGACTTTTTTCAAAATTTTATGATTTGTCGTTTGATGTGAGGTGTTCAGCTATAAAAATCCAAAATTTCAAGTCTTCATCTTAATTAGTGGCTCAGTTAGAAAAAAAAAATAGCTTAAAATATACAAGTTAGAGCCCAGAGGGTTAAATATAAGACTTTTTCAAAATTTTATAATTTGTCGCTTGATGTGAGGTGTTCAGTTATAAGAATCCAAAATTTCAAATCTATATAACGTTCTCCAATGTTCTCCAACGTATATATACGTTGGAGATTTGAAATTTTGGATCTCTTTTTGGTTTCTGTGAACGGGCTCTGTGACAAACAGGTAGACACAGGAGTTAGATGAATAGGGTTTCGTCAGATTTACGAAATCCTAAAAAGAAATAACAAATGTCAACATATAATATCCAGATCCAGTACTTCCACCTGTGCTCATTCCACTTCTTACATGAATTCAAGTCGTATATATTGTAGTATTTCCCGTGTGAATGTGGGCTTATTTCAAGTGTCAATTTTCCCTCCATAGCAATTCATGTCGGGTATCGCACTCCAGGATGAATCGGGATTAGTCAGTAAAAAACACTAGATTTAAATAGCGTGTCCTCCAACCTCGATGTTCAGAAGCCAAACTTCTTCTGACCGAACGGTATCTTGAAGTCAAAGTATTCACAACATTAGACTACATGCATAGACATCAACCTGATAAAGCCTATTTCAGTCAATTGGGTTTGACACCCTCCGTCTTGTCGGGAAAATACAGTTTTTGCTGATGACTAGCATTGTGTGTTTTGTTTCGCGAGCTGTTAACCTCTGATTCCGATCATCATTTTTTGTGGTAGCTAGCGTTTTACCTCGATTCCTAACATTGCCTATTATTGGAATCGAATCCACACTTTTGAAATGACTCTTTTTGCCTCAGTAACAGATTCCTCAGAACGCCTTTGTGTCCGTTCTGATTCCAGTTTCCCGAAAATTCACTAGTCCATTGATTCAGTTTGATCACTTTGTTGAGACATGTTCAAATAACCTATTCTGAAAAAATATTTGAGCAACTAATTTGTTTTACGAACGAAACAGTAGAATAAAAGAAGCTTCTGAGAAATCTCGATAACAGCCCTTATATCCTGTTCCTGGCTTCTGGTATCATAAACGTTGAATTGCATACAAAGTTTTCTTCTCCTTTCTACTGCATTTTATAACAGCACAAATGTGTTTTACCACATTTTAGGCTGCTCATCACAATGTTCTAAAGCTTATTTGTTGAATCTCGTGTTCAATGTTTACTTTAAGGTCATTGATAAGGGACTAATGGAGATATTTTTAAATGTTTATAGCAGTTGCTAAACTATAAGATACTGAAATAATCGTATAGCTCATGAAAAATAAATATTCAGAAAATAAGTGCATGATTCAAACTACAAACATAAACTAAACAGAAAGAGTGATTAATCTGAGAAAACAAAAACTGAAAAAAAACTAACTTTGTCACAGAAGTCGTTAAAAATGTGATGTTTCCTCGTATAAATGCATAAATGCGTTTTACTACATTACTTGCCACTTTACTTTTACTACTTACTTGAGGATATTCTTTACAATGATCTAAAATTTATTTGTTCAATTACTAGATTATTCCCTCGCACAGTTGCGTTTATGTGATCCTACAGAAAGAAATCAGCGGTCTCAAGACAGGGAACAGTGAAGGGAAAATTTCTTTAGCAATTAGGCGTTTATAAAAAAAATTATTTTTTCAAAACTTACATTTTTGCATCAGATTTATGTTTATTTAAACGCTTCACTGAATTTAACGCTAAAGAGCACAAATGTTTATTTTCAATGTGGGTTTTTGACACTGGCTTTTAGGATTAGATACCACAAATTTTAAAAAGTGATTCTTCCCCTTATTTAATGGCGAACTTGTGTGATTACAGAAGGCAAGTATTTACTGTTACTATGGCGATAGTTAAGAATTGAATTTATAAATTAAATGTTAAACTTTGATTAATTCGTATATACATAATTGCGTAGTATAGGATTAATTTTAAATGTCTTTGTGAAATATTGCTCAATCATAAAATGTCTTTATGACTGAGTAATTTTCAGTTTTCTCTAGTATAAAACAAACGGTTCTTATAGATAACATCATAAACTGAGACTAAAATTTACATTGCTGTACTGCTTCAAACAGTGTATTGTTGCCATTTATTAAGAAACACATTATTGCAGTTATTGGATTTTGTTTAATGTTTTTAAAGTTTGTTTTGAGCGACTTTGTATAACTTTATTGTTCTTTAAGAAATAAGAGTAAAAAGTGAAATAGTTACGTTAAATCAGGGGTGGCCAACTGTGGCACGCCCGGCACCACTAAAATTTTATAGTAATCATTGCCGGATCTAATCATCGAATCTCTGCCATTCCAGAAGCCTGCATTTTCTGTAAAATTTTAGTGGTATCCGGCGTGCCACAGTTGGCCACCCCTGCGTTAAATATAAAATAAATATTTTTGTTTTTAAATTTGCAGAACTCGTTACAATTTTTATTATTTTCTACCGAACCATCAATTTATAGTTCATCTTCATGAAAAACTTATCATGAAAAAAGTATTGAAATCGCTACCGAAAAATTACATCCAATTCAGTTGTTTTAACCCTTTCAGAGGCAAGGTACTTGTATTCGTAAAATGTTCAAATAATTTAATGACACCAGAATTAACAAGAGATTTTATTTGCAAACAACTAAATGTAAATTTTCGCGTACTTAAAAAAGAAGACATTTTCATCATAAAATTCCGGCGCCAATGTGGCAATTTGGGATAAAAATTATGTGATGCCGTGACGACATCACCGCCCTTCAAGGGGTTAACTGTGAATTTTTTACTTGTTTTCGAAATGGCGTAATTTTTTTTAATTTTTGCCGGACGATTAATTTATAAAATATCAACTGCCAAAAATACATAAAAAATATTTATGATATCGGAATCATATATTAGTGTAATGACTTTTGAAGATGGTGAATAAAAGGAAATGGGAAATTACACTAATATATGAGCCGTTCAGTGCACAAATCGATTAATTCCATCAAATGAAAATATTCAGTATAAACAGTTAAATTTATTGTAACTATGAAAATATTGTATCCATATAAAATTTGTCCTCGGGATATTTTGATTGAACTCATTAATTTTCTTTTGATAAAGGGTAACTTTTTATCACTGTATAAATATATAGAAAATTTTCAATGTTTCTTTGTTTAAAAAAAAGCCACTTAAAACGGAGTTAGTCGGATTGTCTTCTGAACGACTATTATGATTCCGATATCATAATAATGAAATCTCTTCATTAGTTCTGGAGGAAAAGGTACAACGAAGCCAAGTTTATTTTTTACACGTGATTTCGCAACTGTTGTTACCTCTTGCCCTATTAATATGTAATAGAATAAATTTTACCCTTTCATGGGTCGTGGGATGTATACTTCCCACTTATTTTTTATTCTCAACTGCTAGATTTGCACCAGAAAATTCGACAAAAATTTACCTGTAATAATACACATGACGAAAAGCATCTACTTATTTTGTAAGAAAATTGTTCCTAAATTCTGGTGACAGTCAATCACCCCCGCATTTTAGAAACCGAATTCTTTTGTCCATGAAAAGTTAAAATTTTTCTAATTTTCTTTCACCATTATACAAGGTTCCTAAAGGTCAGAAAATTTCCCTGACTTTAGTTCAGGTGTACACCAGCATTTTCTTAGCGAAAAAATCGCCTTTCGCAATCGCGCGATTACATAAGTCGAGTTTTTCTACAAAAAATTATCGGTGTTTCAGCTGAAACTGTAGGAATCCTGTAATAGTACAAATTAATTTGGATTGAATTTAGATTGTTACACATAAAGCGTTTGAAATATTTAGAATTTGTCTGAATTTTCAAAAAATACATTTTAATCAGAACTTTACTTTGAATTTATGTTATCGAAATTTATTTTATTTAAGTAATTTTATTTTGCACAGGAAAAAGGACTATCTGAAAAGTAATATACCTCTGTATGTTTCATCAAACGAAAAAGTGGCATTCATATATCAGATGAGTACAAAAATTTATAGTTTGTAAAAATTTTAAAGAGACAGGATTTTGGTTTAATGCCTATAAATATCTTGTGTTTGTTTAAAATGAAATACAATTAATCAATTTAAAATCATTCTAATTTTCTATTTTCATGAATATTTGAAATTAATATTAAATTGAATGTAACTTGTACCAGTGAAAGTATTTGAAATATTAAGGAGTTGTGGAATTTAAAAAAATTGCTTTACTTATTTTAAATAAAAAATAAAAAAATACTTAAAATTTCTGTTGAACAATTACACTCTTATTTTATGAAATAATTTATTTTTATTCATAATGAAGAAATTTTTTGAAAAATACTATTCGAATCTATGTTGCATCACGTGAAAATTTCACAATTAGATTACACTTTCTCATGAAAGAAGGAAAACAACTATATAGAGGTAATATGAATAAACTGATCACTTATTTTTATAAATCGCTAAACAAACAAAATATGTGTCATGTAAGACTGTTATCTAAAGTATGTCAAAATAAAAGTCTGACTGATGGCTAAAAATTTAGTTTTAATTAAGACAAAAATAAAAATAAAGTGCAATTTTAACTTTATATATTTATTTCTAAATATATATGGATATGTTTGCTGTAATTGGTCATATACATATTAAATCATAACGGTCGAAATACTCCTCCGACGCACAAGAAAAGTTTTGTTATTTTTATCCTCAATGCCACGATGGGACCGGAATTTAATATAAAACTTAATACTGTAATTCCGGGAGTACTCGCCGCACCTCAGATAACTCGATTTCCTACCAGAATTTATTTTAAATGAAATGTGACTTACTTTTGCTTAGCACTTATTTTACTTCTTTTTCTCAATAAAATTTCCGGTCTGAAAAAGACTTAACTAAGCCGCTGCGGATACGCGAGAAATTACGGTAAGTATCAGCATTTATTCATCTACACAAGAAACAGAAAAAATTGTGTTTAAAAATACTGGTGTCAATGTGACACTCGTGGATTAAAATGAATGCCTCCACTATGGCGGCATCGAACGCAAGGGTTAAATATTTATAAACTTTCCTTTTTCAAATGGTAAAACCCACATTTGACACTTGATTTGAGTTTCTTAGATCAATGTAGCGAGAAAATTATTTAGTTTTTCACTTTTCCTTAACATTTTATAGAAAAGAATCTGTGTATTAAGAATGTATTTTAAATCGTTTTCCCTGCAAATGAATTTTATATTCTGTTCTATCTAGATTTCCACATCAAGCAGTGTTGCCAGCGTTCTGCTTTTTCAAATTTAGGTTTCTCGATTGGCACCGCTTTATTTAAATTGTAAAATTTGCCTTATTTAGCGACATGTTAATTATAATGAAAACAAGGGGAATTTTACGATTTCAAATAAGCGGTGCCAATCCAGAAACCTGAATTTTAAAAAAGTAGTCCACTGGCAACACTGCATACAGGAGGATGGGATAAGTCCTTCTTTCCTATAAAGACGATCAAAATTTTATAATGATAATATGAAAAAAAACGTATTACTTATTTTTATAAAACGCTCAACAGACACAATATTTTTCATAAGATTGTTTTCTACCTTTGGTGAAAAGAAAAAGCTTCAAATAACGGCTATAAAGTTAGTTTTAATTAATGCAAAAATAAAAAGAATGTGTAGTTAATTAACAGCTACCGTTCCAGTAATCGTAGAAGGGTCCGTGGCACCACCTGTTCCTCGAGTGGTGGCGGTCGGTGCAATGAATAAGCTGGAAGTTTATTCATTGCTTATTCATATTATTCATGTTATTCATATTTGTTTTCATTATTCGTACTATTATTATTATTATCCATATTATTCATATTATTATTCATATTCATACTATTCATATTATTGTTATTCATATTATTATTCATATTCATACTATTCATATTATTGTTATTCATATTATTATTCATATTCATACTATTCATATTATTGTTATTCATATTATTATTAGCTTTTTATTATCGTACCGCCACACAATTCGCCGAGCGCGGCGTTTCGCTTGTCCGTCCGCGGTCCCTGCCCACGTCCATTTTGCCGAGATTTTCTAGCGGAAGCCAGGAAGGAAAAGGAAAAAAAAATGGAAAAATTGACACCGGAAAAAGTTTAAAGGAACAATTATTAAATTAAAGACATCGAAAAGCGGGAAGGGCTGGGGTCGAGCATTACAGCCTCAATACTCAAGGCCTCCGGACTGATTTCGTGACGTACCAAATGAAGATTAACCCCTTGAAGGGCAAGCAATTGCTTTTGTGCAATGCTTAATTCCGACCGGAAATTTAGAAAAATTTTATTTCAAAATAAGGAAAAGCAATTTTACGGCTTTTCTCCACTAAAGTCATAAAACTAAAATTTTCTACAATTTTTCTGGTGCAAATCCTGATTAATCGTAGGTTGGATAAAATATATCCCACCGCCCCTCAAGGGGTTAAGGGGCGGCGGTGTATATTATACGCCGCCTACGATTAATCAGGATTTGCACCAGAAAAATTTTATGAAATTTTAGTTTTCTGACTTTAGTGGAGAAAAGTCGCAAATTTGCTTTTCCTTATTCTGAAATAATTTTTTTATAAATTTCCAGTTGGAATTAAGCATTCCACAAACGCAATTACTTGCCCTTCAAGGGGTTAATCTTTATTTGGTACGTCACGAAATCAGTCCGGAGGCCTTGAGTATTGAGACGGTAATGGGTCGGGGTAGTAAAGCTACCGGACGACCGCAGCAGCTTCGAGGTCATTATTAGCTAATTAGTCTAATGTATTAAGATCGATTTTCATTGCAATTGAGTTTTAACTTTTTTTCTATCTAGAATTCCATAAACATGGTATGTGATAAGTTCTTTTTTCATGAAAGAACGATCAAAATTGTATAAAGATAATATGAAGAAACTGGCTAATCATCTCTATGAAACGCTGAACAGACACAATATATGTCATGATAAGACGGTTTTATATATTTTGTCAAAATTAAAAGTCCAATTAATGGCTATAAAGTTAGTTTTAAGTAACGCAAAAATAAAAAGTAAGTGTAGTTATGTAACAGCTAGCATTTCGATCATCCTAAAAAGGTCCACGGATCTGCTTGTTCCGTGAGTAGCGGTGGATGGAACATTCAATAATCTAGAAGCCGTCGCAGTCGTCTGATATATTAAGATTAATTTTTCCTGCAAATGGAGTTTAATATTTTTACTATCTTGATTTCCACATACAGAGCATGGAATTAAGTCATTTTATTATTAAAGAAGGATCAAAATTGTATAAAGATAATTATGAAAAAACTTGTTACTTATTTTTATGAAACGGTCAACAAACACAATATGTGCCATGGTAAAACTGATTTGTGCATTTTTCCAAAGTAATAGCCCTAATACTAGCTATATAGCTTTTTTAAATTAACACAAAAATAATAGTTCCAGTCATCCTAGAAAGGCCCGCGGTTATGCAGGCAAACAAAATAAATTTGGACAATTAATTTTTCAACTACTTTTCAGCAATGAAATTACACTTGAAATTATTGAATATTAAAGATGGGAGTTATCATCCACTTTGCTAACTAACCGTAAACCAACAGAGTGAAAAATGTCCAAGCCGGAAATCGATGAAGTAACCAGAAAAAAAATAAAAAAATAAAATTAATTGTATATTCACAGATGCTGGGTTCATTTGCGTCTCATGTTACGCCACAAGATAGTGTGCTCATGGAAACTTTTCCATCCAGTAGCTGCGGTAGCAGTCTTAACGACTTATGTGAGTGAGAGATAGCAAACTGGGCATCGTCCTCGTGTCTTAGTGGTAGAGCACTGGAGCAGTGGCGTACCCAAGAAGGGGGTGTCCAGGGGGTCCGCCCCCCCCGAACCCTAACGAAGACCTAGTTTACTGAATCATGGATACAACAGTAAAAATGGCTAAGACAGACATCACAAAGAACCTATGAAAAATTCCGCTTTAAACAGGTGTTCGTCTTAGAAGGTATAATTCAAAGGTATGTCATCCGCCGGGACTACGAAAATTTTCGTTTTACACAGGTTTTCGTTATGAACACTTTCCGTTTTCACATTAGCCATTAAAACTGCTAAAACGGACTCACTCTGTAGTACACCTGTGAAGAGCATAAACGTATTACAGTAAAATCTGTGAAGATGATAATCTCAAAGGAAAACAATTCAAGATTCGACGAAAACAACACTATATATTTATGCTTGCTAACGTTTGAAACCCATCTGAAATTAAACTTGTTCCAATTGTGATTCCTTCTTGGCAGGATTTCTGTGAACACGGAATCCTCTCGAAAACCGAAACATTGTAATGTCCCGAGACGGGAGCATAACTATGCAAGTATAACTACTATTCCATTTACACAAATTTTGTGTAACTAGATTAAACGTAAAAATTCTTTATCTTGGACTTCGATGGGACCAACTGTTCCTGACACTTATGGGAAAAGACAAGTTTACACGAACGCAATAATGGCTCATTGGTTGAGTTTCGCGACCCTTATCTTTGTTTACTTTATAACGGTCAATATTATCAATTATTTTAAATCTGCTGCAAGCAATTAATAAAAGTACTAACTTTATTTTTGGACTGGTTATTTGTAACTACTTTCACAATACACTGGCGAGAAAAGTTAAAGGAATAACTATAAAAAGGTGCTTTGTGTTAATTCTATTAATGTAACTTCAATGAAAGTTGATTGATTCGTAACTCAATGCGATAGTTATCACGTAGTCCAACGGGTAGTCCAATCACGTAGTCACGAAGTCCAATGGGATTTACCTTCGCTACAGAAAAATATGCAAATTTTTTTAACCTGATCCTTCGGTTCCCGTGTGAAAAGGATTGCACGTGGGTGATTTGAAGTCTAATATCAAAGATTGCATGTGAGTGATTTGAAGTCTGATTTGAAGGATTGTACGTGTAGTTTGGTAGAATATTCGCTTGCAGGTGGAATATGTCGTCCAGAAGACATCTGACCGATTGCGAGTAATGGCGTGTGATAGGTAAAATTGAAGCAGGACAGACACTCTCAGGGGTCTCAAAATACTTAAAAATAGCCAAAAGTGTCATGTCAAGAATATGGAAACTGTTAACAGACACTGGTAATATGCACAGACAGCCAGGTCAAGGTGAGAAACGTACCACAATAGATTCTCAGGACCGTTATTTGGGAACGATTGCTAAAAGAAACAGGCAACTGACGTCAGTTCAGATTACAAGGGAGTTCGCTGCAGCAACAGGACCTCGACTATCCAGATTTACTGTGAGTAACAGGCTGTATAAAAAAGAGCTGCATACAAGGAAACTCATTATTCGTATTCCACTAATGTGTCCGGTACAGTGATGCAGAGATCATCGTCATTGGAGTACGACGGGCTGAAGCCGAGTTCTCTTTACCGATGAATCCTGATTTTGTTTGGAAAATTATTGCAGACGTGTTATCATATGGAGGGAAAAACACAGGCAATAAAGCTGCAAACATCAGTGAAAGGCATCGATACAAAGGTCGTGCAATCATGGTATCGGTGAACATCATTTTGAATGGCCACTCTGACCTACACATTTTTACCAGTACAACTGTGAATGCTGAAATATATAGAGATGAGTTTTTTTATCCTCATGTCGAGTTGTTTAACTCTTCCGGGACCATGGGTGCATATATGCATCTTCAAAAGGTGCTTACAGAACTTGTTTTTAATACCATTAAAAATTAAATGTAAAATTTTCCTTATTTAATTAAGACATTTTTTGGATTCTTAAACTACATTTAATTATTTGACAAAAAGTGGTGTCAAAGGAATAAAATTCATGTAAAAGATGCTGGTCCCGAACGGATTAAGGGTGCAAACGAAAAATTTGGGATTTTATGCTTATTAATAGTCTAGAAGTTCTGCCCCTTCCACGGAACTCCGAAGTGTCCCTCCCAGAGCTGCAGAAATCCCACACAAATAAAATGTCTGGATTCAACATTTCCTTTGACCCCAGTTACTAATTGTAAAAGAAGAGTTTAACATTACTTCAAGAAATTTCATGGTGTAATTACAATTTTGTGCATGGAGAATGTCCTTGGTGATACTTTGTCTGTCAGAATAAGAAACTGAATTGAAGCTAATCCACGTACCAAAGTCAGGAGCTTACTGCTGAACTTGGAGAATGCCCTAAAACTGTTTCGAAATATCTAAAATGAATTGGTTGTGAAGTACAATAACAGAAGCCACCATTGTTTTTTACACATCCTGATACTTCTAAAAGCGTGCTAATCCATCACAAATAAATTTGTTACAAATATTTAACTTCCACAGACAACCAGATATCGGAAGCAACTATTAGATCGAATATGGTATCAAAAATGGCGAAACATAGAAACCAAAAAGAATTATGGCTGTTTTAGACAATTGTAACAAAACTTATAGAAGGTTGCCAGTTTGCCAGGGTTGCCAGTTTGGTCTCCATTTGTACTAAGAAAATCCAAATTCGCACCAGAAAATAAAAATAGCACTTTTTGCTTTATGACAGAAATTTTGTGATTACCAAAAGTAAAGGTTCTTCTTTCAAAATTTCCGGTGTGAATTTGAAATTTCGAATTAAAAGTGGAGGCCAAACCGGTAACCCTGGCATGAACTATATTTGATGTGTGTGCTTCTTATGTTACTAGTTTGTGAAGGTGAAATTGCAAGATCTTTTTCTTAAAGATTAAAACCTTATCTCAAAAACTCGCTATTAATGACTCACTGACACTTATGTGAAATCATATTATCCAACGTTTATTACAGCGAAAGTTCTTAATTCAATGGCAAGAAATTAAATATGAAAATTACTGTTTTAAACTTAACCACTTGATCCTAACTTTATTGTATGCAAATGTTATGTATTATGAAACTTGATTTAAATAAATTACTAATAATTGCTAAATAAATTAATACTCTTCATGTGCGCTCAGTTTTTTCATCATAATATTTGTAAAATCTTTTTAACTGATAATTATTAATGTAACTCCGATGTATTATTAGCTACAGTTACAGAGATTGATCTTACCTTTTTTTTAAATTAAGAAATAAAATCAGGATATAGCTAAATTCTTAAAGTTACTCGAAATACTTCTATTATACATACACAATCCATCCTGTCAAGACGTGATCGGAAGGGACTGGAAAAAAGTTCCATTTTAGACAGGCTTCCGTTTAAAGCGGCTTTTAGCGTAATTAATTATACTTTTAAGATACACTACCGCAATAAGATCTATTGCTCCATTCGTAGCGAGCCTGATACTCTTCGATTTGAGACAGGATTCTGACAAAGAAAGATTCCGCTTTGTGAGGCTTCACTGTGTTTCACTAAGGAGCGGTGAAAATCCCCTTTCAGACAGGTTTTTAGCAAATATAATTGTATGGCAATACATATTAAGACCATGTGACTCTTCCGTTTAAGGCAGGATTCTGTTAAAGATAATTACTATTTTGACCGGTTTTACTATTCATATAATATAAATAAGTATATTTATATAAATACACAAAACATGTAAAAATGGAACATGCCTATAACGGAATTCTGTCTTAAACGGAAATGTTCCACGGTGCTATCGAAAAGAATACTATACAATTACACCTGCAAACACGAAAACCTATGTAAAAGGGAATTTCTTTCCACTATTTGCGATTTCATCTTGACACGTTTTACTATATATAAACTGAAGGGAAAATGTTTGACACTCCCCCCCCCCCGAAACGAAATCCTGGCTACGCCACTGCACTGGAGCGCTATTCCAGGCACCCGGGTTCGATTCCTGGCTTGGACATTTTTCCCTCTGTTGGTTTGACCGAAATAGTGACGGAAATTGCTGAATATGTCTTTTCAACAGTGTTATTCATTTTTTAAGTGGACTGAATTATGCAGTACCTTTAAACAATTTTATTGACCATATACACGGCTTCACAAAAGGATTTGAATAACTTTCCAACCATGGACAGTAATTACTCAAAAATACCAAAGAGGCTAAATTTTAATTTATAACATCATCGGATTGTCCCTTCAAAGAATAGCCGATAAAGTTGAACGTTCAAAGTCTGTCAAAGACAGAGAATTCTTTCAAAACGGTAGGAAAATTCATTGTTTCCACTGTCGCAAGCAAAATAATTACAGAAAGGAAACTGTAAGCCGGATAAAGCCGCTAGGATCGGTATGGCCTGTAAGCAGAGAAACAAAAATTTCGGAAATCCTTAAATATATGCAACCATGTTCTTGTCCGTGTTTAACATCTGCCATACAATGGTTATAATAAGCTTTAATTTGGTTTGCAGAGAAACAGCTAAAAAAACAAACGAATTAATCTAAAATTATGTTTAGTGATGAAAAGAAGTATAATATCGATGGCCGTTGTAATATTAATTCATATTGGCATGCCTTAAGGAAAATGACTTATTTTCTACAGTGTAAAAAAATAATGCCAGTTTTCCGGTAGGAATCGGAAAAATAGTTGTCCTTATCGTACCGGAATAATTTCCAACCCAGCTCGGAATAAAATCCGTAAAATCGGAATAAAATCCGTAAAATACCGTTTTACTGACTATTTCCTTATTTTTACAGATTTTATTCCGAGCTGGGTCGGAAATTATTCCGGTACGATAAGGGCAACTATTTTTCCTATTCCTACCGGGAAACTGGCAGTATTGTTTTTACAGTGTACGCGTAAACTAAATGCAAGCCTCCTCATGTTTTGGACAACTTTTTCCTCTGAAGGTAAGCTTAGAATTGATTCTCGAAGTGCACACAAGATAGAAATGCGTTAATTAACCCGTTAAAGACTGACGTTGCATTTTCGCAACATTATATTTGTGCTTTTTTTTATATACCGGTAAAAGAGAAAAGCAAAATTTGCCTTATTTAATTAACACATTTCAGTGATTCGTAAAGTAAAAGTAAGTGCTTAACAAAAAGTAGTGTGAACTGAATAAAATTCCTGTAAAACTTGCTGGTCCTTAATGGGTTAATATGTTAGAATGTCATTTGATGAACCACGCTAATTATCGGCTTTATCTATATTTTTGAGCAAGATAATGCCCCATTCCACGCGTCAAATAGTTCGAGGCTTCCTTATGTTTTGGCCTACATTTTACTCATAAGTTAAGCTTAAAATTGCTTTTCTGGATGGACAACAAAATAGCAATACGTTAATTAATATGTTAGAACTTCATTTGTTGAACTAGGGTGAAAACATTATCAGCCTTATCTATATTTTTGGTAAGATAATGACACAATTCCTCCTGAAAAAGACACAAAGCAGTGGTTTGAAGATAATACGATTCCCACACCTGATTGGCCGGGTAGTTGTCTGGACATAAACGCCATGGAAGACGTTTATTTTATTAAAGTGCGCAATATTTACCGACAAAATGGTTAAATGGTTCAGCAAACCTCGAAAACAGAAGTAAAGTTTGTCATTTGTGAGGCATATGGTGTTTTGCCAACTTGAAAATTTCTAAACCTTGTAAACTCTACACCAAACGCTGCAATAAAATTATCTAACAAAAAGAAGCACAACTCTTATATAATATTTCTATAATTTAGGAAAATCTGATCCATTCTTATCGTTTTGCTACAATTCCATATCCAATCAAAATAAAATTTATTATAATGTAATTATAACAAGTGTTTTATAATGTTTTCTTTAAGTTTATACTGTCATTTCCGTTTGACAAAATCAATTTGTATGGATTATATGTAAATTAATATAACAATGTTTATTATTTAGTCAACTGAATGATCTTATTATTTTGCGCCGTGTGTGAATTACATCAAAGTTGTTTTGCTAATTGAATGAACAGCAGCCTAGCATAAAACAATTGATACCTGTTATTTTATAACAGGTTTTTCCCATTAAACTCTAACAAAAACCAGCAAAACAAAATCCTTTTAATAATAGGGTATAATTATTCAAAGATTTTAGAGCATTATCCACAAAAATAGCCCAAACAACAGATAGAGATAAAATGGAAAAACTGCTCAACTTTCGCAAAAAAGGTATGCATAATGCGTCTTTTATACTAACGATGTTATTTAAAGGCTTAAAACTGGTGAAAATCATTTTTTTTTACGTACATTATAAAATAACCTTTCTGGTTTGAAGCAACCCTGCTTAACCTCTAAGGGCCCTCTAAGGACTAACTAATTTTCATAAAAATATTCAATAGCCAAACATATATGGCTTTATAAAAAAAGGACGTATCCTGTTAAATTAAACATTAACTACATTTAAAGTATAAATTTAATTTAATAAAATATTTCGTTAGCAAAAACACTACTAACATTTCAACAAGAATAAAAGAAGGAAATACTTATTTCAAGTATATGTTGTTATGGAAGAATTCTTTTGAAACTATAAAAAAATTAATCAAACGTATTATTTATCAAAATGTTGTTCAATATTTTACTTTTTACACAAATCCAAAACATTTCTTTGATTTTCCGGATATTTTCATGAAAGGATAAAATGTAAACAAATCTTTAACAAACATTCTAAAATATTTAGGAGATGCATGCCATGGATTCCACACATTTTTTTGCTATGCTTGTCCTATGGGTTTTCTCTGAAGTACATGGCTCAGATAGCAACGAGTAAAAATTCAAGTACAAAAATAAGAAAAATGTTTTTATTTTATAATTTTTCTCTTTAAAATCCTTGAAAGAACAGTTTTCAAAAAAATACATAAATATAACATCTAAACGTAGCAGTTTTATTTTTTCAGTTTAAATATAATAATTCTTTAAATGGATGTTTCTCCTTCATCATTTTGAAAGATTTTTTATATTAATATGACTTAGCAATTTAAATTGCTTTGAAATATGACAGAGATTTCAATTATGCCTAAATATTATATGAACAAAATTTAAATATATACGCAATGGTTCTCTAAAACTATTTAATATAATAATCTTTAAGATGTGGGACATTATCTGAAAATAAACGTTTCCTACCAGAGAACCCATGATCGAAATTGAAGTATTACAGTACCAGAAGAAGCGTGATTATGAATTATGAGGAGTAACATGACGAATATTGTGTAAAAACATTACACAGCTAAAATCACCGTAAACATTCAATTTTTACGTATTCTTGAATATTTAGTGAAATAATTCAAGAAAGGTTTTTGATTTTCAGAGATGTAAAGAGCATGTATGATATCATAATTTTCAGTGAAGGTGTAGTCTCTAGGGCAATAAGGAATAAACAGCAAATCTAATAATAAAATGGTATTTGGAATCACCTGGTAACATAAAAGGCTCAAACTGATTCGTGCATGCAACAAATGATTAACTGGGCCATGAACAACGTTTGCATAGATTTGTGTAAGATAAGCACGAATATCCATCACGGTATAAAGCTTTGCTGAACACGTTGACCGCCCACGAGTCTATATGTTGTCATATCCCTGAGTCCATATGATCTCATTACGTAGCTTCCAGTGGACGCACCGTAAAATATATGATCTCATGGTAGATTATATGGCACAAGTTTTCCGTACCTGTGTACAACTAGCATGAAAAAGTAGCTGATCGTGGGAAACCAAATGCATATGATGTATTTAGTGTGTTTCTTAAAAGTAATCAATTCCAGACTCGGCGGTCATCGTGTTACAAGATTTTAAAATGTCCGCAAGTACGAATGTTTGGTTATTGCATGTAGTTTCAAGGAAATTTAACGCAATTTTTAAAATATATATGTGAGGCTGGAGTATAAACACTATACTGCCATTAAAAAAAGGAAATATTAAGTAACTGATGAGACATGAGTACAGTCAATCAGGGTAACTTTGAACCACGGGGTGTAACTTTGCACCATCTCCTATTTTTCAATATTTTTGACTCTAAAAGACTAAATAAACTCCAGAACTGTGCTCTGTTGGCAAGGTTCTAAACTGGGATTTCTACTCTTTATTTTAGAAAATAAATTAGCAACATTATACACAATTAAATGCATCGTCTAAATATTTTTGTGAAGTACTGTTTTCAAGGTAATTTTGAATGCTGTTTTGAAGTTGTTGTAATCCAATTAAATATTCATAGTAAGTAACAATATACTCATTTATCAGACGTATCATTATCTAAATGTTGTAAATGTGTTAATATTTTGTGATTATTTATTTATTAATAGTTAATAAAATGTGAAATAAGAAGGCACTAGCATTTTACCGCATTTTCAGGGTAACTTTGAGCCGGCTCAAAGTTACACTGATGCTTATAATTTACTGATTATAGGTGCTACTGTCGAAAATTTCCCATACCTGCAAGTATATTTTATATAAATGCCGAAAGTGTGCGTCAGATATAAAATGTAAATATTTTCACAAATATGTGTAAAATACATAAAATTCATTTAGAGGCGTGATTAGGGGCGGAGCTACTCAAATTTGACATTTCATACGTTCGACGTTTTTTATTCTTGTTTGAATAATACTAGCACTTGTATGTATTACTGTAACCATGGATATATTATTGAGTAAATACATTGAAAATTGTTTTTCACTGCATTTTTATGTTTTATATGAACAATAAACAGGTTTTTTTTTTATTTCTAAATGTTCATAGTTCTCTTCTTCCACTTTTCTTATGCCTGATATTTGTTGTAATATCATAAATTATACAAATCTTGAGATGTTGGGAAATGTAAATTCGGAGTCTTTACATATCTGAAAACATTTTTGGGGGTTTCAAGTTGTCCTGACTACAACACTTTTTTTTTTATAATGAATTATTTTATAAAAAATTATCATATGGTGCAAAGTTACCCTAAATGGCTAAGTAACTTTGAACCAGGCTAAAAATCCATTTTTTATTGCTTTTATCCTTATTATTCCTTAATTTTTGATAGTCAAACAATAATTTAGGATCATTTCTTCTCTTTTATGCCCCTAGTTGCGACAATATTCTTCAAATAAGAGTGTGGCATATGAAAATAGAGAAAATCCGGATCAAAGTTACCCTGATTGACTGTATCTGTATAAAATAAGTAATTTGGTATTCCTCTATAAATTTCCACTGTAAGATCTGTTTATTCCACTTAAATATAAAATAAACAGTCAAATATGGGAGATTTTCAGAAATATGCCGTCTGTGTAGTGATCTGAAATCGAGTTGCTTATGAATGGTGCTCGGTGATATTGTATTTTCTACCAATTGGTATTTTTTATACACTGACTTAAAATTGAGTGTGCATGTAATGTATTTCGAGAGTAATTTTTTAACAGGCGATTCGATTATAATAATTGTTATTTTTAGGGGAACGGGTGCATTCGGATAGCTCTTTCATATACATTTAATTAAGAAACAAAAAGTTTATATTTGTTTACCATAAATCACTATTCATGGAGAAAACCTTATCAAACAGCTACTTCTAAAAATGAACTGAAATTTAGCTTCCTATATAGCTAATTCTTTTCAGTGTTTTCACAATATTCTGCGTTCCTTATTATATAAGTTTCAATGTATCGTTGACAAGCATATGAAATAATCAATATATTAATTTCCTAATTGCGGCATAATATTTCTACAGAATGTTCTCTAATTTTTTAAAAGTGACGCAAAATTTGGCTGAAAACTACGCTTGTTATAAAGAAAAAATATGCTGAATTTATTTGTAGAAATGTTTATATATTCATGAATGTCATGCTATTCTTAAACATATGCATGCAAAAGCGGCTCAAAGCTCAATTCGTTATGTGTGGCAAACATGGATTATTTACGCAATTTTATTGTACAAAATGATCACAATTTTTATTTATTTTATTCAATTCGTTGTTGTTCCCTAATTGCGATCGTGACTAAACATACAAGAAAATAAGTATATAGGATCAAGCATGTTTGTTCTATTGTCAATACAGTTTCCGATTTTTGAAAATTTTGTACTGAAAAGTCCTATATTTGGCTTATACGGTCGTGGAAAAAAAAGTAAACACCTCCTACTAACTTCTCAATAAATTAGCGTAGAAGAAGTTACTGGTACCGAACGACTGGAAATAAAGTCTAATTTTAAATGATGTATATAAAATTTGATTAGGGGTCCATCTACATATTAAAACGGACCCAAACTTCATTTTTTTAAATGACAATACCCAATTTTCACAAAATATTTCAAATCTTCGGTTCAAAGTATGCCTAGACATCAAATTTCAAATTATTTGAATGATGAGTTTTTGAAGTATAAACATTCAAAATTTAGTGCTTCTAATGTTAAATTACATTTAAAATTTTTATTAATATTTCCTGAAATTATACTCCTAATGTGCTAATTTTTTGTGTAGTAATAATACTATAATACCCAAACATAAATACGTTGAATTTGCAATTTTTTATAATTTTATTGTATGAACTATGAATTATGAAATTAATATTCGAAAATATTATGAATTGCAATCTGCAATTTTTTTGATGGATTTATATTTATTAGGTTCTGCTTTACGGAAATCCAAAATTTCTTATTTTTCTTCCAAATAGTTTTCAAATTATACTTAAAAAACGGCAAAATGGTGGTTTAAGGGGCCGTCTATGATAGAAGTAACTAAATATTTTGAATTTTTTTTTTTTTTTTTTTTTTTTTTTTGCTATTCTGTAATCTAACAGTCTTCAATGACTGCTTCAATGATGCTTGAGTTGCGCTTAAGAAGTCTTGATCAAGAAGGGGGTTCTCTTGGTCAATAATCGAGTACAGAACTTCAATTTGAATACAGCCCCTAAAATAATTAATTTCTCGGAAATTTATCGTATGAATTGCATAAAAATTTGTTTTTAATCTAATTGTAGGGTGTAGAGTTAATTTATGCTGTGAGAATTGTGTATTGCTATTTAAAAAGACAATGTTATGGTTCGTTTTAATATGCAGATGGCCTCCTAAGCAAATTTTATATACAACATTTAAAAGTAGACTTTATTATGAATTGTGTGGTACGAGTAACTTTCTTCTACGATATTTTTTTGCAGAGTTAGTAAGGGGTGTTTACTTTTTTCCCTACGACTGTACATCAAAAATGATTCATAATAATACAACCATTCTATATAAAAATAAAATGGTATTAGAGATGGTCATAAATGACACATTCACAAAGATGGTTATAAGTATCACAGTCACAGTGGCTAAAAATGTGTATGTGTGACTTCTTTAATTCGTCACAATATGGCTAACAGTTTAGCGCCATTTCATGATGCAGATTTGAATTCACCATACCTAAGGTTTTGCCATTTGCAAATCGTTAAAAAATGACCGTATGAACATCACTGACTGCAGGACTCCTACTCGGTTCGTTTTTGACTTCCACTTCTTTGTAAGAGTAAGAGTCTTTCTAAATTTATCTTGAAAATTCTGTAGAAAGGTACGCTGAAACTTATTTTTATTGCAGATGTTTTAAAAACTTAGTGATAATTGTATTTCGGAAGTACTGATATTCAAAAGTGGACAAGCGGATCCCTGTGAGAAGGATACGAATCATTTTCCACTTCACGTGACGTTAATTACGACAGTAAAATTTGCATCTTGGTCATGTTGAATTCACAATTTGATGATATTTTTTTTTGGAGAGGCGTAAGATATATCCATAGGAATTAATTGTTTCATGTAATTGCCGATATTTATATAACATTCGAAAGAACAGATAATTTGTAAGTAAAGGAAAATAAATTACTAAAATCACTTTATATGGAAACATTCTTATACATTGTGGCCAGTGGGCTATTTTTTTTAAATCAGATTTCTTGATTGACACCACTTTTTTGAAACAGTAAAATTCGCCTTGTTTAATGACATATTAATTATGGCGAAAACAAGGGAAATTTTACCGTTTCAGAAAAGTGGTGCCAATCAAGAAATCTGAATTTTAAAAAAGTAGCCCACTGGCAACACTCTTCTTATAAATTTATTCGGCAAAAGTTTAATAGATATTAACCTCTTCAGAACTCAGGGTTTATTATTATATTTTTTTGTACTTCAGTTATGAATTTATATTAACAAACCGATAACTAAGAAAGATTGAAAAGCGAAAAAAATTAAAATGCATTTTTTGTACATAAAATTTGATGATACACGGGGACATAATAAGTGCATTTTTTGACAATTTGTTAACATGTTTTATTTTACTTTTTTTTTGCATTGTATTGAAAAAACAGAACAAAACATGAACTAATTATATATTTCATAATTTTTATTTCAAATGGAATCTAGAAATGCTATCTTAACATACTTAAAAACTATTTACGTTTTCGGTTTTGTACATTTCGTGCATTTTTGCTGCAAGCCATTTTGATATAACACGTATCTCGCAAAAAAATGAGTATAAGAAACAAATTGCTATTTTGTTTAGTTCTGCTATGTGTAAATCTCCATACACACCAATTTTCCCCTTTTAACATTATTTATGTACGTGAAAAAAATTGTAAAGATGTGTATACTATAGGATACATCGGGTCTGAGGAGGTTAAGCCCTTATACAAATACGAAGCTTTTAGATTAGCAAATTCAAAAATATAAAGACATGTAAACTATTACTGAAAACAAATAAAATATAACTATTTTTATCTATGATGGAATTTATTTAATATAGAAAGTTTAGTTGTGGTGGTGTGCTCCTATTTATGTGATGTTAAATGAAAGTTGTGACATATCAGTGTTGCCAGATTGGGGACTTTTTTGTCCCCAGATTGTTGATTGTCACCGATTTTTATAAATAGAAATATTCTGCATATTTAAAAATAGATTAAAAATTCTGAAAAAAAGGCGTATTACACTATTTTTTTAAAAGTGGTGAGAGTCAAAAAATCTGAATTAAAAAAAGTTACCAATCTTGCAACACTGTGACATATGCACATGACACATGCTCAGATTGGATGCTTTGGTCTAAAGTATGGCATCCTACACCAGTGTTGCTAGAGGGCTACTTTTTTAATTCAGATTTCTTGATTGGCACCACTTTTATGAAATGGTAACATTCGCCTTATTTTATGACATATTAATTAAGTCGAAAACAAGGGGGAATTTTACCATTTCAAAAAAGTGGTGTCAATCAAGAAATCTGAATTTAAAAAAAAAAGTTGCCCACTGGCAACCCCGACCTACACTACCAAGTTTGGCGACATTTTCTTGGACGAGTTTATCTTGATGCGTTATATGTTTAATGAAGTAAACAAATTACAGCTTGGCGATAATGAGAAATTTGTAAATAACAATAGTCTCATTTTCTCCAAAAATCTGTGGATCAGTCAAATTATTAACCGCAGATTGTCACACTATTTTTAAAATATTTCAGTTTTATGTTTTATCCAGTTCGTTTGTTTCAAGTTTTTAAAAGACACTTTCTTAAAGACGTTTGAATGATTTTTAAAGAATAAAGAACTAACACTACATTCTCCCAAAGCAAAGGGTTAAAACATTGAATTAACTCGCGGTATACCACAGACATTTGGAATTATAAACCTTTTCATGGTACCTCCCAATTTGTAGTCAATTAGCAAATATATTTAAAATCTGCTGGATTCTATTTCAAATTAAGTTTTAATGATATGTGGGTAATATACGGATACTTCTAAATAATGCTTATGCCATGGACTATTCAAATTGTAATTTCCGTAAAAAAATAACTAAATCTGAAATAATTTTTTATTGTATATGATTAAAATGTTTGGATATTGTATTTAAAAATTTTATATGTGCATAAAACCTTAAAACAAGTTCAAATGTTGCAGGAGTTACATGAAAATTTGAATAAATATTAAGAATGGATTAAAAGACCGACAAAAGTTCTTGAACTATAAGAGTTTTTGAAAAGTAATATCCGTATTTGCATTCAAATAATTAGTTTATTTACCCGTATAACAAGTACGGTGGCGTCACTGTGATGTCACTCCAAGTCACAGTGCTCACGTCACATATGTGACCAAAATGCTATCACTTATTGACATAACTGTCACAAGTGACATCACTAAGTGACGTGTGACTAATGTGTGACTAAATCTTGAACTGCTTCGAAAATTTAAAAAATACAAGGCCAGCTCAAAACAATGGAGTTATCAATAAAGAGGGTAGACCTATAGTGCACTATCTACCAGTTGCGGGTGAAGTAACTGAGGAGGTTGTTTTCACAAGATGGCGGCTACACTTTTTAAAATCGCATCTTCAGTTTCTGATTAGCGCCGGCGCAAATGTTCCACCAGTAAAATTGAATAGAACATTTCGTCTTATTTAAACGTCTTATTCATGGAATGTTTTTCTCACATATGTGACCAAAATTTCTGTCTGTCCTTATTTGTGTTAGTTTGTATCCCTGGTTGTCACAATATGGCGGGAGCGCAGGGCGTGATTACCGCCAAAGTAAATTTCTACCAGTAAAAATGAAAACCTGTTTCTACCAATAGTTATGACTGAAATTGTGCTATAATAAGGCGAATAAATAAGTAGGATATTTCTATATAAATTTACTGATCGAAGTTTACACCGACGATAGCGGTTATAGTTGAAGCTTCAGTATTTTAAGGATATGTCATTTCCTCTTTATTAATAGTTCCTTGCTCAAAACATTTTTTTTCATCGAAAAGAAAATTGAACGTCAATTTTTTGTGAAGTCAAGTACGTCACAACTATGACAAAAAAGTTACCAAATCGTGAAATCAAACCGTGGATAAATTCTAAATTTTTAAATTCTCTGAAAATAAGAAAAAAACATTTTAAATACAAATCTAAATATAATAATTATATTTAAAATTATTAATATTATTTAACTTTTTAAAATTTAATCTGCACACATTTGAGAGACTTGACATTATAGATTTTTCGTATCCAAATTTACCTATTTTTCTTTTTCATTTATCGACATACAAGAACATGATCTGTAAATTTATGAATTTTTTGATATTTTGCAATTGCATAACATCATACAAACATAATTAGTTATGTACTCCACAGAGAAAAACTTTATTTATTTTTTTTATTATTTAAGATACTGCTAACAATTTTATCAGTTGCAAATTAATATTACTATCGGAGCTGAGAGAAAAAAATATAGAGGGCGTGGTCAGATAACTATATATATATATATATATATACAGGGTGTTCCGTGAAAGGGGTCCAATATTAATAGGGGTAATAGAGGAGATCACATGGAGCATAAATCAGTATATAAAGCCTGGTCGGATCTCAATAGTTTTCAAGTTACAGCAAATAGAATGAAAATTCGGAAAATTGTAAAAGAACCCTCATTGCTAAACTATCGATAATGGTACATAAAAACGAAGCACATATTTAGAAAGAGCAGAAAAAAACCTACAAAATGACATCAATTGTATTAAAATAGCAATATTTATTGACGAGTTACAAGCCCTGAAACAGTGAAAAAAGTACGAAATCCAATATACATCAAAATAGTTAATCGTTAATTCCAAAAAGACAACTCTAGCTACAACAGGGAAAATGTAGTAAAATTTGGTCCATTCCGAAAACTTTCGAAAAAGCTTACAATGAACCATATCGGTTTAATTGTGTGAGAGAAATTAATCAGTTTCTTAGTTACAATTCCGCTTTCTTTGACACTAGCAAAGGTTAAACTCCGCCCATCACGATTGGAAACACCGCCTTTTTAATTACTCTCAACTATATATTTTCGATCATGCTTCTTCTGAGATGCAACATTTTTAATTATTCAAGAGTTGAATGAACCAAAATAACTTTACAATAATAGTCTACATTTTAAAGTGGTCTTTTATTGATATAAAGCTTAAGTTAAATTCTTTAAAATTAAACTGGTGGTGAAAATTCGGAAATAATTAAAAATATTGCGATTTGTAACTATGCAAGAAGTTTCAGTACATGTTTTACATGGACAATTATTGTATGTATATGTGCATCATAATTTATGATAGGAAATAATAATAACAAATAGCATAATAATTTTATTAATTATAAATTTAAAAAAGACACTAAATTTTAAATTAATTCATACAAACTTTGTAATTTACAATTTGAGTACACCACAGTCTGTGACTTACAAAATACTGTGCCAAAAAGTGTTGAAAATAAAAGAAAAATGACAAATAAAGAATTACATTCCACGTAATTTATGACATATGTGAAGCATAGTCTTCTGGCCTGCGCTGCACAGTTCAATGTCGGAAGGCAGACGAACGGACATTATTATAATAGGTGTTCGAAGTTGCGCCCATTAACAGAATCGCACAGCCGACAGCGACGTCGTAAAGATTGGCGAACACGCCGAAAAACTCCGACGGAGTTGGGAATGTCTCCTGCAGCGACAACGATTCGCGCTAGTAAATCCTCCGGTGTATCCACAGGCGTTTCATACACCAGCGATTTAAGGTGTCCCCAAACAAAAAAGTCTAACGGATTGAGGTCTGGAGAGCGTGCAGGCCAAGCAACAGGTCCACTGCGTCCAATCCATTTCCCAGGATATGTTGAATTGAGGTGATTGCGAACACCTACGAAAAAATGTGCCGGTACGCCATCGTGCATAAACCACATATTGTGGCGCAATGTTGCTGGCACATTTTGCAGTAACTGCGGTAAGATATCCCGTAGGAAAACCCAGTACGTACTGCCATTGAGTACATCTGGGAGTAAATATGGTCCTATGAGATAATCGCCGAGGACACCTGCCCATATGTTCACACTGAACTTTTGTTGTGCGTTCGACGGGAAAACAGTGTGCGGATTTGTATATGACCATGTGTGCATATTGTGCGTGTTTACCACGCCCTCTCTCGTAAATGTTGCTTCATCAGTAAATAAAATATTTTCCAGAAATTGTGGATTATTTTCTGTTACATTAAGCAACCAGCGTACGAATTCTGTCCGCTGAGCACAATCTGTTACTGATAACAGTTGTACTCGCTGCACATGAAAGGGGTGCATGTTTTCTGCACGCAGAACACGCCACACACTTTGGTGAGAAACACCGACTTCAGACGCAGCAGCTCGTGTACTCGTGGAGGGGTTATCTTTAAAAATATTCAGTACATCTTCTTCCATTGCAGGTGTTCGTACATGTCGAGGTTTCCCTGCATCAATGCTTGCTGTATTAAACGATCCAGTCTCCCGTAATCGTCTATCGATTTTTATGAAGAGTTTCGAACTTGGGCAACGCCTCCTTGGAAATTGCTCACGGTACATGCGCTGTGCTAGAATTGCATTTCCATGAGCTTGCCCGTACATCAGATGCATGTCCGCATATTCTTCGTTAGAGTATTCCGGCATAATTATTATACATCAACTTACTACAATCCCACTTACAACAGCCTCCCTTTAACAAAACGCCCACAGATGACTGCTGTTTTATTACACTTTTCTTCCTATACACATAGAAAATTTGCATAAAAAGTACTTCTTCTTCATCATCCTGAAAGTTCATGGAGGAAACGCAGCAGTCACGGAGTTTGCTTTAAGACAAGGCGAGAGCTGCACAATATGTCATTCACTTGACCAGACTGAATAATGAAAGGGTATTGATAGAGGTTGATCAGAAATGTATAATTGAAAGATATTAAAACGGGGTGTTTACAATCGTCATGGGCGGAGTTTCGCCCTTTCAGAGCGTGCAACAGTACAGAGTTGTCACTAGGGAACTGCTTGATTTCTCCCATACAATTAAACTGATATGGTTTATTGTCAGCTTCTTCGAAAGCTTTCGGAATGGACCAAATTTTATAACATTTTCCTTGATGTAGGTAGAGTTGCATTTTTGGAATTAACGATTAACTATTTTGCTAAATATTTGATTTTGTATTTTTTCACTGTTTCAGAGCTTGTAACTCGCCATTAATTCTCAATATTCTAAAACAACTTATGTCATTTCGTAGGATTTTTTCTGCTCTTTCTAAATATGTGCTTCGTTTTTATGTAGCATTATCGATAGTTTAGCAATGAGGGTTTTTTTACAAATTTCCGATTTTTCGTTCTATTTGCTGTAACTTGAAAATTATTGAGATCCGGCCAGGCATTATATACTGATTTATGCTCCGTGTGATCTCCTCTATTACCCCTATTAATATTGGACCCCTTTAACGGAACACCCTGTATATATAATTTTTTGTTCAAAGTTCCATTACAACATGAAATTGCTGTGTAGCGAAAATGTTAATTCTGATAATCCGATATGCCGAACAAAATTTCATTTTTTTCTGTGCAAGAACTTTATTTTAATTGATGGACACAATTTTTCTTCATGCATTCATGAACGAAATAACCATGAAAAAAACAGTAAACGTATACGATAAAAAAATTTCTCCTGTTAGAAGAAAAAAAAATATTTCTTTTCTTTTTCCTATAGAATTTTCGATAAAATTTTTATTTAGTTATTCAAGTGCGTACTTGGAAAAATGAAATCAATTTTCCAGTTGTTATTTAATTTTTAAAAAATGGCATTTATTAAATTTGATATAAAATTATAAAAGATTGAAATGTGTTCTGAAAAAAGGAAAGAAATAACGGAATATTTTCAGTATACATTAGGAAAAATTAATATTGAAGTACAAAAAAGAAGGGATACATATCCAATCGAAGAGGAAGTGGGATATGTTAAAAACATTTCATTTTGTATAAATTACAGGAGTCAGGAAATTGAGCACCTGCTCATTTTTTTTATAGAATCTTCGGCAGTCGAGATAATATCAAGAGTTATTTCATTTGACGAGATTATTCAAAGACAAACCGTTGCAAGTTGAAATTGGATTTATGTTATACTGTATTTAACTTCAGATTTTCAAGACCACTAGCAAATGATTTCATGGTAGCTGTCTCATTAAATACACTGGCCTCCAAAAGTTAAGGTACAGGGACTGGATGCTTTCGATTGCACATGCAGGGCTCGCACCGTTCCTAAAATTTTCGCACTTTGCTACCAGTATTTTAAATAAGAATTCTTCGTGGTACACTCCTTTAAAATCTATAATAGAAATATACAATAAGTTATTATCGTTTTTTTTTTTTTAGTGGTAGCAAAGTACGGAAATTTTAGGAACGGAGAGAGCCCTGCACACGTTTTGTCGAATATCTACCAACAATATTGGCAAATTGTTCTTGAACTTATAGGATGTAAAGGACAGGTTTGATTTTATATTTCTCGGTGAAGATTTATCGGGGGGGGGGGGTACAATTAGGGGCTAATAATAAATTTAATAATAAAATAATATTTGCGATCACCTATGTAACAGAGAAGGCTGGAAATGGTTTGTCACTGTGTAAATGACTATTTGGGTCCGGTTAAACGTTTGCATGCATTTATGTAAGCATAACACTCATATTTGTGACGATGTTAACGTTTTTGGAAAAAAAAATAAAGGATATTTGTTTATAGCATACAGAGTTTTCAACCAAATTTAACACAACTTTCCAAAAACCTGACAAAGAACAGTAAGTACAGATGTATAGTACTGCAATTAAAACATGAATATATTGAATATTTGATGAGATATGGGCATTTGTTTGAAAAAAATTTAACCTGCGCATGCGTGGAAGATCCTAAAATTTTTATTATATAATTTAGTAGTCAGCTATTCAGGGCAACTTATATAAAAAGTCCAGTCAAATATCGCGAAAATTCACAAAGATAGGGTCGATATAGTGATTTGCTTCCTAAAAATAGTGTAACGAAATTAGCATTCTGTGCTCGGGAGAGCCTTCTGGTTGATCAAGGCCCACCCCACTAAATATAGCGATACTGGAATTATCTGCTGTGTGAACCGATGGCTCCAAGGTAACTCGCTGGACTACAGACCAGCAGGTAGTGAGGTCGATCCCCGTGGAGGCAAGTGTCCTAAAATTCGTTTTGGTTTAAAGATTGCTTTGTGTTTATTTCTAGTTCCTTCGGAAATATGCTGATTGTGATTATGTTAATTATTATGTTAATCGTTATTTGATTTCTAGAACTTTCAAAGCTTGGAATGTTCCATTCGAGAAAGCACCCCTCGAGTGTATTTAAGCTGGTGTAACCTTGAGTTGGGGGAATAAAGCTTTGAGTTGGTTCATGCTTGTTGTATACACTCGTTGTCAGTCAACACCTACGCGACAGTTTGGTGGAGGCGCCGGGTACGATACGAACTACGGAAGAGCCACGCAGATGTTTACGCCTTCAAGGATTGTCTCACCGCCCTCTGAATACTAGGCCTGAGCGCACACACAAAAATGACACAAAAATGGCGGCTGCCGAAGGCAGATTTCTTTAGCGTAGATACGGTCCCTTAAATGTAGACACCAGTATTTTATAAAAGATTTCTCTACCTTGTTTATTCTCAGAAAAACGAAGCGGAAAAAACTTCAAAAAATTATTGGTAGGAATATTTAAGGGACCGTACACACGCTGAAAAAAATCCGCCTTCGGCAGCCCCCATTTTTGGTCCAGCGCTCAGGCCCAGTATTCAGAGGGCGGTGATTGTCTCCTGAATTTGGCCTCTTACCCGATCCAAGGAGAGTTAGAAGAAAGATGCCTGAGAGTAAGGACAGTGTCCCAGAGAATGCAGTACCGTTCCAACTAACGTTGCTCCTGTACCCATCCTGACATACCAGCTACCTCGGAATCCGTGCATCTTTTCGGGAGAGGACGAACAAGATGTCAGCAGGTGGCTGAAAGATTTCAAACGAATTGCCACCTATAACCGCTGGGATGAACCGATGTGTCTTGCGAATGTTATTTTCTATCTTGCTGGAACAGCTCGACAATGGTTCGACAACAATGAGGAAAGTTTTACTAATTGGACTGCATTTAAAAATTCCTTAGAAAACACGTTCTGCCGAACGGACGACGTAAAGAGACAAGCTGAGAGACTGTTGCTTACACGGGCGCAGAAAACTGGTGAAATGGCCGAATCTTACATCCAAGACGTTCTTGCCCTGTGCCGTAAAGTTACCTCTTCTATGCCAGAAGGAGAGAAAGTGGCTCATCTGATGAAGGGGATTGCAGAAGATTTGTACCAGGTCCTGTTGGTTCAGGATTATCAGACTGTCGATGACTTCGTGAAACGCTGCCGTCAAATAGAAACTCTTCGACGTAAACGTGTCACCCGGCCAACATTCCAGAGACTCCCTAATGTTGCTACAATGCCAGCCGAAACGGACATAGGTGACATAACATCATTGATACGAATAATTGTGAAAGAAGAGCTTAAAAAGTTCTTTCCGGAAGCCAGTTGCTGTACAAACGATGAATGCGAATCTCCAACGGACGTCGCTTCGTTAATAAGAGAAGTTATGGAGGCATTGCCACCACTCACGTGTCCAAAAAGACGTACCTTCACTCCCCGACGCGCATTTCCGGTCAGGCCTCAACCAAGGTGTGAAGCCAAAAACAGCACCGTTCCACAACGAAAGACAGATATATGGAGAACAACCAATAATGTACCCCTTTGTTACCATTGTGGACGTCCAGGGCACGTGCTCAGGTACTGTAGAGAAAGACGCAGGGTATTCGCGAATGCAAATACCTCTTGGGCATCCAATCCTGGACGAGGTATGGACACTGACTCCCTACGCAGCTCCGACGATAATTATGCGCAGACCATGTCTTCAAGTTTCAGAAGTAGTTCGCCTTATACCCGTCGCACTTCTAGCCGTCGACAGTCGCAGTCACCTATACGTCGCTCTAGCCGTTCTCCACGCCGAGCTAAAGAGGAAAACTAGCTCTAGCGACCTATGCAGGAGGTGAGGCCGCAATAAAAGAAAATCCTCCAGCGTACATTATAACTAAGTTACAAAAAAACACCACCTATGTTACCGTAAATGGACAGTGTGTAAAAGCCCTCGTCGACTCTGGTGCCGATTATTCGGTTATATCTGAAGCATTTCGCAGGCAGTTGAATGTACCTATGTTTAGTGAAAATCGACCTATATTGAAGACTGCATCTGGAAAGCCGGCATCCGCCTCAGGACATTGTGTATTAAAAGTCAACTTGAATGGAAATGTGAAACCATTTGACTTTCTTGTGTTTCCACGATGTAGCCATAAAATGATACTTGGATGGGACTTTTTCCGTGCCACTGATGCTGTTATATATTGTGGGAATGAAGAGCTTCAACTATCGGAAATTCTACCAGACACGGTGGTATGTAAATCTGATTCTCCCTTGCTTGCCGCAACAGATTACGTAATTGAGGCAAATTCAGCTAAGCAAATATGTACCGTTAGTCCACACATTCAAGAAGCAGATAAAGCTATGGTTGTTGGCAACAAAACTCTCATGTGGGAAAGAGAGCTATCCATACCAGCATCAATCATTACGGTAGAAAATAATTGCTGTAAAATATGGGTAACGAATTTCTCTGGGCGAACTCAGATAGTACCAAAGAGGATGAATATAGCTCGCTTAACAGTAATCGAAAATAACTCCATCTGTTCGCTGAATGATACTGACAGAGAACATACCAAAAGACGTAAGTCCAGAAAGACACTGATTCGTGGGAAATTTAAAGAAATGTTAGATAATGAGGTAACTAGTCAAGAAGTAGACGCACTCTTAAATCTTCTGGAAGAGTATAGTGATATTTTCGACATTAACAGAAAATCGAAGAAATCTAGATGCAATGGTGTAAAGCACAAGATTGACACAGGGAACAGCGCTCCAATTAAACAGAGACCTTATCGTACCTCAGCAACTGAGAAACGACTAATTGAAAATGAAGTACAACGAATTCTAAAAGAAGACGTGATACAGCCCTCAAACAGTCCTTGGTCATCTCCAGTCGTGCTTGTGAAGAAGAAAAACGGTGAATGGCGCTTCTGTGTCGATTATAGAAGATTGAACAAAGTCACTAAAAAAGACGTCTATCCGCTGCCACGCATCGACGATGCTTTAGATTGTCTCGCCGGTGCGACGATTTTCTCTATGATGGACTTGAAGTTAGGCTATTGGCAAATAGAAGTTGATGAAAAAGATCGAGAAAAGACAGCTTTTGTGACATCAGACGGCCTCTATGAGTTTAAAGTCATGCCGTTTGGGCTATGCAATGCTCCCGCTACATTCGAACAAATGATGGATGCAGAACTGCGAGGACTCAAATGGAACATCTGTCTTTGCTATTTAGACGACATCATTGTGTACGCACCAAATTTTCAAGAGCACCAATTACGCCTGAGAAAAGTTTTGCAATGTATTCAAGAGGCAGGGTTGACGCTTAACTCCAACAAATGCTCGTTCGGCAAAAAGAAGCTGACCATATTAGGACACCTAGTAGATCAACATGGGATCTATCCCGATCCACAAAAGACAGCTGCTGTGACAAAGTTCCCTGTTCCAGAAAATGTTGCAGATGTTCGAAGTTTTCTAGGCCTGTGCTCGTATTACAGACGATTCATCAGAAATTTCGCCGATATCGCCAAGCCCTTGCATGAGTTATTAAAGAAAGATGCCAAGTTTTCTTGGGGCACATCGCAGAGGGAATCTTTCGCAACGCTTAAGAAGTTACTGACCAGTGGACCTGTTTTGGGACATTTACTGCAAAACTCTGAAACGAAGATACATACAGATGCTAGTGGCTATGGCATTGGTGCAGTATTAGTCCAGGATCAAGATGGTAAGGAAAGACCAATAGCCTACGCCTCCAGATACCTGACCGCAGCTGAAAAGAACTATTCTACAACCGAAAAAGAATGCCTTGCTGTCATTTGGGCGATCAGTAAATTCAGACCGTACATTTTTGGAAAACCCTTTACTGTAGTGACGGACCACCATTCTTTATGCTGGCTAGCTAATGTTAAAGATCCATCTGGAAGACTTGCACGTTGGGCTTTGAGGTTACAGGAGTACGACATCAACGTCATCTATAAGAGTGGTCGAAAACATTCCGACGCTGATTCACTGTCAAGAAAGCCCCTTGCCGAGACAGCAGTCGACGACAATGGAGAAATCCCTTTCTTTGCTGTCATCGCAGACTACGGAAAAGAACAGCTAAAAGATAAGCAGTTGAAATCCATAATTAAAACTACCCAAAAAGGCGATGGATGCCGAGGTTACCAAATGAGAAGCGGGGTACTCTATAAAAGAAATTACGACCCTATGGGACAGCAATGGCTCTTGGTAGTCCCGAAACAACTCCGTCGCGATATACTAACAAGTCTTCATGATGCTCCAACTGCCGGTCATCTCGGATTCGCCAAAACGTATGATCGGATAAGGAGGAAGTATTATTGGCCAGGACTGTATGGCAGCATACGCCGTTATGTGGCACACTGTCGAGAGTGCCAAAGACGGAAATCTCCACCTGGACTTCCACCTGGACAACTTCATCCAATAAAGCCCCCTGGTGCACCATTCGCTAAAATTGGCATAGATTTACTTGGACGCTTCCCAATAACTCGGAACGGAAACCGATGGATTATTGTCTGCACGGATTACCTGACGAGATTCACAGTTACAAAGGCATTACCAACTGCTGAGGCTACTGAAATTGTCCAATTTATAGTTGAAGAAATCATACTCAAGCACGGTGCGCCCAAAGAGATGATAAGTGATCGAGGACGTTCCTTCCTATCCAATATTGTGAAAGACATTAATCAACTATGCCAAACATCTCATCTTCTAACGACAGCCTATCACCCACAAACCAATGGACTGACCGAAAGATTTAACAAAACATTGGCCGACATGCTGTCTATGTATGTTGACGTTGAGCAAAGAAATTGGGATACAGTCTTGCCTTTTGTGACTTTCGCTTACAATTCAGCAAAACAAGATACCACCGGGTTCAGTTCCTTCTTTCTCGTACACGGTAGAGATATACAGACTCCTCTGGATGTGATCTTTCCTCATTTCGCAGAACCATATAACGAAAATTATGCACAACATCTAGTCACCAGGGCAGAGGAAGCTAGACAGCTGGTGAGACTTCACATCCTCGAGTCTCAAGCAAGTGACAAACGAAGATATGACGAAAGACATCGACCATTCAGCTATAATATCGGAGACCTAGTCTGGGTTTTTACTCCCATACGAAAAGTTGGGCTTTCGGCAAAACTTCTAAGACGTTATTTCGGACCGTACCGAATCACACGACGACTATCTGATGTATCATACGAAGTAGAGAGCATGGAAGAGAATAAAAGGCGACGAAGTTTAAAGGACGTAGTCCATATTCTGAGGCTGAAACCCTATTTTGATCCAAACGAACAAATAGCTGCTGAAGAAACGCACAGAAATTCCAGGGGACCTGTCACGAGAAGTCAGACTAGATTGCAGCGGGACGCTGCTTCCTCCTAAGGAAGGGGAAATGTAACGAAATTAGCATTCTGTGCTCGGGAGAGCCTTCTGGTTGATCAAGGCCCACCCCACTAAATATAGCGATACTGGAATTATCTGTTGTGTGAACCGATGGCTCCAAGGTAAAGCGCTGGACTACAGACCAGCAGGTAGTGAGGTCGATCCCCGTGGAGGCAAGTGTCCTAAAATTCGTTTTCGTTTAAAGATTGCTTTGTGTTTATTTCTAGTTCCTTCGGAAATATGCTAATTGTGATTATGTTAATTATTATGTTAATCGTTATTTGATTTCTAGAACTTTCCAAGCTTGGAATGTTCCATTCGAGAAAGCACCCCTCGAGTGTATTTAAGCTGGTGTAACCTTGAGTTGGGGGGATAAAGCTTTGAGTTGGTTCATGCTTGTTGTATTCACTCGTTCTCAGTCAACACCTACGCGACAATAGCTTTATTATAAGGGATTTTCCACAACTTTTCATTCAGCTCACTATATCTTTCTTAGTTTTTACAACATCTGACTGGACATTTTATAGAAGTTGCCCCAAAATACTGACTACCAAATAATGAAATAAAAATTTTGAAATCTTCCGCGCATGCGCAGTTAAAAATTATCTCATAAAAATGCCCATATTTCATCAAATATTCAATATATTCATGTTTTATTTACAGTATACTGTTGCTGCTACTCTTTGGTAAGTTTTCAGAAAGTTGTGTTAAATTTGGTTGAAAACTCTGTATGCTATAAAAAAAAAACTATTGAATTTTTCACAAAAACGTTAACATCTTCAGGAATATGAGTGCTATGCTTACACAAATGCATACAAACGTTGAACAGGACACAAATAGTCATTTACCACAGTGACAAACCATTTTCAGCCTTTTCTGTTACATAGGTGATCGCAAATATTATTTTATTATTAAATTTATTATTAGCCCCCTAATTGTACTCCCAGATAAATCTTCACCGAGAAAGATAAAATCAAACATGTTCTTTACATCCTAGAAGTTCAAGAACAATTCGCCAGTAATGTTAGTATTTATTCGACAAAATAACTGCAATCGAAAGCGTCCAGACCCTGTACCTTAACTTTTTGAGGCCAGTGTAAAAAATTCAGCTATGCGAAAATTTCACATTGTAAAAGATTCCATATCCAATGATAATATTGACCCTTTTCTGGAAATAGATAAAGTCACATTGACTGAGCTCCATAATAGTACAGAGTTGCCAGATGGGCTACTTTTTTTAATTTCAGATTATTGATTGGCACCACTTTTTTGAAATGGTAAAATGCGACTTAATTAATGACATATTAATTAAGCGAAAACAAAGGGAATTTTATCGTTTCAAAAAATTGGTGCCAATCAAGAAATCTGAATTTAAAAAAAAGTAGCCCACTGGCAACACTGTAATAGTATAGAGAGCTAACTCACCCGTCCACTTTCTGAAGTCACCGCATCACACTTTAAATGGCCCCAAGTAATGAATAATGCATTTTTAGTAATATTAGAATAATTTTTTACAAACTTGCACGCATATTTTGTTTTATAAACTTTGGTTATTTCTACATATTTTGATATTTTTATGAATAATACTTATAGACCGGGAGCCGGCAGCACAGACACATGGCTCGTACGGATACCGATATTTCTCCAGGAAAACTACCAGTATATTTTTATAGAAAGAGAAATCTAGGTTAAACGCGCAAAATCTCGCCTTCCTTTAAGAAGAGATTTTCTATAAGATAATACTGGTGCTGAAAAATTTTCTGTTCTGCAAAATTCAAGGAGGCGTACGAACCATGAGACAACCACCTCATGTATTCTCCAGTCTGCCATGTTTTCATACCTTTAGGTGCAGGAGAACGCGATAGTGAACCTACGAGTCGACCGCTATAATCGGGTTTTTAGGTGTTTTCCCCCAAGATATGACTTGGCAGACCGATTGCGTTTTAATATGGGAATCGAGTTTTAGTTAATTCTGAAATTTCAGCCTCCAACTCGATGAGTAGTTTTCTGTGCTGGCGGCTTCCGGTCAATTTTTTTTTTTTTTTTTTTGAGTTTACCTAAAATGTCATTCTTAACCATTATTAAATTAAAATTTGTGATTAGTTTGAATAAAACCTGTAGTTTTTCAATAAACAGTATATATCGTTGATAATCGTAGCAATTTCGAAACCATTAAAAAAGAAAAAAAAAAGACCTTTTTTGAAAATATGTGCCCCATACTACTCTTTTGAAGGAAATCTGTGGTGTTTCACCAAAAATTTTCCTCGGAAGTTCTTTGGCATTGTATTCATTAGAGGACCGCTGGATTTAATGTACCAGAGGAGTTAGCCCTCCGTGTTATTTTGGAGCTCACTGGGTACACCCACCTTTTTAAAAGATTCTTTAGAACATTCATGGTAAGATAAAAATCCTTGATACAGTTTATAACGTATTAAAAAATAAAGTAATTGTCGTACGAGATATCGGATTTGATCATATGCTTATCACGATTGGAAGTGTTTTTAAGAGTATAAAAAAACAGTTTTAAAATTTTCCCATTAATGGCGCTATAACTTCAAATCATCAAATAATATCAAAAACTCTATAAGAGGTTACATATAATTTTTGTACGCTTTATAAAAACGTGTGGAATGAAATAAGTACAGTTCAGATGCCAATCAAACTACACAGAGCGTACACATTGAAATATTGTAAGAGATTGCACAATATACAGTCTATAACAGCTTGAATGTTTAATGATTTGTTTTCTGTTTTCAATGTATGATATGCATGGGTGATTTGTTAAACGAAATTTTTGCTTAATCAATATATTTGATCAAGAGAAGCATTTTCGTCACCACCACTCTCACCCCGGGTATTTCAGTTTAGAACATAACGGAATTACTGAACTCAATGCAGGATTCTATTTCAAAACCCATCAGCAGAAAACAAAAATCTAGTTGTACTGGTTATTTTACCCGATGCAGGATTCTAAGCAAAATCTGCAATGCAGCAAAACAAAAATGCAGGTCACCCGACTTGGGGTGTGTTGCGATACAATCCGTTTTATAAATAAAATCCAATAAGGTCGTGTCTGTTACGGGTAAAATCATGTCACTCTAACCGACGGAGACTCGACACAAATATCATACTTCCCGCAAACGGTTCTCACTGAGACTTCAGAAAATGGTCAAAATGTACCATTACGACTTCACATCCACGTCACATTGACTTCACATCGACGTTCATGAAGTCACAGTGTGAAGTCACAATGTTATACGGTTAGTATCATTTGTATCTTTAGGATTTTTCTTTCGAAATTTTTAGTTTTTCGACATACATCGCATTCAGAATATAAAGTTTCTTTATTCAGATAAAAAAATTTATTATTAAAAATTCCATTTATACCATAATTTTCATATTCGAATAAAAATATGAATGCGGATAAATAGTTAAATTTAAGTAGTTTTATTGCTTAAACCCTTACATCCTATTTATTAATACTAGAACGCCCGGAAGGATTCGATCCGACTCCGACCACATGATTAAATGTCAACTGGAACTAGAAATTCCTTCATAAAATAAGTTAAATTTAAAATACGCATATTTACGTTAAATAAATCAGTCAAATAATTTTAAATAAAAATTCTGGTGTCAAATATTTTTATGAAACTTGAGTAAAATTTCCTGGCTTTCCAGTGTTAATTTTCAACCGAGTAAACTGTTGTTTGGGTTTTATACAATTTTTACATTTAATATAAAAATAAACATTTTAAAATATATAAAATGAACATATAAATAATTTCAATGTATATTTTACCATATGCAATATTGGCATTTTTGATAATATATAGTAGAAATATTGATTATGTCAAAATTTTAATGAGATTTCTTTAATCAGAAGACAGTATAAATATAAATTAATTTTACTTCAATTTATATAATTTTAGAAATAAATAAAAAGTAAGTTATCTGTGAGTGAAATATATTCTTGAATACGAGTTATTAATTATTGTCTTAATTCAATAAGTCATAGTAATAGGGTTGATGCGGGCGTGACATAAGCAGTTAGGATTTAGCCCTTTAGATATGATAATATGGACAGCGATATGTCCTTTATAGATGAAGACGTTCGCGATAGGCATTACTCTCTATCTATTGCAGTATCTATCTCAATGCTGAATGTCGGTGAAAATGACTAATATAATAATAGTGAATACGGATTTTTATTTATACTTGTATTATGGAATTTGAAAAGGAGATGTTGTTTCCTTTATTTGACATAAAAGTTACTAAATTGATACACGATGAGTTAAAATAAACTGACTGTTTTTAAAGTTCATAAAATATAAACGGCGACAGCAAATTAAATTACCATTGCAGTGATACTAATATATAATGTCAGCAATTTTTTAGTAAGCTTCCTTGATTTTGTTCCAAATATTACAGATGATGGCGATGCAGTATTTCAATCTGGAATAATTGAGAACTAAAAATGGAAAACGCTGAAAGTCCAAAACAGGAAATTTTTGAAGAGAGGAAAAAAGAAAAACTCCTAATTCTGGTACTTACAGCATTTTCTCCTGCACTTCGTGTGACAAATTTAGTGATCTCCACGTCACTTCGTGTGGTGGCATATTCAGCCTTCTCCACGTCACTTCGTGTGGCACATTCAACCAGCGACATTTTCTACTAAAATGTAGGTACCTAGCTTCCTTTCGTTTAGTGTTTAAATACCTAATATTATCAATTGTAAACATTTCTCTTATTTATATGTTTAATAGTTTTCGCCATCATTAAAAATATCCCATTGATATGAACAATAACAACATGATCAAGTTGTGTAATGGCCACCATTCGCCGCGCATCTTATCACTGGCACTTTCATCATTCTCGACTTCACTTCGTGTGGCACATTCAACCAGCTACATTTTCCTTCTCTTTTTAGGTGAGTTCGTAATTATATAAATACGTAGCACCTATAGTCGTCGTTCAGTCCGTCTGTCTGTCCGTCTGTCCGTCCGTCTGTCTGTCCGTCCGTCCGCATATAATAGAGCAAAAACTACCCAACCGAATGGGCTGAAATTTTAAATATATGATTGTTGTAAAATTTTGTCGAGCCATTTCAAATTTTATGAAAATCGGATGTATAGTTAAATTACAGGGACAGTCAAATTTTTTCTTTACATTACGGCCAATGGGAAAAATTATTGCACGTGCATTTTAATGATGTTAAAGCTTTCCGAATGGTCTCAAATTTTAAACATATAATTATTGCGACATTTTGTCGAGCCATTTCAAATTTTATGAAAATCGGATGTATAGTTTAATTACAGGGACATTCAAATTTTTTCTTTACATTAAAGCCAATGGGAAAAATTATTGCAAGTGCATTTTAATGATGTTACAGCTTTCCGAATGGGCTGAAATTTTAAATATATAATCGCTGCAAAATTTTGTCGAGCCATTTCAAATTTCATGAAAATCGGACGTATAGCTTAATTACAGGGACAGTCAAAAGTTTTCCGTTACATTAAGGGGAATGAGAAAAAATTATTGCCAGTGCATTTTAATGATGATACAGACTATGCACTTATGAATTGCAAATAAATACACATTCAGTACAATATGGGGTGCAAAAAATAAATATAAAACTAGTTATAGTACGAACGCATACTCATTTGCCACGTTTGACGAGCAATTTCCAACTTGTTTGAACTATTTCTACTATGGTTGGCACTTCAAGAGTTCTCCTATTCATTAAGCTTGGCATTTAGGACATTTTTTCGTAAAAAAAAAGAAAAAAAAGATTTTCGATTTGTTGCTACTTTTAGCGTTTTCCCTTTCTAGTCCTCAATTATCAAACTATCTTTGCTATATATATATATATATATATATATACCGGGTGTCCCAAAAAGGACTGACTGATTTTAAAATTCAATAACTTGCAAACGGTGACAGATATTTAAAAAATTCTTGCAGGGGGGTTATGCATAAGGTCAAAACATTTATTACAGTGATTTTCAATTTTAGTTCGATTTACAAACAATAGATGGCGCTGTAAGCAATAGTCTCTATATACAGGCTCAATTTTTGGTCCTTTATCTTGTTCCATGCAGAAAAAGTAGATGGAAATGTATTATCCGGGCCACGAAGTACCAAAAATCAAGCCTGAATTTAGCGTCTATTGATCGCACCGCCATCTATTGTTTGTAATTCGAACTAAAATTGAAAATCACTGTAAAAAAAACTTTTGACCTTATGCATAACCCTCCTGCAAGAATTTTTTAAATATCTGTCACCGTTTACAAGTTATTGAATTTTAAAATTAGTCAGTCCTTTTTAGGACACCCGGTATATATTTATATATATATATATATATAAACTCGATTTGTGGCGTCGGATGCCGCCATTCGAAGAATCTACAACAGTCCTTTTCCGTTTTTTTTCGGTCAAGGCTCCATTCCTCCTCCAGACCTCAATCCCTCATCGTCTTTGCAATATCATCCACCCAGTTCTTCCGTGGTCTCCCTCGTTTTCTTTTTTTATTTGTTTTATAATTGAATATGATTTTGGGCAGAGGTGCCAAGCTCGCACTAATCGTCCGTAATGCGTGGATTAATTTAACCCAGTTTAACAAAGTTTCGTACGAGAAAAATTCTTTGATAAATCTTTATTCATTTAATTCCAGTTTTCCTCATGGAAATTATTTAATTTCATCTCTGAAAAAAATTCCGGTCCAAAATGTATTAAACCAGGGTTAAATTAACCCACATATTACGGAAGATTAGTGGCAACTTGGCACCTATATTTTGGGTAATCTTTCATCATTCATTCTTTTAATATGGCCATACCAGATAAAAGTGCTTTTTTTAATGTCATCTACTATGGTTCCCTTTATTTTCATCATTTCCTTTAATCTTTCATTTCTTATTCTTTCTATTCTTGATACCCTGCATGATCCACTTAGGGCATCCATTTCTACTGCCGCTAATTTCTTTCTTTCTGTCTCCATATTTCTTTTTCCTTCTGCTCCATATAACAATATGCTCTTCACAATAGAGTTGTATATATTATACTATCTTATCCTAGAGATCTCATTACTCCACCAAATAGAATTTCATAGTTTTACAGCCTCTCTCCCCTGACAAATTCTGTATTTAATTTCCTGTGAGTCTCTTCCTTCTCTATTAATGATCTTTGCTATATCAGAACTCAACTCAATGTTTGACGTTTTATAATCTAAACAAAATGAAATGTAAAAATTGAATGAACTTTAATACATTTTGATACACTAGGTGCAGCGATTTAACAGTTTTATGCTAACGACATCCGTTTTTGATATTTTGAACCAAAAGAAAGAAGTGTGGTAAAGAATTTGAAGTTTTTACATATGAATCTCATGAAAAAAATAAGCCAATATTAATCTTTCTTTCGTAATTATTGAATTTTTAAAACAGTCAGTGAATTTTAGGGCTCTCTGCAAGCAGAAAGAACAGCCGGAAAAATCAAAAGATAAAATACAATTGAGTAATAATTTATTTAAGAGAATGACAACAGTTGCTAATTGACACCTAAATCAGCTCGCATTCATGCATCTTTTTTTTCTGTCGAATTACTGATGCGATATCTTTTTTTTTTTCTCTTTTGTTGTTAATAGTTTTGGCAGTAGCTAAATTAATAATTGATCATCTATCAAGAAATAAAAATAAACAATTTTTGATACTTTTCCGTTTGCCGGGTGCCACCAATCGCCAAATCATTGTACAACATCCTATAAAGTTTATGAAATTCGTTAACCCTTTCAAGGGCGGTGGATTGACGGTCTAGCCACCTAATTTTAATTCTAAAACTGACAAATGACACCAAGAATATTTTAATAATATTTTGCTTTTGTAATGAAAATGCAAATTAGCGGGTTTTTATTTTCTAAGAAATTCGTTCGAATATTCTGGTGACAGTCAATTATTTCATTAGTTTACGAACAGAATTCTTCTGCCCCTGAAAGAGTTAAAACCCTCAAAATTAACCGATGTATGAGCGCTATGCCCCCATTAATCTGGAAAAAACATCAATGGATCCATGAAATTCGCTGGCCAGCAGTCTACAAAATTTATCAACTTTGTTAACACCCTAATCACAAACAAATGCATGATCACTACGCGCCCATTAAATCAAAAATAAATTCCTGTATGGATGAAATTCGTTATGCAGCAGTCTCTAAAATAAATGAAATTCGTTAAAACCGAGATCACTATAATGTATCTAATTGCATTCCAATATCTACCACAGTAACATAAAAACGTCCAAATTTTATATACCCAATATTTCAATACTGTATTATAATATCTTAAATACTTTCTTAAAAGTACCTAAAATATATTAACAGAAATATTCATATAAAATATAACATAAACTGAACAGAATATATTTCATGATGGGAGTGTGAAACAGTAACTCACGTTATTAAAAATCGAAAAGTTTTTTATATCTCTTAACATTTGTGAAAATGAATCCTCAGCTGTCCTTCTCCACATAAGCATAGATAAATAAGACTCCAAATGATCCGCAATCTTACGCTACCCCAAAATCTTTATTTATTTTTTCTTTTTAAGCATGAACTCCACTGTCAGAATCTAGAAAATTATACTTATGGTTAACCTTGATATGATTAAATCCCTCCTTTTCAAATTTTGTAGTACAAAAATTTACAGCTTCTTGGTCTGTTTTCGGCAAATCCCAAACTTTTATAATTATAAAATGAAATACAATAACACAAACTTATTCAAATGACACAACAACATTTCAATTATGCCGCGCGATTTGAATGCCGAGAAACCACTGCGAAATGAATCACGGGAAGGGTCGCAATTCAAATAATTCCGAACGAAACAATGTTTTGGCGGCATATCACTGGCGCCCGGCTAATATAATATAACCCAATTTTCAAGAAAAAAAAAGCGAGCTTCAGTTTATCATTACTTACTTTTATTCATTATTGACGCTTAAATGTGTGTCATTTAATGATATTTTAGTGTCAATATTGTATTGCTATCTACCTTTGCACAGTAAGTGTTATCGTACCTAAACCCAAATTCTCTTTGAAATTAACATTAATATCAAACCAAATCCTGCGCATTTCAAACCGAAACCGACCCCTAATTAAAAAGATAATTAAAGTCCTAAATTAAACAAATGAATTCAAATTTTAATGCAATTATGAAAAAAGTCTAATTGAATCGCTAATATGAATTTTATCATTTTGTAGAAAACAGCGGTTTATATTCAAATATATTAGTTTTTCATCTTAAACATTAGTGTAAAATATTTTCCAAAATATAAATATCTCAGAGTATCCATATACTAGAGGGAGAATCTGCCAACTCATTCTCCAGCCAAGATACAATTACGTGACTTGAGGCAAAAAGCATCCCTCTCAGGGTGGTATCTATGGACGATATCAGACTGTTTAATGTTTACGATTTTTTATCTCAAAAGCATAATGGTAGCATGCTGTTGTGTCTATAGATATAAAGAAAGAGCAAACAAAAGAGGTTATGTTAACTTTTATTAGTATGTGTGTTTTTATGACGTTTTTCTTTTGCATTTAAAAGATTTTAAGAATAAAGCATTACAGAAATGATACCGTTTATTTATGTTGTCAAGTTGAAAATAGAGAATAATGTCTTTAGGGGACGAAGGCCCTTAAAAACCTTAAAAATCAATTTTTTATTTTTTTTATATTTTGCTTTAAATATTATTCAAGGGTACATTATATGCATTATGGCATGCATTTATCACAAAAAAATATTTTTTTTTTTTTTTTTTTTTTTTTGAGAAAAAAAAATGGAGTTTTTCTTAGTCTTACAAATCTTCGAAATGCCCCCTGCGCGGTCCATATCAATAAATTTTTTCGAAAAACTTTCAAAATATTTCGAATTTTTTTTATACCTTTATATTCAAATATACTTTCCTTTTTTATACCTTTATATTCAAATATTATATATTACTTTCAAATATATAAAATTCGATGCACAGTTTTATTTATATATGTAAACCAAGCTTTTATAAAAAATATTGGGGATTTTCATTGATATGGAACGCGCAGGGGAATTTCGAAGATTTTTAAGATGCCGCAAGTAAAATTTCATTTTTTTCTCAAAAATAATTTTTATAAATATTTTTTTTGTGCTAATTGTATGCCATAATGCATATAATGCAGTGTTTAGTAATATTTAAAGTAAAATTTACAAAAAAAAAAAAAAAAAAAAAATTGAAAAATTTTGAAATTTTCGAAAAAATTATAGTTTGTATTATGTTTAGTAAAATTCCACTTTTTTCTCAAAAATAACATTTTTTTTGTGATAAATGCATGCCATAATGCATATAACGTACCTTTGAGTAATATTTAAAGTGAAATTTACAAAAAAAAAAATGATTTTTAAGGTCCTTCGTCCCCTTAAATATCTCTAATAATATATATTAGTATCATTTGGTGCTTTGAATTTAAGTATTAAATGTGTAATTGTGTTATAAAATTTGATTTTAAGAATTTGCATTTTATGAACATGTCATACAAGGGTGCTTGACGAAACAGTTTTTCGCCAAAAGAAAGTTCATTTCGGCCTTTTAAAACGTAAACAATCATGTTTGTTGAACAAATAATTATCTTTATTTTAGATTAAATGTGTTTTAACTAAATATAAACGAGTGTATATATATTAGATGGAGATTCTTTTTTATTACAGACGTAGACAAAAGATGTTAAAAATATGAATTTCCCGAAAAGATATTTTAAATACAGTGTTCCACAAAAGTGATGGTACCGAGAGTACTTCTTGAAAAATATGCAAATTTCTCCGTGGTGAATAATTTTTTTTTAATAAATTGAAATAATTAATTAGCAGCCTTTGTTACATTATACAGTCAAATGTTAATAGAAATTTCTCTTGAACATACTGAAAAAATGTTATAACATTATTAAAGTAAAATAATTCCACAAAAGTCATGGTACATTTGTAAAATTTTCAAAATTTTCACTCGTTTGCATATTTTACCGAACATAGTCTTTCTCCCACAGAATCCACAGCACATATAAATGTATTTGTTGTTATCTCAACAGAAGAAATCCCATATATTTTTTTTAAATGATGCAAAAAGAACTTACAGTTAAGGAAACAAAATTAATCGTTAATCTTCGTATAAAAAAGGATAAATCTTATAGTAAGATAGCTAAAATAATGTCTCGAAGCCATTCCAACATAATAAAGGTAAGTAACAGGTAAAAAAGAAAAAAAGGGGGAATGGGATTGCAAATAAAGTTTTAAACGGCCTTCCTAATAATTAACAGTGGGAGATGTTAATAGTACTCTGCTGAATAATAGTACTCTGCATTTCTGAAAATCCCTCAATTAGTGCTAGAAAGATAACAGAAGAATTGTAAAAGTATGTCAGTTAAATCATACATAAAGAAACTACCAACAGGGTCACTAATGATGCTGAGTTTAGACCAAGATCTGCAAGGAGGAAACCATATCTCTCCGATCAACAGAAAGAAAAGAATAGAGTTTGACAGAAAATATTTATATGCATTTCTAAAACATATATATGTATATATATATATATATTTTTTACATGAGTCTAAGTTTAATGTTTTCAGCATTAGTGGACGAATTAGACTTTGGAGGAGACAGGATGAAGCACTGAATCCCGGATATACGTCAAAAACTACAAAGCATGTTGGAGCAGTTGTAATGATTTGGGGCTGTTTGACAGTTTCAGGAGTATGAAATTTAGATTTCACGGATCATGGACATTTAAATAAAATTTGGAGGACAGTGCATTACAGTTTGGTGTCTCACAGGACCTTTACTTCCAATAAGATTATGATCCCAAGCACACTTCTCATATTGTCCGATTATGGCTGCTCGACATTGCCCCCCCCACACACTTGCCACCCATTCACAAATTTCAGACTTAAATCCCATTACACATTTATAGAGTACTTACAGAAGTAAGTGAACAATTATGATATTGGCAGTGATGGAACAGTGTAGCACCAGGGAATTTATTGATACCACAAAATTTTATTAGTATTCTTTGTGTAATTTCAGGACAGAATTTCTGAGATATTTCATCGCGAAGAATGCTATTAAAATTTAGTGGTGACAACCGCCCAACTGCTGCGCCACTGTTCCATCACTGTATTAGAAATAAAAATACCAGTTTAAAACTGTTTTACTTGCAGAATGGAATAAAATTAAGAAAAATGTTACAGAAAATCCGATGAAATCAATGATAAACAGACATAAAGCAATCCTGAAAATGAAAAGATATGCAACTAAATATTAGAAAAGGTTTTCTTTAATAAATTAAAAAAAAAATTCCAGGTGCACCATGACTTTTGTGGAAGCATTTTTGAACTTATATTTTGTTTATTTCTATTTTGAAAGTTTCTAATGGAAATTATTATTGAATTTTTCTTGTATAACATAGCAAAAACTGTTATTAAATAATTCTGATTTGTTAATTTTATTTTATTTGCCTCATCATGTCTAATTTTGCATATTTTCCGAAAAATACTTCCTGTACCATCACTTTTGTGGAATACTGTATACGAAGGCATCAAAAGTCCACAGACTTAACATTACGTAGGAGAATTACTAAGCTGAGTAACCAGCCCTCTTATAGCTGATTCGTCACGCTAATAAAATAAAACGAAATATGAAGTTTTTTATTTATATACATGAGTAGTTATGTGTAGAAAAAATTCTCATCAAAACAAGCACGAATGTCAAATTGTCGCCCTGCAACAAACTCTAGCCAATCTTCTCGATACTGATCGATATTTTTTAGGACAAAAATAGACATAAATAAATATAAATTGGCGATAGCTGAATAATTTGGTGAAACTTCTTTCGAAAACTATTTTCACCATAAAAAAATCATTTACAATCGGGGTAATCTCAAAGCGACGCATTTTTTACGTAGAGCAATGCATAACCCTTTTGTGCGCAGCTTTGAATTTAATAGATTTTTTTTATTCGTATGTACCTAATTCACACCAGAAAATTAAAATAGCCATATGTGCTTTAATGAATAAGAGACATTCTGTTTTTTTAAATAAAGCGAAATTAACCATTGAAACTTTCTGGTATAAAGTCATATTCTCTGAACTGCGTAATTTCTAGAACGTATTCTATCATGGGAATTAAAGGGTAAAACGTTAAGTTTATAAAATAAATAATAATATAAAATAAGGTAGACATACTCATTAAAATATTGGCTAATTTGCATTATTTTACCGTAAAACAGCCACACGACAGTAGATTTTTTTAGTATTGCAGATGTGCAAAAGAAGAAAAGATTGCCGTATTGTATGAAAATGTATCGCTGATTTTTTTCATTACTTTGCTGTGTAATAAACCTTTCAGAGAATCATATATGAGTTTTCCGAAACAAAATAAAAAATCGCGCATTTAAGGGTTAAGTTATAAACGCACTAGTGCTCTCCAGTGCCATTTTTTCTGAGATCGGCGATATTCAGTAAATTATTGCCGAATTCCGAATATTTTTCATCGACTTACTTAATGTTAAAAATTGCCTAGAAAACTTATTAATGACTTCACTGGTGGGAAGGAGCATGCTAAGTTTGAATAGCAGGATATATGTCTATGTATGCAAGTACAAATATTTGAATATTACTTTTCATAGATTGAAAAAATTCAGATGGGTGAAAATAGTCAGACGATAAATTGAAACGAAAATGGAAATTTGCAAGATTCATGTAACATACATATAACTTCGAATAATTTATTTTTAATTTTGCTTATCATTCAACCATATTAACATATGTTATATTCAAAGACAAAATTTAAACAAATATTTACATTTCTTCAATCTATGTACAAACTGTACAATTCATAGCACAAATTTGTTTTATCGATAATAATGTTAAAAGAAACTCCGCTACAAGAAAATTTAATTGAGTACGCCAACATAATCGTCATTTATTCTTACCGTATTGAATGAAAAAGCCTCTCTCACATAATATGGTGTAAAAGAGGAAATGTCAGCCCAATAGCGTTTGTATTAAGCATTTAATGTTCTGGATAAAAAAATTGAAGTAGCACTATTTTCAATGTCTTTATTATGAAATACGAGTACTAATTTCGAAGATGCTAATATTGACAATTACTTATTTTACAGAGGCGATTCCATAATTTTGAGGAATGTTCTGGTTCCGGCTTTAAAGATCTGAAATAAATCAAAATTTTCCAAAAATATTAATGAATAATTTCACTCCTTGACATTTTCTGATTTATTCAAAATCATTTTAAGGGGCTAAAATAATCGTCTGCGCAAATACTGACAAACACTGAGTAACATACATTCAGTTATTTTGAAATTGGATCATTAAATGTATTAGGGGATCCAACCCACTCTGTGTGTACCTTATATGCACATAGACAAGACGACCAGTGGCAATATTGTCCTCTGATTGGCTGAACGAATTTCGTCACTAAGGGTAAATATTCGTTTACTTTCGTACAATAAAGTGAAATACGCAGATAGCTTTATTATTATTATTATTATTATTATTATTATTATTATTATTAAGGTTTAAAGTTTACTGATTTATGATATACCTAAACTTAGTTGTTTACGTTCAATTAATGCCATCTCTGTTCAACAAGGCTGCTTTACATCTTATAATATTATCCGTATATTTGAAAGAATTATCAAATAAATAACGTAATATAAACAATTTTAATTCCGTTATGAAATATTAGACTGAAACAATGCTGAGGTATTTAAATTGTTTTAATTGCAAACGGGTTAATCTTTCGTAATCGGGAAGTGCGCTATAGAGGTAGATTTCAAAGATTCATACATGAAAATTATTTTAAAATCCTTAAAAAATCATTTTATTGATATACAGTTTTCAGACAACTTGTATTTGAATGAACATCCGCCTCCTATCGAACGGTGCAAAAATGGAAAATTTGCGATGTTTAGAAGCTAAAAATAGACAAGATAAATGCGAAATTTATCGGTCAAGCACCACTCCCTGAATACTAGGCCTGAGTGCTGACACAAAAATGGCGGCTGCCGAAGGCGGATTTATTTTAACGTATGTACTTTCCCGTAAATATTGACACCAGTATTATATAACAGATTTCTTTAAATTCTTAATCTCCGAAAAATAAAGCGGGAAAAAACTTTAAAAAGTTATCTATACGAATATTTAATGGACCGTACACACTCTGAAAAAAATCCGCCTTCAGTAACCGCCATTTTTGTGTCAGCGCTCAGGCCTACTATTCAGGAGGCGATGGGTCAAGTGTTGGCAGCATCAGTATCACGTCAACGTTAATCAGGGACATGTCTTTGCTTTATAATATATATTTACTGATTCAGAAATAATAATTGAGGATTAAAATTAAAACGCTGAAAGTCCAAAAGAGGAAATTTTTCAGGAGAGTGAAAAAAAGAAAAACTCCGAATTCTGGTACTTACAGCGTTTTCCACTTCACTACTTTCGGGCACTTAGTTCAACAATTTAACCCTAGAACTACCGGAAATTTTACTCAAGTTTTATAAAAACATTCTACACCAGAATTTTTACTTAAAACTATTTAATTTGTTTATTTAACTTATTATTGTCTGATTTATACATTTAGTTTGTTTTGAAGAAATTTTCTGGTTTGAATAGATATTTTGAATATACATGTCGGGTCCATTGGACCCTTCTGGTAGACAGAGGGTTAAAACGTAATTACTTAGCTTTCTTTCGTTTAGTGTTTAAATATCTAATATTATCATTTATAAACATTTCTTTTATTTATATATTTAATAATAGTAGACAGGGTATCGGCAGAACAGACAATCACCTCATCGAGTTCACGGCTGAAATTCCAGAAATATTTAAAACTCGATACACATATTAAAACGCAATTGGTCTGCCAAGTCATATCTTGGTGGAAAACACAGTAAAATCCTATTTTAGCGGTTGACTCGTAGGTTTACCACTGTGTTTTCCTGCTTCCAGTCTTCCACGTTTTCATCATGGAACTATTAATAAAGAGGAACTGACATATCCTTAAACCTTTCATGGGCAAAGAACTTCTGTTGCTAAAATTTTAAAATGATTGACTGACACCGGTATTTATAAACAACTTTATATGAAACTAAATAAAAGCTTTCCTTCCAGTACATTGCATGAAACGAAATTTAATCCCTAAATTCTGGTGTGAATTTGGCATTTGTGAATTAAAATTAACTGGTATATAACATATACCGGTGCCCTTCAAGGGGTTAAAATAGTGAAGCTTCAACTATAACCGCTACCGTAGGAGTTGTTTACCGCCGGTGGAAACTTCCACCAGTGGATTTATATAGAAATTTTCTACTTATTTATATGCCGCATTATTACAAAAATTCAGTTATAAGTAATGGTAGAAGCAGCTTTTCATTTTTACTGGTACAAGTTTCCTTTGGCGGTAGTTAGGCTCTGCTTTTCCGCCATATTCTGACAACCACAGGGAAACAAACTGACAGTTTTACACAGCATACTGACACCTGTAAAAACAAATAGAAAATTTTACGACATTTTTGAGAAATATTTCCACGAATAAGACGCTTAGTTAAGACGAAATTTTCTATTCAATATTACTGGTGGGACGTTTTTCCTGGCGGTAATCAGAAACTGAAGATCCAATTTAAAAAAGCAGCCGCCATCTTTTGACAACCTCCTCAGTTACTTCACTCGGAACTGGTAGACAGTACACTATATGTCTTCTCCTCTTTATCCCTAACTCCATTCAAATTAAAGCAATATAAAACGCAAATAGTCCTCTGACCATAAATTGTGACTTCTTTTAATTTAACTCTTTCAGGGGAAATTAATTCTGTTTCTTTAACCCTCTCGCTGTGTAAGTAATTCTTCGCGATGAGCGTCTTTTACAGAATTTTTTATCTTTTAATCCCAGTCCGCCATGTTCTCATACCTTTGAGTGCAGCAAATCACAATAGTAGACATACGAGCCAACCACTAAAATAGGGTTTTCATGTATTTTCTACCAAGATATGACTTGGCAGACCGATTTCGTTTTAATATGCGAATCGAGTTTTAACTACTTCTGGAATTTCAGCCGTGGACTCGATGAGGTGATTGTCTGTTTTGCCACCTCCCGGTCTATAGTATGCAACCCTCGTCAAAAATGACGGAATGTTGATCTGCGTTTCATTTTCATAAGACTTCACACAAACAAACAGCATGGAGATTTTTATTATTGAAGGGTAAAGTATTGTAAAAATGTACATTTTAACAATGAGAAATGATTTCTACAAGTACGAATGATAAGGATATTTTTTTTTTTTTTTACTCAATATTAAATTTTGGAAAGAGTTCAACAATTGGACAAAACAAACAGCAGTATTTATTGTAACAATAATAATATAATTAGCAAAGTGAAACGCAATTTCTGAAGATTTTACAAAACATTAAAATTAAAAATTCAGTGTGTTGAAGGGTTTTTTTTAATTTTAAAATGTATTATTTTTATAAAAAATGAATTAATCTCAATAATGATTGGCTCAATAAATCGCTTTCCATCAGGTATGGATCAAGGCACGGAGATAGATATATTGTATTAGAACTCTGTGGGAATACTCAACTATGGAGCTTTACGTTTACGTTTCGTAAATAAAGGAATTTTTTCTTTAAATTGTAGTTTCTTTTAAGAAAAAATATGCAGAACGCACTGATTTCATTCAAGATAGATTTTTAAGAGTTTCAACTATATAACTTTAAAATTTCATTCGGTATACATAAGACCAAAAGTTACCAATAATCATTATTTCTTTCGTAAAATTTTATACATCCAAGATAAATTTTTACGAGCTTCAGCTATATAGCTTTAAAATTGCATTCGGTATACATAAAACCAAAAGTTAGCAATAATCATTATTTCTTTCGTAAAATTTTAATTTAATTTTATCAATTTATAAGAATTTAGCTTATATCCATTTGAAATTAGTTTGCATTGTAAATAAAATTTATATTTCTTATCAAATGTAATTAACATGTAAGGAATAATACAATACCGTGTTAAGTACGACATGTATCAATGCAGATAAAATTTTGATTTTTAACATAACATATGAACATATCTTTGGAGTGAAAACAAAAATGTAATTTAATAAGTGAAAAAATAATTTTCGGCCATACTAATGCAATCATGGTAACATCGATCTTATATTTCAAGTACTTCCAGGAGAAAAAAAAAAAACTCATTTTTAATGCAAAAATTTTTAACAAATTAAGCAGATAAATATTAAGCTCTTTAAAATCAATAAAGCTAAATTAAAATTCTATCAAAGAAATAATAATAATAATATTCATTTTATTTATATTGAATGAAATTTTACAATTATGTAAACGAATCTTTAAAAATTGATCTCGAATGAAGTCCTGCATTTTTTTAATAAGAAACTCAAATTTCAGTCAAAAAACTCTTTCATTTATATTGATTGCCGTAAGATGGCGCCAAAACTATGTTTAACATAGAGATCCTATATTAGAGAGAGATTGGACATTGACGAAATATCCGCCATTTCCGTTATAAAGTAGACGGAACGCCGTTCAACGCAATGCATTTTCGTCAGCGTCTAACACTTATTATTTTATTAACATTAAGAAATTTTCATTTTATATGTCTTCTGATTGTCTATCAGAACATAAATATGAGCACATTTCCATTATAATGAGTTAGAATTCTCAGAAGATGCATTTTTTTTCATTCTGCTAAAATGCAGGATTAGCATTTCGAGTCTGGTTGGAGAGCAGATAAAATTTTTGGAAGAAGTTGCTATATTTTGGAATTTTCATTTAAAATAAACATATTTTAGTTTATACATAACGCAAAAAAAGTTAGAAATGTAATTTTATGTAGTGTAGGTATCTATTGTTTACTTTCCTCTGTCTAAATGTTCATTACTATGGATAAATTAGGTATACTTTTCTAAATAAATAAAATGCATTAGAGGAAACTCTTTTGAATTTTAAAAGTAAGTTAAAAATATATCATTTAATAGCTATAAGAAATTTAAAAAACAATTACTGAAATATTCAGAAAAGTATAGATTTTTGAAATAGATTCCGTTATATCGTCTGATATAACGGAATAATTATAATCTTTAAATAAAAATCACTTTTTAAATGTAAAACAACAGACACAGAAATGAAATTGCTTTTTTAAGTTACTCGTTTCGACCGTAGTTATTATAATAAAACTGTTTAAAGTTAACCGCATGCACAACAATTAGCCTCAGATAATTTAAAATATGTTACAAAGTAACTCTAAAAACAAAAACAACTTAGCTATAGGGTATTTACACGCGCACTTGTCGTATAAGTCACATACTGTGCTTGTTGGCACCGTTATTTTATAAAAATCTGCTTCGCTTTGTTCAATTAATGAGGTATCTCCCCAAAAATAAGTCACATTTTCCAGTTCTAAAATACTGGTATTCAAAATCATAGTTTGTAACTTACACGACAAGTGCTCACAAAAATACAGAAATACCCTATAAACAGTATAGCAAGTCTTGATGCAATATTTTAAACGCTGTATCTTTCAAAATCCAAATTTTCTTCAGATTGTAATTACGACGTATGCAGAAAGCGTAAGTTAAATAGAGGATTTATCAAATCTGCCGATGCCGCAATGTCCAATCTCTCTCTAATGTAGGATCTGTAGTTTAAAAATAGAGGAAATTTCCTGTAAAGCTCAAGCCGAAGGTAGCGAATACAGCTTGTACTTCCTGACAAATAACTCCATTTTTCACAAAATCATGTGTTGGTATGAAAAAGGTGAAAAACGCATTTCAAAATATTTAAAGGCTTTTAATAAGCTTTTAGAAATATTTTAATAGTAGAATCATATGTATTTCACCTGTATCTTTTTATCGAACGCTGTAAGAGTCGTTTATTTGCTTTTCCTTCTAAATTTACAATTTGTAGATCTAAATGGCAACAGTCTTCGTTTGTTTACATCTGGTTATCTGTTGCTTATAATAGCTGGTTACACATTATTTTTAAATTATAATTTAAAACATTATAATTGGATAGTTTTTGAAGGTTTGAGAGAAAATAAAGAAGAATAGATATGATACGAAGTAAATTATGTGCATATTTTCATTAGTCGAACAATCGGAAAACTTACAGCATCTGGAATACGTATGCCAAACATGGATGCCATGAGTTGCTTTTCTCTGTATGAGTCGGAGTGGTTGGAGCCTGAATCGTCTCCTTAGCGTATTATATAAATAGATTGTTCACTTTGCTTAAAAATATCCCATTGATGTAAACAAAAACAACATGATCAAGTTATGTAATGGCCACCAGTCGCCGCGCATCTTATAACTGGCACTTTCAGTGTGCTCCACATCACTTCGTGTAGCACATTCAACCAGTGACATATTTCTACTCTTTTTTGAACTATTTATACTAGGGTTGGCACTTTTAGCGTTCTCCTGTTTCTTAGCTTTGCATTTAACCCTTTCATTCCCATGGTAGAATACGTTCTAGAAATTAAGTAGTTCAGAGAATCCGAATTTACACCAGAAAATTTCAATGATAAATTTCACTTTATTTAAATATGCACTGGTCTGTTATTAAATAAACCAAATATTGCTATTTTAATTTTCTGGTATGAATTTTGAATATCCGAATTAAAAAATCCACTAACTTCCTGATGACATTTGGACTCACTGGGAGTGAAAGGGTTAAGACTATTTTTGTAAAAAGAAAAGATTTTCCATTTTTTGGTACTTTCAGCGTTTTCCATTTTTAGTCCTTAATTACTTACAGAAATTAGCATTATTATTGAATTAGTCTAATTCTTATCTCTTATTTAAGAAAAAATGAAAAATATCAATGTTTGATATTACAAAATTCGCTAGTCTTGATATCATAATAGCAGAATCCTTGTTAATCTTTCTCTTCGAGTGTAATAAGATAATTGTAATGAATTTTCCTACAGTTTAAGATTTCAGCGCAGTTTTAGGATACTCGATAGCTTTTAAATTATTTTTTTTTTATATTGAGTTTTTAACAGTATTTTTTTTTAATATTATCAAACGATTTTGTGAAAGAAAATGGCTGAATCAAGAACAAATGCATTTTTCTGTGGTACAATATCAAATATATATATATATATATATATATATATACAGGGTGTTCCGTTAAAGGGGTCCAATATTAATACGGGTAATAGAGGAGATCACATGGAGCATATATCAGTATATAAAGCCTGGTCGGATCTCAATAGTTTTCAAGTTACAGCAAATAGAATGAAAATTCGGAAAATTGTAAAAGAACCCTCATTCCTAAACTATCGATAATGCTACATAAAAACGAAGCACATATTTCGAAAGAGCAGAAAAAAAACCTACAAAATGACATCAATTGTATTAAAATAGCAATATTTATTGACGAGTTACAAGCCCTGAAACAGTGAAAAAAGTACGAAATCCAATATATATCAAAATAGTTAATCGTTAATTCCAAAAAGACAACTCTAGCTACAACAAGGAAAATGTAGTAAAATTTGGTCCATTCCGAAAACTTTCGAAAAAGCTTACAATGAACCATATCGGTTTAATTGTGTGAGAGAAATTAATCAGTTTCTTAGTTACAACTCCGCTTTCTTTGACACTAGCAAAGGTTAAACTCCGCCCATCACGATTTGAAACACCGCCTTTTTAATTACTCTCAACTATACATTTTCGATCATGCTTCTTCTGAGATGCAACATTTTTAATTATTCAAGAGTTGAATGAACCAAAATAACTTTACAATAATAGTCTACATTTTAAAGTGGTCTTTTATTGATATAAAGCTTAAGTTAAATTCTTTAAAATTAAACTGTTGGTGAAAATTCGAAAATAATTAAAAATATTGCGATTTGTAACTATGCAAGAAGTTTCAGTACATGTTTTACATGGACAATTATTGTATGTATATGTGCATCATAATTTATGATAGGAAATAATAATAACAAATAGCATAATAATTTTATTAATTATAAATTTAAAAAAGACACTAAATTTTAAATTAATTCATACAAACTTTGTAATTTACAATTTGAGTACACCACAGTCTGTGACTTACAAAATACTGTGCCAAAAAGTGTTGAAAATAAAAGAAAAATGACAAATAAAGAATTACATTCCACGTACTTTATGACATATGTGAAGCATAGTCTTCTGGCCTGCGCTGCACAGTTCAATGTCGGAAGGCAGACGAACGGACATTATTATAATAGGTGTTCGAAGTTGCGCCCATTAACAGAATCGCACAGCCGACAGCGACGTCGTAAAGATTGGCGAACACGACGAAAAACTCCGACGGAGTTGGGAATGTCTCCTGCAGCGTCAACGATTCGCGCTAGTAAATCCTCCGGTGTATCCACAGGCGTTTCATACACCAGGGATTTAAGGTGTCCCCAAACAAAAAAGTCTAAAGGATTGAGGTCTGGAGAGCGTGCAGGCCAAGCAACAGGTCCACTGCGTCCAATCCATTTCCCAGGATATGTTGAATTGAGGTGATTGCGAACACCTATGAAAAAATGTGCCGGTGCGCCATCGTGCATAAACCACATATTGTGGCGCAATGTTGCTGGCACATTTTGCAGTAACTGCGGTAAGATATCCCGTAGGAAAACCAAGTACGTACTGCCATTGAGTACATCTGGGAGTAAATATGGTCCTATGAGATAATCGCCGAGGACACCTGCCCATATGTTCACACTGAACTATTGTTGTGCGTTCGACGGGAAAACAGTGTGCGGATTTGTATATGGCCATGTGTGCATATTGTGCGTGTTTACCACGCCCTCTCTCGTAAATGTTGCTTCATCAGTAAGTAAAATATTTTCCAGAAATTGTGGATTATTTTCTGTTACATTAAGCAACCAGCGTACGAATTCTGTCCGCTGAGCACAATCAGTTACTGATAACAGTTGTACCCGCTGCACATGAAAGGGGTGCATGTTTTCTGCACGCAGAACGCGCCACACACTTTGGTGAGAAACACCGACTTCAGACGCAGCAGCTCGTGTACTCGTGGAGGGGTTATCTTAAAAAATATTCAGTACATCTTCTTCCATTGCAGGTGTTCGTACATGTCGAGGTTTCCCTGCATCAATGCTTGCTGTATTAAACGATCCAGTCTCCCGTAATCGTCTATCGATTTTTATGAAGAGTTTCGAACTTGGGCAACGTCTCCTTGGAAATTGCTCACGGTACATGCGCTGTGCTAGACATGCATTTCCATGAGCTTGCCCGTTCATCAGATGCATGTCCGCATATTCTTCGTTAGAGTATTCCGGCATAATTATTATACATCAACTTACTACAATCCCACTTACAACAGCCTCCCTTTAACATAACGCCCACTGATGACTGCTGTTTTATTACACTTTTCTTCCTATACACATAGAAAATTTGCATAAAAAGTACTTCTTCTTCATCATCCTGAAAGTTCATGGAGGAAACGCAGCAGTCACGGAGTTTGCTTTAAGACAAGGCGAGAGCTGCACAATATGTCATTCACTTGACCAGACTGAATAATGAAAGGGTATTGATAGAGGTTGATCAGAAATGTATAATTGAAAGATATTAAAACGGGGTGTTTACAATCGTCATGGGCGGAGTTTCGCCCTTTCCGAGCGTGCAACCGTACAGAGTTGTAACTAGGGAACTGCTTGATTTCTCCCATACAATTAAACTGATATGGTTTATTGTCAGCTTCTTCGAAAGCTTTCGGAATGGACCAAATTTTATAACATTTTCCTTGATGTAGGTAGAGTTGCATTTTTGGAATTAACGATTAACTATTTTGCTAAATATTTGATTTTGTATTTTTTCACTGTTTCAGAGCTTGTAACTCGCCATTAATTCTCAATATTCTAAAACAACTTATGTCATTTCGTAGGATTTTTTCTGCTCTTTCTAAATATGTGCTTCGTTTTTATGTAGCATTATCGATAGTTTAGCAATGAGGGTTTTTTTACAAATTTCCGATTTTTCATTCTATTTGCTGTAACTTGAAAATTATTGAGATCCGGCCAGGCATTATATACTGATTTATGCTCCGTGTGATCTCCTCTATTACCCCTATTAATATTGGACCCCTTTAACGGAACACCCTGTATATATATATATATATATTAAATAAGAAAAATTTAAAACAACATTTCATTTACAATTTTGAACTTTATAAGATTTTTTTTCCACACATTTGTAACAAGGTTCCTATAATTATAAAGACCAGATTTCAAAAATATTAATTAGTTAAAAATAATAATAGAATAACATGACATGAGATATGTATAAATATATGTAGGATATTTACTCTCGTACGGCGCCTTAGACAATGAAGCAATTAATAAAAAGGAGAAGACATACGTGCAGTGACGTAACTAAGTACGTATTCACCTGAGAGCTGTATTTCTTGGTTTATATCGGATCAACGGACCTGATTTCCGCCGGGCCGAATTGCCACCAGTAAGTTTAAATATAAATTTTTGCAGTATTTAAACGCCTTTTTCATGGAAACATTCTGTCATAAATAAAGCAAAACTTTTTATTAGATTTTACTGATGGAAGTTTGCCCCAGTTATATTATGATCTCATTCACTGATATTTACATGAGGAAATTTGTCTCATTGCGGTGGAACCATGGAACTATTAATAAAGAGGAAGTGACATATCCTTAAAACAGTGAAGTTTCAACTGTAACCGCTATCGCAGGAGTTGTTCATCGCCGGTGGAAACTTCCACCAGTAGATTTATATAGAAATTTTCAAATTACATATACGCCCTATTATTACAAAATTTCAGTCATAAATAATGGTAGAATCAGATTTTTATTTTTACTGGTAGGAGTTTACTTTGGCGGTAGTTAGGCCTCGCGTTTCCGCCATATTGTGACAACCAGGGAAACAAACCGGCAGTTTTACAAGGTACCAGTGACACCAGTAAAAACAAATAGAAATTTTTACAACATTTTTGAGAAAAAATATTCATGAATAAAACGCTTTATTAAGACGAAATTTTCTTTTCAATTTTACTGGTGTGACGTTTGGCGGTAATCAGAAACTGAAGATACGATTTAAAAAAAGCAGCTGCCATCTTGTGACAACCTCCTCAGTTACTTCAATCGCAACTGGTAGACAGTACACTATATGTCTCCTCCTCTTTATTCATAACTCCATTGGTGGAATCGCAGTTCCCAACATCCGCCGAGGCAAGCTTCCACTTGTAAAAACGAATAAATATTTTGACTTTAACCCTTAAATGCCGGGTGTTGCTTTTCGGCAACATACCCAATTTAGGCTCTAAAATACTATTAGAATAATATTGAAGCTATAATGCCTAATGTTGCCAATAAAATACATTCTGAAAATATTATTAAATCAATTTTCAACATGTAGATTGCAAAACTTGTGCTGTTTAAGAATAAATATAAATTAATTTTTCCAATTGTTGCTAGTTGTTCTTTTTGTTTTGTTTGGAAGCTTGCGAAATACCCTATTTTGACCTGCAGTGAGCATGTAAAATTTATTTCTTATGATAGTTCCTAAAATTCTTGCGTGTTTAATAATGTAGAATTTTATGAAGGGAAATTATTTTTTCAATTAAACACCAGTATTGCCGATTAGCAACAAACTGTTTTTTAGCCGTAAACTATACTTAAAACAAAATATGATTTTTTTAAGTATTTTTCTCATGATTTATTTAAAAAATGAAAGCCGAAAAACATTATTACAATGATTTTTGAAAAATCAGGAATTTAAGGGTTAATTATGACAGCAATTATCCAGGGATAAGGCTTTTATATAGGGTAAAATATCTATTAAAATTTACTTGTGTAAATTTTCTCTGAAGTAATCAGCGTTTGCGGAATCAATTACAGTTAAAGTTTCACTATTTTGTAAATATTTCAAAACCTCTTTATTCGTAGTTCCATTAATTAGACCAAATGAGTATCCTGGATTCGTTCACCACTGTCAAAAATAAAGAAGATGCGGATTTAATTTTACTCGTGTGCTAATCTGCGCATTTCGACCTAAAGAAAGCAGGTTTGAATTTCAATATACAGGGTGTATCTGAAATGCTTCAAAAAATTAGGGCGATGATAGTATTCATCAAGACGAACAAAAAAGCAATTTAACATGGTGTCGCTAATGATCTTTAAAGGGTGAAAATCGCAAAACTAATAAAAATATCGAAATCTTGCATGCTGCTTTTCTGCAGAAAGCCAAACAAATCTGTGAGCAGGAATCCATGTGTGCAGGACCCTCGACGTCTTCGAGCGTGTCCGTTAATCGTTCCGCTGTAGGCAGTGTTGCCAGATTGCGGACTTTTTAAATTCAGATTATTTGACTGTCACCACTTTTTTAAAATAGTATAATTCGTTCATTTTTCAGAATTTTTGATCTATTTTTAAATAGGTCGAATATTTCTATTAAAAAAAATCGGTGACAATCAACAATCTGAGGACGAAAAACTCTCCAATCTGGCAACACTGTCTGTAGATGTACTCTGTGTAATAATGCCCGCGGTTGACACTTTGAACAATTGTTGTAAAATATTTGTTTTCTCTGAACATCACGAGCTGTGTTGTACCTATTCTATGCAATAAATAATTTTCTGAAGTGTTTCATTCTTGTCTCAGTTTGTCCATTTCCAGACACATTTTCCCGATTTTCATCCTTTAAGCGTCATTTGCGACCCCATGTTCCATTTCATTTTTTGTTCGTCTTCATGAGTACTATCATCCCTCTATGTTTTTTGAAGCATTTTAGATACACCCTGTATAAGAACAGTATAGCTGTATTCTAAAGCAGCATATAAAATATACTTATTTACAAAAACCGTAAGTAAGCGGAAATATGAATGAATCGTAAAGACCCCATGCTTTGTATTCAGACAGAAAAACACCCTAAAATGTACTGGTAACGAATAATCTCGGTTAATGGCAGGAATTCTGTAATCAGGAAAGACAAAAATTACTTTTTGAATAAGTGGGAGGATTGTGCGAAAATTTGAAAATGATTATCATCACTGATTTTAGTTAAGATATTTTAGTAAATAAAGTAAATAAATAAAAATCTGCCAAAAACGTTCTCAAAAATCGTAAGGGTTTCCCACTCCGTTTAGCGGCAGAAAAGCAACATAAAATAATGATCAGATTAGCCGAAATCAATTTTAAAGTTCTGATTGCCATTTTGTGATATAGAATAGAAGACGTTGTGACCTAAAAAATGTTAAATTTTGAGAAAATTGAAATGGACGTTTTTGGTGAAAATTATATTAATTAATTTTCTTGCTCTAATGTTCCTTTTAACATACATACATACACAATGGTGCTACAATCCATGTAGGATTTTGACCTCACTCAAGATACCTCTCCAGACTTTCCGATCTCTGGCCTTTACTTTATAATTTAAAATTTGATTTTGTGCAAGATCTTTCTCTACCTCTTCTATCCATCTCTTCCTGTGTTTACCAATCTTTCTTTTCCCAATTAGATTACCACTATAAATCTTCTTTGTGCTTCGCTCATACCTCGTTCTATTAGATGGCCTAACAATTGCATTATTCTTATTTTTATAGTATTTATTATATCTTTTTCATTATATAACTGTTCTATCTCCATATTTGTCCTTATACACCATGTATTGTCTTCTTTAATAGGTCCAAAAAATTGTCTTAGGATCTTTCTTTCCCGAGTGATAAGTAGCTTTTCATCTTTTTGTGTAGTGGCCCAGGTTTCGCTACCATAAATTACTTTAATAAATAACAGTTTTATAAATTTTAAGTTAGAATTTCAGGGATATTAGAGATGATTTTGGGATGTTTCGAAGAGAAAAATAGCATTTATTTCCTGCTGCAAGTCGAGTTTTAATCTCTGCTTCTACCATATTATCACACGTGATCATAGATCCTAAATATTTAAATTCTGTTCATTAAATTGTTCTTTTTAACAGGTGGTACTAAAATCTCTCACAGAAACTTACTGAGATTTAATTTTTAAATATTAAAAGTTTTTTATAATATTTAAATTGTTTTAATATATAATGTCTTAGATTTTCAAAATAAATTAGAATCTTAGTATATTAACTTCCCTATATGATAGAATAACTCAACCATAAAATAGAAATTCTTTTGAGAAAACATACCCATAAGTTGTTTTTTCTCTAAGCTCGTCAATTTACATTCACACATTTTCTTTTTTTTTTACCTCGAAAGCTTCGCAATATTTTTATACTATTTCTCTAAGTTTATTTGATTTTTCTTTTGGACAGCATTTTTAATGATTTTTTTTTTTATTAAATGCTGAAAATTAATCTAAAAAGATGTTCGAAAATTAGGTAATGATAACGTATGTTCAATGTTTTTAATATGTGCAAGAATGCGAATACAGCTCCAATTTTTCATGTTCGTACCACTTATTCTAAGTAATAATATGTGTCTTGGTTGATGGCAGAAACTCTGTGATCAGGAAAGACATAAATTACTTTTTCGAATAAGTGGCAGGATGGTGCGAAAATATGTGAAGAATTATCATCACTGATTTTAGTTAAGGTCTTTTAGTAAAAAAAGTAAACAAATAAAAATCTGCCAAAACAACATTACAAAATAACTTCATCTTATATTTAATAGGCAGCTCATAATTACTTCTTAAACGGATTTCGTAAGTGTATATTTTTTCTTTCATTCGGTAATAAAGCATTATATATATATATATATATATATATATATATATATATATATATATGACTTTTTCTTATTTAACATTGCTTTACATCAAAGAAAAACTTAACAGAAAATGTTTCGTAAACAACTTAATTTGGATGTACTTTAATATAATTATCGAACTTCACTAACATTATGCTTTCCGTAAATTGCACATCTTAAAAGGATAATTTTGTCATCATTAAAGGAAATATAATTACTTCTTCTCCTAGATTAACGAATATAATAAGTATATTTGTTCTTCATTCAAATTCTTATTCAAAGCTATTAAAGACATACTATTTCATGAAATATATTAACTCATGGAATGAAAAGTGTTGAACAATAATTTTCTTATTTCATTGTATCGTCATTAACAATTCGAATGTAAATTATTTCGGGAACTTGATTTCTAATTTAGATTATTATCTTCCATGCTTTGCAAATGGGGAAATCTGCATAAATGCTAAATAATTTCTCATCAGTAAGTTTAAAGATTGTCTTTAAATATTTGAATGGTTTAATTTAAAGAGTTGTGAGCTATCCTGCAATTTAAATGAAATCTATTCCTATGAATCCCTGTTATCAACATGAAATAATTCTTTCGAATTGTTCTCGATATGAGACATACTACTTTCCTGTATCAATACATAACTAATAAAGCTTATATTTACATATTTATTGAGAAGTTTATCTGTTAATTAATAACATGCTCCTGATTATTTCAAATTATATTAATGTTCTGGATGAATATATATTTTCAAGCATAATATATTTCTAAAACTCAAATATTAAAGTAATTTATTAGAAAAGTGCAACATTAGTTTATTTACATCGTATGTATATAAGGTGTTCGTTTCTAATTATGGTTTTAATGTAGAAGCTGAGAAAGTATTTAAATCGAAAGTACCAAAGAATTATTACAGATGATTTTTTACTTCTCACAGTACAATGATTTCCTTAATTTAGTTTTCCTTATGAAAAAAACTGGTGAAACGAGTTAGCCACTGCCATGAATCTGGTGTCGAGATATAGTAAAGTGAGCACGCGCTACACGATCATATGCCCGATAGTACACCCAAGTGGCAAATTGAGGAGTTATCTTTTCTATCTTTAAAACGGTGCGACATGCTGTAGAAAAAAACGAATACAAATATGTAGAGAGTCCTCGATTAAGCATTTAACGTTGGAAGCGCCAAGAGCAACCAATTTGACTGCTACCAAATATGTATAATTCGATTTGAATCAGGCATTTCTTTAAAATGAGTTAAATATATATATCACGCAAAAATTACTTAAAAAGCTTTAAATAAAAATTAGGGTGCACATTTTTTTAATAAAACTTGAGTGAAATTTGCGGCGCTTCTAGTGTTAATTAAGTCTCACATATAAAAGAAGAAAATCCTGAAATGTAATTGTAGAGCAAACGTTCTAACCATGTTTTCTCTAAAAAATTAAAAAAATCATTGAAATTGTAGGATTTTACGCCCTAAGGTGGCGACATTTTACCAGACAATTCCACATCACAGTTGCCAGATTGCCATTTTTTTATTTAAAAATTTTGAATTCTAACCGTAAATTACGAAAGAATATTTTTTACTTTTAAAAAATCACGTAATATTCTAAATTAAATAAAGCAAAAAGAACTACTAATATTTCTTGGTCTGAATTCAAATTTTCTGATTTAGTAAAAATAGCTCAATTGAAAATGTTCTGTTGTAATAAAATTTATAAACTATTGTAAATGTATGCTAAGTCACCGCCCCCTGAATATTTTCCAGGGGACTGTCTGTATCTTTTACATATTTAATCTGAAAAAAAAAATAAAGCGTAAAAAAACTTTTAAAAATTATTATTGTTCTAATTGAATGCACCGGACAAACTCTGAAAAAAAAATCCGCCTCCGACAACCGCCATTTTTTTGTCAGAGCTCAGAGCTAGTTTTCAGTGGGTGGTGGCTAAATCTGTTATTCATTAAAAACACCATCTGGTGAAGAAATTTTGAACTTTTTTTTTCGCTCAAACAAATTCCCTTAACTTAATATACTTCACGAAATTTCACAACTTTCTGACCAACAGTTTCGTCTGTAGACCATTTTAAAGTAGGGTCGTTTAATTATGGACAGCCTGTATGTAGAAATACAAATTAACATCAATTCAGAATGATTCGTTAGTGAGATCTATATATATATAAGCCGTTCTCTGAGTGTATGTCCTTTATACAAATCTTCAATTTTTGACCGATTTGCACAAAACTTAATGTACATACATTTTAGAACGTGGAAAAGATCGCTGTCTACTTTAAAAAATTATAAGACCACCATTTATTCATTTTTTCTACCACCTTCCATAATTTAACATTATAGAAATATCTCTTTTTAAAATTTTTTAATTCAAACGTTTCTTTCCTGTTGCCACGCCCTAAAAAATGACACAATAATGTGAAAAAATAAGGACAACGCGTGTTTTATGTTTCTATATGCCAATAAAAATTCAGATTTTCTTGCTGTATTTTTCGCAAAAATTACTTAAAAAGCTTTAAAAAAAAAATGCGGGTGCACATTTTTTAATAAAACTTGAGTGAAATTTGCGGCGCTTCTAGTGTTAATTAAGTCTCACATGTAAAAGAAAAAAATCCTGAAATGTAATTGTAGAGCAAACTTTCTAACCATGTTTTCTCCAGAAAATTTAAAAAATCATTGAAATTGTAGGATTTACGCCCTAAGGTGGCGACATTTTACCAGACAATTCCACATCACAGTTGCCAGATTGCCATTTTTTTATTTAAAAATTTTGAATTTTAACCGGAAATTACGAAAGAATATTTTTTATTTTAAATAATCACGCAATATCCTAAATTAAATAAAGCAAAAAGAACTGCTAATATTTCTTGGTGTGAATTCGAATTTTCTGGTTTAGTAAAAATAGCTCAATTGAAAATGTTTTGTTGTAATAAAATTTGAAAACTATTGTAAATGTATGCTAAATCACCGCCCCCTGAATATTTTCCAGGGGACGGTCTGTATCTTTTACATATTTAATATAAAAAAAAATAAAGCGTAAAAAAACTTTTAAAAATTGTTATTGTTCTAATTGAGTGCACCGGACAAACTCTGAAAAAAAAAATCCGCCTCCGACAACCGCCAATTTTTTGTCAGAGCTCAGAGCTAGTTTTCAGTGGGTGGTGGCTAAATCTGTTATTCGTTAAAAACACCCTCTGGTGAAGAAATTTTGAACTATTTTTTTCGCTCAAACAAATTCTCTTCTCTTAATATACTTCACGAAATTTCACAACTTTCTGACCAACAGTTTCGTCTGTAGACCATTTTAAAGTAGGGGCGTTTAATTATGGACAGCCTGTATGTAGAAATACAAATTAACATCAATTCAGAATGATTCGTTAGTGAGATCTATATATATATAAGCCGTTCTCTGAGTGTATGTCCTTTAAACAAATCTTCAATTTTTGACCGATTTGCACAAAACTTAATGTACATACATTTTAGAACGTGGAAAAGATCGCTGTCTACTTTAAAAAATTATAAAACCACAATTTATTTCTTTTTACTACCACCTTCCATAATTTAACATTATAGAAATATCTCTTTTTAATTTTTTTTTAATTCATTACGTTTCTTTCCTGTTGCCACGCCCTAAAAAATGACACAATAATGTGAAAAAAATAAGGATAACGCGTGTATTTTGTTTCTATATGCCAATAAAAATTCAGATTTTCTTGCTGTATTTTTGCATGTTTGAAATTGACGTCATTCTAAACAGAAAATGCCCATTTTTTTTTTTATATAAAATAAAAACTTTAACTATAAGAGCGGTAAAATAGCGTAGCACCTCAATTTCAATGGGTTTTTTTTTAATTAAAACATCTACTTTAATACAGACAGTCAAATTTTATAAAAACAATTTAGGAAAAATAAAAAAATTAGGCTAGATATCGTCGGTACCATGTCAAACTATCCAATGTGAAAACAGAGCGCTACTTTCTTTAAATTCATATTTCTTGATCGGCACCATTTTTTTGAAATAGTATAATTCGCCTGATTTAACCTTATTTAATGACATATTAATTAAGGCGAAGACAAGGATAATTTTACCATTTCAGAAAAGTGGTGCCGATCAAGAAATCTGAATTTTATAAAAATAGCCCACTGTTTTCACATTGGATACTTTGACATGGTACCGACGATATGACGTCACATTCTATCAAATCTTTTCAACGTGTAATCAAACTCATTGTAAATAAATGGCTCCTATATTTCGTTTACTACTTCGATTGTATACTACAGCCATATCTTATAGCTATACGTTATAGCTAAGTATTGTATTGGTTCAGTTTCAGTGGTAACAATTTATGTGATTTATAGTAAAAAGAGAGCGGCTATTTCCATTTTAAAATAAATTCTTGACTGATGTCACGATTTAAAATTTATGGAAAATGACATAATTTCATCTAATTATTATAGATTTAATTTCTATTAATGAAAAAGATAAGTTTACGTTTAAGAATGATGTTTCATTTAGAGTGGAAATTCTCTTGATCTAATACTTTAGTTAAAGCTTATAATTTCACGTAAAGTGAAGGTTTTAGTTTTAAGCAAATAAAATCTCAAATTTTCTAAATAAAATTTCAGTAACTGCTACCTCATTTGGATGCATTTATTGTATTTTTCCCCGTATTGTGAGAAATCGTACACTTCTGTTACGCGTACGAAAGAAAACATGCATTTTAATTTTAAAAGTAAAAAAAAAAAAAATACCACAATTGTGTCAAAAGAACATACTTTTTCTGAATTTAAATTTCGCGAGTTCCAAAATCAGAACTAAAAATGTGAGTTTTTTTTTTCGTAAACGTCAAGTTAAGGCTGTTCATAAAGTTAAGACTGTTCTCAAATTCAAAGGAGCAACTTTCTGACATATTTTCCAATTCATTTTTATTTGGAAACCATAGCTGCCAACTCTTCCGCTTTTTCAGACCACAAAAATTTAATAGAAATTTTTGCCTTATTTAATCGGCAGATTACGGCGATTTAAAAAGGTAAAATTTTCCATAAAATTTTTGTGGTCTGAAAAAGCGTAAGATGTTGGCAGCTATGGGAAACGCATGAAATTTGCAGGAGTTCTTATTTGAAAAGTATGTAAACCAAAGATAGTTTCCATTTTTTGGTAAAGATATAAGATATTTCAGTTGGTGGTTTGAACTGAATTTAGGACGCAACACCGCTATAAAGGAGAAAAACAGGTCGTCACGTGACCATAATTGCTCATAACTCGATAACTAATTTATTTATCAAACATAGAAAACTCATTTGAATTCCAAATCTCTTTAATAGTCAGGCTTACAAATTTTAAGCTTTTACGTTTAATGAGTCAGAAAATGTGCCAAACAGTTTCACGTTGTTGATCAGGGAACTGGAGAACTACCTTAAACATTATTGCAGGTTAGTATTTTGTAATCGAATAGCAAGCCAGATATTCGCTTGAATCATAAGTCATTCTATATTGTTTTAAACAAAAGTGCATGCCATAATAAGTGTGAGGCACACTCAATAAAATACGAATACGCCAACTAGCGCACAACTCGATTACTGAAGACTAACCCGCCAGTTTTTAAAGAGATAAAAATAGTTCTGCACTTTTCCTTCAGGTAATAAGACTAATCTTTTATAATTGGTTTCACATGATTATATAACTTTCCCCTATAATTCTATGACTAAGCAACGGAAAACAATATGTTATGCACTAAAATCTTCCCTCAAAATCTAATAGTGCAAGTCGCATGGAAATCCGTTCTGAAGAATTCAAGTTATATGCACCCGGAACGAAATTCCCATTTGCATTTTATATACTTATTAGATTATTTTGAGTAGTTTGATTTGATATCTGTTAAATTCGTGTTTTATTTTATTTTATTTTTTGCGTTTTAATTTCGTTTGCCAATTTAGTTATTGAATATTACAGGAAAAAAACATATTCTGAATTATGTACAATGTTTTGGAACAAATGAGTTAATATTTCGTAATTGGGTTGCAAGCATATTTAAAAAATATTCATGCTTGAAAATTACTTTAAAATCCATAAAAAATCTGTAAATTGAGATAAACATTAGAAACAAATACTACTGAAAGTACTTTTGTTTTCTATAAGACGTTGGAACAATCGAATGCGCGATGTTTAGAGGTTAAATTACATTAAAAGGGAAATTTATTGTTGTGCTAGGTTGTTGCCACCGAAAATATGATACCAGCGTTACTCATAGACATGTCTTTTCTTTATACTATTACATTAAGAATAAACAGGTTCATCTTTCGTAATCGGGTTTGCACGCACTTTTGAAAATATCTATGCTTGAAAATTACTTTAAAATCCATTAAAATAAGAAAATTGGATACAATTTACAGAAATTTCATTTGAAAGAACCTTTTTCTGTTCGACATTGTAAAAAATGAAACTGTGTGATGTTCAGAAGTTAGAAAAATTGCTGTAAAGTCACAATTTATGGGTTACAATTTATAGGGCACAATTTATGCGTACTGACATAGTGTTTTTAATTTATTTCACTGAATGCTGCGAGATTTGGTGGATTTTATTTTTTCGTATTGCCAGGAAAATCACAATTTTTTTTCTTACACCTGCCAAAGACAACACGCATTCTATTATTAAAGCTCAGGGATTTTACTATGGTTGCGAGGCAATAACGTCATGTTTTCTGGTTTTCTTTTTAACGACTTGTGGATGGGAATGCACAAATTTCAGTTATTGTGATTGCCGTATAACTTCGTTTTAATTTATTTTACCTGGAATGCTCTTTAAAATTGACAAGGACGAAGCCGGGTAGTTCTGCTAGTAAATTTATGAAAAAATGAAACAAGCAATGTTAAAGATAAAAGTCATTTATATTGGTTTAATTCAGTCAAATATTGATCTATTTCATAACTTTTTGTTTTGTATACTTAGTCTATACATATATACTTGTATGCATATTTTGTATAAATCCGTTTTTAATATTAATTATTAATTAATAACTTAGTTATTAAAAACTGATAAATAAAAGATGCAGTGAAATACGTTTAACATGAAAACGCTTAACATGGAAAATCGTTTAACACGGAATGATACTGCGGTCCGGACAGTATACTGTGCAATTTAATACATATTTTTCTTTTAACACGAAACAAAAATCGTATAACACGAAAAAAATTCGTTTTCGATCTAGTTAGTTTGAGTTAACATTGGTGAAAATTGTGTTATAAACACTGAATTTTGGGTGAAAATCAATGAATTTCGTATTTTTTGTAAATTAGCTTATGTTTTATTAAGCACAATGGTTGAGAAATTGGTGCGAAAACAAACTGCCATTTCGCTTCAAATGAAGATGAAACTGCTTAATGCAGTTTATGAAAAAGATGGACGAAAACAAAAATATGCAAAGAGTTTTGCATTGCCAATTCTAATTTATCAACTTTAATAATAAAAAAGGGATCCCATTACGCAGGGCTCACAAATGGTTGCCAACTGAATACCAATAAATTTTAACAGAAAATTTTATGGTAGGTTTGCTCTAGAATTAACTATCGAAGGTGGTTCCGGGGCGGTTTGTAAGAAAAATCTAAAAACAAAATTTTTCTGAAATAATATTGGTATTCAGTTGGCGGACCATTTGGGAGCCCTGCATTACATTAATGTTTGAGCGCAGTATATTTAGGCCTGAGCGAAAACATATCGTCGGTACCATGTCAAACTATCCAATGTCAAAACAGTGGGCTGTTTTTATAAAATTCAGATTTCTTGATCAGCACCACTTTTCTGAAATGGTAAAATTATCCTTGTCTTCGCCTTAATTAATATGTCATTAAATAAGGTTAAATAAGGCGAATTATATTATTTCAAACAAATGGTGCCGTTCAAGAAATATGAATTTAAAGAAAGTAGCGCTCTGTTTTCACATTGGATAGTTTGACATGGTACCGACGATATGAGAACGGCTAAGCACGAAGATTTAGAGGCATCTTTGCTTATTTGGTTTAAACAAGCTAGATCTCAGAATGCTGAAAAAGAGAGTTTAAGAAAAATATATCTGATTTTTTCCCCCCAAAAACAATATTATTTTTACTTGCTTTTTATCCTAATGGATGCAACTTACTAGTAGTTTAACTGAAAATCGATGTAAAATTTGAAGACGTCGAAAATATTTGTGAGTTTTGTTCTTTTTTTTACGAATCTTTTAACGCGAAATTCTTTTAACACGAAAAAAATTTCCGGTCCATTCAGATTCGTGTTAAACGTATTCACTGTATATATATATTTTTTTGTTTTAGAAGATTCATGGAAGACACTCCCCACTCCTGCGAAACTTTTTTTTTTAATTTCTGACCATTAGTTATCAAGATATCAATAGATATGTAAACTTGGTAGCATTAAGAGCAATACTTAAGATTAACATTGAAAGATCTCTCTTCCACTATTCCATATACGCTCATAAGTAATAATACACGATAATAAGTATAACAAGTAAACCAGGCATTTAAGGATTTAGTCATAAGTAATAAAGTCATAAGTAATAAAGAATAGAAATTATGGAACAAATTGTAAGTTACTTGAACATAATGTAAGAAGTAATGCGGCTTATACGTGAATTTCTTTTGTTCCTTTTATATTCCAGCGCACACAACATGGAATTATGTTTGGAAATGAGAACACTGAACCATTTCTGCTATTTTATTTTTCTTACAAATTAGGCAAAAGAAATCAACGATGTCTTAATTTTTCTTTTTAGATTCTGAATAATTAGATTTTTTTTGCAACAGAAAGTTTCTTTATATTATGTCTGCAGTTCTTCTCTTCCAACATTTTATTTCCAATAAATTACACCTGTTTTGTAAAACTTGATGTTCTAATTGCTTTTGTTGTTTGAGAGCTTCCTGTTTGTCTTTTTTGTTTATCATTTCAATGTTTACTTTATATGACGAAGACGTTAATACCAGCTGTTGTTTTGGCTCCCTCTGTACTTTGACTTAACTGATATTGGTAAGAGAGATAACATATCTAATGATTATTTGGCTTTTTTTTGGGGGGGGGGGGGTTGTAATTACAGCCTTCTTCCGCGGCAATCTCTTCACAATTTACTGTTTATTTTTCGTTTCCTATGTCTTTAACAACTTTCCCTGCCACTAATGTTTTACTTCTAGACTGTTGTTTGCGTCGTTGTCATCTTCTTCTTTTTTTTTTTTTTTTTTTTTTTTTTTTTTTGCTCTCTTAGTTTTAGTAGGTTTCATGATTACTGACTCTGAAATCGCACTAGCAGGATAATCAACGGATGAAGTGGCTATCTCCTCGTCAGGAATAACTCCTGAAGCAGTTCAAAATGATGACTTTTAAAAACATGCCTGATATGAGTCCAAATGCCCTTTTCTTTAAAAGTTTGGACGGAGGTATCCTAAAAATAATAAAAAAATATTATCCAAAGTGAACAGCCCTCGAAATTCATTACTTATTTTTCAAATTTTTGATCGTATATCTGGTACAATTTAAGCAATTCAAATTGGTCCAATTAAGGTAACTGCGCCATTTTTTTAAAATGATAATCTCAAGACCAAGAACCAAAACAAAAGCAAACAAATACGCTTGAAAAATATGCGTAATAAACACATGAATTTAGATATGTATATGGAAACATAATTTAACCTTAGTTTTAATGCAATCTCTTACGTTTAGAAGGAAAAAATTAGATCAAAACGGCTAATTTTAGGGGGGGGGGGGGTAAATTGCCTGTAAACAGTACGTGGAAGGCGGGTGCTTCTTCTAATCAGTAGGATTTCAGCGGTAGATGGCGTCTATTACTATTAACGGCAGAATTGCGGCGGTTCAAATATGGCTATTTTCACCTATTATCGAGACTGAAAGATTCATGTCTATCAGAGGCCATCCATCTATATTTTCTTAAAATTTGGAAAATAATATTGAAAACGGATCAGTAAGGCTGCAATAATCAAAACATCTTTCACTTTTTTGTTAATAACTAAGGTAATGTGGTAAATAGGTTAATGAGCATAATTTAAAATACACTTTTTAAAGAGAATTTAAAAATAAAAGTTATTAAATAGATTTATACATACGAAACAAAATTAAATATATGTATTCACCATTTCGGTTAGTAGACGATAACCATGAAAATCTATTTATTCAAACTGAAAACATCTTTTCTTTACGATTTTATCCCATTAACATTGGAACTGCCGTTAGGGGACATTTTGACCTCTTACCAAATTGATAATAGTCGATTCGAACCAGAAAATTCTTCATAAGATATGCTAAATATATAAAACACAAAAATTGGCTAATTAAATAAGTTATATAGTTTTAAATAAAAATTCTGGGGTGAAACACATTTTTATATAACTTGAGTAAAATAGCCGGCAGTTCTAGTGTTAAAGCCGAGCCTCCTTTACACTTCTTTTAATTCTTCGACACCAGCTTTTGCGACTTTGTAATTTTGAATTATTTAATCGCTAAAAATCTGAGTTTAGATAATATGAAAATTTCCAAACTAAAATACTGGTATTGAAATTAAAAAATTTTGTTCGCCTTGCATGGCAAGTTTTCTTGCCAACCGGCTGTAATGAGTTAATAAAAAAATTGCTACAAAAATGTATGTCAATCCTAATATTTCCCTTTTTGTCTCAAGAATAGCGCCATTTTCTCGCCACAGTTAAACAAATTACGAGAAAAAGAATATCTTGAAATTATTTTCAAATTTCAAGAGTTATTTTAACAACCTCGTATACATTAGAATAACTGATGTTTGCCGTATTGTAGAAAATATAGTGACGGAACACAACCACGCACTGGGATTTTAAGGTTCCTGTCCCAGCTGGCGATGTCACTCACGAGCTAATGCTAATCCTGTAGGGAGGGATTTTTCTAATATCTCGTTTACATTTCGATATTTTTAAATTTTATTTTGCATTGGATAGCCGAGATCCGACTCTACATCGCACCTTTTCTACTTTTTCGGTTTTGGTTGCAGATAGTTTTTAGAATGATACTTTCATTTTCAGAACCGGTTTTGAAAGTGGAAGTAACTTTATAAAATATATCTGCGACCAAAATCGAAAAAGTAAAAAAGGTGCGGTGTAGAGACGGACCTTGGATATTTAATGCAATAAAAATTATTTAAAAATGTTGAAATGCAAATGAGATATTAGAAAAATCCCTTCTCATAGGATTAGCATTCGCTCGTGAGTGTCTTCGCCGGCAGGGACAGGAACCTTAATATAGCAGATTTTGAACAACGCCATCTATGATTATTGAAGGAAAGTATCCTAGGTGTGTATTGCCTTGCTAATCGTTGACTCAAACTTTGTCTGTGAACATGATTACAGAATATTATCTCTTTAAATATATCAATTCAGTTTTTCAATGAAAATGAATATTTTGTAAGCTAAATATCGGATCGATGTAAAACTATTATCATTTATACGTCTTCCGTAATTGTGTCTACTGAATATTAATAATAATAATAATTAAAGAGAATGGTCTTGTACAAAATTAAACGTAATGTTAAAACTAGCTTGGATTTTTTGTTTTGGGGCAAATATTTAATGGCATCCTAGATATCATTCCGTTGACTATCATTGATGCCAACTTTGTCTCTGGACTTGATATTTAAATGCTAGTTACCTATATTTGCTAGTCTAAATTTAAAATTAAAATTAATAAGTTGTAAACTAAAAACCGGATGAAACAATGTTATATATGATTATATTATTATCATTTATAGATCTTCCGTGAGGTCAACTGAAGTAACTGTGGCCCATTAAGGATAACTTTGGCCAAAGAGAGAAAAAATATTAAATCTGTTATATTTTCTCACTTGAGTTATCTACAACGTTTTGTTCTCATAATATAGGAAGTACAGGGGTCGTACTTGTCCTGACATTTCACGACCGGGGAATTCTTCGGTACCGTATTTTCTTATGGAAAAATCTCCTCTTAAATAAGGCGAATTTTCGCGTGTTTACTCCACATTTCTTTTTCTATAAACAAATAGTAATATTTCCTCTGAAAAAATCCCTTAAGCGTACGACCCCTGGTGGTAGCATTAGCTTGAGGCTGGCAGCTCATTCTAAGTAATTTGCCACGTTTCCACCGCAGCAACACCAGTCAAACAAAAATACGTCAAGACGGTGAGAATTTAGCTCTTACAACTTTTGGACTAACCAATTATCATTTAAATTTTTGTATATGCTTCCTGTCGATGCATAAAAAAATTATATTTGAAAAGGAACTTTTTCTTATTTTGTTGAATTTAAACATTGATATTTTTGGTATGCTTGGTATATATACTTTGATATATATACTTTAGTATACTTTTTTGGTATACCTATGAAATAGACATTTGTGCTTATACAAACAATAATTTTGCTGAAAATTCATCCAGTGTGCAGTCATTTAGGGTTACTTTGTTCCACCTCAAAATTTTCAATATTTTTGACTCCAATTTACTAAATAAACTCCAGAACTGTGCTCTGTTGGCAAGGTTCTAAACTGGGATTTTTACTGTTTATTTTATAAAATAAATTAGTAACATTATACGCAATTAATTGCATCATCTGACTGTTTTTGTGAAGTATTGTTTTCAAGTTAATTTTGAATGCTGCTTTGAAGTTGTTGTAATAAAATTACATTTTCATAGTAAGCAACAATATACTCATTTATCAGACATATTATTATCTATATGCTCTAAATGCGTTAATATTTTGTGATTTTTATTTATTAACAATTAATAAAATGTAAAATAAGAAGGCACTAACATTTTACCACATTTTCAGGATAACTTTGAGTCGGCTCAAAGCTATACTGATGTTTATAATTTACTGATTATAGGTGCTACTGTCAGAAATTTCCAGTATTTCCACGTATATTTTATATAAATGCCGAAAGTGTGCATTAGATATGACATGTAAATATTTTCACAAATATGTGTGAAATTCACAAAATTCATTTAAAGGTGTTATTCGGGCGTAGCTACTCAAGTTTGGCATTTCATACATTCGACATTTTTTATTCTTGTTTGAATAATACTAGTACTAGTATGTATTACTGTAACTATGGATATATTATTGAGTTAGAACATTGAAAATTGTTTTTCACTGCATTTTTATGATTTATATGAACAATAAACAGTTTTTTTATATCTAAATATTCATGGTTCTCTCTTTCCTCTTTTCTCATGCATAATATTTGCTGTAATATCATAAATTATACAAATCTTGTGATGTTGGGAAATGTAAATTCAGAGTCTTTACATATCTGAAAACCTTTTTTGGGGTTCAAAGTTGTCCTAACTATAATGCTTTTTTTATAATGAATCATTTTAGATAATATTTATCATATGGTGCAAAGTTACCCTAAATGGCTGTTTAAGTTTGAACCAAGTTAAAAATTAATTTTTTATTGCTTTTATCATTATTATTTCTTAATTTTTGATAGTCGTTCAATAATTTAGGATCATTTCTTCACTTTTCTGCCCCTAGTTGCAACAATATTTTTAAAATAATAGTGTTGCACATGAAAATAAAAAAAATGCGGATCAAAGCTACCCTAATGACTGTATTGGTTTCAAGTGAACCAAACAAGAAATCTATAGACAAAGATGACTCTAACGTTGAAAATTTCGTACTTGTGCTGTTTAATGGCAATAGCTATCCCGGAATGATTAGTTTGATATCAAAGGAGGGTTGTGTTGTTGAATGCATGGAAAAGAAAATAAAGTGTTGGCAATGGCCACAGCGACCGGACTCGATGGTACATGAATGTAACGATATTGCTGCAAATATTGGTCCACCTAAACTTCAGTCTAACAGAAACCAGTATTCAGTCACAGACCTGGTCAATCCACGTCATGGGTACACATGGGCAATGTTATCCCAATTCAAGTTTACATTGACCGAAAACTCCCAAAAATACTTTCTGGTAAAAAAAAAAAAAAAAAAAAAAAAAAAAAAAAAAAAAAAAAAAAAAATCAACAAAGGGCATAGCCGGATAAGCATTGGAAACATGCCTTTTATTCAAATTTCCTGATTTTTTTTCCCAGACGTAGCTACATATCTGACAATATATTTCCCCTATTATCACCCTATAAATATTGATATTTAATAACATAAAAATGTTTTATCGATTTTAAAAAAACGGATTTTCTCGAAAACTGCTGAATGGAATTTCATGCCATTAATTGAGGATATATAGATACTAAAGGTGCATAACTGGTAATTTTTGTATAATTTTCTGTTTATAAAAACTGTGTGAAATAGCGAAATAAAAATTTAAAATAATAAAAATCATATCTTATGGTTATCCGAAAATTACCATTTTCTTGTAAAAAATTCTCCATATGTGCCCGTATATTCTATATAAATGCCGAAAGTTTGCGTTGGGTACTACATATAAATATTTACAAAAATGTATATTAAAATTGTGGAAATTCATTTTAAGGCGTTATTTTGGGCGGAGCTACTCAATTTCCACACCCGAAGAATTTTTGGGATAAACAGTTACAGAATTGCTGTATTTTAAATTTTAATGAACACATTAGTAACATTCTCAACACTGTCGATTTCAAAATGAACATGATGTTGAAAAACATAGCTTATATGCTAAATGGAATCTAAAATACATCCATTGACTTATTATCTGCTGACTTTGTTCCAAAAATTCTTCGGTTGGTGAAGTTATGTAGCTCCGCCCGAAATAACGCCTTAAAATGAATTTCAATAATTTTAATACACATTTTTGTAAATATTTATATGTAGTACCCAACGCAAACTTTCAGCATTTATATAGAATATACGGGCACATATGGAGAATTTTTTACACGAAAATGGTAATTTTCGGATAACCATAAGATATGATTTTTATTCTTTTAAATTTTTATTTCGCTATTTCACACAGTTTTTATAAACAGAAAATTATACAAAAATTACCAGTTATGCATCTTTGGCATCTATATATCCTCAGTAAATGGCGTGAAATTCCGCGCAGCAGTTTTTGAGAAAAACCGTTTTTTTAAAAATCGAAAAAACATTTTTATGTCATTAAATATCAATATTTATAGGGTGATAATAGGGGAAATACATTGTCAGGTATGTAGTTACATCTGGGTAAAAAATCAGTAAATTTGATTGAAAGGCATGTTTCCAATGCTTATCCGGCTATGCCCTTTATGATAATGGTGTGGTTCCATATGTTCTTAGCAAACAAAAAATAAACATGATATACATTTTAAAAATGAAATAAGATTATTGGAGATCCTGAACATGCCATGAAACAGCGAAATATTGCCAAAGTTACCCCAGTTGACAGTAGGCCAGTTGGCAAATTTTAGGTAGCGTGATTTGACGCAAAATTAAATGACAATGTGAATATATTATTTAAGAGGATAGCTTGAATTGCATTCTAGATTATCATTTATTTCGTTATCAATGATTCAAACCTTTGCTTTTGACCTGATTGTATAAGACTGATTCCATAAAATTTGTTTATTTGAAGATAACTTTTCAGATACTTCATATTCTTCAGGATAACTCCCTCCTGCATTAATACACCGTTGTCAATGTCTCTACCATCAATTTATGCCCGCCTGGAAGTCTTGAACTGGAATTCTGTTCAGAACGCGCGTTGCGTTTTTCTGCAAGTTTGCCAGATTGCCAAAACGATGACCTTTTAAGCTGGATTTTAACCAAAGTCATAAAAGAGCAAGAAAGAAAAATCGTGCATTAAGCATAGATTATGAAACACTTTCCAACACTTCATGAATGTTTTAAAGAATCTTCATAAGCGATCCCTGCACTACAAAGGCTCAAGGCCAACGGACTTCCTGCAAACTCCGAAGCGGACAACCCCCACCGCACGTACCGCCTGCAAACTCTACACCTTTGACCTTCTGCTTGGCGTGAAAAATTCAGTGTCATTACTTCCTGTACTGACCCTATAAAATATTAGATTTTTATACTAGCCAATCCATTTTGCAAATTAAATTGTAAATGCGGACCGACATGTACTTATTATTTATATATATTATTTAGACATTTCAGTCGTTCCTTAATTCTCTAGGTCTCGAGTCTTTCAGTACTGAACGATTTGTTGATTAACTTATTCTTAAAAAATATACTCTTCGCCTATTTTCTCAAAACTTTTTTTAAATTTCGGAATGCGACATACCAAATATTGTCAGAAGCCTTCTTTATATGCCGCGTATAGGTTTAGGGATAGTCAGGCATGCAATCGTTTCTCAGGCTATTTGGGACAGACAGACAAAAAAAATATTTGTGACTATACTTCACTTAAATACTCAAATGAATTTAGATTCACGTGTTTTTCTGAAAATCGAATAAAGATTTCAAATTTATACATGTATAGAGACATCATATATCAGTTTAAAAGCTGTTAAGACACAAACATCTGTCGTATTTATAAGTTAAATTTGCTTAAAAATTAAGCTTTAGAATTTGAAATGTAGAATTAGTTAAACATGCATTTAAAAAATTGATCTCATTTATTTTATGTGCTTTTTAGGAAACTTCAGATTATGCCCAATTTCCATAAATGTTATTTGACTTTTAATAAAATAACTCAGCTTAAGTAATTAATATTAAAATTTTATAGAACGCCCTATAGCATCGAAGAATCTTTCTTAATTTATGAAGCAACCCTACGGGGGTAACAAAATAATAAGTAGAGAATAAAATAATGTGCATTCACTTGATTTCGAATGACTTAAGAATTTTGCATAAAAGTTTTAACATCGCTGTCCCCCATTTGCTTTGGTTTCCGGATTCTTTAACAGAAATGTTAATTTGAAGAAGCTTTTGACACATCACTTTCTATTACAAAAGTGCTTAATTAAGAATTCCCAGCTTATCATGCGGAACTTCGAAATTCTTTCTTAAAGACAATTATTTTAATTTTCTGGTAAAATTTTTACACCATTCTTCCATTTTCTCGAATGAATTACATTCAAATTTGTGCTTTTCTCAAAGTACGTTAAAAGTTGAATCCCATTAGGTTTTTCATTTCAGATATGCATTAGCAAAGAAATTTTCCCCTTACCAATATTGCTGAGTTACCTTTATTTTTAATCAATAAAATACAGCAATATATATTTAAACAGATCTAAACATACATAGAGTATTTATTAATTAAATGTTTATGCATTTAATACTCTGACATAGTAATCGATGGCAGTCACATATTAGATAAACTCCGTTAAGATATGCAAGAATGGATATAATCTTTTGAAAAGCAGTGTTTAAAATAGTCATAAATAGTCATAAAACTGTGTTATTGACAGATTTAATTAACGTGATTCTGAGTCTAGGATTAAAGAATACTTCGTTTCTCAATTAAGGGTATATTTTTCGCAAATATCCTGTGTAGAAAGAGCAATATAATATGCAGATGAGGCATATTTTTTCTCAGTATTACGTGAAGAAGACGGGATATGGAATGGAAATTGTTGGAAGAAATATGCAGTGTTAGCCTAAATGATTTAGCGGGTTTCAAAAGACTGTTTATGTACAAATATATGACGTGCAAAGACGGGTGATACATTAAAATATACATATAATCACCGAGGTTCTGATACATACTAAAAATGCTCAATGTGTGCACTCTTAGTCACCCTGCACACATCACAACGTTAATCCAGTTCCGTCTATATATGTTCAATAGCATGTTTCTGTCAACTTCCGTCACGGCAGCAGTCTTGCGTTCCTGCACGCGAGCCACTAGGCATGCATTTAACCCTCTGTCTACCAGAAGGGTCCAATGGACCCGACATGTATATTCAAAATATCTATTCAAACCAGAAAATTTCTTCAAAACAAACTAAATGTATAAATCAGACAATAATAAGTTAAATAAACAAATTAAATAGTTTTAAGTAAAAATTCTGGTGTAGAATGTTTTTATAAAACTTGAGTAAAATTTCCGGTAGTTCTAGGGTTAAACATGTTTAATGTATGTATCTTGTATAGGACTGTCTTTTTAGGTCCTATACCTCTCAATAGACAGTGTTTCGAAACCCGATGAATCATTTAGGCTAAGCCAGTATATGAAAATTTCTGTATTAATGAAATCTGCAGATAAGGCACGTTTTTAATCTCTTCCTAGCATTACGCAAAAACTGGTTTCTAATGGAAATACTTTTAAACTAGTATTCTATAGCAATCAGAACATTTTCTTCTGTATAAAGCAAATCAATATAATGATTTAAATAGTACTGGAATTTACATCAGGTAGCAAATATGTTCTATATATACAGGGTGTATCTGAAATGCTTCAACAAACCTAGGGGAATGATAGTACTCATCAAGACGAACAAAAAATGTGATGGAATATGGGGCCGCAAGTGAGGTTTAAAGGGTGAAAATCGCAAAACTAATAAAAATATTGAAATTTCGCATGCTGATTTTCTGCAGAACTGGCTAGTAGCACGAAACTGGTTTTCCTTTCATTTTGTGCATATCCGGTCAGAAAGAGATAGCAAAAACTTGTAAGAAAGCCAAACAAATTTGTGAGCAGAAATCCAGGTATGCAGGACTCCCGAAGTCATCGACCGTGTCCATCAGTCGTTCCTCCGTAGATGTACTCTGTGTAATAATGTCCGCGGTCCACACTTTGAATAGTTCTTGTAAAATATTTGTTTTCTCTGGACACCACGAACTGTGTTGTACCTATTCTGTGGAATAAACAATTTTCTGGAGTGTTTCTTTCTTGTCTCTGCTTGTCCATTTTCAGAAGCATTTTCTCGATTTTCATCCTTTAAACGTGATTTGCGACCCCACGTTCCATTGCATTTTTGTTCGACTTCAAGAGTACTATCATTCCTCTAAGTTTGTTGAAACATTTCAGATAAGCCCTGTATATAAATGCATAATATTATTGTGGGATCTTGGAAAACGAAGTCTTTTAATGCAAGAAAAACGAATTTATTTACTTCAGACATACAGTTCCATAGAACGCATGTACGTGGTCTACCACAGTGTACGGAATACTGTAACAGCATATACCAGCAATATGCTAAAAATATTCAGGATGCTAAGCGAGAGATGTCCTTGAATTCTGTGCATTCTGTGATCAACATTGATGATATATACATCGCATATTTTGAGAAAATTAACGAAGTTCGTCAATCTCTCTTAGATGACCGCAATCAAAATTAAAGAACAATTCGTTTTTGAAACTGGTTGCTAATTAAGGTTAATAAACACAATTTTTAGAAGTAAATTTTAAGCACCACCTTTAAAAATGAACATAAAAAATGTGCATTTATGACAGAATGTTATTTTTCGCATGACGTTAAAATAATATTCTGCTGAATGCGAATAAACCGACTAATTCAGATGCATTGGGAGCTCATTTTTATTTTAAGTACTCTATATATTTTAAATTGAATTAAAGCAAACACTAATCTCAGGTAATCAGAAGCATAAGCCATATCTATCAATATGGCAGTTTCCGTATATCTGCTCTAACTAATTTCATTCAAAAATCACTCTTCTCTATGTAACATTGAAAAACACTAAAAATTTGCCTAATCTGCAAATTTTATTGATACAGCTATTTTATATTATATTATTGTTTTTATAATTATTTTTACTAAGCAAGACCTAGTACACGAGCGAAAATTTGAAACAATTACCTCAATTGCACCTGCTCTCTAGTAATACAGTAATTTTCTTATATATATTTTATAACAATCTTAATTAAACAACCTGTTTTCTATACGTAATGTTGGGAAAATATCAAAATATGCATCATATGCAGATTTTATTGATAAAACATTTTTCTCATATATGTTTCATAGTTATTTTCATTCAGCAACCATACTCTCAATGTAAAGCTAGGAAAACATTAAAAATGAGCCTCATCTGCAAATTTCATTATTCAAGAAATTTTCTCATATGAGGACCCCAGAAGCCAAGGTGTATAAATGATAAAATTGAAAAAATTGAACTAAGTGCACAGACGACCTGGAAATATGCTTTTTTCTTTTCAGGTAAAGAAATATAAGTGATTTTCTAATTATATGTCGTGTTTTAGAGATCAACCACTTTTGCCGAATAATGATCAATATTGGACATAAATTTAAAGAAAATCGCACCCTACTTTTTTCACATTTGTTGAAATAAGATTTCAAAGACCACTGTGAAACAAGCAGCATTTTCCTATTTCAATTCAGTCAATTATTATTGATGTTCAACTTTAACGTCAATTATCTTTGAACTCAATTTACTCCAAATCGAAATTTTGTCACTTGTACCCCTTGGCTTCTGATGTCCTCATATATATTTTATACTGATTTTCAAGAGCACCGATCATCCCTAACTAATGTAGAAAAAAATAAAAGATCCGCATCATTAGTAGATTTCATCGATACAGCAATTTTTCTTATTAAACTTTTACATTTATTTTCATTCAGCAACCAATCTCCTCTACGTAATGTCTAGAAAACATTAAAAATCATGCTCATCTGAAGATTTCATTATTACAGAAATTATTTTTTATAATTACCCTAATTGCCAACCATATTATCTACGTAATCACGGGAAAAACAATTAAAATCTGCCTTATCTGCAGATTTTATTAATACAAAAATTTTCTTACATAAGTTTTATAATTATTTTCATCCATAAGCTTATCTTCTTATACGTAATTCTAGAAAAGATAATAAATCTGCCTTATCTGTAGATTGTATTAGCGAAAAAAACCCCATTAAAATGAACATTAGAAAACCACTCGAATTAACGACACCTGTCAATAAGACAGTTTTCTTATACATTTTTATAAGCATTTTAAATTCCTACTGCTATTTGTTGTACGAAATGTATGCTTAAACATTCACTACCTCGGACATATTTGTATAAACTTTGACGAATCTTGGTTATTTGAACAAACACTTGGTCATCAGTGGTCAATTTCTATTAAGCCACCGCCCCCTGAATACCAGGCCTGAGCGTTAACACAAAAATGGCGGCTGCCGAAGGCGAATTTTTTTCAGCGTGAGTACGGTCCCTGAAATATTCGTACCAATATTTTTATTATTTTTTTCCGCTTTATATTTCTGAGATTAAAGAAGTCATAGAAATCTTTTATAAAATACTGGTGTCAACATTTAAGGAACCGTGCCTACGTTTAAAAAAATCCGCCTTCAGCAGCCGACATTTTTGTGTCAGCGCTCAGGCCTAGAGTTCAGAGGGCGGTGTATTAAGCGTAAAACAGCATATGCTCATTGCAATGAGTCTGAAAAAACGTCAAGTTGATTGAGATATTAAATAGGTAATTGCCAATTAGCCTAACTTTCTACAGCGACGGGCTGTTTGCAATAACCCCCAAAATATCATGGAACTATTAATAAAGAGGAACTGACATATCCTTAAAATACTGAAGCTTCAACTGTAACCGCTTTCGCAGCGGTTGATTATCTCCGAGTGACACTTCCACCAGTACATTTAAATAGATATTTTCTCGTTATTTAATTGCAAACCCTTTAATAGCCCTTTTAATTTCGAAATTTCAGTTGTAAATAATAGCTAAAACAGATGTTAAATTTTACTGGTGGAAGTTTTCTTCGGTGGTAGTCAGTCCCCGAGTTTCCGCCATATTGTGACAACCCAGACATCCTCCTCACAGTGTCAGTTACAATTATTTCAATACCTGGTAAAACTGCCACCAGTAAATACACAGAGAAATTTTAACAGTATTTGTGGGAAAACTTTTCATGAAAAAGGCCGCTGAAGTAATTCAAAATTTTCTGTTCAAAATTTACTGGTGGAAGTTTACTTCTGCGGTTACCAGAAACTATTGATCCGATGTAAAAAAATCAGCCATATTGTGACAACCTCCTCAGTTACTTCACTCGCAACTGGTAGACAGTACACTATATGTATCCGCCTCTTTATCATTTCCGTTGAAAATATATCAAGGCTGATTGAGAGACAAATGATCATTTTCCAATTAGCCTAAATTTGCTTAGCTCTTTGCAATAAGCCTGAAAAGCATCAGGCCGATTGAGAAAAGGAAGATCATTTTCCAATTAGCTGGCCTCTTTGCAAACAGCCTAGGCTCTTTACAAAGAACCGAATTCCGCAATTAGCCTACTACATTTATATATCTAAAGATTGCGTCACACTGAATTCGATAGAAAGTAAATCCAAATATTTCTGCTGATATGGCGGTTACGGAATGCTTAGAAAAATTCCGTACGCTGGCTCCATGTTTTTGTAATTCCCTGTTAAGTAAAAATTATGGAGCGGTTGACGGATTTCTAAGTGATCCATTTTATAAAAGTTTTCATCCGATGCTCGGAATGATTATTTTGCGCTTAACAATTCAAGATCATTTACTTCAGTAGTATATTTGTTATATCGTGACTAGAGGCTTTTGCTTAATTTTTAATCTTTTACCATCGGTTTTTCAAAACAGGAAATTTTCTGTAATTGAATAGCGAAAATGCACTGATTAAATATGGAAAACTTTACAATTAAAAATAACTGGTGGGAATAATGGAGGATTCTGAGCACCTTTAGTGGCGCATATACCGGTCGCTCGTCCCATAGGGGTTAATAGATTTTCGTTAACTGACTTTAGATTAGCACCAGTCAAAAACTCAAAATGATGTAATTTTCGCAGGTTGGTGAATCCTCTAGTTTAGTTGATCCATTATGGTGTGAATAGCTTCTATGTATGTAACACGAAATCTTTCATTTTCATTTCAATTTTCACTTACATCAATCAGTAGCTTCTCAGACACCCTTGAACTAGAGCACAGTTCAGAGCATGGAACTATGCATAAAAAGGAATTGACATATCTTAAAAATAGCGAAGCTTCAACTCTAACCGGTTTTGCAAGGCCTCATTATAATCGAGAATCTTCCACCAGTAAATTTGTATAGAAACTTTCTCCTTTTTTAAACGCTTTTTTCATGACAAATGTCTATCATAATTAAGGCGAAATTATTGATGTGTTTTTACTGGTGGAAGTTGGTCCTGACGATAGCCAGGCTCTGTGGTTCCGCCATATTTTGACTACATAAACAATCCTCCAGTTAATGTCAGTGAATGTTGGCTATCGCTAGGGAAGCGTAAACCTGAACATTTGAATAGGCATTTTCGCCTTATTTTAACGCCTTATTAATGAAGAATTTCTGTTCTAAAAAAGGCAAAAATTTCCACTTGTAGAAGTTGAATTCTGCGTTAATCAAGCCCTGGTCTGATGTAAACAAATAACAGCCGTCATATTGAGACAACCTGGTCCTTTACTTCACTCTCATTGGGTAGACATCACACTTTCTCTCTACTCCTGTTAATTCATAGCTTCATTGTTCAGAGGTGTCAAACTCTTTTCAGACGCCCGAATGCTTTTTAACACTTTTCAACATAGTTGAATAGTGTTTATGACTTCAGTTTGTCTGTCTGCTGCCTATCGTCTGTCTGTTCGTGCGCTAATTCGCGTAAATATTATCGGAATTACGCATAATTAATATACGTTACGGTGGCTTGCATATTATGTCCGGTATTAAAAATAAAGTGTGTAGAATACATAGCTCAATTATAGGGACAATCTAAAGTATTCCGTTACATTATGGCCTATGGGAAAAATCATTTGCGATATATTTCAATATTGTTACACAATTTTAAACGTAATGGAATTTATATACATTATTAAGGTGCACTAGAACATGATTACCGTAAAATATCTTATGTGTATCATTTATGGCTCGCGTACAAGGAACTCAAAAATATTCATTATATTATGGTCTATGAAGAAAATTATTTTGTGGTGTATTTTAATGATGGTACTTTATTTCAAACATAATAAAATTGATATGGATTTCTGAAATGCACTAAAACATCCGTTCTGAAGTATAAGGGTGCAAAGCATATATCATATTTTACAGGGTCAAACAAAAGAAGCCTGTTATATAATGCAGATCTACAGTTAAAAACTGTTCCCAATGTATTTTAATTGTATTGCACCTTTTCAAACATTATGAAATTGATATACATTACTGAGATTTTCTACAAGAAGCTTGCAATTGAATATCGACTCATGCAGTCCGTTTTAAATATTATTGTATATCAATTATTGTATATCATGTAGAGTAGCCAAAAAAAAAAAAAAAAAAAAATCGGAAGCTAGGTGAATTCTTAAAACAAAACTACATATCTAAACAAACAAGCAATTTTTTTTTATATAAATTTGTTCAAAAAAATTTATATAACTTTATTTTAAGATTAATATTAAACTGAATTTTTTCAGATGAAAAAAGAATTTTCTTTCTTCTTTTCAAGATTTCGAGCGAGCAAGTTTCGTAGATGATGTAAAGGGGGCACAGAACGCAAAAGTTTGAGAAACACTGCAATTAAGATATTACATAAGTACATCATAAAACGATCAAATTTGAGGAACTTAATGACAAGTAAATATGAACTTACTAATATAATCGGAGGAAAGACGTAGATCCAATACTAAAATTTACTTATAAATGGAGTAGAATGTCTTGCTAAAAAGAGACTTACAAAAACCTAAAATAAGTTTTTAAATGTAAAAATCCTTTCCTTATTCATAAATTTCTTTTGGGAATTAGCGTAGGAGATGATGCAAATAAAACTTTGAAAATAAAAGTGTATGTGATTACATGGGGGAAAATTCCAGATATGTATATAATGTGTTCATGTTTTTTAGAAATAAAAAAAGAAAAAAGAATGACCTTGAAAAAATAATCTCGGAAAATAATCAGCGGCCAAAATAAATAAAAAAAACGAGTTAATAGTATAAATTTGGCGTATATATATTTGGCGTATATTTGGCGTTAATAGTATAAATATCTTCGCCCAGGGCGGACGCCGCCTTCTCCCCCCACTTTCGCACGGTACTGAGAGCGCCCGCAAAATTTGTGTCGCATACATGCATACAGAAACACAAACATACAAACAGACATTTTCTAAAAACAGTCGAATCGTTTTCAGGACTTTCTAAAACGTATGAAATTTTTTTAAAACCGGAAGTCGAAATTTTTCTGGAATCCAATACTTTGTTCTTGTATTGACAGAAATAAGTAAAAATATATTACAAAACTTATACATTAAATAAAATATGCAAATGAGGCAGATTTTAAATGTCTTCCGAAGATTACGTGGAGAAGGGTTGTTGAATAAAAAATATTATTAAAAATATTTAAGAAAATTTCTCCAATAGTGAAATCTTTAAATGTGGTGATGAATCATATTTTTAACGTTTTCCCAACATTCTACAGAGAGGATTGGTTGCTAATGACAAATTGGACTTATTGCATTAAGCCATGGTTGAAACCCTGAAAACGTGTCATGTCTGTCACACAGTTGAAAATCGCTATGCTTGTTGGCCACAGTTATTTTCGAAAAGTTTGCTTTGCGTTATGCAATTGATGAGATATCTCCGATAACATAAGTCACATTTTTCCGTTCTAAAATACTGGTAGCCAAGAAGCATAGCGAATTTCAGCTATGTGACTGACATGACAAGTTTTCATGGAATTAACACTAGATGTTTGAAGAAACAGCTGGTAATTTTCTGATTACCCTAAAACATCATATGCTGATTGTAATTAGTCTGAAAAAAAATCTGTTTGATAGTGAAATAAATGGTCATTTTTCAATTAGCTTAACGCTGTATAGGTTCTTTCCAATAAGTCTGAAAAATATGAGGCTGATTGGAAAAAGGGAGACGATTCTTCAATTAGCCTGCAGTGTTGCCAGTGGGCTACTTTTTTTAAATTCAGATTTCTCGATTGGCACTACTTTTTTGAAACGGTAAAATTAACTTTGTTTTTGCCTTAATTAATGTGTCATTAAATAAGGCACATTTTACCTTTTCAAAAAAGTGGTGCCAATCAAGAATCGAATTTTTAAAAAAGGAGCCCATCTGGCAACACTGTTAGCCTGTGCTGTTTGGAAAGAGCTAGATTTGTCAATTGGCCTACAATATATAAATGTAAAACACATTCCCAGCCACACAAACAGAGATAACTACACCTTAGCTTTTAAAAATTTTCTTAATATTGTGTTTGAATTCTGGTTCAAATTTATTAATTGTTCTCAAATTCAGTAATACATTTTATTCATAAAGAATATGCTATTAGAAAAAAAACTATTTTTTAAAAGACATTCAACAGCCTCTTTTGTTAATGATTTGTTCATTTGTTTCAATCTTTATCTTTATTTTGGGTAAATTAGCTAATTAAGAATTAAAATCACTTTTTACGATATCTTCACATTTAATAAAGTAAAACAAAGAAACTTTCATTTTATTTCAAATATTAACTTATTTTATTCGTTTTAAAAATGAAAACAATGTAAGCAATCCAGGTTGCTCGCTAGTAATAATAGAAATGAAAATAAAATTCCCTTTATTATACATTTTTTTGGATGTACAAGAGAAAATTTAAGTACCATGTGAAAGGTTTTTCATTTTCAGAAAGTCAAGCTAATTCATAAATTTAAATTATAACTTTAGGATTTTGACTAATGATAGTAAATGTGCGTGATATGTTATTTCTATGAAAACACAAGAAAAAGTGTTAACTTTTACCAAGTGAATAACGCTGAAAAGTGATAGTATTATTAAAAAAAAAAAAAAGAATAGCATATTTAAACGAACCGTAGCCAAAATTTTGCTCTTTTAATTACATTTTATTTTTACATGAAATCATGGAATGTGTAAAAGCATTAAAAATTTTCTCGACATAGGAAAGTTGCGTGCTGGGCAAAAGGTGACGGTTGAGTTAGGGAATTGCAATAAAGTATTCTGAACATAACATTTGATAGGGTAATATTTAGTCACGCTATCACTTAAGAGAAGCAGTTAAAATTGCAGATGAATATAGGATAAAAGCACCAGTAATCGGCCACTTATACCCGAAAAATGGCTGATTAGTAATAATAATAATAATAAAAAAATACCCACCACACTTTTCGGATGAGTCGTGACTTATGCAATGTGGTTACTTATATTGAAATTATAATATTTAATTTTAAAGTAAAAATAAGCTAGTTATAAAGCATTTTATCTCATCGCGGCCGAATACTTAATGGTTCACGACTTATCCTAAACATGCGAGTGGTAATTTTTCCATCTAATTGAAAATTTGTCCAGGCTGGGGCTCGAACAAGAACCCAGAAATTACTACCAGTTTGAATTATTTACCAATCAGATGATTGTGGTTAAAATAATTAAATATTCTAAACATGATTGCCGCTCTCAAATCTGCCGATCGGCTATCCTCTCATTTTAGAGGCCTCTAATTTTATATTTATTCTTCTGAGACAAAAAAAAAATTCAAATATTGTTTCGAACTTTATTACAATCAATTTAACTCAATATATGCATTTTTAAAAGCTACCAATTTTATTTTCTGTGTTCAAAAATCGCGAATTTCTATTAAATCTATGTTAGTTATATTGCTCCTTATTTTGCTCGAATATTGCCATTAACGGAAATACTTTCAATGAATTACAAATATTGGTTAAAAATTCCATAGTAGCACAAAATGGTTGAGCAAAAGGTAGGCAATTGTTGGCTAATTGTTATACCATTAGCCACTTAGAATATTCCTCAGATACGATCAAAATTTGAGTCTTCGTTGTACACTATCATGTCACAACGATTTCTACAAGAGGCAAACGATAGCACTACATTCTGTACCACTCATCATATTGGAAAATAATTGTTGTCCCACGTTGATGAACACTAAGAAATATCCGTTTTGTCGTAAATTTGGCAAACGGACCATTTTACAGCACAGTTCCAACAGTCTTCATACCATTAGCTGCTTAGAATATTTCTCAGATACGGTAAAAATTTGAGCCACGTTTGTACACTACAATTTCCTAACGATTACTACAAGCTGCAACCGATGGCACAACAATCTGCACTACTCTTTATATTGGAAAGTAATTGTTGTCCCACGTTGACCAACAGTACGAAATGTCCGCCTTGCCGTAAAATTGGTAAAAGAAAGATTAGCCAGCACAGTCCTACCAGTGCTCATACAGTTAGCTGCTCAGAATACTACTCAGATACGGTCGAAATTTGAGTAGTCTTTGCACACTACCATTTTCCGAAGTTTTCTACAAGCTAGAAACGATGGCTCAACAATCTACACTGCCTTTTATATTAGAAATACAAATGTGCAATGAAAGAACATTATTAAAGAAGTGTTAGTTATCCGTTGGAAATATTTGCGATGATATGATAATATTTTTCCTAATATATTTGTAAAATCGAAACACTCGAATACTAGGGTAAATATCATGCCAATAGTGCAACGCTTGGCCAAGGTATAATCAGTACTCCTATAATGTTTTTAGCCATTAAGGACACATTTTCTTTTAAATATATACACTTAATATTCAAACCGTTTCCTTTTGAACACACATAAGATCTTTCTGCATAACAGGTTTCAGGAGAGGTTCTATTTCTTTATGTCAAAATTTCAATTTATTTACTTTGATTTTTTGAATCCCCAAAGAGGTTAGATTGTTGCCCTAAAGCGGTTTCGTGATACTTTAATTCCTTACAATCTATTTTTGTTTTTTTAAAGTAAAGCCATTCATTGAACTTAGTGCCATTGTAAGCTTATTTAAGTTTGTTTATCCCGAAACCCTGTTTTTCAAACTGAGTGACCATTTTTCGTGAAAATTATTAAATTGATTTCGTTAAATTTTTTTATTTAAGGGGGTCCGGAACACAAAATTCTACAAATTTTCTAAAAGAAATATTGCATTGAAAGTTTATCTGGTTTTTTTCTGCTTAAAATGACTTTTTTCTGCTTTAAATCATGATTTTATCTTAATTGGAACACAAAATATTATATTTTTCGTTTTGGTTTGTTTTCAAAATCTAGCTTTTAAGCAATGGTTGTCATGGAAACGGCTTCTTGTGAAAATGCGTTTTTCTTCGTGGTGTCTTTTTTCGCCATTTCTCGTATTTAAATTGTTATAAGTCAAGAACCGTTAAAGATGAATGGTTCAAATTTGGAATGTGTCTTTTTCAATTGTTTTACTTTAATTTTGATTCAGCAAATTTGAAAAAAATATCTACTTCTGGAAAAATGATTTTTTTTTTTTTTTAATGTTATACCACTTTTTTTTTAACTTTAAATATTTTTTATTTAAATTAATATTTTAAAAAATGCTTAATCAAAATTAAAATTTATAAATTTCTGTTTATTTAAATGAAAAAAAATTAAATTCTACAAATAATATTTCGAGTTATAACAATCTATCTTTTTAAACAATCTACTTTTTTAATAAATTTTAAATTTTGAATTTTTTTTAATTATGAGAAGTTTTATCATGTGATTTTGTTTACAAATGTTATGGTTAAACAACACAAAAAATTACAAAACTTTAACTTAATAAATAAAAATTATTTTAAAATGCGTCTCGGATCTCCTTAACCTCTTCAGGACGAGCGCCTTTTACAGAATTTTTAATCTTTTATGAGCGGTTTTTCAAAACAGACATTTTTGCCTAATTGAATCAGGAAAATACACGGAATAAATAAGGCAAAATTTACAATAAAAATTTACTGGCGGGAATAATCACGGATATTGATCCCCTTACGCGGCCCTTACCGGTCGCTCGTCTCAAAAGGATTAAGAAAAAGTTAATCATTTTTAGTGGAGCTTATACCACCGATAAGTATATTTTCATTAAGTCTTTTTTCAAGCTCACGAAACATAAACTAAAAGGCGAATAATATTAGCACTTTTCTTCAAATGTCCACTATTTTGTCAAAAACCAACTTTCAAAACTAAAGGTCTTTAAAAGATCCATTGAATTTAACACCCTTCTATAATTGTGTGACCAAATTTGTTTCACATGCTTGGGATCGGAGAAAAACGGCTGCCCGATTGGAAGTTCGTTGTGCGCACTTGCACGTACAGTCCTGGGAAAAAAAAATGTAAACACCACTTATTAACTCTGCAAAAAATTATCGTAGAAGAAAGTTACTGGTACCACACGATTGGTAATGAAGTCTATTTTTAAATGATGTATGTAAAATTTACTTAGGGGCCATCTACATATTAAAATGAACCAGTACACAATTCTGACAGCACAAATGAACTCTACATCATTCAGTTAGCCTAAAAACAAATTTTTATGCAACTCGTACGTTAAGTTTCTGATAAATTAATTATTTTAAAACGAGAGTATTTTAGAGGCTGTATCCAAATAGAAGTTCGGTACTCGATTGTTGACCGAGATAGCCGCCTTCTTGATCAAGGCAACTTAAGAGCCGCGCAAGGAGGCATTGAAGACTGCTAGATTACAGGATAGCATAACAAATTTCAAAATATTTAGTCACTTCTACCATAGAAGGCTCCTTAAACCAGCATTTTGCTGTTTTTTAAGCATAATTTGAAAACTACTTGGAAGAAAAATGTGAAATTTCGAATTTCCATAAAGCAGGACTTAATGAATCTAAATCTGTCAAAAAATTGTAGGTTGTAATTCATATTTATTTCGAATATTAATTTCATAATTCGGAATTCATATCATAAAATTATAAAAATTGCAAATTAAACGCATTTATGTTTGTGTATTTAAGTATTATTGCTACACAAAAAATTAGCTCATTAGGAGTATATTTCAGGAGATATTAATAAAAATATGCAAAGGTAATTTAACACTAGAACGCCCGTAAATTTTACCCAGGCTTCACAAAAATATTTTACACCAGAATTTTTATTTAAAATTATTTAACTGATTTATGTAAATCTGCGTGGTTTAAGTCGAACTTATTTTATGAAAAAAATTTTCTGGCTCCAATTGGCATTTAATCATTTGGTCGGAGTCGATTCGTCTCCTTCCGGGAATTCTAGTGTTAACATTTGAAGCACTAAATTTTTAATGTTTATGATTAAAAAACTTATCATTCAAATGACTTGAAATTTGGTATGTAGGCATAGTTTGAACTGAAGATTTGAAATATCTTGTTAAAATTCGGTATTGCTTTTGAAAAAAATAAGTCGTGGTTCGTCTTATTATTTAGATGCCCCTAAGCAAATTTTATATACATCATTTAAAAGTAAACTTTCAAATCGTTCGGTACCAGTAACTTTCTTCTACGATAATTTGTTGAGTAGTTAATAGGGGGTGTTTACTTTTTTTCATCACTGTACCACAATGTAAATTATTCATTGTAATTTCAACAAAAGATTTCAAATACAAGCGAAATGTCACTAAATACAATGCAAAAGTTCCAAGGGTTATATCCCTCTTATTTATAATGGAAAAAAATAAATCATAAAAATCACAAAAATTTCTGGCCAAAGAAACAGAACCTACCCTAAATGTTAACAGATGTACCCTAAATGTTAAATATTAATAATCTCTTCTTGAGTATATCTATTATCATTTTTCACTAGATTGCAAAAACATTCTGGAAACCTTCTCTGATGTAGTAAAACGTTTACGGAACTTCTGTATAACATAATAATTACCGGCAATTTCAAAAAGATTTCTGTTATATTTGAAAATTATTTCCAAATGATTCAATCAGAAGTATAAAAAAGTATATTTGTGAGGTTCTTTTTTCATTTTTTTGTGAAATTAAATGTCTTTTCAGCTGTTAGTTTTCAACAACCTATTGTTTTTTTTTTAAATTTCCATATGGTTCATTTCCTAAAAGTTTCTAAAGAAGTTTCCAGCATCGTTGGTAGTACGTTATTACATCATGTAACTTAATATAGAAAATTATTTTCATATATTTAGTGTTAAGCTATTTATTAGCCACCGATATGCTATTTCTTTCGGTCAGCAAGTAAACTGTCGTCTCTAAAATATAACGTTCGTTTGTATAAATCAGACGTAAAACAAATGATATGTATCATTGTACAGATAAATACTCTACAGCAATTTTTTAAACATCTAAGTATCGCACATTTTCAAATTTTATACCATCGTATTGGGGAAGAAAAGTACTTTTAAATGCAATTTGTTTTAAATCTGCATCTGAATTTTTTTTTCAGATATTAATTTTTTTGTAGTTTTATCGGCATTTGTTTAATGTTGGCAACTCAAGTATTCCATTTCTGTAGAAAATAAAGGAAATACGATTGGAAAACAGTAATTATATCTTTTTATTGCCATTTTCGCATAACAACTGAAGAAAAAATAATTAAATTACATGCTAATTAAAAAAATATATAAATGAATGATTTCGAATAAAACATAGAGCTATTATAAACTATATTTAATTTTAAATATCTACATTAATATTACACAAATGAAGGCATATGAATCAATATACAACCGATTTTTTGTTGAGTTTCTTAAATGACGACATCTCTTTTTTTTTTGTGTGTATTATTCAGCGATAGTGACGTCATATGCATTCCTTACTGTAGATGTTGTTTAAGATTAGATCGTAAACGAGGAATTCTTCTGCCGGATGACGTCATTTAGATAAAATAAAAGCGTGTTTTAAGTCTTAAAACTGAAATATGTTTTGTACTATCTATATTTATATACATATATTTTTTTTTCTTCGAGGGAGACATTAATTCTGAAAAAGCAAAAATCCTGTTTTCTAGTTAAGTACAATATTTCTAGTCACCTTAACGGCACTCGTTAAAATTTAAATATAAATTTCCGCACTAGCAACAATAGAACGTATCGAACAGTTTAAGAGGCTACATTTGCAATAACCTTTTCTAAGTTACCCACGATCCTGAAAGACGCTTTTTACATAGCTGCTAACTTTTAAGCTTTTTTCTTACCACTAAAATTTAAACGATATTTTTACCTTATTGAATCGCAGATTTCGGCGATTATATACTGAAAAAGTTTCAATTGAATTTTAGTGGTAAGAAAAAAGCATAAAAGTTGGCAGCTATGTTATTCTCTTTATTAAGTGTCCATGAAAAATGCCGTAAACAGTACCTAAACCAAAAACTCATTGCTGCCCACTGGAAGAGGGTTTCTAAAGGCGTTGAAAACCCATACTGTAATATAATATACCCATCAAAAATACGTTCAGCAGTACAACAGTTTTTGTTTCGAACCCATTGCTTTTTGTGTTGAGAAGAATTCTCACAACAGTTTAAAACAGAACCGAATTATACCTCGAGTTAAGAAGATACCTGCTGCACAAGTGGTTGGCAATTTCGGAAGTGTACAGATCAAACATTTTGACCGCGTGGGTTCAGGCTTCGAATCAGTCAAGGTATTCAAAATCAAGAATAGTGCCTTCGGTATGCGACCTGTTGTGGCTGTATGGAAAGTCACAAGGGATAGCTGGCATCCCTGGTTGGAATTCTTTTGTAGAGATGATCTTTCCAGATTTACCATTTCAACAAACATATGTTGCTTGTCTGCCATTTGTAAATGCAACTCCAAATAATCGTGACACTATTTATACTAGATGTAAATTTCTAACTGGGCGAAAGATGTCCGTACCAGGATTGGAACCAGGGATCACCTGGCTAAAGCCGCCAGTGCTCTGCCATCTGAGCTATCCTGGACGAATCTGGTGGAACATTTTCACCCAGCAGTGCTTTATTCTGTTGAGCTGAACCAGGTTTCAGTCCAGATGCTATAATCATTGAGGTTAGCTGGGTGAAAATGTTCCACCAGATTCGTCCGGGATAGCTCAGATGGCAGAGCACTGACGGCTTCAGCGAGGATATCCCTGGTTCGAATTCTGGTACGGACATTTTTCGCCCAGTTGGAAATTTACATCTAATATGATTTATATGCCAATTGCATGAATTGTGTTAATATTAATCTAGTGTGACTATTTATATGTATTGCTTTCTGCTTCAGAGAAAAGTAAGTCATTACAGAAGCATATATTTTTGTAACATTATATCTAACCAACCATTATATCTAACCAACCATTATATCCCAAGGCCCGTGAAATACTTTCAAATTACCGTGATGACCCCAATCTAAAAAATGTTATAGTCCGATTAGGCGGCTTCCATTTATTGATGTCTTTATGGGTGCAATAGGTTACATTATGAATGGCAGCGGTCTAAAGGAAATGTTTCAAACCATTTATGCAGTAAAAGCCACTGAAAAAATCATGACAGGACATGCATATTCATGGGCTGGGAGAGCTCACATTTTGACTCATGCTGCTTTAGCTGCTAGAATAATGGAGTCCACTACCTTTCCCACTGAACTAAAAGCCAGACTAGAAGAAATCCTGTATGACTGTGATAGAACAGTAGTTAGGTTTGTGAATTTTGACGAATTTGTGAGAGAGCTTAAAAAACTGTTTGATACAAAAGTAAAAAAATCGAGCAGCAAGGCCATACAGCAAAGCTGTGGATCCAATACTTTGATATGGTGACTATTATCAAAAAATTCATTAAATTTGAAAGAATAGGTGATTGGGACTTGCATCTTCAAACTATATACAGAATGTTACCATACTTCTACGCCAGTGGTCACTATTTGTATACCAAGTGCTCTTACCTATATCTTCAAGACATGCATTATTTGAAGGAAAAAAATGACTGTTCATGACTTTCAAAAATTCACAATTGTTCGGGGATTTACCATTCGCCGCACTGACAGACTCTGGTGAGGAACATGGACTGACTGGATAGATCAAATTATAATGAAGACGATGAAAACAGCAGGTGGACTCACTTATGGGCGTGGAGTCAGTGAAGGAGTTTTAGCAAGCTGGACTATAGGTATGACGTCACTTCAACGGATATGCGAAGAAATTTAAGAGTTCAGCGGGACATCTTTTACAACTTCTGAACAGCATGTCGAGATGAGAAATACCACAGTGGCTCGGGACAACGCCGATAGGAATAAATTATTGGAATAAGTTCACCAACACATACCTTTCAGAGAAACACATGAGATGGAGGTTGGAGATGAGAGAATAAACTGTCACATGGAACAGGAAGTTGGCACTGCTGGCATATCAAGAATCTTTAACAGCGATTTTCATTCCGTTAAATTCAAACGTAATGAAAGAGTGAAGCCATTAGCTGTGATAAATAGCGCTATCAAGTTATGTGAAGAAAAAATTAACATCAACACGACAGTACTCTTCGAAAGTATGAGTGTAACAAAACAATCTGACCAAGAACTTGAGGAATATTCGTCTTACGAGCTCTCTGATTACCCATTGTCTCTTTTTGACGAATACGAAATCCCCTTTGTACAAGGAATTCACTCCACTTCCACCAGATATCACATTTGAGAGCAGTTGTATGAATGTCATAGATGGCGGGTATATACTACACGGAGTTTTGTGGCAGGTTGGTCAATCATTTGAATCAATTTGTGACACCTTTGTGGAATTTGTTAAGTCGAAATACGAAGCAAACGCTGTGATAATCTTCGATGGATACCCAGAAAACATTATTGAAATGAGTACTAATTTTTTGAGCGCAAAAGACGATCTCGAAAAACGGTATATAATGAAGTTGCTTTTAATGAGACTGTGATGCGAACAGTTTCTCAGGGGAAATTTCTCGCAAACGACAAGAACAAAAACCGTTTAATAGCCCTGCTGATGAGTAGATTTGGCTCTGAAAATGTGGTTTACAAATAAGCAAAAGAAGATGCTGACGCACTCATTATCATCACTGCTCTCAGTTTAGCACATAACTATTAGAACGTGATTGTCATTGGTGAAAATTTAGATCTTCTGGTAATCTTAATTAGGCTTTGCAACTTTCCCAAAACTAGGAAAAGGAAAAATTCCCCAGAAAATATATTCACCATTGGGTGCAGTCGATAAATTAATTGACGAACACATCCTGTTTCAACATGCCATGAGTGATACCAGTTCTGAAGTGATACCACTTGTACAGCCGAGGGAAAACAAAATGTGTTCAAATTTTGAAGAAATATGGCGATGTGCAACATGTGGTCGATATATTTAAAAATCCTGGTGCTGTAGCCAACGATGTTACTAAAGGTAGGCTGCTGTTTCTGGTATACCTGTACGAGTTTATCGGGAAAGCAATTCCTTCGCTAAACAGTCTGAGGTACAGGTGCTACATAAAATATACTTTTAAGACTTTTGCAAATATAACATCGCTCCCTCCAACAGAAGATGCAGCTCTATATCACTGTCGGAGAGTTTACCACCAAGTACAGCTATGGCTAGGTAACTGTAAAAAAGTTGAGGAATGGGGCTGGAATAAAACTAAGAGGGTATCATAGCCATAACAACTGTCAAACCTCCCGCACCAGAAGCTGATACGAGAAAAATATCCTGCAAATGCAAAAGAAACTGCAGTGGAAAGTGTGGCTGTAGTAAAGCAGGTTTGTTTTGTTCGCACCTCCCTCAATTGCGATGGCCATTGGGACAATGACTGCTCTTTCATCACCGAAGATAACTTGGAAGCAGAGGTTGACGACCCAATACTCCAGGATATTTCAAGTCAAGTGGAGACGCAACCTGAGCAATCAAGTGATGATAAAGAAGAAGATATCGATGAGCATCTTGTCGAAAATCATCAACCAGGTCCCTCAAAGCGACCAAAAAACATTAATTAAAAAACAGTACTGCATTTTTCTTTCTACTTGCTCACATTCTTCCACATTTGTTATTATTACATTAAACTTATAATAGTAAGAACTGTGCTTAAATCCGATTACTAGTTAAATAAAAAATTTTGTTCTCATCTATTCGGAGTGTTTGTGTTTTTATATCTTTCCAAATTACCTGATTTCAATTTTTTGTGAGTGCTATAAAAGGTTTAAAACTTGGTAAGCAAATCTTAATAAATGTTTGAAATGCAACTACAATTAACTAAAAAACTTCAAATTGGTTATTTAAATGAGTGCATAGTTATTGGATTGCGTTCTCGCCCTCCGATGATAGAATTTCAATATATCCCTAAAATCCCTTTTACTGATATGCCAAAACAATTCGCTTTAGATAAAATTTTTCTTTTGAAAAATGTAGGAAATTTCCTCTAGTTTAATTTTGTGTAATATATTTTTTCAAAAATATTTAACCCTTTACAGAATAAAAAGGAGAAAAACAGCAAATTTTTCAGGGTTTTTTCGCTTGTAACTTCTTAAGCCGCCCAGATAAGAGGTGTCAAAGTTGTAATTCGTGTTTAGCACCCGCAAAAATATAAAGGAAAGTTGAGAAAAATCTTTCCAGGGAGAATCCTTGATTGACTGGACTAGAAGCACTGATGCTAATTGAACGCTACTTCAGGCAAATAAATGTATCATTCTTCTAATCACGTAACTGTAACTTGCTTCTTTTATGAACAGTGTGTTCGGTTTAAAAATGTCTGAATGTCAGCGACAAATTTCAACTACAGTTTCTTTTAATTTCGCTAATATGAGTGTAATACTTGCGTAATATGACATTTTTTAGGCTATTGGGTCGTTCAGAAAATCGTGTCCGTTTGGGAAAATCAATTCGTACCGGAAAATTCTGCCCTGTAATTATTAGACATTAGATATCGGAATCAATGTCTAATAATTAAGTAATAGAATTTTCCGGTACGAATCGATTTTCCCAAATGGACACACCTTTTCGAACGACCCAATAAAACAAAGTATTTTATTGCATACTGCATTTTTTTACTTTTAATTTCCTAAATTCACGTTTCCCATGTATTTTTTCTAGATCTCCGGTTCGCTGTCATGCCTTATATTTGCGACTTACTAAAATTATTACCTCCTATTTCAGTGGACAATAATTTATCTAGGCATAGTAAAATAAAATAGGCTTAGTAAAATAAAACTGATACAAAGCATCACATACAATGTTAAAATATTTGAATAAAAAACATTTATTCTAACAGAAATATGATACAAACCAGTTAATATAAAGTATGATGTTTCTTGTTTAATAAGAAGATCTCATTAATAGAAAATAATATTAGGATAATATTTCAGATATTATAGAAGACTTGTGGTCAAATTGTGGCTGAAGCATGTTTATTAGCCGATCATTAACCCTTTCTGGGGCAAGGTACTTCAATTCGTAAAATGTTCAAATAATTTAATGACACCAGTATTAACAAGATATTTTATTTGTAAACAGGTAAAAGTAAATTTTCGCGTACTTAATAAAGAAGACATTTTCATCATAAAATTCCGGTGCCAATGTGGCAATTTGGGATTAAAATTATGTGATGCCGTGCCGGTATCACTGCCCTTCGCAACACAGTTGCGAAATCACATGTAAAATAATTCAAACTAATGTACATTTTTGTAGGGAACTAGAGAAACGTGTTCAGTATTTGGGGTTTATTGTTTTGTCAGTAGCTAAACTATAAATTGATTGGTCAACAAGAAATTTAAAAAAGACAATACTTTCGCATATTCCGCATATTCAACATTAAAGAAATCCCAATTTTTTAAATTCAACCAAATTATTGCATTTTTAGTTTTATGTTTTCCAAACGATTATTTTTATCATTTATCTACTTCTAAAATTATTAAAGTGAGTACATAAATTAATTCAGCTGTTTTCGATAAAAATATAAATCAATATCTGTTTTTTAATATGTTTTTTTGCGAAATCGATTAGTTATTGTAAGTTTTATTTCCTGTCGAGCAATTAAATTATAGATTAGCTACTGCCAAAATTGTTTTAAAAAATATTTAAATCTCTTCGGAAATTACCCATAAACAGACGCACCAATATCAGCTGTTCTATGCGTGATTGCGCAACTGTGTCCAAACCCCCTAAATGAATGCTTTAATATCATACGATAAACGGTAATAAAATTCGCATTTAATTTTCTTAAACAGATGTTTCCAAGAATTCAAATTGTCTCCTATGCTATGAAAAACGAGACCAATTTTAAATGAAATTCTTTAACGTGATATTTCGAATGAGATTAGCATTTTTTGATAAAGCGGATTGAAATTGATATTCAAGCATTACAAAGATCCGCTCACGAAAATTTCCACGAAGATGTGCGCTGTAGTACATTCAGCTTAACAATCTTTCAAAATGAATCAAATTACATTTTTAATTTTCTTTCAATATCACTGAAACGTGAGATTTTCTTCTGTACTGAAAATAAAATAGTATAAAAATATCAAAAACAATTAACTTTATTCCAATTTCCTTTCCTACCAAAAACTACCTCTGTTGCAAAATCATCTCCGAGAACTACCTTTATATCTCGTGTAAGGTGTGTTGTGAAATATATTTCTGTAAATTTAATTTTCTAGAATTCTTTTTTAGTGCTTAGCTTAGTCCATTTTTTTTGTTATTATGTGCCTCAGAGAAAGTTTGATTAAATATACGCAAATTGAATAAAACGACATTTAAGACAATTTGATACATTGTTTTTTTTTTCTTTTATCAGGTTACAAATATTTTCTTCCTTCATAAGAACTTTAACAGAAATTTTAAATCCGTCATGTGATCATCTGTCATTTGTTTTTGACAGTGATTAAGATATTTTATAATTTTTGCTTACATCGACGTATATTTCTTGTTCTATTTAAAGTATGATTACTTTACAAATGAAACCTCTGAAAAAATATTTCTGAAAATCTTCGCACAAGACCAAAGTATCATCATTAGAGTCATGTTTAAGGATTCAGATGATTTTTGTATTATGAAAGAAAGCTAATTTTCTTTTTTCCTAATTAATTTCGAGGAGATACTAAACTTGTTAATTAAATATTCTGACTTATTATTTTTTACGTTTTCATATTTAATATTAAAAATTTTTTGAAAGTTTTTTTAACAAATGTGAACGAAAGAAGCTTGTGATTAGCGATGAAAGCAAAAGCGGGCTCATTATTTTTATATACACGTGATTCAGAGATTAAAATGTTTCCCAACAGAGACAGTTTAAATCCGATAAAGATTATGAAAAACTCCAAAGCCTTAAGTTAATTAATTAATTATACATGTCAGGGTTTTTTTTGCAAGTGTAGCTTATGCTTTGTGGTAATCATATTAAGTTTAAATCTTGTTGCAGTCATAATTATAAGTGTTGAAACAAGAATCATCCATGGGGTCGGATAACATATTTTACACGTATCTGATAATATCCGAGAAATGGAATCGAATTGGTATGATTATAATTTTTTATTGCTGGTCGGCTGCGAGGCAAATGTGTGTAGGGTTTTTACACTCTATTTTTTTTTTTTTTTTTTTTTTTTTTTTTTTTTTTTGCTTTGGGTCGGTTTTAGGTTCAGTTTTAGTTCATGAAGTACTCGTGTTTGTGTATCGCCGATTTTTTTGAAAACCCAGAATAATGTTTTAGAATGACTGTGTATGTTACACTTTTCTTCATAAAGTAAAACATATATAGGGGAAGGTGGGGCAAAATCGTGTACCATAAATGTTTGTTGTTCTAAAATGCAATCAAATGGGAAACAAACTATGAACACCTTTTTTAATATTAAATGAATCTTTGGCTATATTTAAACATACTCTTTTCGATAAAAAATGCAATTGATTGCAAAAAATACCTTTTTTCAGGCATATGCAAAAATCCGGTTTTACCCCACTGGTTGGGTAAAAACGGGGATCCATTACAAACTAGTGGAGAACTCATTTTCCTCAAAGAAAATTTTGATTAATATAGTAAAAACATACATTTTTTGTTATATTTAACAAAATGAAACTGAACATGTGTTCTTCCATGTGTCAAAAATAAATTTGTAGCAAATTATCAACATTTTATATGCCTAGTTAAATTACGCTGGAAGTCTTAGGGTAAATTATTATTATATTCTTCTTCATACTACATGCTTCGTGTGCCCATCCGTGAAATTTCAAATATTATATCCAACTTTCTTTGGATTTAGAACTGGAGTAAAGTTCATTGCAAAACATTCAGGTTTCATTATCATATTAATCTTCTGAGGATGCCCATCAATTTTTTTTTTAGTTTATTTTCCTATTGAATCTTAATTTCTTTTTTCTTTTTAAGAATGTTCCCTTTTCGTTTTGCAGGCTGTTTACATCTTTCTCCTTAAATTTTGTTCCCAGCTCTAATTTATAAGCCGAAGTAATTAAAATACCAGTTTTCCCTTCTTTGCCAGCTCTTTTTTCAATCTTAAAGCCTTCCTGTGGAGGGGGTAATAACATTTAATTTAAATTGGAAAGGCAGATTACTGACTACACAATATGAGATCTCGATGGAAGAGGCTGGATGTTGTCAACTTCTGGATGTGTTATGTCGACACTTTTAGATGTAGAAGGATGAGCTTCATTATCCTGTGATGTTTCAGAAATATTTATTGCCGCAGCTATGCCAACATATAGCTGCGTAGACTTAGGTGTATTATCACTGACTTTCATGGGTTTCTCTGTCATTTACGAAAGAGCAAATAGAAGGTCAGTAAAAACATCGTTGCTGTAAGGTAAAATCCCTGTTTTCTCAAACCATCTTTTTGGAGTATTTGCAACTACTGTTTTAAAAATTGCAGCTTTGAATAATTTTCCAATTTAGTAAATTGTTACAGAATGCTCAGGATTGAAAGTAACCACTTCCCCACCCCTTTTTGTAGTATAAGTTTAGAGGTGCCATGAATGACACATCAAAGGAATAACAGTACTTAACAGCATTAAATTGCAATTTAAAACACCATGCTAAAGCATTAACGATCCTAAAAAAATCATTCCATGTGTGTAGTGCAAAACCGGCTATACCTGGTTTTGATCCACTCTTAAGTACCCAGTTTTACCCTAACGTGACACAGATTTTTTAAACATGGCGTCACTACTGTCAATACTATAGTAAAAGAAAAGTAAAACTGTTAAAATACTAACAGGGATGCACAGAATTAAATATAGTACATACCAATATTTAATATGCTGCCAAACAGTACAGTTAATATATGCGTAAAACCAAGAAACAAATAAAACAATTTTTAAGAGAAATTCAAACGCAAACCTTCACACAAAAAATAACCGCACGCAATAGAGTTTTTGTTCAGCTGCAAATGCACAAATGCCGTAAAGACTTTCGACAAGCAATTCCTGGTGTCGGCCGAAAGATAAAAGATAACCCCTTAAGTTCCACAGACGTATATATCCGTCGCGCTGATGTCGATGCGTTAAGTGCCACTGACGTATATATACGTCAGTCCAAAATACCGTCCTTTATACTGCGCTGTACCAGTAAAACAACGCCCACGGCTTTGGAATTAAAAAAAAACAGAAAAAGAAAAAAGAAAAAAGACTTTGAATGTGTTTTAGAAAGACTGACCTATTTCAGAGGAGAAGGGGTAGAAGGAACTACCTTCATAAAGGCTATCGCACTGAGCTAGTGACGTGAAAATACAAGCGATTTTTTTTCCATATTTGACAAGTCTCAGCCCTTTTTGTATACCACTATTATTTTAGAGAAAATATTGTTCGGTTTGCCGTTCACTTTTCGCTTTCTATCGCATTGCTATTTTGATGTCACTACCTCAGTCTCATAGCTTTAGCCGTGCAGTTTCTCGAATTTTCTAGAATTTCGTAGGAGTATGTCCGATACTGATGATAGTGAGTTGGATGACGGCTTTCTGTCATCTTCTGGATCAGAGACGTCAGAATATGATATGTCAGATGAAGAGGATTCAGATAACGACTATTCTATGAAAGATGCCAGAAACTGTGTACGATTGGATATAAAAAAAATACCTATGCCACCTTCACGGTTTCCATTTTCGGGACAACCAGGAATAAATAAATATGTAACAGATGTTACGAACCCACTTTTATTTTTTTAATTAATTTTTTATCAGAAGCTGGTGCTTCATATTGTTACAGAAACTAACCGTTTTGCAGACCAGTATAACAACCAGCATCCTGGAAAAGAGAAATAAAGGACGGAGTTGTGGCGTCCATCAACTTTAGAAGAAATGCATGATTTTTTAGGTATACTTATTCTGCAAGGAATACTTGTAAAAACTCACGTTGCGCTTTACTGGTCTAAAAACAAATTGATCGAAACTCAAATTTTTGGGAAATTTATGAGCAGAAATCGCTTTCAACTTATCATGAAATTTATGCACTTTTCTGATAACAGTACTTTTGATAAAAATTCACATCCAAATCCAAAACTAAGTAAAATATGGCCTGTTTTTTCTGACATGATGAAGAAATTTTCAAGTGTCTATACACCTGAAAAGGACCTGAGCATTGATGAGAGCTTGATGCTTTTCAAAGGCAGGCTATCATGGGTACAATACATACCAATGAAAAGAGCTCGCTTTGGAGTAAAACTCTTTGTACTTGCTGAAGCAGAAACAGGATATATTCACAATACTATCGTGTACACAGGGCAGAGTACAATCTTTGATAAAAAGTATGAGAACTATGGAGTCGCAACAAAAGCAGTGATGACGCTTATTGAACCTTTTTGGGGAAAAGGTTATTGTGTAATTGCGGACAATTTTTATCTCTCACCAGAATTAGCAGACCTTGTTATCCAAAATTCAACTGACGTATATGGAACTCTTCGTCCTAATCGGCTTGATTTGCCGAAAATTTTCAACAAACTTACTTTGAAGAAAGGCGAAATAGCCGCTTTCCAAAGAGGCAAAATTACCGTGTTGAGATGGCGTGACAAAAAAGATGTTTCGCTTCTTAGTTCTATCCATACAGCAAATTGCTCTGAAATTGAAAAAAATGCCATGAAACCAGCTATTGTTATAGATTATAACTTGAAGATGGGTGGGGTTGATAGAGCGAATCAGGCATTAGTTTGTTATTCAACAACACCAAAAAGACAAAAGAGGAATTATTTAACAATATTTTGCCATCTATTAGATATGGCTATTTAGAATGCCTTCACATTACAAAATAAACAACTCCGTAACGTTGATAATTACAACATCCGCATGAATTTGGTGGAACGTATACTTGAGAAATTTCATGTTACTCCCCCACAACCTGCCAAACGACAGAAATTAGAAAGTGGCTGTCCTTTACGACTTTCTGCTAGACATTTTCCGGACATCAACGTCTTCAAAGAAAAATGCATCGAGAAGATGTGCGGTTTGTTCAATGAAAAAAATTCGCCGTGAATCCCGCTATCAGTGCACTGAATGTGATGTTGGTTTATGTGTCCAACCATGTTTTAGGATATATCACACGGCCACTAAGTTCTAACATCTTTTTTATCATATTGTTACAATATAATTTTACATTTTTGGTATAATTTTTTTACATAATTTTTGTATTTTCTTTTATTTTTATATTTTCGTGGAAGTACGCTATGTTTATATTAAAAGCTTGTCTATTATTTCCCCCAATACACCGCATAACTACGTGCACCTGTTTGGAAAACTGTGGCACGGGGAATGAGTCTCGTAAGTTTTTCTTGGCAGGTAAGAGATTACAATAACTACTAATTGTTTAATATTTTACTTATGACAGTAATTTTTGCTCGTGTTGCAGATGTGCAGTACAAGAAAAAAGTTGACGTTATACGAAAAACACACCTCTGATTTTATCATTATTTTTGCAGTGCAATAAACCTCCCATTAAATCACATATCATTTTTTTGAAAAAAAAAATCAAATAATGCATAAAGACATGACACAAAGAATCTGACTAAAATGAATGCAAGAAAAACTTTTTTCGTATAATGAAACGAATAGAACCAATATTGTTACCAACAAATTCTTGGTTCTAAAGCGTACTTATTTATCGGAAGAGAATCAATAAATCATATTCGAAAAATATGAATTATTTACCTAGATGAATTTTTACATAAAAAGTTTTTTTTTTTTTGGAAATATAGTTTTGTTCGCGTAAAACTCACTCCTGACTCTTTTGTTCGAGATATATACAATAGTTTCCTATCGGTAGCTTAAGGGCACAGCTTTCAGTTATTAGTGAATCCACAAAAATTAAAAATTGAATCAAACATCCTCTATCTCTCAATGATTATTTACAGATTTCGCACGCTCTTAAGCCACGCCCCATTTTGTAAAGACACTAAGTTCTAACTGTGGCACTGGGGAGTGAATCTCTTAAGTTTTTCTCGGCACGTAAGGGGTTAAAATCAAGGTGAAATCTGCGCCACCCAGTTTTACCCGCCTACCCTGTTTTGTACAACTCTTCCATAATTAATCTTAGAGGCATGATTGTATCATAATTGCAATAAAACTCCATAATCCATAATCACATAAAAATTTGGCACTGATATTCTTATTTTGGATATCCACGAAATGCTTTCACAATTTTAAAATTCTTAAAATTTAACAAATTGTCTTATCTAAATGTCCACAGAACTTTGAAGCTAAAAATAGCTAAAATGTTTTCCGATAGGTGATAAAATAAAGGTCCGCGTTATTTAAATATAATCATATTGTGATTACACATCCAGGTATGTATTTGCACTTGGGAATGCAGTATACGGGAAATTCTCCACTGCAACTAAATGTCTCTTGTGTGAATTGAAATCTTTTGAAGTATTTTAATTCCGTGTACCTTAATAGCTTCATCGATCTGTGAACTTTTTATTATTATTTTTTTGTGACAATAAATTCAACTCGAAAAGTCCTACGCTGCAAACCGCGTTCCAATACTACAAATTGTAATTTTTGTATGAAATTTTCAAAAGTGAACGGACTTAATGACTATTTAAGGTCGGGTTGCATATAATAATAATAATTTCATTTTTCTGCCTTGTTTGGATTGAGATTAACTATTTTCTCTACGCTTTCGTGGTAATAATTTTAAGATACACTGTATACTGTTAACACAAGTGCCAGAAAACTGGTACATCTGTATAATATCGTGTAGGGACCCTACAAGTGGTGCAACAGGACGTGGCATGGGCTCGACTAATGTCTGAAGGTATGCTAGAGACGATTCACCCCATGAATGCTATAACTCCTTGAAAGGCACCGGTATATATTATATACCACCTACAATTAACACTAGAACGGCGGGAAAATTTACTCAAGTTTTATAAAAATATTTCACATCAGAATTTTTGCATAAAACCATTTAACTTTTTTATTCACGTTATTTTCGTGCAGCATATATTAATCTTATATTATAGAAAGTTTTCTGGTTCAAATCGACATGTATTCATTTGGCAAGGTTCAAAATGACCCCTCGCCGCCGTATTAGTGTTAATGAAGTTTTACACCAGAAAAATTTTATTAAATTTTACTTTTCTAACTTTGGTGGAAAGAAGGCCCTGAAATTGCTTTTACTTATTTTGAAATGGAATTTTTCAAAGATTCCGGTGGGAATTCAGCATTTCATAAACGTACTTGCTTTCCCCTCAAGGGGTTAAGGCAGTCGGTCCACAAATTCGTAGGAGAGCGAAGTTGTGGAGATCTCTTCTGAACAGTAAGCTACAAAACATCCCAGATATGCTAAATAATGTTCATGTATGGGAATTTAGGTTGCAAATTGAAGTGTATTAAGTCGAAAGAGTGCTGCTGGAGCCACTTGGTAGAAACTCTCGACGTGTGGTGTGTCGCATTGCCTGGCTGGAATTGTCCAAGTCCGTCGGAATGCAGAAATGACATGAATGGGTGTAGGTCATTGGAAGATTACGTACACGTCACCTTTCAGAGTCGTTTCTACTCGTACCTCGGGTTCCAAACCATGCCAATTGCACACACCACATACCATCACAGAGGCTCCACCAGCTTGAACAGTTTTCTGTTGACACTTAGGGTCATGGGTTCATGAGATTATCTCCATACCGGTACACGTCCGTACGACCGATGCAATTGGAAACGAGACCAGACAACGCGTTTTCAGTCATCAACAATCCAATGGAGGTGTTTGCCGGCCAACTAGAGACATGAAACTTTATGCCATGCACCCCATCATCGGTCCCGTTCTCTCAAGGTCTTTTTCTGGTCGCGTCGTTGACGGAGATCTGATGTTTTACCTGATAGTTGATATTCACGGTACGCTCGTGAAATGGTCGTGCGCAGCTAAATTACATCGCTACTTCGTAGATGCTATGTACCATCTCATGTGCATCGACCATAACGCCACGTTCAGAGTTACTTAACTCGTCATAACCTGCCATTGCAACAGCAGAAACCGATCTAACAACTTTGCCAGACACCTTTTTTCTTATATTGGCGCTGCTGACCACATCGCGTTACGATGATTCCTCGCATGCTTCAATTATTTCCATACGCATGCCTGTACCAGTTTTTTCTGGCTCTCCATTGTACATTTCGTGTCTAAAAAAAAAAAAAAAAAAAAGATACAGGACTACTAGCTCTGCTGCATATCGTCGTATAAACATATAACTTTTGCCAATCGATTACTAATAACGTCTACTAATGCTACATTTGAATTTTGCTTAACACGTTAAGCGCCACGTCAGTCACCGGTGACTGATACTGAAATTTCCTTTTAAAAGGCGCCATTCACCGATGACTGATGGTCTAAAATATGATATAAAACTAAAATATATATATATTCTTTTAAGTAATTAATGAAAATTTATTTAAAATTTACTTACCTTTTATTTATTACAGGATTATACTTTCTTAAAAATTACTTAAAACATTGTAAATTTATCAGTTTCAGTGTCAGTCACCGTGGCACTCAAAGTGTTAATGGGTCGTCTACACATAGAAATTTTAACAAACTTTAACATTTTTAATGCTAAAACCGCATTTTCACATACTATAATATTATTGTGCATATTATCTTCGGGGACAGAACGGGAAGACATCAAAAAGTTTTTTTAGGAATTTCGAGGGTGGTTCAATAATTATTGTCCCGGGTGTGTATAAAATATTTGTACTGCAATGGTTGATGTGGAATATTGAAGCCTAATGTCTTAGATGCCTATATGATCAATTTCAGAACCCTAGCTGCTATATTAACATTTATTTTCCTTTTAGGTGTGAGAGGTGGCACTTAGCTTGAAAGGCAGTGGGAGGTGGGAGCAGTGTTGCCAAATTGGGGACATTTTTCTCCCAGATTGGAGACTGTCACCACTTTTTTTAAATAGTATAATTCGCCTTATTTTTGAGAATTTTTAATCCATTTGTAAATATGCCGAATATTTCTATTTCATAAAAGTGGTGACAATCAAATAATCTGAATTAAAAAAGCCCCCAATCTGGCAAAACTGGGTGGGGGGATAAGGTTGGTTTGTAGCTAATGAGCTATATTTGTGACAGTGGATGAGACGTGGCTACATCCCTATGATCCCGAGTCAAAGAGACATTAGCCACGTCTCATCCACTGTCACAAATCTTGCCCCATAAGCTCCAAACCAGCCTTTCTCTCCCCCCCCCCTTTCAAGCTAGGTTCCACCTCTCACACCTAAACCGAAAAAAATATGTTAATATAGCAGCTACGGTTCCGAAATTTTAGCCTTTTTAAGATATTAGGCTTCAATATTACACGTCAACCATTGCAGCAGAAATATTTTATCCACACTCGGGACAATAATTATTGAACCACCTTCATATGTAGGTTTAAATTTTGGAATTCCTAATATTAATTTTTTTTATCGTTCAAAATACAGATTGAAATGCGGGTAGTATTTTAGTTAAAATTCAAAATTTACTTTGTAGAATGAGGTGAAAATTTGTATTCTACCATTTTAAACGTCTAAAAATCAATTTCTGTTAAAATGTGCCTGTTACAATTCATATATATATACATTTAATTAATATATGTTATTCGAAATTCATATATGGTATTTCGGTTTGGTGTTCGAAGGTAAGATGTATTGAATAATTTAATATAATGTCAAAATTAAGTATTAGTATTGAAAATTTTCAAATTTGTTTCTATTGCTATATGTAGACAACCCCTAAGTACATCTGTATAAAAAAAGTTGTACTCGAAATTATAATTTTTTTATGTATAAGGGTTGGAAATTTTATGAATTGTAGAACACTATAATATATTTTTGCATAAGTAAAAAGAGCACCAAGCAGGGGCAAACATAAACCAGTATTTTATTCCCACATATTTTAAACACAAATTGACATTTAAATAGGGCATAATATTCCATCTTAAAATACTGGTTGACATTTGCCCCTGCAATAATGAGGAACCCATTTATTAAGTCAAAAATGCATTGCATCTTACTGTAATAGAAACTCGGCATTTTAATTTACACTGAGAAAAATATAGATAATTTTGACAAAATTATCAACAGACTGACCTTACTTTGTGTGACATTTGATGCCACCATGAAATGTACGGAAATCACTCAGTAATTCGGTCAGTGAAACTTTGAGTAATTTCAAATACATTCCTAATTTTAGTGTGCCTAGTGCACCGCTGTTTGGATGCAGACGCTGGTCACTCCTAACAGATGGAGTTATGAATAAAGGGGAGGAGACATAGAGTGTGTTGTCTAGTAGTTCCGAGTGAAGTAACTAAGGAGGTTGTCACAAGATGACCGCTGTTTTTTTTTTTTTTTTTTTTTTTAATCGGATCCACAGTTTTTGATTGCCGCCGGTGAAAACTTCGACCAGTAAACTTGTATAGAGAAGTTCGTTTTATCTAAGCATCTTATTCGTGGAAAATTTCTCTCACAAATATGGTACAAGGTTTCTATTTATTTTTACTGCTTTCAGTTTTGTAAGCATTATAATCTTTTCACAAACACTGACAAGAGGTTGTCTTGGTTATTATAATATGTAGCAACTACTAACGCTGAAGTAAACTTCTACCAGTAAAAATGAATATCAGTTTTTGCCATTATTTTTGACTGGAATTTTCCATTATTAAGGCGTTTGGATAAAGAGAAAATTTCTGCTTAAATTTACTAATAGAAGATTTCACTGGCGGCAGTGAATCCCCCCGAAAGCGGTTACAGTTGAAGCTTTACTATTTTAAGGGTACGTGAGTTCCTCTTTCTTAACCCCTTAACGCTCGAATTAAATTACAGTTTAAAAATTCAAATTGCTTATTGGCACCACTTTTATGAAAAAGAAATATTCGCCTTATTTAATGACAGTAAAAACGATACTAAAATATAGCCAATTTCACTATTTTATAAAACTGGTGGGAATCAAACAATTTGAGTAAAAGACACAGCCCGAGAATATGACGGGAGCGAGAATTAAGGGGTTAATAGTTCCATGTTCTAACATTTCACCTGCTGACGTGAGATTTTTGACAAAGCAAGGTAAGTGTAGTGACATTCTCGCAAAATATTTTTATTTTTTAATGTTAGGAACAAAAATCAAAGTTTGTATTGGAATGAGACAACTTGCATTTTTGACAGAAAAAATATGTCATGACTGTTTTTTCTATTTAAAATTTGTTTGTTGTAGTGTGTTACACCACCTTTTAAAATTTCGAATCCCAAGATGTTTGAAAGCAATATGTTCAAATGTAATCTTTTAAAATATTTATCAATATAAAATACTTCAATGTATGTTTATGAAAAAATATATTTATCCCATAACTATAATTAAAATTTTTATTAATGCTTTAGAAGTTCGACCCAGATATAAACTAAATAACCTTGCATCTGTTATAAAAGATTTTTAGGCAAATTCATAATTTTCCATCATGCACGTATGTTTTCCTTTCATTTAGAATTCTTTAACGGTATGCTAATTTATGCATAAAAAACTCATTACTCAAATCATGTTCTGACTCATTGTTAAAAACACCTCATCATGTTTTGTACATGAAGTAATCATATGTCATTCTTGCAAAAAGGCTTTATCAGAATTATATTATTAATATGGAGTAAGATCTGTATGTAGGGCAGAAGCTGTCTTGTCTGTCAGCACGTCTTCTATGGCGGGTCGCTTCGTTAATTGACGACAGTTGCATTTGCCTAATTAATTTCATTTTGTCGTTACGAAGTTCGCGATGGACTCTAATCCATTTTATGTTAAAGAGGAGAAGGGACGGATTCCAAATTGAAGTTTGTTAACACTAAAATGCCCCTAAATTTTAGTTAAGCTTTATAAAAATATTTTATTCCACAATTTTTATTTAAATATTTTTAGCTTTTTCATTTTAACTTATAACTGCGTGGTTTGCATATAACCTTTAAATGCGCGATTTTTTATTTTGTTTCGAAAAAAAATATACATGATTCTCTGAAAGGTTTATTATACAGGAAAAATAATGAAAAAAAAATCAGAGATACGTTTTTCACATAATACGTCAATCTTTTCTTTTGTTGCACATATAAGTAATGCAATATAAGTAAAAACTACTGTCGTGTGGCTGTTTTACGCTAAAATATTGCAAATTAGTAAATATTTTAAAAAGTATGTCCTCAAATTCTTTATTTTATATAATTCTTTATTTTATAAAACTTATCCTTTAACCCTTTAATTCCCATGATAGAATACGTTCTAGAAATTGAGTAGTCAAGAGAATCTGACTTTACACCAGAAAGTTTCAAAGGTTAATTTCGCTTTATTTAAATACGGAATGTCTGTTATTAATAAAAGCAAATATTGCTATTTTAATTTTCTGGCGTGAATTAGGTATATACGAATAAATAAAAATGGTTTAAATTAAAACACTGTTGTTTGCATACATGCAAAGCTGCGCACTAAAGGGTTAAGTTATTTTATGAACAAATTTTTGGTTCGAATTAATATTTAGTTATTTGGTCGGAATCGTATTGACTTCTGGTGAGCATTCTAGTGTTAAAAGAACTTGAAAAAAAGGTGTTACATGATCTCTGTTTGCGTGATTCTTTATTTAAATGCAATTGTAATAAGACAGTTTCGTTCTTGTTAACATATTTTGAATCTCAATCAAGTCCTTGGCATTTGATATATGGTCCTAACTTTTAAAAGGTGCGAGAATGTGGTATATGTCAGCTTTTTGTATTCTTTATTTTTCAGATTTTTTTTTTTTTTTTTTTTTTTTTTTTTTTTTTTTTTTAAGTTACGTGCATAAATTATTTTGTTCTTATCTTGTTACAGGAAAAGGGAAAATTTTCTAACTCACCAATTTTCTATAATGAGGTCCATATAGACAAAAAAAAAATTAAAAAGTGTACCTTTGAAAAAATTAATGGGAGAAAGATTTCATAAACATAATCATATTTCAAAACTTATTTTTGAGCTTTTTTAAAATGTATATTGATAAGTTATCGCAAACAGATAAAATTTAAAGCATATTTTATTCTTTTTTGAGCACTCTGTACATTTTCAAGATTATGCATCAAATGAATTTCATTATAAATGTGAAATAAGATCGGTATTTAAGGAAAAAATCAAACCGTTAAAAAAGAGAAATATATTTTTAAATCTTGCAAAGTTTTAAGAAAATATAACAAAATCTCTTACTCACGATTTTCAAAAAAGCTCCCTTATCTATAGAAACCCCAGACACCATTAGACTTTAGATTTTTCAAGAAGCATTTCTGAAACAAAAGTTTCTTTTGCTGCCGTTTTATAAAAAAACCCAAAATGATTCCGATTTGTTTTTAAATGTTTTATTAAGTTTTCTCAACAAGAAATATTGTTTTTTCAAATATTGTCAATTCTCAAATAAAAATTTTTAGTGATGTAAGAATATTTTTACAGGCAAAAGTAACAGAATGTTGTTACATTTAAAATTAATGTCAATTCGGTTAACACTAGAACGTCCAGCTGGTGTGGATTTGACACCGATCAAATGACAAAATGTCGATTGGAACCGGAATTTTTTTCGTAAAATTAGCAAAATTGTAACTAGAGAAAACTCGGTTAAATAATTAAGTAAAATTGTTTTAAATAAAAATTCTGATGTTAAAAGGTTTTTTATTAAGGTTGGGTAAAATTTCCGGACGTTCTAGTGTTAACCTTCCGTCTACCAGACGGGTCCATTGGACCCGACAGGTACATACAAAATATTCATTCAAACCAGAAATTTCTTTAAAATAAACTAAGTATATAAACCAGACAAAAATAAGGTAAATAAATAAGTTAAATAGTTTTAAATAAAAATTCTGGTGTAGAACGTTTTATTAAAACTTGAATAAAATTCCCGGTAGATCTAGGGTTAATTTGCAATGTTTCTGCATTGAGTATGTTTGTTGAATATGGAAATGTTCATTTGAAAGATGATACAATCACACTTTTTAAATAGACTTCACAGCACTTTTTTTAAATAGAATAATCCGACTTATTTTTCAGAATTTTTAATATATTTTTTAATAGGCCGAACATTTCTATTTCAAAAAAGCGGTGATAATCAACAATCTGGGGACAAAAATGTCCCCAACCTGGTAACAATGGATTAGATTGATATTTTATCGTGTTGTTCCATTTTGACTGAGTTTCAGGTAAGATTCTTTATCTAACGCTTTGGTAAAGGTATTGATTTTGATAATTTAAACAAAAGTAGATTAGAAACAAAAGGAGGGGGGAGGTACTGAAATAAGTGACATTGCCGTGTTTTCTAGTGATATTGTGTAGTCTAGTGATTGTGTGTCTGTTTCAGAATTACTTGTGATATTTACATAGCAAGATGAGGTGAACTTCTTGTAGGTAGCTGAATGTATAAGCCACTTAGCTATTTATTTTACGCTAGTGTTTATATTTAGAGAATTTCATGGGGTTATCATTAACCCTCTTCTTATCCATTAAAGTCTCAATACTCAAGGCCTCCAGACTGATTTCGTGACGTACCAAATGAAGATTAACCCCTCAAGGGTTAAGGGGTGACGGTATATATTATATACCACCTACGATTAATCAGGATTTGCACCAGAAAAATTTTAGGAAATTTTAGTTTTCTGATTTTAGTGAAGAAAAATCGTAAAATTGCTTTTCCTTATTTTGAAATAAAGTTTTTCTAAATTTCCGGTGGGAATTAAGCATTACACAAACGCAATTGCCCCCTTCAAGGGGTTAATCTTCATTTGGTACGTCACGAAATCAGTCCGGAGGCCTTGAGTATTGAGACGGTAATGTCTTATCATAGTGTTCGAGATTTTTATTTGTTCATCATTAACCCCTTTAAGGGCGGCGGTATATATTATATACCACCTACGATTAAAGAAGTTTTACACCAGAAAAATTTTATTAAATTTTACTTTTCTAACTTTGGTGGAAAAAGCCGTAAAATTGCTTTTACTTATTTTGAAATAGAATTTTTCAAAGATTCCGGTGTGAGTTCAACATTACGGGAACGCAATCACTTGCCTCTCAAGGGGTTAACACTTTCAAGGGCGGTGATGCCGTCACGGCATCGCATAATTTTCATCCTTATTTGCCACATTGACACCCGAAATTTTTAATGAAAAGTTGACTTTTATTAAGTACGCGAAAATACATTGTTTCTTGATTACAAATATATTTTCTTATAAATACTGGTTTCAATCAATTATTTCAACATTTTACGAATACAAGTACCTTGCCCCTGAAAGGGTTAAGTTCGCTGTCCCTATTAATTTCAATATTCCTTTACTATTTATTTTACATAAATTGTTTTTATTGTTAATTTCTGAGTTATGGCTACTTTCTTAGCTGACGGACCTGAAGAGTCCGTGACACTTTTTACGCTGATAATGTAGCATGTGTTTCTGCTGAAGATAACATTCGAACATGAAATATTTTATCATTGAAATGATAGCATACGAAAAATTAATACATGATGTTGACACCGCGTTTAGAAAACTGAATAACACTGTACAAACTATTCGGAAACTTTTGCAAAAAATACGGTCAACAGAAGAAATTTTTGTTTGAGAAATGATTTATTAAATCACGGAAATTAATTTGTTTATGAATTAAGATAAAAGGGACTATTTTCAGAAATCGTGTGTAACACGGAAGACGTTATATTAAATTTGCGTAACTCTTTTTTCTAGAACAAGAAGTGTTTCTCTTTTTCACAGTGTACGGACACATTGATTTTACATTAAATATATTATCTAAGGAATACTGAAGTACTTCTCGACAATATTGCTCTAATATTGGCGCAGTATTTTATGAGATTGATCAATACTGAAGAAAATCTAGCCAATAGATACAGAATATAGAAAGATATTGCCAATACAATCAGTATTGATTCAACATTTTATTTACGTCAGAGGATTTAATTAGAAGCCCGTATGACTGAATGATTATCGGTAACAAGGATTTTATTTGTTTTCTAGTTTTGGCATTAAATTATTATATATATACTAGCTGACCCGCCCGGCGTTGCCCGGGCCCGTGATAATAATATTAAATGACCCTGAAATTTGTATGATTTTATAGCTAACCTGTTTTTGTCTCAAGTACGTGCCCGCTGACTGTGTGAAAAATCGGTTTAAAAAAATCTGATATTTAGCGGTAAAAAGGCTAAACAAAACTGCAACGGGAAACAGGGGATATGTGTCCGACGACTGATGTTGACATTTAACAGTAAAAATCACTATTAAGCCACGTAACTATTTTTTTTTCACATCGTAATCATGAGTGAAATATTTCGATTTTTAAGCTAATTATATCACCCTTAAATCCGATTATACGTCAATGAAATCGATATTCGATCATTAGCTATAAAGTTATTATATAATATTTTAATTTCAGGGCTATTGTACAAAATTAGTATATATATATTTTAAACAAAATATGCGTAATGTTCACCCCTCTTGATAAAATCCTAACCGTAACCTAATTGTGACGTAACGGCAACTTATCTGTAACTTAATTGTAACTTAACCGTAACCTAAACGTAACTTAAATATAACATATATGTAACCTAACCATAACCTAACTGCAACTTAACCGTAACCTAACTGTAACCTAAGCGGAACTTAAATATAACCTAACCGTAACCTAACTGTAACCTAATCGAATCTTAAATGTAACCTAACAGTAACCTAATTAATCTAAATGTGACTTTAACCAAACTGTAACTTAACACTAACGATAACCTAACTGTCCTAACCGTGCACATGCTGCAAAGTACTTTAGTTCCACTTTGCACCGCTACGGGGCGCAATATGTTTTATACGAACAACCTACACGGGACATCGCCGCTGCAACCGGGTATAGCAGGCATGCTACACACGCTTTGCAAAATCTTTTAGTTTCACTTTCCACCACCAGGATGCACACTCTTAGTAAACAAACCTATATCCGAACGAAACTCCGATTTTCAACCTATCCGTAGTTATGTTACTCGATGGGGTGGGGACACAAATAAGAATTTAAGTAATTTGCTGAATTTTTTATTCGGAAATAGTGGTAACCACCACTCATTTAAGAGACCAATATGATTTATAAGAACTTTCGACACGGCTCGATGTTGCATGCTTCACCGTATAGCAGGCGTTCTGTGCAGGCTCCGTAAAATATGTTAATTCCACTTTCTGCCTCCAGGGGGCACACTCTGTTCTTAACAAACCTACATCAGAACGAAACTCCGTCATTATACCTATTTGTAGATATATTAGTCTAGGGGGTAGGGGAATGATATAAAAATTTAAGAAATTTGCGGAAAATTACTACGAACATCCGACATGGGTTCCCACTGCCAGTGGCCCTGTGTAGCAGACGGGGATAAATTCGGAACATTTTGCTGTATTTAAAAAACAAAAAACAGCAATTAAAAAATGCGTTTAAAAATGTCTTTTACTCCTTGAGTGGCACCGGTATATATTATATACCACCTACGATTAATGAAGTTTTACACCAGAAAAATTTTATTAAATTTTACTTTTCTAACTTTGGGGGGAAAAAAGCCGTAAAATTGCTTCTACTTATTTTGAAATAGAATTTTTCAAAGATTCCGGTGGGAATTCAGCAGTACACAAACGTAATTGCTTGCCCCTCAAGGGGTTAAAAAACACTTCAAAAAATATATTATTAACAGTATCAAAAATGAGAATTTATATTCTATTAAAATTGTTGCTTCTCGCTACAGCAGCAGAGAACATTAGAATGCAAGGACTTATTGTTGCCAATTTCTAGTGGTAAAAGAGCCAGTAAGGAATATTCTAATCTTTTATTTAACGTTTAAAAGTAACTTTTATAACAATCTAAATGGATCAGTATCAAACAGGCACCTCCAATTTTCCGTAAACAAACCAAAATCGCCGATTTTTTAGCAGATATTATCGCTCAACCAATCAAAGTAGAGAAAAAACAGAAAACAGTCTGGCAAACAAAAAGCCTGCCATGTTGTCAAGATGGTTGCTAGGTTGTGACGTCATTTGAAATTAATCTATTCTCTTAAACGTTCATTATTATTAAATATGTTTTCAAATCATGTGTTTCACCTTCTTGCTAAAATATAATGTTTAGTTTAAAAAACAGTCACTCTTGAAACATTAATCACTCAAATTGGTTTATTTAATTGAACCCCGGTTTACTTAATTATTTCTTCGAAAGCTTTATACAACCAACCAACCGAAAGCAAGCGGAAAGAAAGAACGTATTTTGGATGAGATGCTTTACAAACCAACCAACCGAAAGTAAACGGAAGGAAAAGAGGCGTATTTTTTATGAGACTGATGTCCGAAATAAATTAATTACTCAGCTAATAATTAGACTATTAAAATTCCGAGGGACAGGTGCATTAGGAGAGGCCTTGGACTCTCTTCACAAAAATTTTGAACCTCGTACGTGCCGTAGATTTTGCTACCCATCGCCAAAAGACACACACACACACACAGAGCGATCTGTTCTTTTATTAATATAGATATTTAGATTACAGGGATTAATGCTGATTATCAATAACTAAAAGACTTTTAATCATTACTAATATTATTATCAAAATTATTAAGTAATATATATATATATATATATTTCCCCCTAATTTAATGTATTACATTTTCATGTTGCATAGCAAAAATTAAGCTTCTATCTATTACTTTCGAAAATAACCTTTATTTCTAAGTTCATTCGACTATTTAGATGACGCATAGTCAAAATTAACATTTAAATATGTCCCTGGAGGTCTCCGGACCTCAATCGTATTGAACATGTTTGGGGTGGTCTAGGAAGAGCCATTTTACAGCGTAACACCCCTACCAGGACCCGTCAGGAGTTAAAAGCCGTGCTTTTGGAAGAATGGGCTTTGTTGCCACAAAGATTTATTGACACTCTCGTAAACAGTATGAGAGCTCGTTGTGAGGCTTGTATAGCAGTGCACTGTGGTCACACTCCCTAATAGACAGATTTTTCTTGAGATAAATGATTTATCTCTGATTCATGATTTAACACTTTTTCAGATACCCTGCATCTTAATTCACAATTAAAATCTTTTCCATATTCTTATGTTGCTATATTCTTTCTCCCATCAGTTTTCACAGATTTTATGTTTGTGTCCTTAATTTTGGACATGAGTGTATTCGAAATTTTTTTGTTAATCCCCCGACTGCCAAGAAGGGTTAAGTGTTTCATGCGTATCTGGGTATGTGGATTTCTTTATACCCCCGAAACATCCCAACGGCTGGATGAGTTTTAATGAATGAGGAAGCTATCGATTCGTCACAACCGTTCGATGGTTATAGGCTAGTTTTGTTTTTATAAATTCAAAATGGCGGTAGAGATGAAAAAATTCACGCACCCTATTGAGTGGCATATCATTGGATAGGTCTTTCAAAATGAAGACGATGTTTTATTGACTATTTTGCAGTCAGAAGCTCCGTTTAAATGTTACGCAACCTGGAAGTTATGTAAGTAGGATTTCTAGCTTTACTGCAACTCAGTCATCATAGATATCTATAGGCCTCATCTAAACAGTGTTTATAGATACGAACCAACAATTAAATGCAACTTAAAAGTCGTCAATGCACATAAATAATAAAAACGGGTAAGTAATATAAAATATACTTTCTCATTGGTGAGAAATAATTAATTAGTTCGCTTTTTACGCAGTCTGATTTTTTCATTTTTTAAATTTAATTTTTACTTGTTCTATGAATATAATCTACAATATATGGCATTCTGACATCGAAAATAGTTTATGAGAAAAGAAAGTAAAACCGAAATAATTAATCTATGAGCCAATTTTTCGATTCTCAAAAAGTCGGGAATTAATTGATAAATGATAAAAAATCTTTCGGCGCACAGTGGGACGTTTTGATGATCTAGGTAGACAAAATCCCGTTTACTGGTAGCTGAATGTCTCTTTTGTCGATATCCGTAAGTGTTTTGTAGGAAAAAAAAAAAAAAAAAAAAAAAAAAAAAAAAAAACGAGGTGTCGATTATGTCCGTAAAGAAGCCATTTCAGCAGTTGGTTTGAGTGAGTTTAAACGGTTGCAATAATTTCCTCTAAGATTGAAAACACATCGTGAATATTCTATTTTTTAAGCCCGAATTTGCTGGACATATGTCATTGCTTTGACAAGGTAATATTTAACTTATTGTTGTTTGAAAATAGGCGCCATTAAACCCGCTTAACCGCTTTTTTTAGAGGTTGCGATTCTGGATGATCCATGATGTTGTTTACAAACTTCATCTTGATTTTTAACATATTATTAAGTATTATTCATCAATAAGCATTTTTTTTAAATCAAAGTGCCATTTCTAAACCATTGGAAACTTAAAAAAATACCCTGAAAAAGTTTGCAAATCATAAAGTTTTCATTAACCCCTTAACTTACGATTTAAAATCAACAACTCCAAGGTTTGGCAAATCCATAACTACCACTAAAATTTAATAGTGACTTTCGCCTTGTTTAATCATGGAATTTCGACGATTAAATTAAACTATATTTACTGTGAAATTTTAGTGGTAAGAAGAATTTACATTTGGCTCGATCATCGTACGCGGGCTATGCCCGTCATTGTAGGTTAAGGGGTTAATAAACATGCTTTATATTAACTTGCAGTGTATGTATGTTTAGTTCAAATCTTGCAAGTCAATTTTAAACTACTTTTAATTATCTGATTGAGTCGAAACATTGAATACATGTGTAGTTTCAATGACAATAATGACAATATAATAGTATTATAATTTAAGGAACGTAGAAGTTACACTGTTTCTACAGGGCTACAAAAAATTTAGTTTAGAACTTGAAATTTAGTTTTAAACCACTTTCAATTATCTGATTGAGGTGAAACTTTGTCTACATGTGTTTTCCAGTTGACAATTCAGTTATATTATAATTTGACGAACGTCGCAATTATGCATTTTTTATAGGGCCATACAAAATTTTGCGGAAAGATTGTTGCTCATAAGCAGAATTTGTCATTAAATTTCAAGAAAATTACTATGGGTTATTGAGACACATAATAGCATTTTTAAATAAAAAATAAAATACGTAGCAGTTATATTTCTTTTACAGGGCCACATGAAAATTCGGATACATTACCTTCTATAAGCAGAAATTTTATTTCAAATAGAATAATACTTATATACGTTTCTTATTTGCACAACATCATTTTTTCAGCTGAAAATAATTTGCATAGCATTTAGATTTTTTACAGGGTCACACAAAACATAAATTATTGTTTTTTTTTTTTTTTTTTTAATATGATTTTTTAATTCTTTTTTTTTTTTTTCAGGATGACTGGACAAACTTCTAGAGCAATTCTGAGTAGACAAAAATAAAAAAAAGAAATGAAAGTTAACTTACACGTGTGTATTAAATTGTTTTATTGCTTAATAGTGGAATAAGTATGTTTGATGTATTTTGGTAATGCAGTATATTTTTATTTTGAGACATTTTTGTTAAATAAACCAAATATTTATCACTGTTTCAGTATTTTATTAGTGATACATTCGAAAACCAGCGAAAACTAACTAAACTTCAACGAAATAATATTGTCCACCTAGATCGTCAAAACGTCCCACTGCTCGGCAGCTGAAAGATCTAATTAAGATTTATAAAGATAATTATAGCTACAGTCTTTATTTTGTTGCATTCCAATATCCAAAAGGAATTTGAAAAAATAAGGAAAAACCGGGAGAATCAGTTAATCAATTATTCAGTACTCATAAACAGAGTAACTAATTGATAAATTTTAAGAAATCTTGTCGCGAATGAAAGGTCTAATTAAAATTTATAAACGATAATTATGGAAACAGTCTTTATTTTGTCGTATTCCGATATTCAAAATAGATTTGAGAAAACAGGGAAAAACCGGGAGAATCAATCAATCTTTTAATACTCAAAAACTCGGTAACTAATTGATCAATTTCAAGAAATCTTACGGTGGTTGAAAGTTCTTAATATTTATTAATGATAATTCACGCTAATATTTGCAGTTTATTGCATTCCGGTATCTAAAATAGCTTTCAGTTAACATGGAAAACCAAGAGAATCGATCAATCAACCAGTCTTTAAATTCTTAAAAACTCGAGAAGTAATTGATAAGTTTTAAGGAATCTTACAGCTATTGAAATGTCTAATTAAGATTTATAAAGGATAATAATTATATTTTAAGATTATGGTTTATTCATTTTAATTCAGAAACTGGATATATAAGTATGTTTTTCAAAAAACTTGAAAGGTCTACATAAGATTTGTAAAGATAATAGTTAAATTTTTAGCTTATGACTTATACATTTTATACAACAAATCATTAAAAATCTTTATAAATAAATAAATTAAAAATTTTACCTCAGGATTCCCTTAAAGATTTAAGAAATATCGTGGAACATAGGAATTCTTAAAATATCAAGCATATGTGCGCAATATAAATTTTACAGATTCCTCAAAAATTTCCAATCCGGGAATGTAGTTTTTGAAATGATTGTTTCTGTTTTATTCTTTAAAAAGATATTAAATAAAATGCTTGCGTGAATTTATTATTTTTGTCAGGAAACATTGAAAAAATAGCATTATATATTTTATAAAATGTGCTCACTTTGAGAAAGAATTTAAATTTACTTCACGGATAATGTAAAGTTAGTTTTTGTGTATTTATAATTGAATTGAAAAAGCTTTTTGGTTTAAAAAACACTCCATTTGCTTTCAAACCCATTTTTTATATTGGGTAATTAGTTTATTTGAGCCGTGGCTAATTAGTTCAAGTGACTGAAGAATCCAAATGTACCTAAACAAAGTAGAATTAAAATGCAATCTGGTAAACATAAATTTTAAATATTTAAAGACGTAAGGATTTTTTTCGCAAACTTCGTTCTAGGTAAAAATCTACGTAAGCATTTGCTGTTTCCATTGTTCATTAACCTAGAAATACAATCTATAAGACATTTATTGTATACGATTTTACGTCGAGACATGCAATAAAAAGTTTATATTTTTACATGAAAAATATATTAAGTAATATTAACTGATATATATCAAAAACGAAAAAAGTTTTTATCCATTTATTTTTTATTTAGTGGGGAAACCATACTTGCAGTTTAAATTTCAAAAGCACATTACCCTTTGCATTAGAAATTGCTTAAACACCACTATTAATATAAATTACTTAAACACCACTTCTAATATAAATTGCTAAAACATCACTTTTAATAAGAATTGCTTTAGAAGTTTTTTCTTTAAAAATATTTTAGTTTAAAAATTAAAAATTTAAGATATACTTGACTTCAATATACACCTGAACACAGATGCACGATACAATATAAATCTGAAAACTCATATGAATAGGCTAATGTTTTAAATGGAATTTTTTAATGTATAAAATTTGCCCTTGCTGAATTTGTAAAGATTTGTCGGTTCCATTATCAATAAATCTACTGTATATATAAAATGCAATTTGCTTATAACTCGCGTTTTGATAAGAGAATTTTTATGAGACTTATATTGTGAGTTATATAATTGGGGAAAAGTGTTAGTGCATAACTCATCGTTTTACATTGCTTATAGAGCTATGGGTGAAACTTCTACGTCTAGGCAAACGAAAATATGAATGGGAATATCAATCGGAACGCTCATAACCCATGTTCTGCTAAACGCATTTTTATAGGACTTAGATTTGTCATTTAGGTAATTGATGGAGCTTCTTTCGGGAATAACAAATATTTCTACTTTGCTGAGTTATAAAGATATGAATGAAAGTTTATTAATTATCCCAACTGGATTATGAATGACAATTTCATCCCAAATGCTAATAACTCATGGTCTACTAAGCGTATTTCTATGGGACACGCCTTACCAGGTAAGGTTAGTTGGCTCAACTGGACCATGATTTTACAATGAGACTCTGGAGCTTCTGATAATTCACCTTCAAAAAGCTTACGTTCATTTGAATTAAAGTCTGGACTTCTGTAAATGTGTTCAGTTATGTTCTCTACCAGACAATCAAAATTCAAATGACCTCAAATGCTCAAAATTACATTTTAATATTTAAAAATATAAAAATATGCATATTTCCTCTTTGTTTCCTCATGGGTCCAGTTTCCCCATAATAATGAGGTAAGTGTACCAGGCAGGTCTATGTTCCACACGCGTTTATTTTTTTCATCTGGGATAGCAGGTCCTGTTTGAAAAAGTGTAAACAAGTTAACAAAATTTAAACCAGGCAGATCATGTAAATTATATATCAACTAAAGAGCATTGTAAGGGAAACCTTTGCTGTCAATGTGTCTAAAGAAAGTACTATAAGTGAAAACATTAGAATTATTTATACCAAAAACATAAAAACTAAGTAAGTACTTAGGTACTTTAGTATAGGTAATAAGTATTAAAGTCACATGGGTATTTTAATGAAAACAAATAGCTAGGTAAATCTGTGAACAAATGGCTACGTAAGTACTTACGTACTTTGTCTGTATCCAAGGGCTGTATTATATAGGGAAAATTTTATCATCCTACCAGAACCCTTAATGAGTTACCTTCATGATAATTTTATTTAATATATTCTAAAGAAAGGTGCGATGAAGATATTATTTTCAAAATAGTGGTCGGAACAATAAAGGTTTCCCTATGGAATGCGACCCCTGTGTATCGAACAGTTTCAAGGTTTGGCTCTTTCAGGGGCAAGATACTTGCATTCGTGAAATGTTAAAATAATTTAGTGGCACAATTATTTACAAGAGAATCTATTTGTACACAAGTAAAGGTATATTTTCGGGTACTTAATAAAGGTGAAATTTTCATTATAAAATTCCGGTGCCAATGTGGCAATTAGGGATTAAAATTATGCGATGCCATAACGGCATCACCGCCTCTCAAGGGGTCAAGAAATTTCGTTTGGTACCACCCAATATGCTTTTTTTACATTTTTATTACGTAATTTTAATTAGGTATTCAATAATTTCCTTTATTGTGAGCAAAAAACAATGGAGAAATTTATTTCCTGTAGTAAGAGAAACTCAAAAAAAATATTTATAACTATTGTGGTAACTGGATCAAGAATGGTCCAGTTACCTCGGATACATGTCCCAGTTACCCCATTCATGAAATATTTATGGGGTAACGGGACACCGGGCTTACATTTGAAACAAGAGGTAAATATGTATAGATACCTAATAATATTAATGTAGTTATATGCCTAATCTTTAAAAAAAAGTTTGTTTAATAAAAGTACTTACAGTATTTTAATAAAAAGCCGAGGAAGTTCATCCATATTGACGTTGTTTTTAAAAAAAGAAACGTAAATTTTTGACAACCTATCACAACAAAATGAGAGTTAGGATTGAGTTGACACACGTAGTTTTAGGAAGTAGAGATTAAGTTGCATTGTTCCCTAAAGCTAAAATTTAACAAAATCAACAGTTTTTTTATATAAAATAACCTATGGCCCAGTTACCTCGTGGGTCCAGTTACTCCCTCTAAACTTAGATAATTTTAGAGGAAGCGGTGTTTTGTGCGTAAAACGTAGTTGTTCTATAATTAATTGAACCAGATTATGAACGATAAGCTTTGTTAAAACGTTCTACTGAATGAATTTTCAAGGGAGTTACTCTATTACTTGGATAAATTATGCAAAATATATGTATACATTATATGTAAAAGTAGCATTTCGAATTGCATAACTTACATTCTACGTAAGCGGTTAGGACCACGGCCAAAAGACAGTCTAGAGATAAAGCCTGCCAGACATTTATAGAGTATGTTTATAGGTCGGAACACTTGAAAAAATAAGTGCTTTTCATCAAGAAAGGTAAATAAAATAATATAATTCCAAAGCCTTTAACACTAGAACCTCCGGAAAATTTACTCAAGTGTTATAAAACTATTTTACACCAGAATTATTATTTAAAACTGTTTAACATAATTTTTTTTTTTTTTTTTTTTTTTTTTTTTTTTAATTATTATTTCTCCGTGGAACATATTTAACATATTTTAGAAAAAAAAATCTGGTTCGAATCGAAATATTGTCATTCTTTGCCGGTCAAAATGAACGCTATGGCGGTTCTAGTGTTAAAGATATAAAAAAAATATTTTAAATTATTTTAATGTGATGGCGGGGTAAGGGATGAACGTATATAAAGTCGTATGCAGTAAAATTTCAAAAGTACAGTCGTGGAAAAAAAAAAGTAGACACCCCTTACTAAACCTGCAAAAAATTACCGTAGAAGAAAGTGACTGGTACCATACGATTAATAATAAAGTCTACTTTTAAATGATGTATATGAAATTGGCTTATGGGACCATCTACATATTAAAACGAACCATAACATTGTTTTTTTTTCAATAGCAGTACACAATTCTGGCAGCATAAAGAAACTCTACACCCTGCAATTAGCCTAAAAACAAATTTGTATGCAACTCGTACGATAAGTTTCCAAGAAATGAATTATTTTAAAACGAGCGTATTTTAGGGGTTGTATCAAAATTGAAATTAGGTACTCGATTGTTCACCGAGAGAGCCTCCTTCTTGATCAAGGAATCTTAAGCGCACTCAAGCATTCATTGAAGACTGCTGGTTTACGTGATAGCAGAAGAAATTTCAAAATATTAGGTCATTTCGTTCATAGATAGTCCCTTAAACAATCATTTTGACGTTTTTAAAGCATAATTTGAAAAGTAACTGGAAGAAAATTGTGAAATTTTACTTTTTCATAAAGCAGGACTTAATAAATCTAAATCCATCAAAAAATTGTAGGTTGCGATTCATAATTTTTACGAATATGAAACTCATAATTCAAAACATAAAATTATAAAAAATGCAAATTCAACGTATTTATGTTTACGTATTTTAGTGTTATTGCCACATAAAAAATTAGCACATTAGGAGTATAATTGTATGAGATATTAATAAATTATTTATTTAATTTTAATTTTATTTATTTTAATTTAAAGAATTTAACATTTAAAGCACTAAATTATGGAAATCCTTATCATTCAAATGACTTGACATTTGGTGTCTAGGCATAGTTTGAACTGAAGATTTGAAATATCTTGTTAAAATTGGGTATTACTATTGAAAAAGATGAAGTTTTGGTTCATTTTAATAGGTAGATGGCCCCTAAGCAAATTTTATATACATAATTTAAAAGTAGACCTTGTTTGCAATCGTTCAGTATTTTTAAATTTCTGCTACGATAATTTGTGGAAGAGTTAGTAGGGGTGTTTGCTTTTTTTCCCACTTCTGTATGTTACTCTTTTCAATATAACCTGATAAACCCTACTCTGAATACAGATTCGTTTAACCCCTTCGCGACGGGAGCCTTTTACGAAATGTTTATTACTTTGCTACTGGTTTTAAAAAACAGAAGTTTGTGCCTATTCAAATCGGAAAAATGCTCGGATTAATAAAGGCAAATTTTACAGTAAAATTTTACTGGTGAGGATAAACGAGGATCCTTAGGCCTATTTCCGGCACGTATACGTGTCGCACGTCCCCAAGGGGTTAAGAAATAGTTCAAACAAAATTGCTAGTTAAATAAATTAATGTAAAATATCGATGTGAAAGCTAATAGGAACTAGCTTTTTTATAGGAAATTTCTTTTTGTGCAAAATTTATCTTTGGTCAATATCTTCGTAAGCATTTGCAGTTTTTGTTGTTTATTAATATTTAATAATCTGTAAATAAAATATATTAGACTTTATCAAGTATGTTTTTATGTTGGGAATTGTGATAAAAGGAATATTTTTTTCACACGAAAAGTTAATAATTAATATAATACCAAACCTTTAGATTTTTTTTTCCAATTTGAAACAAACAACTTTCATTTTTTTTTAATGAAATGTGGGAACCACAATTGGAGTTGAAAGGTCAAAAGCACAGTATTATTTACAATATAAACTATTTACATGCCAATATCAATACAGAATGACTTAAGGGATTTTGTTTCTTAAAATATTGTTAGTTAAGAAAACGGAAGAAAAAATTCCATTTGAAAACTGTATTATGAACAAGCATTTGTTTTTTAAAGTATTGGTTTCTGATAAACAATTCATTACTATAACTGTTTCAGCGTAGAGTAATTCTTTTTGTAAAATGGTTTAAGGATCTATTGACACCAGAATTTACAAACGAATTTATTAGAGAGTAAATATTTGCTTCTCTCTGCGTACATTATGAAAGCAAATTTTTATTAAACTATTCTGTGTGCAATTTGGCATTTCGGAAATAAAATTTAGCGGTTGCATCTCTAACATGGAACTATTAATAAATAGGAACTGACATATCCTTAAAATAGTGAAGCTTCAACTGTAACATCTTTCACCTGTACATTTATATGGAAATTTTCTCCGTATTTAAAGGCCTTATAATTACAAAATTTTAGTCATAAATAATGGCAGAAACATATTTTCAGTTTTACTGGTGCAAGTTTACTTTTGCGGTAGTCAGGCCCTGCTTTTCCGCCATATTGTGACAACCGGCGAAACACACTGACTGTTTTACAAGCGAAACTGACACCAGTAAAACTAATAGAAGTCTTTTCATATTTGTGAGACAATATTTCCATGAATAAGTCGCTTAAATAAGATAAAAAATTCTATTCAATTTTATAGGTGGGAAGTTTGCTCCACCGGTATTCAAAAACTGTAAATTTGATTTTAGAAAAGCCGCCACCAACTTGTGACAACCTCCTCAGTTACTTTACTCGCAACTCGTATACAGTACACTATATGTCTCCTCCTCTTAATTCATAACTCCATTATTTCTAACCACCGCCTTTAAAAGGGTTAAAGCACCTCCACCTGAATACGAGTATTTTATAAAAGATTTCTTTGTCTTTTTTAATCTCAGAAATTAAAGTGAAAAAAACTTAAAAAAATCATTGGTGTCTAAATTCAAGGGACCGTTCACACCATGGAACTATTACTAAAGAGGAAATGACATGTCCTTTAAATAGTGAAGCTTCAACTGTAACCGCTTACCCAGAGGTTGATTACCGCCGGTGGAAACTTCTACCAGTAAATTTATATAGAAAATTTCTCCTTATTTAGACGCCTTATTAATGCAAAACTTCATTCATAAATAATGGCAGAAACAGACTTTCATTTTTACTGGTGACAGTTTACTTTGACGGAAGTCAGGCTCTGCGTTTTCGCCATATTGTGACAACCAGTGAAATAAACTGACTTTTTTACAGACAAACTGACACCAGTAAAAGCGAATAGAAAATTTTACCACATTTGTGAGAAAATATTTCCATGAATAAAACGCCTAAATAGGACGAAAATTTCTATTCAATTTTACTGGTGGGAAGTTTGCCCCTGTGGCAATCAGAAACTGTAGATCCGATTAAAAAAACAGCCGCCATCTTGTGACAACCTCCTCAGTTACTTCACTTGCAACTGGTAGACAGTACACTATATGTCGCCTCCTCTTTATTCATAACTCCATTGTTCACACGCAGAGAAAAATCAGCCTTCTGAAAACGCCATTTTTGTGTCAGCGATCAGGTCAAGTATTCAGGTGCTCGGTGGTTAACGCTAGAACGCCCGGAAAGAGTCAATTTGGCTCCGACCACATGATTAAATGTCCATTGGAGGCAGAATTTGTTTCATAAAATAAGTTAAATTTAAGCGACGCAGGATTACGTTAAATAAATCAGTTAAATAATTTTAAATAAAAATTCTGCAGTGAAATATTTTTTTGAAACATGAGTAAAATTAGTGGAGTTCTAGAGTTAAAGGCTCAAATATAGTTGCAAATTACTATGCAAGACAACTGATATTGAAATACTTTCTTCTCGACAATTATGGAAACGACTTCAATAAATATATTTTTATTTGTCAGTCTTCTAATTGGCTATATTTCAAACTTTTTTTTACTGAAAAATTAATAACTTCTTAATAACAATAATTTTTAAAATAACAGGATTTTTTTTTAATCCCGCAAATAATATTTATATATACATATATATATATTATTTCTGTATCCCGAACGATTAATTTATACGTTAACTACTGCTCAATTTAAATTTGAAATGTCAAAAACACAATCTTAGCGATATCAACTGTTTAAATACGAGTCTGAATACAAATTGTTTTAAGAGCTTTTTTTCTTAAAAGGTATTGTTAGTTAAAAATGAAAGAAAAAAAAAAGTCACCTGTAAACAGCAATAGGACTTTTTGTTTTATAAGATGTTCATTTTCAGATCCATAATTCATTAACATAAAAAATTATATTGCAACATATTTAATATAAACAATTCACTTAAGTTAAATTTGTATTTAATTAAAATTATATATATATATATATATATATATAATAATGACACATCTATAAGTCTTATGTTGCAAACCGTACGCCAATTTGATAATATTTCATAAAAAATATCATATCGGATTGCTGTTTGCAACATAAGACGTGTCAAATTTTCAAAAAAAGTTGTATAAAACATAAAAGAAAATAAAATATGAACTTTTTTTTTTTTTTTAATGCCAGCACATTGATAAGTCTTATGATGCAAACCGTACGGAAATACCTTACCCCTGAAATGGTAACATGCATAGTGATGCATATCTAGATCCCTCTTTATTTAATTCTTCGCAACCAGTATATTTATATAGAAATTTTATTCCTCAAAAAATTACAAATATGTAAATTTAAAAATTTATCTTAAAATTTCCGGTGTCTAATCTTTACAATAAGAGTAATAAACATAATTAAAAAATAATAATTTCTGCATTTGAGAGTTAAGTTTTACAAAATAAAAAATTAAGGTTACGTCGGGGCAACTAGGCCATGATTGTACAAGTGACTCGGGAAATTCTGGCAACTCAGCTTCAAAAAGATAATGTTCATTTCAATTAAAGTCTGAACTTATGTAAATGTGTTCAGTTAGGTTTCCTCTATCAGACAGAAATGCTCATAATTACATTTTAGTATTTAAAAATATAAAAATATGCGTATTTCATCTTTCTTTCCTCATGGGTCCGTTGCCCCATGAAAATGGGGTAAGTGGGCCAGGAAGGTCTATGTTCCAAACGAGTTTTTTTTTTTTTTCATATGGGATATCACGTCCTGTTTGAAAAATGTAAACAATTTCAAACAATTTAAACCAGGCAGATCATATAAATTATATATCAACTAAAGAGTGTTGTAAGGGAATCCTTTGCGGTCAATGTTTCTAAAAAAAAAGCACTAAAAGTGAAAATATTAGATTTATGTATACCAAAAACTTAAAAATTATTTATGTACTTATGTACTTTAGTATAGGTGATAGTATAAAAGTTACATGGGTATTTTAAGGATAAAAATAACAAGGTAAATCTATGAACAATCGGCTACGTAAGTACTTAAGTTCTTCATGTGTATCGTACTATTTCAAGATTTGGCTATCTCGCTTTCAGGGGCGAAGTCTGTATACGTAAAATATGGAAATAATTTAATGACAACAGTATTTACAAGAGAATTTAGTTGTGAAGAAGTAAAAGTATAATTCTGTGTTCTTAATAAAGGTGAAATTTTCATTATAAAATTCTGGCGCCAATGTAGCAATTAGGGATTGAAATTATGTGATGCCATAACGGCATCACCACTCTTCAAGGGGTTAAGAAATTTGTTTTATATCACCCAATATGCTGTTTTTAAATTTTATTACGTAATTTTAATAAGCTATTCTATAATGTTGTTTATTGTGAGCAAAGTACAATGGAGAAATTTATTTCCCTTAGTAAGAGAAACTCAAAAAAATTATTTATAACTATTGGGGTAACTGGATCCAACAAAGTCCAGTTACCCCGGATACATGTCCCAGTTACCCCATTCTTAAAATTTATGGGGTTACTGGGACACCGGGCTTATATTTGAAACATGAAGTAAATATGTATGCATACCTAATAATATTAATGTAGTTATATGCCTAATCTTTAAAGTAAATTTTGCTTAATAAAAGTGCTTACAGTATTTTAATAAAAAGCCGAGGAAGTTCAACCAAACTGACGTTGTTTTTTAAAACAAAAAATGTAAATTTTCAGCAACCTATCACAAGAAAGAGAGAGTTATGATTGAGTTGACACACGTTGTTTTAGGAAGTAGTATTAAGACGCATTGTTCACAAAAGCTAAAACTTATAAAGCATCAACAGTTTTTTTTTTTTTATAAATTAGTCTATGGCCCAGTTACCTCGTGGGTCCATTTACCCCAGCTAACCCTATATAAATAAGGTATTTAGATTTAAACTTACTAAAATATCTACTAATTTGCAATATTTCAGTTTTTACTTGTATTGCAGATGTGCAACATAAGAAAAGGTTGTCGTATTATACAAAAAATATATATCTCATTTTTTTCATTATTTTTCCTGTGTTATAAACCTTTCAGACGATCATGGATATTTTTTTCGAAACAAAATAAAAAATCGTATATTTAAGGGTTAAGCTAATACTGCACTTCAAGATTCACAACTCCATTGGTTTGGAAATGCTTGCTTACCAACGTCCCTGTCTCATGAATGCCATTGGAAGAAAAGTCTCGTGAATAAAATTTCGTGATAAGGCATTTAAAATTCATATACTAGATTGTCGGAATCTGTAACCACAGTATAGATCGTCACTTTAACTCCGTGTACCTTAAAGATGATATAGTATCTTTGCTTTAACGCAACTTAAAACTTCATTGTTGCAGAAATGTCTCTTTTCCGAATCTTTTAGTTTTTTCTTAACGCCACACCTACTTTAGTTTCGTTTTATGTATATAAATTGGATAAAATTTTTTAACAAACCATGATTTTGAAAAATATAATTAAAATAAAATTTTTTGGCTCGTGGTCAGTAGATTTGGATGACAGAAACTTTTATTTATAGCTTATCGCAGTCGAATTTAAGATACCTCTTGCTTCATCACTGTGTAAATGCTTGTTTTCTATTGCCTCTTTGATACATCCAAAATCATTAATGCAGGGCTGCCACTGCGACTATTTTTTTATCCTACTTCGCACCACTTTTTCAAAACAAAAATATTTTACATACATTTTGACAACATTTGAAAAAAAAATATAGTACAAATTGTATTTTTTTAAAATAGTTATACGAACAGAATATAGAAATAGTCGCCTGCGGCAGCTCTTTTAATGGCACTGGTAGCAAAGTGCTGCTGAATACGGTTTGTCTGTGAGATATTCATATTTCTTATCCTAGATTGAAATAGTCGTTAACTGCATCGTACACCTTAACTTTGACGCGGGATATGTCTAATTTGTTGTGTTTATCTTTGCACTGACACGGTTGAAATGCTCAGTGTTAAAACATAATGCTACCATGTGTTGTAATTATTTGAACGGTATCTATATTACCGTATCATTATTTGAACGGTATATCGAAACGGTAAAATAGCGATTAGAATTTTCTCGCTAACTTACTATTAAATCGTACAGATTTCTGGAAAACTTTTTGATATTCATCGCATATTTAACGTTTTCATTCAAATGACGCTTCTATTTATAAAACACGTTTATTACAAATAAATCATCGTGTTTTGATACGTTACTACGTGCGAACTAGGAAACGTACATGTTTTCATAACAACTCAAACGCGAGGGCGTTAACTACAGTTCCTCTCTGCGTATATGTCATGCGCATGTGGTTGCCATGGCTGCTGCGCTAACGTCATATTCAAAATGGCGACTGGACAAAGTTTTGTGTACTAGAATTTTCAAAGTGTGAACCGCTTATAACTGTTCAGAGAGCATTCCGGAAGGCATACAAATGCAAACCACCAACCCAACAAATCATTCTGGTCTGGTATCGACAGTTCAAAGAAACCGGTTGTTTATGTAAAGGCCAAAGTTCCGGCCGACCAAGTGTTACAGAAGAAACAGTAAACCGAGTTAGAGAGAGTTTCAACTGTAGTCCCAAGAAATCGACAAATCGAACTAGCCGCGAACTTTCCATTCCATAGCCAACTGTGTGGAAAATTTCTGCTGTTCAATCGCCATTTTGAATATGACGTTTTCGCCGCAACCATGGCAACCGCATGCCCATGACACATACGCAGCGCGAAACTGTAGTTCACGCCTTTTCGTTTGAGGTGTCATGGAAACATATACGTTTCCTAGTTCGCATGTAGTAACGTATCAAAACGCGATGATTTACTTGTAATAACTCTGTATAATACTTAATTTTTTAACTATTAAAGAAAACAGTTTTTTGCATCCAAACTTTTTTAAAAGGATGTGTAATAATATCTCATAATCAATATACATGTTGTCCCATCAAGACCACTCAAACTCTCCACAGACAGATTCCTCGCTTGGAGTACATTAAAAATTACTAAAGATGTTTACCTCTGTAACTCACATTTTTCGAGAAAAATGCGATGTGGTTTGGATGTGAATGGTCCGATTTTACGGCCGCCAAGATCGCCAGATCTGACGCATTTGAATTCCTATGAGTCACTTCCCATGACGCCATATGAAACAATTTGTTTATAAAGACCCTGTTACTGCAGAAAGAAACATAGTTGCTCATGCTCTAGATGGACAACACGCGGCTGCAACGTGTGCAGACAGCCATTCCACGGCTCGTATATGCATGCCTCTATATGCGCACTGGACATTTTGAACATTTCCCTATGTAAACATATGCATATATCTATGGTCATGTTTTCAACAAAGATTCTCTGATTGCACCAGATATGATGTCATACATGGAAAACTATGAGTCGTAGAAGTAGGGAAGACTAGGGAGGGTTGATCATACGGGAGGCTTGATCCGCCCATCATTTTTCATATTTAAAAGAATTTTAGAGTTTTATCAGTAGATGTCAACCAAAGCTACTGAGATGCTCAAACAACAGTCTCTGTTTCATAGTGGTAATCGAAATAGTTGTGTAAAAAATCAATTGTGAAGAGTTTTCAAGCTAAAAGTCGTGTTTTTTAGAAATACTTTCCAAGCTCTTTTCAGATAAAATATAGCACAGAAATTTAAGTAATTAGGTTTTAAGTAATGCAGAAATATTGAACTTTCATTCTAGGCATAAAGATTATACAGCAAGTTAGGAGTAACATAACAATGTGCTATCCTTTAGAAAAGGACTATGTTTGGAAGCTAGACCCAGTCAATGTGAGGGAGGATTAACCAGATGTTCAAGGCTTCCGTAACACATTCACGACGTGAAACGACAATTCTCGTTTTCATTCAAAAAAAGTGATTGACTACGGGTATGGCTTCTACCTTACAGAAAATAATACATTTATATCATGTTGTCCCTATTTTTTTAGATTGTAAGACACTTTATATTAAATTCGTACATTGAAAGATATTTTCCGATGCATAAACTTGGGAAACCTATCTAAAACACCAGCGTACAAAAGACTTTGACAACAGGTCTCTACAGTTTTAAAATTTTTGATAAAAATTGCCCGTCGGCAACGTGTTAATTAAGGGGTTTTGGAAATCTTTTTATTATTCACTGTGCATAATGAATGATTAATGGTTATATATAAAAATTAATGTAAGTTCATTTTTTAAAGCTACAGTAATATTGGGTGATGGAAAAGAAAACGCTTAAAACTGATTAAAGAAAGATGTAAGAAATTGCTATAGTGTCCACTGCACGAAAAAATTAATGAAATATAAATGTGAAAGTTGATAGGAACTTTTTTCCATTTAAAAATTACTTACAATAGGGAAATAGAAACAGTGGAAAACACGAGGGAATATGAAAGCAGCAGTCTTAACCGTCTCAGGGGCAGCGGTATATTTAAGAAACCGCTTAATTTTAATTCCCAAACGCCACAATGGTACCAGAATTTTAATAAAATCTTTTCCATTTAATATGTATGTGAAATATGGCCTTTTTTATATTTCCAAATAAATTTGTTCGTATATTCCAGTGCCAGTCATTTATTTCAACATTTTAGTACTGAAAGTACTTTGCCTTTGAAAGGGTTAAAATATGTTAATGATAAGTTAAGCACTCATGCGGTTGCAAAAGAACATAGTGTTGATCAAAAAACCTTAGGAAGGTATGTAGACAAATTTCAGCATGATGAATAGAGTGAGATGAAGCCAAACTATGTGACAACTAGATTTGTCAGATCGGACGTCATAAAAAGTCGGATAAGGTGACAAAAAATAGTCAGACAGTGGCTGCTAAATCCGGACATAATAATGCATGAAACCCTATGAAAACGGAATCAGTCTCTAGCGGAATACTGTATTAAATGTTAAAGTTTCATGTTCCCTGCTGTACAATTATACTTGCTCAGACAAAATCCTGTTTAAAACAAAAATTTCCCCTCTGACTTGCATCTAAACTGGTTGGTTTAAGCATCATGTTTTCAAAAATATTTTTTTATAATAATTAAAGCATGTAGCATACAGTTATTTAGCTTTTTTAAAACTGGTTTTATTCCTCTTCACAAATATGTCAGTATATAAAACAAAGTGGGTCAAGCCTCCCGTATCGTGGGTCAACCGTGCCACATATGGGGAGCCTTGACCCGTTATTTTCTCATGATTAAAGTCAATAATTTTTCAAGTATCTTATATATTACACCTATGTAGCAGTTTTATTTTGTTAACTGATTGTATAACGAGAAAAATGATATGTAAAACTTTATTCTACGTTCAATATTTGAAAAATAAACAATCATTTTGTAAAAAGTGGGTCAACTCTCCCTAGCCTCCCCTATACTTCTTTGAGCATTTTTACATGTGCTCCAAGCTAGGAATCTGTCTGTGCAGAATTCGGGCGGTCTTGATGGAACAACCTGTATTTTATTAATACGATCGTAGAATTAATTTGTCATTAATTCCTAATTTTTACTAAGTATAGTGTAGTTAGAATTAAACTAGTGAAATAAATATATGCATTGTTCCATATAAATAAAATTATCTTATTGTTTTTCAACTTTATGCCACAGTGTGTTTTTTAAATTGTTTTAATCGTATATCATTTGTATTCAAATCACAATTTTTTCAGGTATTTCTTTAGACAATAAACTTATCCTTCTAGTCTGTTTTTTCACTATATATACATATGAGCAAAGTTGCATCAATCTTACCACTTTCAACGGTACTCTGAATGCTAACAAAACACGTCTGTAATACTAGGTAAATTTTTAGTATTTTAAATTTGTTTTATATATTCATGCTCCACAGCGCCATATGCATAGATGCCAAGTTGCCACTAATCCTCCGTAATATGTGGGTTAATTTAACCCTGGTTTAATACATTTCATACCGGATTTTTTTTTTCAGAGATGACATTAAATAAGCTCCACGTAGAAAACTGGAATTAAATAAATAAAGATTCATCAAATAATTTTTCTGGTTCGAAATTTTGTTAAACTGGGTTAAATTAATCCCCGCATTACGGAAGATTAGTGCGAGCTTGGCACCTCTGCATATGTATCAACGCGGTTTTAATTTTCTGAGGTTTATTGCTCTTTTAACGTATTCAGTCGAATCATCGTTTTTACTAAAATATCTTCTGAAATTTATTTACTCAATTACATAACTGGAAATCGCATTTTCCATCTTAAAATATAAACATGTAAGACTAATCATCAGATAGATATTCATCATAAATACGTTTTTATTAAACAGGTTGTAAAATGAATTTAATAACATGTAATTTGAAATTCTAAAGAAATATAAGTGCTTGAATTAAAAGATTGAAATAAACACATTCAATCTTTTTGCAAATAAAATTGTCTTTTACTTTTTATGACTTTACTCCCCAGTCTCTTTTAAATTATCTTTTATTTAATTATTTTTATTTGAATAGGATAACATTTGTAAAAAATCCATAATATTTTCAAAAGTTAATTTAACCCCTTAACGCTCGAATTAAATTACGGTTTAAAAATTCAAATTGCTTATTGTCACCACTTTTATGAGAAAGAAATATTCACCTTATTTAATGACAGGTAAAACGTTACTAAAATATAGCCAATTCAGTGGTGGAAAATTGGCGCAGAGGAGGAGCCTATTGACACCACTAAAATTTTATAGTATTCTTCAGCTTAATAAAAACGCAGAAATTCTGCCATTAGTTAAGGCGAAAAATGCTTCTAAAATTTAGTGGTGTCAGTAGGCTCCTCCTCTGCGCCAATTTTCCACCACTGCTAATTTCACTATTTTATAAAACTCGTGGGAATCAAACAATCTGAGTAAAAGACACAGCCCGTGAATATGAGGGGAGCGAGAATTAAGGGGTTAATTAGGATCGTACGGATCGTGACAAATTTATCCAGGTGAGTAAAATTTTAAATCTGGTTATTCATAAGGAAATCAAAATATGTCCTTCTGGACCACAATTAAAGTGTTTTATTTGCATCGCCTGTTTGAAACTTCGAACACACTAAAGTCACTAGAAACAATGTCTGGTGAATACGGATTCAGTGTAAGACATTTAAATTTCATAATCTAGATTGCCGCAGTCGTTAACAACATCAGCCCTTTAACACGTTGAATGCCACATCAGTCACCGGTGACTGAAACTGATCTTTCCTTTTAGGCCGCGTCGGTCATCGGTGACTGACACTTATAGATTCTGTAACGGGAATCTTATTTCGTGGTCTAAACGGATAGACAGACAAAATAGACTTGGCATTCAACGTGTTAAGCACCACGGCGTACATGCGTACACCTTTAACTCTTCTATTTGAAATAATAGAACGTATGTGCGTACGTCGTCGTTTTAAGTCCAGACACCGCCCCCTGAATACTAGGCTTGAGTGCTGACACAAAAATGGCGGCTGCCGAAGGCGGATTTTTTTTAACGTAGGTACGGTCCCTTAAATGTAGACACCAGTATTTTATAAAAGATTTATCTCACTTGTTTAATCTCAGAAAAATAAAGCCGAAAAAAACTTTAAAAAAATTATTGGTACGAATATTTAAGGGATCCTACACACGCTGAAAAAAATCCACATTGGCAGCCGCCATTTTTTTTTTTTTTTTTTTTTTTTGGTCAGCGCTCAGGCCTAGTATTCAGGGGGTGGTGGTCCAGACTGCAATGTTCTAAGCATATGTTTTTTGGCATGGTTAATTTCTATTGTGATTGGTTTTCTACGGGCTTTGCAGCAATGATTGTTTTCGCACCCAATACATGGTATTATATGTACCGCTTAGTTGTAATGTAACAATAATTCGAAAAACTTACGACCTGTACACATTTACTAGTTGTTTACTTCGAAATTATTTCTGTTTGTATAATATAAATAAACCTTTATTTCGTTTCCTTGCATTGCACGTAATTAAAAATAATGGCATAAATTACTTTTGACGAAATTTAATATATCTGGTATTCAAACAACTATTACTAAATCGAATATGGTGCTTATGGGGTTAAGTATCTTTGCTTTGTCGCGGCTATGTCAACTTTTTGCTTTAATGTGTTTAAAATTTATATTATATTGTAGCATCATGCTGGCATCTGCTGGTCATTATTTGAACCACAAAATGATGAATGAACTCGTAACAGTAAAGTATCGAGTGAAACCTCCTACTAACTTCTTATTAAATTATACAAATTTCTGAAGAAGCATTTTAAGATGTGTCGCACTTTAACGTTTTTATTCGAGTGATCATTCTTTTAATAAAATACCATTAAATTTCTTTCTAATTTCTTAAGAAGATATTATGCTTCTCATCTTAGAATTTTAAAATTAAGTTTAATAAAAATTAATCATTAATATATTTTTTATTAAAAAGATCTTAGAATAAATTTATTAAAAATGCCAAATTTTTAAGAAATATATAGCTTGAATTAAACGAGGGGATAAATATGTTCATTGTTCTTTACAAATAAAATTGTCTTTTAGTTTTTCATCTTTACGACGCAGTTTGTTTTAATTTCTGTATTATTTTTTATTTAAATCGGATAACATTTGTTAACAAACCACAATTTTTCCAAAAGATAATTAAATTCAGTTTATTCTGCTCGTGGCTAATTAGTCCGGATGAATGAAACTTTTAATTCTGGCTATTCAAAATGGATTTAAAATAATCAAAAAGTGGAACAAAAAATGTTGAATGTTTTAAATATTATCGAATTCCCTTTATATTCTGAATTTTCTTGCTATTTACTGCTTTTTTAATTTGTGAAACATCGGAAGCAAAAATGAAGCTGTCATTACTAAAAATTTAGTAACCGGATAGCTATGAAAAGAATATTGTTTTAATATCATGAACAGTAAATAGAAAAAAAAAAGATTTTTGTATTGAGAAATTCTGCTTTAAAAATGAAAAACATTTTTTTATTGTAATTGATTCTATAACAAAAGAATTTTATTATTTCAAATACATAAAGAAAAAAACTTATAAAATGAGGCAGTAATAATGTCGTTTAGTGCAGTATTTTGACTAATCCAATGACCATCTGAATAAATCCGTCTTATACCAGTTATACAGTGTAAAAAAATACAAACTGGGCTGATATAAAAGATATATTTACGCATAATACATTTAAACGCAAAGTTGCCCAACAATTTTAAAAACATTTTCTTATCTTCCGAATGCTTTGGTAGCTGAACCAATGTTAAACGCAGAAACCAATTTGTTTCCGAAATTAATCGTGCCGTTTTTTCAAAATCGTTGGCTAAAAAAGGGATATATTTATTTCAGAAACATTTATTAAACTTCGTATAACTAATGTTAATTTTACCTTTCAGCTACTGTTTGGTTCTTCTCGAAATACTTCTTGCTAATAACAGAAATGTTTCTCGAATCATAGGTAACTAAGAAATATTATTTTGGTTAAATACGTTTAAGGGGGAGATTTGATGGGAAAGTACGCTGTTTTCTTTTATCATGCCTATTAAAAATAAATAGGAAAGGGAGACTTTGAAAAACGTTGGCATCCTATGTGACAGGGAAACACTTTTGATTTTTTGAAAATAAACCTAGGGTTTTCAGTTTTTAAAAATAAAATACCCCATTTTACTATTAAAATAAGTTTTATCGCTAAAAAAGCGGATTTTGTTTGGATCTGTAGCTGAATTTTGTTTTCTTCTCAAAATCACTAAAGTATTTTTTATATTATTCAAGGAGACTGTAATACTGGGTGCATCATAAATTCGTTAATACTTTAAATATTTACTAAAAATAAACAAATCACGCTAAAAAATTGTGCAGTTTCTACGAATGAATTTAGAGGCAGGCCGGATTTTTTTTTTTTTTTTTTTTTTTTTTTTTTTTATTACAAAAAAAAAAAAAAAAAAAAATGCGGTAGATGGCACTACATGCATTCACGGTTGAAACAGTTATTTTCGGATTCTTATTCTTATTTTCAATAGCCTAACCTCAAGGATGAGAAATTTCTGGGACATTAAGGTAGGTTTAATATTATTTTCATACCACGTGATTCATCTGTGAATATCTGAAATCAGTAATTCGTTTTGTAAGTTAAAAAAAAAAAAAAAAAAAAAAAAAAAAAAAAAAAAAAATACTATTTTAATAATTTTACTGTCGTACTTTTAGTAAGAACTTCAAACTGGGGACATGTAACTAAGGCCTTTTTTTTTTTTTTACTTCTCAATATTGGAAATAAGATCACGGTTTCTGTGACAAATCGGTTAATGTCCTGAAAACATACAAATGGCGTCACAGGTTATTTAAATGTTTATTAATAAGAAAGTAATTGAGATTGAAAATATGTTGTAATGAAAATGTGTTTTCTTAAAACAGTGCAAAACATGTAAATAATAAAATGATTAAAAAATATTTTGTCATAAAAATATTGTATCCACCGAGCCTGATAAATTATGTTCATGCGCTGCCACAGTCCTAGTTTGCGTCACTTACGGTGTTTCTAAATTTGATCTAAAATACTTTCTCATGACATATTCATTATTTTTTTTATCCCGTGCATTTTAGCGCTTTAACCCTTTCAGGGCGAAGTACTTCTATTTCTAAAATGGTAAAATGCTTGAATGACACCCGGATTTATGAACAAATTTATATGAAAGTAAGTAAAAGCTGTTCTTCGCGTACATTATAAAAAGGGAAATTTAAATAATAAATTCTGGTGAAAATGTGGCATGTAGGAATTAAAATTATATGGTATATAAAATATACCGGTGCCCTTCAAGGGGTTAAGGTTATATTTATTTATATAAAAGTAATAGACAGGGAACCGGCAGCACAGACAACCACCTCATCGAGTTGGAGGCTGAAATTCCAGAATTAGGTAAAACTCGATTTACATATTAAAACGCAATCGGTCTGCCAAGTCATATCTTGTTGGAAAACATCTTAAAACCCGAAATTATCGGTCGACTCGTGTGTTTACCATTGCGTTTTCCTGCACCAAAGGTTTGAAAACATGGCGGACTGCGAGCAGGAAAACACAATGGTAAACCTACGAGTCAACGGGTAAAAACGGTTAATTGTTTTATTAAATGTTTCCAATTAAATGTTTCAAAAAATCAAGCTTTTCTTCTTTTTTTGTGTGTGTTTTTTAATAGTTTACAGTGCGGGACTCCTATTGGTCCATTTTTAGGTGCGTTCGTAATTATATAAATACGTAGCACCTATAGTCGTCGTTCAGTCCGTCTGTCTGTCCGTCCGTCTGTCCGTCCGTCTGTCTGTCCGTCCGCATATAACATAGCAAAAACTACCCAACCGAATGGTCTGAAATTTTAAATATATGATTGTTGTAAAATTTTGTCGAGCCATTTCAAATTTTATGAAAATCGGATGTATAGTTTAATTACAGGGACAGTTAAAATTTTCCGTTACATTACAACTTATGGGAAAAAAATTGTCCCTCTTTTATGGGGAGATTTTTTTTTAAATCCCACCATTTTCGAATTATTTTTATTATGAAAAAGTGATAAGCTACATCATAGATAAAACGCTAAAGATATATTGCATTAGGATTCTTTTTACCCAGTTGACACTGCGTTTTCAGAATACACTTCTTTACATAGATGCTAAGGACGTGGTATGATTTTTTATTTGGCAAAAAGTACTAAACATCCTCCAAACATAACATAATAGATTTACATTGTTATCGAAGCTATCAAAATTTCATACGGTAAAACCTCTTTCCAACGTTCAAACAGCACCCCCCACCCCCCTCCCATTTAACTCATTAAAACCGGTTGCCGAGAAAAATTGCACTGTAAGGCGAACAAAACTTTTAAGTTTGAATACCAGCATTTTAGTTTGGAAATTTTCACATTATCAAATCTCGAATTTTAAGCGATTAAATAATTCAAAATTCCAATGAGCAAAAAGCTGGAGTAGAAGAATTAAAAGAAGTGTAAAAGAGACTCGTCGTGAATGAGTTAAAACGTAGCGATGCATTGCACGTTCTATCTACATGAAGTAGTTAACCCATTAACCGCTGACGTTGCGTTCACGCAACAGTCAAAATAATTGCTCATGCAATGAATTAATTACATTGGCACCACTATTTTAGAATTTAAAAAAATATCTTGTTTATTGGCAGGAATTTTGCTATTTTCGTAAAGCGAAATTTACCTTACTGAATTTGTGGTGGGAAACTACTTTCAACAAGAAATTTGAAAATTTCTATCGTAATAGTTTTGGCGGTTAATGGGTTAATTTTTTCAATAACTGTGAAGAAAAGTTGAACGTTTAGATCACAGCATCAGTTCAGTGTATAAGATGAAAAAGTTAAGTATAGTAATAGAGTAAAATTAAAAAGAATAACGCGTAACATTAATTGAACAAAACATAATTCTGTTGATCGAAAAATTCCGGGATATATTTTGTTTGCTACAAATAATTTACAAATAAACCTCAAGTCTGTGACCATCTTCTTCACGAACAAATGTAAAATTCGATTTAAAAATCATTCCTCGTGATCAGGGGCGTCAAACTGTGGCCCGCCTGATACCACTAATTTTTTAAAGAAGTAGATGAGTTTTTGAATCGCAAAGTTTTGATGATTAGATAAGGCAAAGATTACTATAAAATTTTAGTGGTATCCGGCGGGCCACAGTTTGACACCCCTGCTCATTATTTATGAAAATACTGGCGTGATATTAGAAAAGTTCAAATTAATAAATAAACTTCTTTTACGATAAATTTAAGCAAAAAAAAAAAAATAGAAAAATTAGCATTGAAAACGTAGGTTTCTAAGATAATGATCCATGTGTAATTTTCTCTGACTGTAACTTCGGCATGAGTATTAGATGTGGACACCTGCACAGTTTTCCACAAGTTGCTTATCTAAAAACAAAACTTAAAAACAAAGCCTAAAAATAAAATTACGTTTAACACGTTGAGTGCCAATGGTGACTGAAACTGAAGGTGAAAAATTTACGATGTTTTAAGTAATTTATAAGAAAGTATAATCCTGTAATAAATAAAAGGTTATTAAATTATAAATAAATTTTCAGTAATTGCTTAAAACAATATATATATATATTTTAGTTTTATATCATATTTTAGATCGTCAGTCATCTGTGAAGGACGAGTTCTAAACGTAAAGTTCAGTTTCAGTCACCGGTGACTGATGCGGCACTTAACGTGTTAACAGGGCTCGTACGCCTCATGTCAAAAACACCAGATTTCTCATAAAATTATATTTACAATTTTTTATTTAAAATATTCTGTTTTTAGATATGGTAACCATTACTTTACGAAAATTCTGGTATTCAAACACATTAAATTTTCTGGACATCCTGATTCCTACTAACGCAGTTTCGTAAAGTGCATTTTCAAAGGTTCACTTATAGACCGGAAGCCGGCAGCACAGACACATGGTTTGTACGGATACCGTTATTTCTCCAGGATGTTTACCAGTATATTTTTATAGCAAAAGAAATCTAGGTTAAATGCGCAAAATTTCGCTTTCTTTTCAGAAGAGATTTTCTATAAGATATTACTGGTGCCGATAAAAAATTCTGGTCTGCAAAATTCAAGGAGGCGTACGAACTATAAGACAACCACCTCATCAAATTGGAGGCTGAAATTCCAGAATTACCTATAACTCGATTCCCATACTAAAACGCAATTGGTCTGCCAAGTAATATCTTGGTGGAAAACACCTAAAAACCCGATTTTACCAGTTGACTCGTATGTTTACCCTTGTGTTTTCCTGCTCCCAGTCCGCCATGTTTTCAAACCTTTGGGTGCAGGAAAATGCAACAGTAAACCTACGAGTCGACTGCTAAAAACGGGTTTTAAGAAGTTTTCCACCAAGATATGACTTGGCAGACCGATTGCGTTTCAATATGGGAATCGAGTTTTAGCTAATTCTGGAATTTCAACCTCCAACTCGATGAGGTGGTTGTCTGTGCTGTCGGCTCCCAGTCTATTATTAGCTTTATTTTACTTATATTACTCAAGAATTCTAAAACAACAGCAACAATAAAAAATTAAATATTGAATATTCAATCAAAGACTTGAAGAGTGAGAAAATCATGTTATTTATTATTTAATAAAAATGTTTAAAAATAACTTTAAAATAAATTCGTGCAATTATATTTCAAATACTTCTATTTTCCTTCCAATTTTGAAATATTTAATAATTTTTTTAACCAACAGTATAATTATACAATAACAGATAATAAAATTTATATATTTTAATCTGCATTTCATTCCAGTAATATTCTATATCAGTTATTAACTACATTAGACTGTACATAAATAAAATAAAAAACTGGAATGACGTTTGGAAGAACTCACAACTTTTGGTTTTAAATTTTATATTTTATTTAATGTAAAACAGGAGGGGGGATGTAACTACATATTTTTATATTAATAGTTTAGTTAATTAAATATGAATCATATTTAATAAACTAAATTAAAAACTGAAAGTAACTGCGCTTATTGTTTTTTCAATTCACGAGCGATGATATATAAAATGTTTGTTATATTTTTTTAACTTTATATTTTTGGTTAATGAAATATGAAATTAAACATTTTTATTTTAAAGTTATTATAAAATTTAATTAAATAATTAATCAAAAGTTGTTGGTGAATAATTGAAAATGTTTTATTTTCATATGTATAGTAGAAGCGAATGTTTGCTATCATTAATGATTTATATACACTTGAGGGATGAATTAAAGAAATAAATATAAAAGCTCATGTATCTTGAATAATTCTGCAGCTAAAAACAAGAAGTTGCAGGATATTTATTTTGCCATGCATGATATATCTTCAAAGTGCAGGCTATCTATTTCAGAAAAAAAAATTAAATAAGAATATAGTAAATGTGATATAATATGGAATGGAAAAAATTATGTTACTTAGAAATTTTTTAGAGATACGTAGAAAATGTTTATAAAAAATTTGGATATGTGACTATTAATAAAGAGGAATTGGCATATCATCTAAATGGTGAAGCTTCAACTGTAACCGGTTTCACAGTGGCACATTACGATCAGGGCAAAGTTCCACCAGTAAAATTGAATTGAATTTTTCTGCTTATTTAAACGCCTTATTAATGTAGAATTAAATTTAAAATTATGGCCAAAAATAACCAGTTATTTTTACTTGTGGAAGTTTACTTCGGCGGTATTCAGCCCCTGCGTTTCAGCCATAATGTGACAACAAAAACATCTTTCTGTCAGTATCAGTGAAATAGATTATAATACCCCCGCCAATTTCCACCAATTAAAACAAATATAATTTTTAACCATATCTGAGAGATAAATTTTGCATGAATAAGCCGATAAAATAAGGCGAAACTTTCTATTCAAAATGTGGCAGTAGAAGTTTTCCTTCCGCGATAATGAGAAACTGCTAATCCGATGTAAGAAATCAGCCGCCATCTTGTGACAACCTCCTCAGTTACTTCACTCGCAACTTGTAAACTGTTGACTATATGTCTCCTCCTCTTAATCATAATTCATTGTGTGGACAGTTAATTAAAATACAGCCTTTCTGCCTTCCTTCACTTCTGTGAGTTAAACGCCATATCTCGTAATTTATCAAATGCCTTACCCCAAGCTCGAACCATACTCGAACACTTCTCGATCCGTGTCTAGATGGCTACTGTCGGAAGGGAGTGAAGGCCATCGTACATGATCTCCTCCTGCGGACATTGGATCGAGATCTTGGTCGCCAAAGGCACGGTCGTCGTACCAGAGCCCTCCGCGGTCAAGCGCCGCAGTCGAACGCAAATCAACCAGTCCGTCGTACGCGCGGTACTGGAGGTGGTGGTGCATGAAGTTCTCAGGTTCGGGACTCAGTCTCATGAACCTGCATTTAGTAGTGAATAATATGTCGTAGTGTACTTATGCCGTAGTGTATATATGTAGTAGTGTATTTATGTCGTAGTGTATATATATGTGTAGTGCAATAAACATGTAGGTAAGGTACACGTGGACTGGGTGCCGGATACGTCCGACCCCGCAGCCCACCCCCTAGCGAGGGCGTGTCTATGCGCTCATGGAGAAACTTTCCGCGACTCTCCAGGGCTCGCGAGCGGCACCTACCCCCCTATTCGGTTGTCCCTCAAAAATGTCTTTGCCGTAGAATGGTATTTGATCTTGAGGGCCCTCCGTACATCAACTCCGGCTCGGTAACCTCGAACCGGTTCGTGGGCCCGACTCCTTTATAGGTGTTCGGTTCCTGCGGGCTATCGGGGCGTCCCGGGTCGGGAACCAAGAGAAGGAACCATCTGGCTCCTCTAGCTATGTGGCGGGATCTGTCGCACGCGACCAATCATCCTCTTGGGAATAACCGGTGTGACGTGCGTTGGGCAGTGCACCGGCTTGACCGGAGTTTGCGTGTGGATCGGCCCTGACGGGCCACTCCCGGCGGCGACCTTCGGGACGCGCCGCGGGGTTTGGAACGGGGGTCTTTCCGCACGTAGACACATGGGCCTGCAAGGGCCTGGGACCGGAAGATGAACCCCTCATCTTACCCCAAGCTCGATCCTCCACAATTGAAACTTTTATAGAATTTGAATACTTTTTTTGACGCGAAGGTGAATATAAAAATCACTCTAAATTCGAGGCCTACGCTCTGAGACAAAATGGTGGATATAGTACGCAGATTTTTCTAAAAAATTACAGGCCCCTGAATTTACACATCAGTAATTTCTAAAAGTTTTCTTTGACTTATTTGATTTGAAAAATAACGAAAAGGAAAACTCTTAGAATTTATTCACGTTCAAGGGACTGTACAAACGCTGAAAAAAAAATCCACTTAACACTAGAACCGCGGCAACGGGTCATTTTGACCCGTACCAAATGAATAGACGTCGATTTCAGACAGAAAATTCTTTCTGAAATAAGTTAAATACATGCTGCACAAAAACAATTTAAATAATTAAGTTAAATATTTTTTAAATAAAAATTCTGATGTGAAATATTTTTATAAAACTTGGGTAAAATTTCCCGCGGTTCTGGTGTTAAAATAGCAATTGAGTTATGAATAGTCAGGGGGAGACACATATAGTGTAGAATCAACCAATTGTGAATGAAGTAACTGAGTAGGTGTTCAGAAAATCGCGGATGATTTTTTACATCGGATGAGCAATTTCTGATTACCGCCGATGGAAATTTCCATCAATAAATTTTCAATAGAAAATATCGCCTTATTTTAGTGGCTTATTTATGCAAAATTTCTCTGTCAAATATGCCAAAACTTTTATTCGTTTTTATTGGTAGATGTTGACCGAGTTATTATAATACCTTTAATTAATTTTTCAACTAATTTTCAGCAGTGAAATTACGCTTGAAATTATTGAATATTAAAGACGTGAATTATCACATTGCTAACAAAGCGTAAAACCAACTTAGTGAAAAATGTCCAAGCCAGGAATCGAACCCGGGCCCCTGGAATAGATCTCCAGTGCTCTACCACTAAACCACAAGGACGATGCCCAGCTTGGCATCTCTCAATTATATAAGTCGGTAAGACTGCTACCGCAGCACTAGATGGAAAAGTCTCCATGAGCACACAATCTAGTGGCGTAACACGAGATACAAATGAACCCAGCATCGGTGAATATACAATTTTAATTAATTTTTCAACTACTTTTCAGCAGTGAAATTACGCTTGAAATTATGGAATATTAAAGACGTGAATTACCACATTGCTGACAATGCGTAAAACCAACTTAGTGAAAAATGTCCAAGCCACGAATCGAACCCGGGCCCCTGGAATAGATCTCCAGTGCTCTACCACTAAACCACAAGGACGATGCCCAGCTTGACATCTCTCAATTATATAAGTCGGTAAGGCTGCTACCGCAGTACTAGATGGAAAAGTCTCCATGAGCACACAATTTAGTGGCGTAACATGAGATACAAATGAACCCAGTATCGGTGAATATACAATTTTGATTATTCACGTCTTAATTCACGTCTTTAATATTCTATAATACCTTTAATTGGTGCTGACGGGAGGTTGTGTCAGTTACAAATCCTGAATACCACCGAAGAACACTTCCACACGTAAAAATAAATATCTGTTTTTGGCCATAATTCTTTATTAAATTCTGCATTAATAACCGTTTAAATAAGGAGAAAACTTCTATTCAAATATACTGATTGAAGTTTGCCCCAACGGCTCGTTAAGCTTTTTTCACAAGAACGGTGAATATGCGACAATTGAATTGAAGAAATTCCAAACATTAAAGGGTTTAAAAAGCGGCTCTGGCCTAGTGACTGCTTTCTGTATGAAGAAGTAGATTGATAAATTCGATGAGACGGGTTAATTTTCGTTTTTGCTATTTCCACGGTTTTCGGCCTAGGGACATTTAAAAACCGATTTTTTCCTATCGGTCGTGGCACCAACTTGTCGTGGTGGATATGCTTTGAACAAAGAGTGACATAAAAGCATGTCACGTCTTTTAATTAGCATCTTATGATGAGTACAGCGCCATCTATAGGTCAGCTTTTGTACAGTTTTTTCCTTCACACAATAAATTCTCATTGCTTCACGTATACTCACATGAAATATCAGGTCATTCAGACCAGTGGTTCCTTTTTTACAGCCTTTTAACCTTCTTAACCTGAATGGATCTAATCGACCCATTTCTATAATTCATTTCATTCGATTCGAACCAGAATTGTTTTCGTAAAGTGAGATAAATAAAAGGCCTCGAAAACTAATATATAAATTAAATAGTTTTTAAAGAACATTCTGGTGTGAAATATTTTTATTAAGGTTAAGTAAAATGTCAACAGGGTAGGAAGGTTAAAAGTGAAACCAGGGATGAGATTTCCGCGTTCTTGCATACCAGTATATTCTTAGAGATGATGTTTTTTTTTTAGATCTCAAAAATGTTCAGATTAAATGAAATATCATTTTCTCTAACAAAATACTGGTGTACAAAGACGCGGAAATCTCATCCCTGAGTGAAACTTTAATTTTAATTATCCTTTACATAATTCTTGCATTTCTGAAAAAAAAAAAAAAAAAAAAAAAAAAAAAAAAAAAAAAACATAAATTGTAACTCAATTTTCAACCGAATTAGGCTTAAAAACTAATTTATGAAGCTGTAGAAATATTTCGCGAAGTTTAATGAGTCATCAGAAATACATTAAATCATCGTCCAAAAGAAACGCAATATTTAACAAGAACGGTAAACAAAACAATAATTTCCTAGTACTGTAGTTCGACATTAACTGTCACTCTTGGAATTGCTTTAGCGAGAGATACGACACGCCTTTTGTGTCAAAAACATACGATAAGTATTTGGAGACCTTTTTCTATTAAGGACTTTCTTTATGTTTGAACTAATAATTATTCCGGAAGATTAACAAATTTATTCTTTTGGTTATATTTTTTCCAATTTTTCTTATTGAAGTAATTATTTAAGAAATAGCAAAAATGCAAAGTCTCTATAATTATCTAATGAGATTTTTTCACTTTTACGGAATAGTGGACATATTTGAATTACAGTATTAATGTTACAAATTACTAGCATTAACTGAAGATAATGCGGCATTCTTAAATCATAAGTTATAGTAGGTTTCAGCACCATTCGAGAATATTTATATCTAGAGCTTCCAAGGATTCCAAAATTTGAATATCGCTATTTCAATTCTGTAACCGTCAAATTTAAAGAAAAAATTTCTGATATTAAATAAGGCGAATACTGATTTTCGTAAATAGTGATATAAAAATTCCAGCAACCCTTCGCAGCACAACAATCAGGACCGATTCAAATCGTATTAAAATAGTATAGACTTAGAAAAAAAAGGTATCAGTACGTTGAAATTTATTTGAATAATACAGTGATTTCTTTTTACTATCAAAAGTTGTAACTACAGCAGCACAAATCTCAGTGAGCTATGATGGAAAGATGGAAAATTATTTCCAGGTGAGCCACTTTTACTTTGGAGTGTTTTCATTAAAAGCACTGCGACCAAAATATGAATGTCTCGCGAAAAACTGCAACTCTTATTTGAGGGATGTGATTTCCGCGTTTTTGCATACCAGTATATTCTTAGAGAAGATGTTTTTCTTTTAGATCTCAAAAATGTTCCGTTTAAATGAAATATCATTTTCTCTAACAAAATACTGGTGTGCAAAAACGCGGAAATCTCATCCCTGTTATTATCTTTAAAGTCGTGATTAGACGTGGAAGATGATTCGTACTCAAGCCAATTTGACATCGGGAACTCTCATCTTGTGAACACGTCCAAGTGACAAATTCAGTTGATGATGTTTAACTTGATTTCATAATCATCAAATGACGGTCATTTCGGAATGATTACATGAGAAATTAAAAAAATGTTACATTTATGTCACCTTTGGGATTGTAATATTTGTGATTATTTATGACGCATAGCTTTGTCAAATCAAGGCGTTACGCTACATATGACGTCTAAAAACCTGACGGATTTTTGATAATTTGTTTTGAGAGAACTAAATATTGTATTGAAAATTCGTTTGAAATTGTTTATTATATTAGTCATTAACATCCTTAGTGTATTTTATTTTATTTAGAGACAATTTCATGAAGGTTGTATCTACAAGATTATTAGGATTGATCAAAAGAATTTTTAACAATGTGAAAGTTAAATTTTCTTACTAAAAATCATGCCCATTTATTATGTAGAATTACAGAAAAAAACGATTTTATTCTGTTTTTCTAGATGCTTAGCATATTTTATTTTATTTAGAGACAATTTTATGAAGGTTGTATCCACAAGATTATTATGATTGATCAAATATTTTTTAACAATGTACAAAGTTAAATTTTTTTACTAAAAATCATGTCCATTTTTTATGTAGAATTACAGAAAATAACGATTTTCCTCCGTTTTCCTACATCATATTTGCAAGATAAGTGACAAGCTCATTAAAAAATATTGATATTTATAAAAATTGTAAACATAAAAGATAATTGGCATGATTTTTAAAATGAAAACTTGTCTTTGTAAAATTATAAAGAAATTAAGAACTCGGTGTAATTTGGATGTAAAAAAAAGTTATATTAAAAGTATTGTTAAAAGTTTAAAATTCAAGTCTCTGTCATATTATGCACAAAAAAATGCGTACTGCATTTACTTCATTATTATAGTTGGTTGGCGCGCTATTTTCGTTAAACTTTCTGTTTTCAATTGCGCGAATTTTATTTACTTTTTTTTTTTTTTTTTTTTTTTTTTACAATTTTTTTTTACAGGTGCGCTTTTTTATTTTTTTTATTTTCGTAGGTTTCATTTCGATTTATACAAAATTAATAAAAGATGAATTTCAAAATTTTATTGATTTTGTTTAAATAAGAAAAATAGTTTGCACGGAAAAATTTTATCTTTTTAAATTTAATATTCCAAAATTTTAAAATGTCTGCTTACCTTTTTTTATTTGTTTTACCTTCTTTTAGTTCCCCACTTTTAATTTTACTTTCTATATTACTTTTCTTCGTATTTATTTAACGTAAGCATTAAATAGAACAGTTAAATTAAGAGAACGTTAAACAAAGCGGTGCAAAATGTACCCCTATCTCCTTTTTTTATTAAATTTTAGATTACTTCATTATGCCTTACTCTCAAGGCGAGGCGGAGTAATATATCTATCCCTTCTTGTACTAACCCTTTGCTTTCACGTACCATGTATCTAGTGTTTATTTATTTATTTATTTATTTTTATTTTTATTTTTTTTTTGCATTACAGTAAGCGTCGCAAGTAAACTGTCTTGCTACTAGTACTAGTACATGAGATTAGCCAGAGATCACCATAACGGCTTTTCTCAAGGTACTTTCTCACATTCCATCCCTATGCAGATGTTCAAGTGCAAATAGTTAATGTAAGTAATTAGTACTGAATTACAAGTAATTAATAATACAAGCAATTAAGGTTATTAACAGTACGAAAAATTTTACTCTGGCTATAATTTTCCTTATTTATATATTTTGTAATGAATGAAAAAGTTCTGTTTTATTATATGAAAAATTCTTTTTTATAAAAAAATATATGGTTTATTTTGTCTGAATATATCATCTGCATATTAAAAATGAACGAAAAATTCAAATGTTTTATGCACAAAACAATAATTTTATTAAATGCTAGCTGCATAGCAAACCGTTTTGTTGCATTTAATTTTTTTAAGATGTTTAATTTTTTTTATCACAAGTAAGCAAATGGCCTTACAATGTTGGTTAACTGAAAATTATAAAAATATATTTGCAACTGAATTTGAGAAAAAATGCATTACATTTCGAAAATTACATAATTGTCATGCTGTTACAGCAAAGTGCGTTTATAATAGCGAGACGATGTACGTGCAATAGATTTAGATTGGTCGAGATGATGATTGAAAAATAATTGGGAATCTTGCCAATATCGTGAATTGTGTTAATAAACCCATTTTAAATTAAAATACCGTGTGTCCCCAAAATGACTGATGGATTTTAAAATTCAACAGCTTGCAAACGGTGACGGATATTAAAAATTTTTTTCAGGAGGGTTATGTATGATGTCAGAAGATATTTTACTGCGATTCTTTATTTTAGTCCGAATTTCAAACAATAGATGGCGCTACCAGCGATTGGCACTCAGTCGAGGCCGAAACTGATGTCACTCAGCATTGATGCGAAGGAAGGATATTAAGGCTATGGAGTGGGTCTCATTCATCAGTACAATCTTGCTCTTAGGCCCCGAGTCTGAACTCATTCTATATTATTATTTCAATGGAATGCTTTGCTGGCATAAAAGCAAGAAATTCTTCGATAGTGGAATACAGCGTTAAGAATTGGGCATGAATTTAACAAGCAGTAATTGAATTTGCAGGCGATTTTACATTTATGGAGTTTTATTTTCCCGGATTAAATTATTTTTTATTGTCTGATTTAAGGATTATTTTATGCACCGTATTTTAAAACTAGGTGAAGAGATCTTGCTACAATCTTGCTCTTAGGTTGCGATTCTGAACTCATTCAATATGATTTCAATGAAATGTGTTGTTGCCATGAAAATAACAAATTCTTCGATAGCAGAATACAATGTTCGGAATTGGGGATGAATAAAACAATGAGTGTTCGAGTTTGCAGGCGAAATTTATGTTTATGATTATTTATGGGAATTTTATTCAACCAGTTTGCCAATTTAGGTAAAATTTCGCGAAATGATGGCAATGGAGGCATGTGAGAGCTGCACAGATATCGAATCCGTCACATCTTCATTCGTTATTTTTCTACACAATCTGCTAATGAGTACTTTTGAAAGGGCATACGTTATTGAAATTGGTTTATTCATTGGAACAAAGGATATTTCTTGTTTCGCAGTATCATCACCTGGAACACAGTTGTATTCAAACGACGCGCAGTTTTGAAAGGAAATTTAATGTCCGAAACGGTCCGTCAGACAATACGACAAAGGCTTTGTTCGAAAAATTTAAACGAACGGGGAACATCAATGATGACCGTATTGAAATGTCGGACGGGGCCGCGTGGCAGTTACAAAATCGAATAATGAAGCCGTAGAGCAGGTAATGGTAGAGTGGTCCCGGACTTCCGTTAGACGTGTTGCAGCTCGTGCTGGACTCTGAAAAATGATCACGCACCGTATCATGAGACACAGTGTTCACATGAACCCGTACAAAAAGTTGGAGCTAGTTGAGCTCAAACCAATTGGTAGGCCTCCCCACCTGGCTGAATCTGAATATGTTCCGGTACAAGATTCAAACTCGCTAACCCTTGACTGAGGATGCCATATTGCACGCCGGAATTTAGCGAACACTATGCTGCAGCTTTTGGATAAGGGTGAAATTGATATTGGAAATATATAGTTCTCTGTCGAGGCATATTTTCACCTCGATGGCTTTGTCAACAAGCAGAACTTGTGCACTTGAGGAACCGGAAATCCTCATGTTGCGGTACTGTCAACTCTGCATCCTCAAAAACTAATGGTCTGGGCCGCGATATCCTCCAAAGGAATAATTGGCCTATTTTTCGAGAATGATGCACGATATCTCAATGAATGGTGCACAATATCTTAAAATTATGGATGAATTTGTGGCCATTCATAATGGTTTGGAGGACCGATCAAACGCCTCATGGTTCATGCAAGATGGCACCTCTTCCACATCGAACGCCAGCAATATTCAATTTCCTCAGCGAGCATTTCAATAATCGTGCAATTACCTTGCATTACCACATGCATACAGGAAGTGGCATGGCATGACCTTCTTATTCTCCAGATTTGACACCGTGTGAGTTTATTCTTTGGGGGTACCTACAAACCTGGTATACCGTCAAAATCCACAAACAATTGCGGAAATGAAGCAACATATCTATACTGCATGTGAGACAATTCCAACTGACATGTTTGCACGGGTGTTTGGACATTTTTGTCTCAGACTGCGCCACGTTGTTGCTTCAAATGGTGGCTGTTTTGAAAACATCGTTGTTTAATTTTTTGCAACAGTCCTTGCTGCATTTTTATACCGGCTTTTATTTTTTTTCTATTTTGCAGTGCCACTTTTCTTTGAAAATGCGAACTACACTTGTAAATTGTTAAGAAAATGTAATGTAACATTTTAATCGGTCGTCACATAAGTTTAGACTAATGCGTTCATAAAAAATTGAAATTTATGTTAAGGGCTTATCTTTACCCCCATCTACCCTATGCATTGATAAAATAAAGCACTCTACTGTTCTAAAGTAGAGTATTATGTAATCTGAATTAGCAACCGGCTGTGGAGGAGGTTTATTTTGATACAACGATCTAAGGATTGATTTAATACAATAATCTAAGGATTGATTTAATACAACAATCAAATCGCTGATAAATACCTCCCACCGTCCGAAAAAATGTCCTTCTGAAGAGCAATGGAATGTTTTTTCAATTTACTATAGATGATAATGCAAGCACTAAACACGTATTATTATAAAATATTCTTCAGTAAATAGAGTGATTATTGTAATATTAAAAATTCTCTCTCAATCCCCCGTGCCCTCGGACCACTACTAACAAATTTCACTGAAAAACTAAACCAAATCCTCTTGCAGAAAACATTCTTAAATAACTGCAAAGAACGACCTCTCTCCCCACATTCTAATCACATGACATGAAATGTTAGGTGGCTAGAGCAGCAAAGAATGTCGTTTTTGTGTATTAGATGGAAAATAACTTTTAGTTCTTTCGTCAACACTACAAAAACTGCCAGATTAAAAATTTTGGTCTTTGAGTAAAAAATATTGGTTGCCAGTGGCGACCGCATTTGCCAAGCCCTTATTATTACAATTCATGTATTTTTTGTTTTATATATATATAAACTAAAATGTTTTAAATTTACGATTGTATTCCAACAAAAAGGTGATATTAGAAATACAGTCTTAATTTATGTCAAGATAAAAATTTCAATAAAATTTGTCTATGGTCTTATTAATAAAATCATATTAATAATTTAATTACCAATAAATTTTGGTGTCTTGTCAAATTTAATTTGAGCTTAGTTCATCACATAAGATATCATTGATACCTTTATTATTAAAAATATATGCATATTACTTTTGTGTGTAAAAAGAATTCTCAAAGTGTAAGAATTCAAACTCAAAGAATTATTTTAACACATTTTTTACAATTTACGAGTAAAATGGATGTAGAAAAAACATATTTACTAGTTCTATTTTTTTAAACATCAACATTGTTGTACATAAAAATGCACATCAGGTTTTTAAAGTGTTTTTGGTATAATAAATATTGTACTATTATTATTATTATATTTTTTAATTATGGAATTTATCCCTTTCAAGACCAGTGATGCCAAATGGCATCATGACATTCACGATTTTTTTTTTTTTTTTTTTTAATTTAAGAGGGTCCGGGACACATTTTCAAATTTTTTTTATTTATTGAGTTAAAATTTTGAATTTTTTTGTGATGGTTAACCATATAATTTGTAAACAAAATCGAATGATAAAACTTCTCATAGCTTTTTAAAAAAAAATTTAAATTTAAAATTTATGAAAAAACTGGTATAACTTAAAATCGTTATAACTCGAAATATAATTTGTGTTTAAGTTGTTTTTCATTTAAATAAACAAAAAAATATATTTTTTAATTTAGATCCAGCATTTTAAAAAACATTATTTTTCTAAAAAATTAAAAATATTTAACGAATAAATTACAAAAAAAGTGGTGCAACTTTTACAAAAATTATATTTTCAAAATTAAATATTTTTTTTCGAATATGTTGGGTCAAAAATAAAGTAAAATAATTGAAAAAGATATGTTCCGAGTTTCAACCCTGTATCTTTAACGGTTCTCGAGTTATAAGAATTTAAATATGAGAAATGGTGAAAAAACCTATCATGAAGAAAAACGCAATTTCACAAGAAATCGTTTCCTTGACAACCATAGCTTGAAAGGCAGATTTTTAAAACAAACCAAAACGAAAAAATTAATATTTCCTGTTCTAATTAAGATAGAAACATGATTTAAACATCATTTTAAGCAGAAAACGGCAGGGAAATTTTTAATCCAATAAAAAAAAAATGAAAATTTGAAGATTTTTGTGTCCCGGACCCCCTTAAACACTGAATCTCGGAGATTCTGTTTGGTGTCATTCAAAAGACATTTTTTCTGTCTTTTCAGTAGTATTTTTTCCCCCAAATAGATGGTATCAAAGGTTCCAGAAACTGAAAATTATTGCTTGATTTCGTTTTAAAACGTGAAGTGAATACATGACTGTGAAAAAAACAAATATTATTCCCACTTTTCCTTTTTTTTTATTACAATGTTTTAAATAAAAGTTGTAATATGTATGAAGTACGTATTTATGTATTTATAATTCAACAATTGTATTTTTATTTCAGCAGCAATGCATAGTCATGCATAATTATGTATATTTATACATGATTCCAAATGCATCACTGGGACTAGATAGATAGTTACAACTTAACATTCTATTTTGATTTCTTATCTGATTTGGTAGTTTTGTGAAAGGAAAAAAATCCTTTACTATTTATCATGCCAAAGTGAAAAAAGAAGTTTGTATCATTAGAAAGAGTCATTTATTTACTGAAGAATGATGATCTTTCTGATACAGAAATTAAAAAATCTGACAAAGAAGACAGTGAAAGTGCATGCAATCTATCAAATGCAGATGACTGCGTGCACTATTGAGACAGTTGATTGCGTGGTTGCCCAATTTAATTGTCCCGCTCGTCGCCTAACTGTTCGGAGTTTTCAGTGGTTGCCCAATTCAATTGTCAATATTCCTGATCTAGATACAAATGATTCAATTGGTCATGTTCTATTTTCTTTAGGTAATACGTATTAGAAGTTGAAGTCGAATATGTAGATCAATTAGAAGATAAGAACATTGAACCATTTGACATGACATTTAGAGAAACTTCTTCGTTGCATTCTGATGAAATTTGAGACCTTATGAGTAATTTAAATTATATTGAGATGAATAAATTACAGATAACTTAGCGTATCAAGTGGCTGAGAGGTTCCGGTGGCAAAACTCGTAGACGGGAAGTGCTGATTCGTAACCAATCGCGCTCGTCGGCCTAACTATTCGGAGTTTTCCGTTGTTTTCATCAAACCAGGGGTATCCTTGCGTAAATACGGGTTAGGTTCCCTTAGAAAGACACCCACTGAGGATACCCCTCCCTCAGGCATATATCTCTCGTGTAGATAATCGGCGTCACGAAAATCACCAACGCCACCTTAGTGCATCAAACAAATCTCTATTCTTGCCAAAAGCTTAGAACTTCAATAAATACAATTATACATGAAATGGAAAAAAGAAAATGAATACACATTAAAATTTGAATGTATATTTTCATTTCTTTTGATTCCAATGACGCCGCATTTCGCGTACAATTCCTATTTGGTCCCAATGAAGCCGAATGGTATCGCTTAAAAAAACTCCTAAAAATGTTAAATAATTTTTTGAAATTATATTTATGTTTATATTAGCTAAAAATAGCCTTAATTCCAGAAATTCAGATTTTTCCTCTTGTAAATAAAAGTGCGGGTCTGATAGGGTTAAATGAATTTAATGTGTATAGTGTTTTTAAGAATATTTATAAAGATGTTATGTTGTTTTCCTATGCAAGGATGAGGATCAGGGTGGTCCAGAAAGAGATTGTATCTCTGTTCCAGGAATCTTTTACGACATAAGATGGACGTCCTGACGGCGAAGGAGGTACAATAGGATGGGCAGTTTCTGTCAGTCCGAATTTATGACAGAATTTATAGAGGTAATAACTTAGACCTCCCAAAATGTATGTCACTGGCGAAGGGGTTGAGGAGAACCCCGAAAGAAGAGGAAGAGCCTGTTAAACCGGTTCGCAGTGATTCTCAAGTGGTAGAACTCCTAGATAGACAGGAGTCGAAATTGGAATAGAAATGGTCAGAAGATTAACATAAGGACGCAGGGACAGCCCTCTAGAAATCTCTATTCTTCGTGAATCAAGTAAGGTTGAATATAATTCCAGAAAATTATTCAGATTTAAGTTAAGAGTTCAGTTAGCAGTTCAGTTGGGATTATTCAAGGAGTATTATCTTCATCAAGTAGCAGTAAACTTCCAGCACCTGCGAAGGAGCAGTCCAGAGTCTCGTTAAAGAGATGGAAGCTTACTTGTAACAAGCCCGGACCTACCCCAAGTCCGGTGTAGTAATCGAAATGATTGGACTTGACAGAAAGCCATTCGATCACTCACAAAAACGCGATTGAGAGTTTCAAGGTGTAATTAATTCTCGACTTAAACGTAATTAAAGTATGCATCAGTATATTATTAAGAGTTGTGCGCGCACGATCTAAGGATAATTGTGTTAAAGACTTATTGTGTCTATAATCAGCTGGACCACCACTGTGTTGTGACTACCTCATCCAACTATTGATGTGCTCAGGTATTTACTATTTATATTTTGTTCCACGTATTTCAAACTACACTGGTTATCAAAAATTAAGGAAATGTCACAAAATGCTAATTTTCGAATACGCGAACACTCAAAAGGAAATAATATAATTCAAGTAATTACTATCGCTACAACACAGTTAGTCCATATAACATCTCATTCCTGTCACACATGGTCACAAATGTCACAGTCACTACGGTGAAGCAAAAAAATTGGAAATTCCATACATCTCATTGTGAGTCTCAAATGATCACTATGTGTGACTCCACTGAGACGTCACTGTGACTGCTGCTTTGGGACGAGTCACCATGTGACTTTACAATGTAGTTACATTGTGACTCTCATGTGACTGTCATTTGTAGACTCAATTTCAAAGTCATCGTGAAATCTGCATTGTGATAAGTTACCAAATAATGTCACATTAAAGTCACATGATGACTTTCAAGTGACAGAGAGACAACTGTGAAGTCACCATTGTGCTCTTTTGGGAAAAGTCTCCATGTGACTATAATATGATGTTATTTGGTGACTCATCATAATGCAACGTTCATGATGACCACGAAATTGAATCTCAAAATGACAGTCACATGAGAGTCACAATTTAACTACATTGTAAAGTCACTTTGTGACTCGTCAGAAAGCAGCAGTCACATTGACTTCTCAGTCCAGTCCCATATAGTGATCATTTGAGACTCATAATGAGATGTATGGAATTTCCTATTTTTTTTTTGTTTCACCGTAGTGACTGTGACACTTGTGACCATGTGTGACACGAATGAGAGATTATATGGGTTAGCTGCGTTATAGAGATAGTAATTACTCGAATTATATTATTTTCTTTTGAGTGTTCGCGAATTTGAAAATTAGCATTTTGTGACTTTTCCTTAATTTTTGATAACCAGTGTATATTTGTACCAAAAATGTACGGTAGGGCATAGCATGCCCAATTGTAATACAAAGAACCAACCGTCAGAACTGAATATGTTAAGACTAATTAATTTAAGTGAAATTAAACGGAAAGTAATTCCTTCTCGCGGATGTGCGAGACTTGTCTTTAACTTTACTGTAGTAGGATGTAAATATGTGGGATAGTGTAAATAAATATTTGTAAGGTTATTTATTACTTGTTCTTTGCATCATGAGTCTCTCTTCTTTATTGCCGAAACGTCAGTGAAGGCTTACTGTGGAGACACGAAAAGTTTTGGTTTCCGTTAGTCTGTCTGTTAGTCTGTTAGTCTGTCTGTCTGTTCAGCGATAACTACCGCAAAAAGCATCCGATTAGCTTGAAATTAAGTGGGTTTGTTAGTGATTTAGCTGTATAGTTTTTTGTTATATTTGGTTCATTCGTTCGGAAAATATAGAATATTTTATTTTGCGCAATAATGCTTTTCTATAGCAATTCAGACGATTTTTTCATTTTTATTTGTTGAAAGAAAATGGCTCATATGATTGAAGGATTTAAATGGTAAATTCTGAATAATGAAATTTCCTAATTAGAACCATGCATTATTCATATTAGTTTGAAATTTTGTGCAAAGATTTGTCAGAGTTTTTAAATTCGGTGTATAACTTATGGAGGGATTTTATATATGTGTTCCAATAATATCAAATATTTTCTTTTACAAATTTTCTTTTTTTAAATACACATACTTCATTGTTTTCATTTTCTTTTAACTGTTACCCAGCAACGGAACTACACCTAAAAATATCGTAAAGGTGAATGTATGTGTAATTGTTTCGAGTCAAATCAACTTCAAACGGGATGAATTAATGTCTTTTGCGTGTTTACATATAGATGGAATTTACCCCAGAATTAAAGAAAGGCTGTGTTCGATTTATTTCGTTCAATTATTTTCCTTTTAAATTAAAAAGTTCATTATTTTCATAAGGAGTAAATTGACATTTTGCTATAAAATTTAGAAATCATTTTTTTTTTTTTTTTTACCGTTCCCATGAAAACCAGATCCCGGAATAATAATTTATCCTAAACAGTTAATTTTGATTTGAAAGATTTTCATGTGCAAGAGGAAAATGAAATAAAAAATAGACATGAATACGTCTTCATATTGAAAAAAAAAACAAAAATACGAAAAGAAGATGAATTTGAAATCGTATATCAAAAATAAAACGAATACCCTTTGAGGTTGAAGTAAAAGTGCCTTGCGTTATGATATTAATTCTCATTATTAAAAAAAAATGTTACCACGGTTTATCGTCTGCACACGGCTAACAGAAATTTTTAATTTTTAATCGAAAATTCCAATGAGAAAATAAAAACTTTTGAAAAGCAAATAGATAGTAAATGTCAAAATTATGCACCTCAAAATTATCTCTGTCGAAAATGACGTCATTGTATCGGGAAATAAATATTTTCTTTCTTAAAAACCTGTCTCAAAAATTTTTTTTGACGAGTCTTACTTCTTAATGCCGCCTCATTTCAGAAAAGAAGAATGAAAATTATTTTATTTTTAAAGGAAATTACATTTTCGTTCATAAAACCTAAACTTTTAATATAATTGCCTCAGTGTAAATCATTTTCTGTCCACCGATATTGAAAAATAAGGCTCGGAAGTGTAAAAAGAAATCTAATATTTACAATAACCATTAGCGCAATCAATAAAAAGTGATATATGTAAATTTAATGAGACTATGGGAGGGGGGGTTCTACTTTATTATCTAAAAAAATTCCAGAATTAGTAGCTCATGAAAATTTCAAAATATCCTTACATAACAACGTTTTTAATTTAACGCTTCTAATATCTGAAAACTTCGTATTTTTTTTTTATTCTTATAAATAATTAAGTAATTTGAAAACTTTAAATTGCGGTTTGCAGTAAATTGAATATTACCAAAGTGTGTTTAAAAACAATGACTTGCAGAGCTGACGTTGAGGCTCCTGATCTGCAGATTTACTAGTTTAGTTGTACTGTTTTTTTTTCAGCGTAATCCTAATTTAATGAATTGGAATGTTGTTTATTACTATGTTTACTATAGGTGAAGGGGTACCATGCGAGGTGCATTTTTGTATAGTAATGCACGCATCGTACGTGGATCTATACTCTAGTTCTACTTCGAAATTACATAACGCTCTTTAACGGTTAAAACTTTCCTTTCCGACTTCTTTTAAGATAATACGGGTAGTTATTATCTTGAGGGCTAGCTAAGATCTTAACGATCACCTGATGATTTTACAAAATATGTTAATTATCTGCTATGAGACACGGGTAAAGAGTTCTGGTCTTACAGTGATTAGATTTCGGCTGATTTAATTCATTCTCGGGAATTTAAGGTATTGCCCAACCATACCCCATTTACCCAGGTTGTATATATCCCCCCCCCCCCAATGTATCGTTGAGGAGGTCGCTAAAGGGTTAAGGGCGAGTTTTGTAGATGTACCCATATCCTCCCAACAAACATGAAGCTGCATATACAATATTTTAATATAAAACAAAATTTTAATTAACTACCTTTATTTTTATTTTTATTTTTATTTTAATGCAACGATAGAATACTCCTATTCAGAAGGATTAAACGAGGGAAATTCTAATATTTGTTTTTAGGTAATGATTTTGAACAACAATATAATATTAACCATTTTCACGATTATTTTTCAACATTCATAAAAACCTACTGACGAACTTCGTTAAAAGATCTAAAATTTCTTAGAATGTCACAAAAGTTATAAAATTTTTAACAACAACAAAAAATACTAAATCTCTTCACCTAGTTTTAAAATACGATGCATAAAATATTCTTTAAATCAGACTATAAAAAGTAATTTAATCCAGGAAAATAAAACTTCATAAGTGTAAAATCGCCTGCAAACTCGAATACTGCTTGTTAAATTCATGCCCAGTTCTGAACGCCGTATTTCACTATCGAAGAATTTGTTGTTTTAATGGCAACAACGCATTCCATTGAAATCATATCAATGAGTTCAGAATCGGGGCCAAAGACAAAGATTGCACTGGCGAATAAGACCAACTCCATAGCTTTAATCTCCTTCTTTCGCAACAATGCTGAGTGACGTCAGTTTTAGCCTCGACAGAGCGCCACCTATTGTTTGAATTCGAACTAAAAATCAAGAATCACAGTAAAAAAAAAACTCCTGACATCACACATATCCCTCCTGCAAGAATTTTTTAAATACGGTTTGATGGATGTTAAGAAGGTGTTTAAGGGGTCTCAGGACTCTTAAAGCCTTAAAATTTTCGAAATTTTAATTTTTTTAGATGTTGAACTCCTATCTTTTCTGAACATTTTGACATAATTGTTTCCTTGAAATTCCTATTAGAACTGAAGTTATGGCTTTTACATTTATACACGTTCAATAGCTGAAGCGTCGTTCCGGAAACTTTGAAGCCATTTTTCTCCAAATGAAGTTTTTGCGCATAACGCGCACGATATCTCAAAAACATATGAATATTTTTTCATAAAATTTTCAAAACATATGTTTCATGTTAGTCTGTATAAACTGAACCTAAAATTTCCTTTTTTATTGTTCAAAACAATATTTTTTTAGGTGATTATAATACTGTTGAAATTTTCTTAATTTTGCATTAGCTAAATACAACTTTGTATTAAAAATATAAAAAAGCTTTAAATACAAATTTATTTAGGTTCAGGGTAATTATTATAATCTGAAGTATAAGTAAGCATCAAAATTTTCATTCTAGTTGCAATACTTATTTTGTAATCGTGCGCGTAAGGTGTTATGCCGATTTTTCGCTCGTCAAATGTCTAACTGTTTGGAGCCCCCTGTAAATGCTAATTCTGCATCTTATATTTTTTAAAATACATGAAATGAAAGAACATACTTATATATTTTATTCAATTAAAATTGTGTCTTAAAATCAAATACATTTTAAGATATTAAATGTTGAAAATGGTCTATTTTTTTTTTCATTTTTTTCCAATTTTAAGAGTCCTGAGACCCCTTAAGAAGAAGAAAAAAAAATGAAAAGTATACACCCCTTACTAACTCTGCAAAAAGTTTTCGTAGAAGAAAGTTACTGGTGCCACACGCTTGGTAATAAAGTTTACTTTTAAATGATGTATATAAAATATGCTTAGAGGAGCATCTACATATTAAAACGAACCATGAATTTTTTTTTTTTTTTTCAATAGCATTACACAATTCCGACAGTATAAATAAACTCTACACCCTTCAATTAGACAAAAAAAAATTATGCAATTCGTAAGATAAGTTTAATTATTTTAAATGTACGAGAAATTAAATATTTTAAAGGCTGTATCCAAAGTTTGGTATACAATAGTTGACCGAGAGAGCCCACTTCTTATTAAGGCATCTTAAGCGCGACACAAGTAGTCGTTGAAGACTGCTAGATAACAGGATATCAGAAGAAATTTCAAAATATCTTGACACTTCTGTCATAGACGGCCCCTTAACACTAGAATGTCCGCAAGGAGGCAATAAAACTCCGGCCATATGATTAAATGTCAACTGGAACCAGAAATTCTTTTATAAAATAAGTCAAATTTAAACCTCGCAGATTTCCCTTAAATAAGTCAGTGAAATAATTTTAAATAAAAATTCTGGTGCCAAATATTTTTATGAAACTTGAGTAAATTTTCTGTGCTTTCTAGTGTTAAACCATCATTTTGCCGTTTTTTACGCATAATTTGAAAACTACTTGATGGAAAATGTGAAACTTTGGTTTTCCATAAAGCAGGATTTAATAAATCTAAATCCATTAAAAAAATTGTAGGTTGCAATTCATAATTTTTTCGAATATTAATTTCACAATTCATAATTTATATCATAAAATTATAAAATTTACAAATTCAACGTATTTATGTTTGGGTATATTAGTATTATTGCTACACAAAAAAATAGCCCATTAGGAGTAAAATTTCAGGAGATATTAATAAAAATATGAAAATGTAATTTAACATTAGAAGCATTAAATTATGGATGCATATAATTCAAAACCTTATCATTCAAATGACTTAAAATTTGGTGTCTGGGAATAGTTTGAACCGAAGATTTGAAATATCATGTTAAAATTGGTTATTGCCATTGGAAAAAAATGAAGTTCGGATTCGTTTCGATATGTAGATGGCCCCCTAAGCAAATTTTATATACATCATTTAAAAGCAGACGTTATTTCCAATTGTTCGGTACCAGTAATTTTCATCTATGATAAGTTGTCGAGGAGTTAGTAGGGAGTATTTACTTTTTTTCCCACGACTGTACATCATTTAAAAGTAAACATAATTTCAAATCGTTTGATACTAGTAACTTTCTTCTGAGATTATTTGTTGCAGCGTTAATAAGCGGTGTTTACTTTTTTTCCGCGCCTGTACATTGTATGAAATATTAAATCTTAAAAAAAAAAATATTCATAGGGTATATAATTTTTCAATAGTTTAAGAGTTCTCAGTTCAACACCTTTGAATATACCATTTCTAATCAGCTAGACAACTACAAACATTACAATCGCAAGCCTTCTCCACGAGACCTACATTATTCAACGAAATGATAGTATTCTATCTCCATCACCACTCACACGCCATCTAACTTGTTACGTTGTATTATGTTTGAGGCAGGCAACTCATTTAGACCCAAAGCGTTATTATAAAGGTTTATCTGATAGGTGTAATACAGTCGAACCTCGTTATCCTGACACTCTAATGACCAGAAAAAAGTGTAGTCATAAGCGGAGTGTCGCGGTAACCGGAGTTGGAGAAAAATATGTTTATAAAAAGCTGTATTTTTAATTAATTTAAGACAATTTTAAATTCATAGGTGTTCTTGCAGTTTTAAGCGATAAAACATTATTATTAAACAAAATAAACACAAAAACAAAATTGAAAAGAATAAAAATCAGATTTATAATGAATTGTTTTTTTATTGTTACATAAAATGTTGATTAATTAAGGTTTGCTTATCCCTAGATGTGCTTCCTACAATTCTTTTTTCAAGATTATACATAAATATTTGTTATTTCATAAATGAATGTTAGATAATTTCTGATCGTTTAAATGCAATGCAATGCTTCTGTTTTAGTCGGATGAAAAACGCCGTGTGTAACCACAAGAAAGCGCCGCCTGACCAGAACAAAAAGACCGCGAATAGATTGATACGTCTACACGGAGCTTAAGTGGGTCATTTATAGTGTGTGGGTTTATTTATTCAGATAAAGGATTGAAGTTAAATTTCTCATTTATCTCAATGGGTATTTTAGACACTTTTGTGAAAAGTTTTCTTAAGACGTTGCTAACCGCTTAATTTGCGTGCTTATAAGGTGTATTATAAAAAAATGAACAATCTTCCTAAACTGTTGGGATATCTAGAGTTGAAAATTATTCAACGACGAAAATCCGGAGTTTGTTTACATTAAAATCATATATAGAAAATCGGGACTTTGAAAAACTGACGGGATAAGCGGAGTGACGTGAAAATCGAATGTCGGGATAACGAGAGACGACTGTACATAAAATGAATTGAAGTTATTCGTTACAAAATAAATTTATTCTGACATTACATTGAAGCAATATCTCAAACTAACCCTTTGTATCACCGCGTTTCGTACGTGGAACATACACAAAAGTTAATCTTACTTAGACAGTGGTTTAAAAGACGGTTTTATTTATTGCTGTCATCCTTTTCCAACGCAGATAGACCGGAAAGTGGCAGCACAGACAATCATCTCACCGAGTTCACGACTGAAATTCCAGAATCAATTAAGGGGGTGCGGGACACATTTTAAAATAATTTTTATTTATTGAGTTAAAATTCTGAATTTTTCTGTGAAGGTTAACCATATCATTCATTTGTAAACAAAATCACATGATAAAACTTCTCAGAATTTTTTTAAAAAAATTCAAATTAAAAATTTATTTGAAAAGTGGTTTAATTTAAAATCGTTATAACTCGAAATACTACTTACAGAATTTCAATTTTGTTTCATTTAAATAAACAAAAATATATAAGTTTTAATTTTGATTCAGCATTTTTAAAAATATTAATTTATAAAAAAAATTAAAACTATTTAACGAAAAAAATTTAAAAAAAGTGGTGCAACATTAAAAAAAAAATTATATTTTCAAAAGTAAATATTTTTTTTTCAAATATGCTGAATCAGAATTAAAGTAAAATAATTCAAAAATATATGTTCCAAGTTTGAACCCTTTATCTTTGATGGTTCTCGACTTATAAGAATTTAAATACGTGAAACGGTGAAAAAAACCTATCATGAAGAAAAACGCATTTTTGCAAGAAGTCGTTTCCATGACACCCATTGCTTGAGAGCTAGATTTTGAAAACAAACCAATCGAAAAAAGTAATATTTTTTGTTCTAATTCAGATAAAAACATGATTTAAATGTCATTTTAAGTAGGAAAAAGCACAGAAATTTTTAATTATAAAATGTTTTTGCTAAATTTGAAGATTTTTGTGTCCTGGACCCCCCTTAAGGCTCGATTCGCATTTATCATATGTTTAAGTGCAGGAAAACACAATAGAAAACCTACGAGCCAACAGCTAAAATCGGGCTTTCAGGTGTTTTCCACCAAAGATATGACTTGGCAGACCGATTGCGTTTTAAAATGCGAATCGAGCGAAATTCTGGAATTTCAGCCGTGAACTCAAAGAGGTGATTGTCTGTACTCAGGCCTTGCGGAATAAGAAGTTAATATAAATAATTCTTAGCATTCTCAACAGACTGCGATACTGAAAAATTATTCATTCCAAAGATTAATTTGTCGTTTGAGCAGTTTCACATCGTTATTTCTAAAATAAACTTCGGAAATTCTATCAAAATAAAAGGCTGCACTGAAAGAAAAAATATACGACTTCATCTAGAACGAATAAGTAGTCACTTTCTAAATCCCCAAACTAGAAATATAGATTTTCGAGTTTTGCGAATAACATAAACAAATAAACTGGATATACAAAATGATACAGAATTTCTTGTCTGTAGTTTTCTAGGTGATGAAACGATACAATATATTATGAATCGTTTGAATTCCGAGAAATTATCACTTGATTTCAAGAATTAAATCATAAACGTGAATTATAGTTACTAAAACTCATTTCTTCTGTTCGCATTTATTTGCAGAGTTTTTTAAATATACTTGACGACGATAACATAGGAAACGCCCTTGAATTTTAATTTTGATAACTATTGGGTCTATCGTAAATTTGTGTTGTGTTGGGAAAATCAATTGGTACCGGAAAATTCTGCCCGGTAATTATTAGATATCGGAATCAATGTCTAATAATTAAATGATAGAAGTTTACGGTACGAATTGATTTTCCCAACACGGCACGGCTTTCCGATCTGCCCAATAAAACTCTCTAGCAAAGAGAACTAAAATTTATAAGAATGAGATGGCATTATTTTTTCTAGAGCCACAATTTATTTTCAAGATGCCAATGGTTTAAAAAAAAAAATCAGTTTGGAGACATCCAAAAATTGATTTTTTTTAAAAGTAAGTTCGTATATTTTACAATTTTGTATTAGAAAATTGAGAATATTTATGAGAAGTATGTAATTTTCTGTTTATTGAAGATGCGAAGAAAGTACTTGGTAGTCAATAATTTTTTATTTTTATGATAAAAGTTTTGTTAATATTTTTTTATACTTAAAATAAGGTATTCTAACAACGGAGAAAATATTTTTCAAACAGGCGTTGTTGAGTCACAAAAGGTTAATGTATTAAACCAACAATTTAAATATATATATATATATATACAGTAAAACCTCCCTGTGCGACCACCTCCCTGAACGACCACCTTTTCATGGAGGAACGAATTTTATTCCCATAAGTTCAATACTAATTTTACCTCCATTCAGAGACCATCCCCCTTGAACTCCCTACATGAGCAACCAATTTCTTTGAAGAAAATGAAGCAAATTCCGTTTTTCCCTAGTCCCTTGAAGAAGATTTTATTAGAAAAATAATTCCATAGAGCTCAATATTCATCAAACTTCTAAATTACGTTTAGAATTTTTTTTTTATATATATACAGGTAACTGTTAAGTTTTTAAACCCCTTTGTGCCTTTTTAGGCAATGAATTTAACTCTGATAGCAGATTAAGAATGACGGTCAATAAACTTCCCTGCTCTATTTTGTCAGAAACTCTCAAAGAAATAGATAAATTAATGAAATCGTCATTATTTGTTCTCGTTCAAAGAAAATTGCATTTATTTAGTCAACTTCGAAAGGACTTGGAAATAAAAGTTATCAAAGCTAAAACCATAAAATCAAAACAAAAGTCAAAGTATTCATTTTTTAAACTCTGCAGTAATTAACTTTAGTTTTAATATATAAATTTTCATATTTTTTCATATTGGGAAAAATAAATTTTAGAAACATTAATTGTTACCTTATTTTCAACAATTAAAATCTAGATTTAAGCATGACCTCCATTAAAAGACCACATCTCGGAACGACCGATTTTTATTGGAACGGTACGTGGTCGCTTTAATGAGCTTTTACGGCACACACACACACACACATGTATATATATATATGTATATATTAAAATCTCTATTTTTAGGAATTTTTCGTTTTACATTCACTGCTGAAATGAGTCGCATGAGGCCTCCGGACGATGCACAGTGAGGCAAAATCCCGAAAAGCTGGCCAAAATATGAAAATGTTATTCAGATTGCACGAAACTTCGTAAACGGGTGTTTTTCAGGATGCTGATTACGATTCTAAAGTTAAAATTCCAAAAAAAAAAAAAAATGGTGGATCCAATATGGCGAATCCAATATGGCGGACTAAAAATTAAAATGCTTTGAAAGTTACTCAATTTGTATGAAATTTCGTATACAGGGTCGTTTGAGGATGTTAAGTACGATTCAAAAGTTAAACTTAAAAAAATGGCGTATTAATTCTAAAACTATTTAGATTTTTAAAAAAATGTGAAGTTTCGAGACTAAACTTACAAAGAATTTTCAAGGAACTAAGATATGTTTAATCGAAATTAAACGTTGAATCTTTATTCATGAAACACAATTAAGTACATTAACCCATTAAGGACCAGCATGTTTTACAGGAATTTTATTCAGTTCACGCCACTTTTTGTTAAACACTTACTTTCACTTTATGAATCACTGAAATGTGTTAATTAAATAAGGCACAATTTACTTTTCTCTTTTAATGGCATAAAAAAAATTAAAAATTCACAAATATAATGTTTCGAAAACGCAACGTCAGTCTTTAACATGGAACTATTAATAGGGAGGAACTGACATATCCTTAAAAAGGTGAAGCTTCAACTGTAACCGCTATCGCAGGCGTTACTTACCGCCGGTGAAATCTTCCACCAGTAGATTTATATAGAAATTTTCAACTTATTTAAACACCTTATTATTGAACAATTTCAGTCAAAAGTAATGGTAGAAGCAGATTCTCATTTTTACTGGTAGGACTTTACTTTGACGGTAGTTAGACTCTGCGTTTCCGCCATAGACAACCAGGGAAACAAGCCGACAGTTTTACAAGGCACACTGACACCAGTAAAAACAAACAGAAATTTTTATGTCATTTTCGAGAAAATATTCCGTGAATAAGGCGCTTAAATAAGAGGAAATTTTCCATTCAATTTTACTGGTGAGATATTTGCCTTTGCGGTAATCAGAAACTGAAGATCCCATCTAAAAAAAGCAGCCGCCATCTTGTGACAACCTCCTCAGTTACTTCAGTAGCAACTGGTAGACAGTACACTAAATGTATCCTCCTCTTTATTCGTAACTCCATTGTCTTTAATGGGTTAATGGAAAGTAAAATGTTAAAAGGTTTAATTCTTATATTATTAAAATAAAACGAAAGGATATTCTGAAATTCGTCTTCTGAATCATCTATAGTATAATAAGTAGATTCTTCAGAATGGGAGTTGTCGAAATATTTTACAGCACTTGTTATGCCTCTAAGAACAAGGATCTTAATTTCTTCTACAGTAATTTATGTAATCTTTAAATGATGGGGTCCGATGACATTCAAATCCGATAAAAGCCCCATCTTCCATTGTTTTCTTCCTACTGCATTTTAGCGAGAAATCTTCTTGGTACCATTTGATCAATTTGTTGCACGTTTTTTGAGAGTCTTCCGACATTTTCCTAATTGTAATATTGAGGAAGCTATTATTTCTTTGCCATGAATAAGTATTCTGGGCACTGAAGTTGGCATATAGAACTAGGAATGCAATTCAACGAATTTACAAGCTGTTTGTGAGCAATAATCCACGAAATTGATCAAATGAATGTTAAGAAATCACTTTTAATATGACGTGGAATCGTTTGATCAAATCTTCGTCTGCTCTGTTTATGAAAGCAGAAATAGTTGCGTTTTCAAAGAATCGACAAACTGTACTGTCATCATCTGTACTTCCAAATCCGGCTTTTGGTTTATCGACGAGAACTCCTAATTGTAAACGAAATACTTTTTGTAAATTTAGTTTTGCAATTTTTTTTTCTTTTCGTCAGGAGTGCGTGCTTGCCATTCTTTTATATCCCGTTTGTATGCCAAATGCAAGCTACACTCAAAACATCTTATATAGGAACGTAACGTGGTCATCCCGAATCGTAAATGACCTTCATTCACTTTTAGTTTGAAAATGTCATCAAAGTTATTAAACTGTCTTGAAGTTGCCTGACATAGTTACCAACGTTAAGTTGACAAATTACTAGTAAAGCACAGCTGCCAACTTTTACGCTTTTTTCTTACCACTAAAATTTTGCAGTAAATATTGTCTTGCTTAATCGTCGAAATCTCCCGATTAGAGAAGGGGGAAATATCTATTAAATTTTAATGGTAGGAAAAAACCGCAAATGTTGGCAGCTATGGTAAAGGCATTAAAATTTTTTCAATCAATTATCCTTAAATCTAGTTTGTAATTAACGCCTACTTATTTTCTATCAATGATTGCTTTAAAAGGGATAAGTTTACTCTCCTGATCTGCAACATAATTCATTTCACTGACAGTAGCGTCCATATTTTCGAGAAAAAATTGATTCTGATGGGCCTAAAAAAATCTAGGAGATGAAGGTCTCGAATTTTTCCAGATAACGATTTCTGAATTATTCGCAACACTTAAAAGTTTTAGTGGCACTAGAGAAGTGAAAAAGGTATTTGAACCTGCTTTCTACCATCATCATCGCTAAATTTTTGTTTAAAGGTCCTTTGATCATACATGTGCCATCACATCCCCATTTGCAAATCAAATTCAGATTGCTAATGTTCTCGGAAGTCAGATTCTTAATAATTTCCGTTTTCATTAATAAAACACGTTTAGCAGTATGATCTATCAAAGATTGCAATTAAAAAGATATTTATTCTAATTACATTAGAATAAACAAAATTATTAGCTATGAAGATAAGATAACGTATTTCTATCTGATCGATGATAGAGAATTATTTAATTTTTTTTTTTTTTTACTAATATTGCTTATGAAATTCATTTATGCTTATATTTATAATACTTATTTGTAATATAATACATAATAATCTATCACAAAACTGATTAATCTGAAAATTTCAAAAATGTTTGCCAGCTCAATTACTGTGACAAGTAATAAATTTCAGAGTTTTTGAAGCGACTAAAAAAGGGACATTTTTACTTGTGGTTACAAAAACCTGCACAGAATGCAGAATGGCAGCTTATGGCAGCTGGTTTTTCTTTATACATTAGATAATAGTTCAGACTACTATTTCCATTATAAGTCGTCGCGGAACACTGTGGAACTTTTAAACTTTTTGACGTTTAAAAAGAAAAAAATAAGATATTTTTTCAAAATTTTTATCAAAAATAATCATGAAATTATTAATTTTTATGTGCTTAATAAAAATTTTTGTAACACGCGCAAATAATTTACACTCTATCATCGTGTGAATCCTGTTTAAAGCATTAAAATCGGATGATATGGGAAAATGTAGCACGTGTTTAGAGGAACCATTGTTTTGCTCTTTTTGTTCACCTCAGATGATGATCCTCCAAGCGTCACTTTTGAAATGATACAGGTTGTCAAGCCAAAACGAAAACCTTTTTATAAATATAGATTCCGACCCTCCAAATATTATTCTAGCCATCTGTATAGTCAAAACTCCCTAAAAAGTAATTTTATTTTTCGACTTTTGGCCAGCTTTTCGGGATTTTGCCCCACTGTGCGATGGGACACACATATTTCATGAACTAGAATTATTGAAGAGCATCTTATTAAGTACTTGTCGGCATGAGCTGATATTATGGATTGACATATTTCAAATTTTTTAGAAACACTTTTCTTTAAAATTTTATAAGTCACAATGCATTTTTTTATTTATTTTTAAAAAGTAGATTTTTTTAAATTAATTTTCGAAAAAAAAATGAGAATCGTAAAATATAATTTTTTTAACGATGTTAAGTTCGTTTTCAAGAGACTTCAAATATGCGACTCCAAAATTACAGCTCATTCCACCTAGTCACCGCCCCCTGAATACTAGGCCTGAGCGCTCACACAAAAATGACACAAAAATGGCGGCTGCCGAAGGCGGATTTTTTTTAGCGTAGGTACGGTCCCTTAAATATAGACACCAGTATTTTATAAAAGATTTCTCTACATTGTTTATTCTCAGAAAAATAAAGCGGAAAAAACTTCAAAAAATTATTGGTAGGAATATTTAAGGGACCGTACACACTCTGAAAAAAATCCGCCTTCTGCAGCCGCCATTTTTGGTCCAGCGCTCAGGCCTATTATTCAGGGGGCGATGACCTAGTACATCTTGAGTTATGCATAAAAATCAACCCGCATCGCAATCTGTTTTTCAAATATTTCAGGTGAATTAAGTATTAGAAGTTCTAAAATAAGAGCCTTTATAATTGCTAAACTACGTGACCGAATGACTCCCTGTTTTGTTTTAAAATATATTTAACAAATATGCAGTCGAAATTTTGATTTGGTAATGAAAAATGTAAAGATTGATAAAATTTTATTATAACGACGATCCCCATAAACTTTTCTGTTTAGCGTAATTTGTAAATAAGATAAATTCCAGTCGAAAAGCTATTTTCACTTATTTCTGTGACAAATTAGGTAATAAAATGCATGGGGACCTCTATTTTTTTCAGCCAATCATACCATTCATACAAAATATTCGCACTCTAAGTACGCTTACGTTCAAGGATTCGTAATTTTTTGTTAAATCGGCAACACCTCTTGCGATTTAATATGGAAAATATCTTACATTGATTTACACGTTTTTCAATACGTAATGATGCAGTTATTTATATATGTATTTTTTTAAGTTGTTATTATAATTACTTATGTTGTTATTGTTTTGTTTTCTGGGAAATATATTTCTTTTTGTAAAACTGACTTTAAAAATAAATACTGAAACTGCACAGTAATGTTACATGTTCTATATTTATTTCTGTCAAACGATCAATTTTATAATTCAGTTACTGTCAAAACAATGACAAAAAATCACAATTTTTTCTATAGTTTTCAAAAATTAAACTTTCCAAATGTTATACATCAAAAATCAACTTTTTGATAGTATTTCGTAATCGCTGTTGTTCCGTTAAGGTGTAAAATCTTTTAGGTGTCTTGATATATAGCTATTTTCTGGATTTTACGAGTATTTCGAGGAAATGCAAATTGTGCATACAAATCCATTTACACTAAGCTATTTTACACACATTAATGCCGAAAACTCTTTTGTTTTAGTTGATGTTATAAAAAATTGCGTCATGGAAACCGATTGGCGGGAGCTTTTCCAAAAATAAGGCCAAGCGTGGACTCAAGGTATACTTGAAAGTCTACAACAGTCATGTGAAGAAACGTTCGAGCAAATTTTAAGCCAATGGGAATGTTATTTTCAAATTTCTTCCTTGCATTTTAATATTTTAAAATGTCTTTTTTTAATAGGATAGCTGTAGTTGATCTCTAAACGGTCTAGTTTTCAATTTCTGGTTTTCGTTGCATATTGTTTTTAGAAAGTTACTTTCGATTTCGGAGCCGGTTCCGAAAGTGAGAATAGTCTCACTTAAAAAACTGCAACAAAACCGAAAAGTAAAAGTTAGCCCACTTAGGGATCGACCTCAGATTTCCTATGCAAATAGTCATTTAAAAATATATAAATGTAAGCGAGAGATTTGAATAAAATTTTCCCATAGAATTAACATAAACTTGCGAGTGTTTTAACGTGACTAGTGTAGACTTTGAACTTAGAACAATGATACAAAAAATTAGTTTTATAGGCCAAACACTTGTGAAATACATAGACTTTTTATAAATATGCATTTTTAGGGAAATGATATTGTTTAAAATTTTAATTTCGAAACGATTCCATTGTAAATTTTGAACCAAAAATTTCTCTGCTTAGTGCTACACAGAAAAAAATTATTTCAATATTTCGAAAAAACCTTAAGAATTTCACTAAAAAAAGAGCGTGACAATTAATTTTCAAAGAGATCAAGTTGATTGATTTAGAAACAGATGAAGAAATATTATGCTAAAATTTTGAAAATACTGTACTGCATTAACGCGCTAAAGTTTTCGTTGCTGTTTATTATCTGTAGCGCGCTGTACTTCTATAGGTTCAAAATTGATCTTTCTATATCGATTTGTAGCTTATAAAATATGCTTTTTTTTTCTTAAGAGTAATTTAGGTGACACAAAATATTGAAATTTTAAATCATTCAAAGCGGTGTTAGCCTCAATTGAATATTTCATATATCGCACTGTCATGCACTTAATATTAGAAAAATTAAAGCGCGCTTAAACTGGTAATATTTAATAAATTGAAATTCGTAAAAGAACATAAAACAATATTTAAAACAAACATATTTACATTTACGTTTAAAGAGATCTCATGAAACTTTCTTTTTTTTTTTTTTTTTTTTTTTTCAATGTACTTATATGGTGCAAACTCTACTTTTTTATTTTTGTTTTATTTTTTCTGAAAAGGTAAACCTGCTACATGTTTTAAGAAAAAATAATGAAAAGAAATTTACACTTATGTTTTTATTAATTTATTTTACTTAAACAAAGGAATTTTTTGTTTCTTTGAGAGTAAAATTCAGGTATTATTTTCTGCTTCTCCATATTTCTTTTCCTAATTATGAAGCAAATATAAGACTTATTTTTTTTTAAACCTTTCTCATTAATTCGCATGAAAAAATATAAATTTTAATTGTGACCAAACGTTAATGCCTTTGTTGTTATGAATTTTTTAAAGAAATTCCTTGAATTTTAATTAACGAAGAAACAAAGTGTTAATAAGGATGGAAAACATCACAGCTGTTAAAAATGTAATGCTATGATGCAGTTGGTAAGTTAATTGGTTTGGTTCTACCCATGTATTTTTGCCTTTTTTTACAAGTACTATCCAGATATTCCCTAGGAATATTAAGAAACTCGTCTGTTGAAATAACAAGAACGAAAATTCATGCGTCAGCCTGGATTATGTAACGCTTTCCAACACATTCAGAATACTGTAATAAAGAACGATGCCTAAAAAATACAGTTATGAAAATACATAACACAGTTGAAAACCCAATTTCTGAGCAGCCGTGTATATCATCTATAGATTTGTATGTATACTACGTAGTATGCTAAAAGTCAGTTCAGTTAAACGCATAGCACAGCGGTGAAAAATACAATTATGAAAATACATAACTCAGTTAAAAACTCAATTACTGCAATTACCAAAAATGGTAGGAATAATCGGAAAAATTATCCGAATTTTTTGAGCAGCCGCGTTACATCATCTATAGATTTGTATGTATACTACGTAGTATGCTAAAAGTCAGTTCAATTAAACGCATAGCACAGCGGTGAAAAATACAATTATGAAAATACATAACACAGTTGAAAACCCAATTAGTGCAATTACCATAATTAGTAAGGATAATCGGAAACAAATATTCGAATTTTTTGAGCAACCCTGTATATCATCTATAGATTTGTATGTATACTACGTAGTATGCTAAAAGTTAGTTCAATTAAACGCTTAGCACAGGAGTGACAAATAAAATTATGAAAATGCATAACATAGTTGAAATCCCAATTACTGCAATTACCATAAATAGTAGGAATAATCGGAAAAAATATCCGAATCTTTTGAGCAGCCCTGTATATCAGCTATAGATTTGATGTATACTACGTAGTATGCTAAAAGTTAGATCAATTAAACGCATACCACAGGGGGGACCACCTCGAGAACTCAGCCTAAGCTTTAGAGTGAAAGTGCTGCACTGCATTAACGCGCTAAAGTTTTCGTTGCTGTTTTATTCCCTGTAGCGCTCTGTACTTGTATAGGTTCAAAATTTATCTTTGTACATCGATTTGTAGCTTATAATATGCGCTTTTTTGTGTTCTTAAGAGTAATTTAAGTGACAAAAAATACCAAAATTTTAAATAATTCAAAGCGGTGTTAGCCTCAATTGAAATTTTCATGTATCACACTGTCATGCTCTTAATATTAGTAAAATTGAAGCGCGCTTAAACTGGTAATATTTAATAACTTGAAATTCGTAAAAGAAGATAAAACAATAGTTGAAACAAACATATTTACATTTACGTTTAAAAAGATCTCATGAAACTTTCTTTTTTTCAAAATGCATTTTATGATGCAAACTCTACTTTTTTATTTTTGTTTTATTTTTTTTGAAAAGCTAAACCTACTAAATGTTTTAAGAAAAAAATAATGAAAAAAATTTACACTTATGTTTTTATTAATTTATTTTACGTAAACAAAGGAATTTTTTGTTTATTTGCGAGTAAAATTCAGGTATTATTTTCTGCTTCAACATATTTCTTTTCCTAATTATGAAGCAAATATAAGACTTATTTTTTTTTTAAACCTTACTCATTAATTCGCATGAAAAAAATACAAATTTTAATTGTGACCAAACGTTAATGCCTTTGTTGTTATGAATTTTTTAAAGAAATTCCTTGAATTTTAAGTAATGAAGAAACAAAGTGTTAATAAGGATGGAAAGCACCACAGCTGTTAAAAATGTAATGCTATGATGCAGTTAGTAAATTAATTGGTTTGATTCTATACATGTATTTTTGCCCTTTTTTACAAGTACTATCCAGATATTCCCTCAGAATATTAAAAAACTCGTCAGATGAAATAACAAGAACGAAAATTCATGCGTCAGCATGGATTATGTAACGCTTTCTAACACATTCGTAATACTGTAATAAAGAAAGATGCCTAAAAATACAATTATGAAAATACATAACACAGTTGAAAACCCAATTACTGCAATTACCATAAATAGTAGGAATAATCGGAAAAAATATCCGAATTTTTTGATCAGCCGTGTACATCATCTATAGATTTGTATGTATACTACGTAGTATGCTAAAAGTTAGTTCAATTAAACACATAGCACAGGGGTGACCACCTCGAGAACTCAGCCTAATCTTTAGGGTGAAAGTGCAATCCCGAGGGAAAGATAAATGGCAATTTCTGACCAATATACTTGTGATCTTTTGTGTAACCCAGTATTGATCAATAGAATTTATACACGCCAAGTTAACATGAAAAAGTTACATTTTAAAACGCGTACCTCAACTGAAAGCGCAATTTCAACAATTATTATTCTCCGGCATTTCTGTAGCCAAATACTTATGTTTGTCTCTGTAAATGAACGGCAAATTATATGCGCACCATATTCTACAATAACCACTTGGTAGTACTCCTCCATTATATACATAAATTTCAATATGTTTAAAATAATGTTATAGCATTAAAATACACCAGAAACGATATTCCACCACAGGCCGTAATGTAACAGAATACTTTTGAGTGTCCCTGAAAATGAACCTTAAACGTCACAAACTTCATTTTCAATAGCGAATATGGCATGGTCAACCCTAATAACGGATATCGATTTCATGACAAATCTGACTATATTTACGCGAATTAGAGCATGAACAGACAGGCGGACAGATAGACAACCCGAATTCATAAACACTTTTCAACTATATGGGAGACTAGGGAGGGTTGACCCACTTTTTATAAAATGATTTTTTATTTTTTGAATATTGAACATAGAATAACGTTTTATAAATCATTTTATTCGTTATTCAATCAGCTAACCAAATAAAATTACTACATAAGTGTAATATATGAGAAATTTGAAAAATTATTGATTTTAATCATGGCAAAATAATGGGTCAAGGCTCCCCACATATGGAAAGGTTGACCCACTGTATGGGAGGCTTGACCCGCTTTGTTTTATATTGAAATATTTGTGAAGAGAAATAAAATCAGTTTAAAAAAAGCAAAATAACTTTATGCTACATGCTTTAATTATTATAAAAATTAGTTTTGAAAATATGATGTTAAACAAACCTCTTTAGGCGCAATCGCAAGACAAAGGAGAAAAAATTTGTTTCAAACAAGATTTTGTCTGAGCAGGTATAATTGTACAGCAGGGAAAATGATATTTTAACATTTAACACAGTATTCCGTTAGAGACAGGTTCCATTTTCATAGGGTTTCATGTATTATTTTGTCCGGATTTAGGAGCCATAGTCCCCCTTTTTTGTGTACTTGTAATAGTTTTTGTGACAATCAACCTAACAACTCTAGTTGTTGCATAGTCTGGCTTCATCTCACTGTTTTCATCCTGGTGAAATTTGTCTGCATACCTTCCTAAAGTTTTTCGATCAGTGCTATGTTCTTTTGCAGCCGCATGAACTCTTAACTTATAATTAACATATTTTAACCCTTTCAGAGGAAAAGTACTTTCTATACTAAAATGCTGAAATAAATGACTGGCACCGGAATTTACGGAAAATTTATATGGAAATAAGAAAATGTCTATATTTCACATATGTATTAAATATAAAAGATTTTAACAAAATTCTGGTGTCACTGTGGCGTTCGGGAATTAAAATTAAGTGTTTTCATAAACATACCACTGCCCCTGAAAGGACTAAGACTGCTGCTTCCACAGTTTCTAGTCTTTTCCACTCTTTCTATTTACCTGTTGTAAGTAATATTTAAACTGAAAAAAATTTCCTATTAACTTTCCCATTTATATTTCATTATTTTTTTTCTTACAGTGGATACCATAGCAATTTTCCTCATCTTTCTTCAACCCTTTCAGGGGCATGGTACTAGTGTTCATAAAATGTTGAAATAATTAAGTGACACCAGTATATACAAGAAAATTTATTTGTAAACAAGTAAAAGCGTATTTTCGCGTATTTAATAAAAGTAAAAATTTCATAAAAAAATTCGGATGCCAATGTGGGAATTAGGGATTAAAATTATGTAATGCCATAGCGGAATCACCACCCTTCAAGAGTTTAATCAGTTTTAAAATTTTCTTTTCCATCACCCCATTTTACTGTAGCTTTACAGAATAATTTTACAAATTTTTTTATACATATAACCATTAACATTTCATTATGCACAGTGTATAATAAGAAGATTTCCAAAACCACTTAATTAAGGGAGCCTGAAGCATCTGGTCAACCTTCCCTCACATTGACTGGGTCAAGTATCCCCACATAGCCCTTTTCAAAAGAATAGCACATTGTTATGTTAAGATTAACTTTCTGTATAAACTTTATGTCTGGAATGAAAGGTCGATATTTTTGCATTACTTAAAACCTACTTACTTAAATTTCTATGATATATTTTATCTGAAAAAAGCTTACAAAATATTTCTACAAAACAGAGCTTTTAGGTTGAAAACGCCTGACAATTGATTTTTTCCACAACTATTTCCATTATCTGTATGAAACAAAGACTTTTTTGATAATTCGAGTAGCTTTAGTTGGCACCTATTCTTAAAACTCTGAAATTCTTTTAAATATGAAAACTAATAGTTGGGTCAAGTAGGTCTAATAGTTGGGTCCCCTATGTTCAACCAACCTTAGTCTCCCCTATACAATTTAATTTAATAATCCCTTATATGGTAGCAGATTTAATTGACAACTTGTACACAACTTTAAAGTTGCAATATTTAAGAAAAAGATAATTTACTCCAAAAATTTGACGGTTAAAAAAATAAAAAGGAAGAAACTGAAACCAGGTAAATAATTGCTGTATGAGAGTTTCAAATTAATATTGATATCATGTTTATACATTTTCTAAATAAAGTTCAGAAATAGATATAATTTTGAATAGCTGAACAAATAAATATAAGTAAATTTTTAGAGGTTGAATGGTACAATATTTTTCTTTGTATACTATTGACTACTTTTCCATAATTGTATTTAAATATGGATTAATCTTCTTTCACCTCGAGTTCGGGTCGTTTTTCGGGTTCAAGTGTATCAGTTTGGGTTCAGTTTTCGGGTTGACTAATTTTTTTTCTGGGGTTTCGGGTTGAATTTAAGCAACATTTTCGAGTTTCCAGTCTGGTAAAATCAGATTCAAGCAGGACTCTCGTTCCTATTTAACCAGTGGCTGAAAAGTTAACCATAGCTCCACTGTAAAAAAAAAAAAAAATAAAATAAAATAAAGGACTAAAAAACGAAGATTCTACTGGTAATCGAGACGCCGCCAGTACTATTTCTGTATTTTAACGGAAATTTCCTCCCAGAGATCCGTATTTTTACGGACATTTCCCCCTATAAATTAGAGAAAAATTTCCGTTTTTCTGGAATTTATGGGGGGAAATTTCCGTTAAAATACAGAAATAGTACTGGCGTCTAGATTGCCAGTAGAATCTCCGTTTTTTAGTCCGTTTTTTTTTTTTTTTTTTACAGAGTCCCATTAACGTTCAAAGTATTTTTACTCTAATACCCTGTAAAGAATATATATTGTAATAGTTCTATGAATATGTGCTATAAGCAGCTATTTTACTTATCGTAATTGCTGTTGGCTTTTTAATATTGCGAACTCTTTTAAACGGATGAAGTTCCCAAAAGTTAATACTATTTGCTTATTTTTATGCATGCCATTTAAGTTAAAAATCCCATATAGAGTCACAAATTTCTTGATCACTTGTACACAACTTTAAAGTTGCCATATTTAAGAAGACGACAATTTGCTCCAAAAAATTTGGGGTTAAAAAATAAACAGAAAAAAACTGAAAGCAGTTAAATAATTGCGATATGAGAGCTTAAAATTTCCCGATGGAATTTAATCTTGATATCACGTTTATACATTTTCTCGGTAAAGTTCGGAACTAGATATAATTTTGGATAGCTTAACAAATAAATAGAAATAAACCTTTAGAGGTTGAATGGTATAATATTTTTCTTTGTATTCTAATCATGAAATCAAAGTAACTTCATTGCATCAGTTCGTTACTTATTCATGATTGCGATGAAAAATATTGAGATATTTTTAAATAACGGCTGAAAAAAGTAGTTAATAGAAATACATAAGTAAAATTTATCGTTTGTGGATTTAAATAACATATTTTACATGAATACTTAATACAATTTATTGAAGCAGCTTCTTCAGAAATTCTGCTCTCAAGAATTCGGTAGCATGAAGCTATTATTCCAGCTTATTAATAAATAAAATTCAAAAGAAAGATAAGTAAACAATGCTGCAGGTAAATAATAAATGTTTTCTCCTTCCATTTCATTCTTTTTGCTCGAGGATGTTTCTACCTTTTACTTAGGTGGAAAAAGGAAAAAGAAATCCCTTTTATGTTGTTATGTAGAAAAATCATTCATTTTGGTTTACAAGTGAAGTACAAATTTATTTGAAATTTCTTTGAAAACTATAGCATTAAAGATGGTTGTTATTATATATTTAAATCTGCTGTCTTGTCAAATTATATTTAGCTCTTCGTTAATTTTTAATGGGATTTAACAAAAAAAATTTCTTCGCCATCCGTTTTAGCTTTTCTTAATAAGATATAATTTAAAACAAACTATTTTTTATTTTAAGAAATACTATGGAATTTAACACATATACTCCCGAGTTACAGAACATAACTGCTTTTTTATTATTGAAAACTAGTATTTTTTTTGCCTTTTACCCACTAACGACAGCAAATATCATTTTTATATGACAAATAACAATATTTTATTCAAATAAAGTTTTAAAATTTATCTAAAGGGATACTTTTGTATAAACAGCATGTTAGGCGAAAATAGACGTAGAAATTGCTAAAGATTTCGCTACTAACAACAACCTTTCGGAACCTTATAATTTCAGTGTTTTAAGCACTTAGTTATATTACATGTCTGTTAAATGAGTGTATTATTTATATTATTTTATTATTTTATTTAAATATTCATGAAATTATAATTTCGCAATGGAATATTATGCGGAAATAATTTCTGAAATATTATTATTTTAATTACAAAAGATACGGATTTGTCTTTTTTTGTAATCAGTCTATATGCGAAAGAATATTTTAAAAAATCACTCTTAAAAATTGATTCAATCATAAAAATCAATAGAGATACACTTTTCAAACAAATTGCTTTTAAAAGAAAAATTGAAATTTTGCGATGTTTAGAAGTTTAAAAAAAAAATTGCAGTAAAACTGAAAGTTAGTCGTTTTGTGACGCCACCGTTAATAAAGCGTCTGTGTTATTGAAGGGCACGTTTTTGCCCTACTATATAGACATTTTTAGTAGTTAATGCAGTGAAATCATATACTTATGGTTATTTACAGATGAGCAAGGTGTGCATTCGTTTATGGAATATTTACAATTTTTTTAAGTGAGCATGTTCAGGTTTTAAATTTTAAGTAGATATTTTTAACAGTGCGTTGACGAAAATTATACCTTCTAATGGAGTACATTGTTTTCATTTCAACAACCACTTTATAATCTATAATGTTGTTTTGCAAGCAATTCTAATTTTTTCGTGTTTTGATTATTATTTTCTTTACGCTATTTTTCCTTTAAGACTTCTTAGGAAATCGCACATCAACCAACTTGTACGTTTTTTTCTAACCTCTAAAATTTTATAATAAAGTTTATATAATTTAATTGTCGAAATCTAACAATTTTTAATTATTAAATAAGCAAACGTTTCTATTAAATTATATTAGTAACAAAAAACCATACAAGTTGGTAGCTATGGAATTGCCATATATTATGGAAAATGATAAAATGGTAAGAGAAAATCTCATCAAATCTGTTGCAAATTCTATTAAAATTTTAAAAATATGAAATAAAATTGTCTTAATATAATTTCCTCAAAAATATATGTTTGTATGCGTCAGCATGTAACAACCGTTGGCTCCTTTAGCATGCTATTGGGTCGATCGGGAAGCCGTGTCGTGTTGAGAAAATCAATTCGTACTGGAAAATCCTATCATTTAATTATTACACATTGATTCCAATATCTAATGTCTAATAATTACCAAGCAGAATTTTCCGGTCCAAATTGATTTTCCAACATGACACGACTTTCCGATCGACCCAATAATTCGACGTTAAGTATTTCTGTTGCCAAAGAGGAATTCATTCCAAAACGGAAATGTAAATTTATGTAAAATAATTAACTCTAAAATACAGGATGTCCCAAAGGGTATGAAGTGTCATATTCCAACGGATACCGACAGCGAACATCGAGACGAGCAAAGAGATCTAAAATAAATTAAAGGGTTTTAAAAAGTCACAAACATGTAAAAAGTGACAGCTGTTGAGATTATGCAGCAATTCAGCAATGTAACATTTGATATCAAGATTTTTGTTAAACTGTACCTTGCTTTAGTTCCAAATATTACCAATATATAGCACCGATCTGTATATAACGATATTAAGGCTCCAATTAGCTTCGCAATTTCAAAACAAAGACCATTTTTAAAAATTTTTACAGTTCAACAGATTGAAAGATAACATCTGAGTGAGCATCGATACATTTTTATACGTAAGTCTGTACGTTTTTACATTTTGAGAAATCGAAGGACCATTTATAGGTTATATTACTTCAAGGAAGCGCAGTAGTGAATTCCTGACTCCACGTAAATATCTTCTAAGAATAGCGTCAGTAGCTGTGTCATCGTTTACATCCTAAATAAACCCAATTTAAAAAACGCCAGTCCATTCTAGAACACCCTGTATATTGTATTAAGTTCTCGTTATATGTATCAGAGTCGAGTAACACCATTAACGTAAATGACGTAACGGTGTATTGTAGTCCATCTAATAAAGTGTAGATAGCCACGATCCGTGTAGTTTTGTTATGCGTCATGCGCACATATAGATTCTATCCTACACTTGGTTAAATAGGCCACAATGATCCATTACATCATTCTTAATAATGGCGTCATTCAACTATGATGTTAGAGGCTCCCGTGTGCTATAACGCTATGCTTATCTGGATGTTCGTTTTCGGGATCTGCCGGAACCTATCTCGGTGTATCCACTTGCACATCATTCACTAGCAACTTTATGAAAAATAACAAAGCAGTAATTAAAAAATCAGTTAAAAAAACAGATGGGCTTTTCTTTAGTTATTTTGTCCCTAAAACTCTTTGGCGCCTAGAACTTTATTTCAAATGAAAATCAAATTTCAAAGTAATTCCTTAAGAGGCGCAAAGGCCAACATAGTGAAAAAAGATTCTACCGATTAAGCGTTCTACCGACTAAGCCACATGGAATGATACCTAGCCTGGAAAATTTCTCGCTATTATACGTTGGCAAACGCAGCACAATATGGAATATTTATCGTGAGCCACCGACCTAAGGCGAACACGAAACTTAATTAAATCCAGCATCGATAGAAACTATATTAATACATGGAACTTTGTTGGGTGATTAGACGTTTCCATACATTTTATGTGGCACTCTAATCTATGGACTCCTCGTCATTTCAGAAGAATTACTTATATCTGTCAGATGAGATTTCTAATAAATTGCGTGTACAGTTATTTTTTCAAAACTTCAAGCTGTTGTATTTCAGTAGCGTAGTGAGATGTTGTAAATAGATAAGTATCTTACATAATGCAAAATTACAATGAGAGTTTCGATACTCAAATGAAAAAACGTGAAGAATATTAATATAACATATTGTAATTATTTTTACAATATAAACCAATAGAATATATCCAAGCCATGGCATAAACCACAAGACTTATGAGACTTATGAGTGAAGTCATAGCCAGTACATAGTATCTACTAAAAAACAACTTTTCAAAAGTAAAAAAAAAAAGCCAAGCAAAAAAAAAAAAAAAAAAAAAGGGAAATTTGTGGCTAAAAAATAGTGTGATATCAAATTTCCAAGCTCATATTATGGTACTTATTTAGCATTTTTTTATTAAAAATTTACCATACGTAAGTCGAGTACCTAAGTATGCGTTAATAGAAAGCCTTTTCTCCTTTACTAAATACATCATAACGTGTTTCCGAAAATTAAATTTTTTAAAATTATGCATGATGGGCTTGGCGACCATGTTTCCATATTTTACAGAAATTTCTAAGCACACAAGTACATTTTTAATATTGGAAATTCGAAATTGTTGCTAAAGCAAACATTGTATGCTTTTAATTTATGGAAATGAGTACCTAGAAATTTGTGTCTTAAAATAAAGTTGAAGTAACTTGAGGTTTCATCTTATGATTTTTTTTTCGGAGGGGTTAATTAATTAGTTAAATCAGTCAAAATCAATTTTTTTTAAATAAAAGACTTTCTTAATTTATCTATCTGTAGCCAAAACTAGAAGTTCAAAATTCTTAATAATGCAAACATATTATGAGCTTGTCTGCTTAGAAATTTGCGTAAAATATGGAAAGGTGGCCGCCAAGCCCATCATGCATAATTTTAAAAAAATTAATTTTCAGAAACACGTTATGATTTATTTAGTAAAAGAGAAAAGGCTTTCTATCAACGCATACTTAGGTACTCGACTTACGTATGGTAATTTTTTAATAAAAAAATGTTAATAAAAGTAGCATAATATAAGCTTGGAAATTTGATATCACACTATTTTTTAGCCACAACGTTCCCCTTTTTTTTTTTTTTTTTTTTTTTTTTTTTTTTTTTTTTTTTACTTTTGAAAAGTTGTTTTTTAGTAGATATCAATTCTTTTTTTTTAAACAGATTATATCTAATTGAAATAATTCTACTCGCTAAAATTAGTCCTTGTATAGCCTTTATAAGCAGGGAACAAACACAATAGTATACATTTTGTTTACCTATCATTCATTTTTTAGAGTAATTAATAATTTAAAAGTAAGGAAAGTCAATTACTTCTTTCAAAGTATCAGTCTTTCTCAATTTATATCTCCTTAAAATTTTCTATGAAGGATGAAAATTTAGTAAAAAACAAAGAGAGTAAAAATAATATATATATTTACTGTTAGTCTGTCAGTTAATTGTTTGTTCTAGCTTTTTTTGCTGACGGTTTTGCAAAATAAATTTACCTTTACAAATACCTACGTATAATCCGAGAATGAAGCCCCGCAGGCATCTAAAGAATCAAAGATCTGTCTAAAGAAGTAAATCTAGCAATTCTAGACATGCTGATCAAACATTTTTGATAAAAACTCTATAGACTCACAGATATAAACTCTACGTATAACTTCATCTTCATTTAGATCGTGTTATAGAGAAGAAAGAATAAATATGTAATTTTACTCAAGACTGTTTATCCATACCTATTTGCATAAATGTGAGAATATAATTTCGTATAAAAATTCCCGTAAATTGATTATCTTTAATTGTCTATTATTAAAGCCGCATAAACATTAGAATTAAATTTTTTCCAGTTAAAAATTGCCTGAAATCTATAGTCTTATCGTTCGTCAAATTTGTTTCATGTTTTTCTTTTAATACCCAGACACCTTTTCTAAACTCTGACAAAAGATCACAGAAATACTGAAGTTATCCAAATACTTATATCTTTCTATCTTATTTCTTTTTTGAGGGGGTGAGGAAGAGCGCTTAAGAACTTCGTTTTGTTCTTAGAATTCCGAATTAATCATTGAAAAGATCTACCTACTTAAGTCTTGTTACAGAATTTTCATTAGCTAAGAGTTGCATCAACTTATACATCATGTGAATATATTAAATTACTTTTTTTAAATACTAGATGGGAGCCATTGATATTTTCAGAGCATTTGCCTACATTTTAAACTTAAGTCATTTACAACTATTCATTAATTTTCTATAGGAATTAAAGAAGTCGTTGTTTCCATGGCAACTGTACCTTTCATTATTGCTTGTTTGTTTGTTTTATTGAACACATACATAAGATCACCTGGGGATCACGTCGGAATTCGAACCCGCCCCCACCTACGCTCTCAAGCGATTAGCGCCGTGGTATCTTATCCACTCAGCCACGGTGGCCCACTATTGCTTTCTCTATTACACAGATACTCAAATTTAACCAGCTGCGCTTAGAATCGTGTTCATAACAGAGTACATTTATATGTAAGAGTGGTGACATATGCACAAGTCGTGTACTCATATTAAAGTTTTTGTCCAAAGTACAGTAACTCAGTTTTCAGTAATAGACGTGGAAGATTTCGATTAAACTAACCAGAAAAGTTAAAAAAACATTGTCTTCCTGATTTCATTTTATTCAAAATCGTCTTAAATAACCAACGTTTGTGTCCGGGATCCAGATAAATTTTTCTCTGTTAGTAAAATTAGATTGACCAATGAGTAGCCTCCATCCTTGCAGGCTTTTCGGTGGTTACTGGACACATAAAAAAGTTTGCAAGAATGCAGGCTTCTGATTGATCAATCTCATCTCGCTAATAGCTTAAAATCTATCTTGATACCGGCCTATTCAACGCCCTTTAAATATTTGAGAAAGCCCTGATACGCGTCAGGAAAATATCACACAAAGCAGGCAAAACAAAGAAGAAAAATCATTCATTGGCTCGTTCATATCCACAAGGCAATGAATGACTTTGTTTCTTTGCTTTGCCTGCTCTGTGTGATGTTTTCGTGACGCGTGTCAAGACTTTCTCAAATATCTAGGGGGCATTGGCTTATTTCACCACCATGAAGCTATGAAAGGAGAGGTGCAGACATGTCAATCTTCCCGTGTGAAAAAACTACATAAAAAACGAGTTTTTCCCCCTCTTCTGCCCTTTACTCTCTTGATTTTGACCGATAGCAGCCCATTTAGCAGTCTAGAGTGCAAGATGCCGCTATATATGGCGGACGCAGGGGGGAGTGTGTTAGCGCGACCATTTACATAATAGGCCAGTTCATGACGTTTAAAAGACACACGGAGTTGGATCATCTTTACGCGATGATTAGTACAAAGCGGTGCGCCGATTTTTTTTTTTTTTTGTTTGTGTCCATTGCCGTGCACAGATAATCAATCCGTGTGACGTGATGAGCTGGCCAAACTTTAGGAACAGGTTCAAATGACGTCATCTATATCTACTTCGATATCTACTTCTATATCTACATCTATATCTACTTCTATATCTACTACTACTATACAGGCTACCGCGGTGCTACAGCGTCTAGAATATATAGTGTGGAAATTGGCTATCCCGGTTATATTAAAAAAAGTGCTAAACTATTGGATCTCTTAAATTTCAAACGATGCTGAAATCCAATCAGTCTATCACAGCGATATCTGCAGGATATTTCCCAAAACTCCAAGACGATTTGGTCTAGACGCTGTAACAATATATATTTTTTTAGATTTATTAACATACATCTGACCTGTGTGCTTGGCGTCAAATCCGCCGTAATAATACGATGTTTACTTTGAAATTTGGAAATATATCGCAGATGATACTGCGATCATCTCCCTGGATTTCAGCGTCAGTGCACATTTAAGGGATACACCTTTTTAGCGGTTCTTGGATAGCAAATTTCCACATTATGTATTCTAGACTATGTCGCGGTGCATTACACATGCTTCTTTCTTCTTTAAAAAATATCCTGCAGATGTCGATTCAAATGACTGTTTGGAATTCGACATCGTTGTACATTTAAGGGATTCAATACTTCCGCGCTTTTTTACGTATTGCTGGGATAGTCGATTTCTACAACATATAATCTAGACGCTGTAACGGAGCTATACTTTCTAGAAGATATAGTTTAAAAATCGGCTTATTAAAAAGGTGCTAAAAAATCGTATCCCATAAATGTTGAACGAGGCTGAACGAGGAATGTCGATTTCAGCGACATATGTTAATTCCAACGTAACTATTTCAAAAGAAAACGTTTCGCTCAGAGAAGATCTAGAAAATGTTGCTCCTATCGACATTTGTCATTCAGTATTTTTCAATATTTATGGGATTCAATTTTTAGCACTTTTTAAAGCATTACTGGAATAGCTGGTTTCCACACTATGACCGTGATCTAGGTAGATTTTTCACTATTACCGTAACGAGATTGACCAATCAGTAATCAAAAATCGTATCCCATAAATGTTGAACGAGGCTGAACGAGGAATGTCGATTTCAGCGACATATGTTAATTCCAACGTAACTATTTCAAAAGAAAACGTTTCGCTCAGAGAAGATCTAGAAAATGTTGCTCCTATCGACATTTGTCATTCAGTATTTTTCAATATTTATGGGATTCAATTTTTAGCACTTTTTAAAGCATTACTGGAATAGCTGGTTTCCACACTATGACCGTGATCTAGGTAGATTTTTCACTATTACCGTAACGAGATTGACCAATCAGAAGCCATAATTTTTGCTAATTTTTCACTGTTTGCAAAAATTACCTGGATCCCGGCCTATATTTATAGACGCTATAACTGAGCTTAGGAATAGTACAGAAAGCAAACTCCATATTTTGATACATTAAGGCCGGGATCTAATTAGGAACAAGTGTGTCTCTATAACGAAGTAGCGACATACGGCCAATAAATGTTTATTTGTAAATATTGCTGTTAACACATACATCTGACTTGTGTGCTTGACATCTAGGTCCGCTTATAAGTCATCGTCAATATACAGGGACGAGATAGCACAATGAAATTTACAACACAGAGAAATTACATCCGGGAGCTCCACAAAGAGTATGCAATGGAGCCAGCGAGATTCGAGCTCGCAGACCTCTGCCGCTCTCAATGCTTGGCGGCTGGCAGCGCGATGTCCTAACCGCTCGGCCACCGAGGCCCCTTATTGGTAATAGTGATAAAAACAAATCGTTAAAGTTCTTTGCGAGCATGCCATTATCGTCAGGCTAATGCATGTTGAATTATTTCCCTAGTCTAATAGAGATCGTCCATGCGCGTATCGTCTAATGGAGCATATTCCAAATATGTGTTCGAGGCTGAAAACGTCACGTGGTGCCGGTAATTTACCCAAAGAATTTCTAACTGATAAGAAGGGAAACAGGAAACTACTACTGCTTTCTCCCATGAACTGTTTCATTGGCTAGCGGGGATTTACATTACGTAGACGGAGCCTTCCCTTCTTTACGCTAGACGTTCTTGCCTTGACATGTGATCATAACGTAGATAGAACATCCTCTATTCAAGAAAGCGGTTTGCCGAATTTTCGACAAAAATTTGAAATGAGCATACCTCCTGTGCATAAATCGCCACTCTTATGTATAAAGGCTCTCTGTTATGGTGCTGTTTGTGATACAGCGCCTAGAATACCTAGTGCGGAAATATGCTATCCAAACAGTTCTAAAAAATTGTATCCCTTAAATGTGCGACGATACTGCTAAAATTTCAAGTGTCGATCGCAGCGACATGTGCGGGATTTTCGTATTACTACTATTACATTGTATAGACTAGCAATTTCTTGCAGTTGTAGAATGTATCCTGCAGATGTCGCTGCAATCTGCATATTGCAGCAGTATCTTTGCACATTTAAGGGATACAATATTTTAGCGCTTTTTTAAGTATTACAGGGTTAGCCGAATTCCACACTATATATTCTAGGCGTTATAGTTTCTGAGCGCTGTTGGTTAAATTTCGATATTTGTGTTTTAGAGTGAGCAATAGACAAAAGTACTAAAACTATTGAAACAATAACTTCTTTAATATTGAAATGTATAGCAAAGGAGTTCAGAATCAATGCCTTAAATAGTTTCGAATATGCACTGTTGTTATGACATCAATACCCTTCCTGGATGTGGAAATGCAAAAATGTGTTCAACATAATTAGCCGCAATCTAGGTATATTTTTCGCTGTTAGCGAAACGAGATTCATCAATCAGAAGCTTGCACTTTTGCGAACTTTTCGCTGTTTGCAGCAATGCAGGCTATTGATTGGTGAATCTCGTTTCGCTAACAGCGAAAAATCTATCTGGATCCCAGCCTAGATTTCTATAAACATTGCACTTCATCCATGGCACTAAGGAAATGACTCAAAACTTTTATGACATAGGCCTGGATCCAGAAACAGCAAAAATTCTCAAACATTCTGGCTTCTGATTGGTCAAACTCATTTCGCTAACAGCGAAAAATCTATCTGGATCTCGACCATAGTTTTCTTCGATGAAATCAATGCAAAATGATAATATAAAAGAATAGTATAAAACTTCTAAAATGTTTTGGCGGGTTTATCGCTGTTTGGCATTATTTGTAAACTTTAGAAATAATTAACAGTTTTTCGCTAATTAAGAATAGAAAATTTGTGTTTTTAAAGCTGAATTTTATAAAAAGCACGTAGATTAATTAAATATCTGTCCAAAAATGCAATCCTTACTTTTTTATGTCCATTATTTAAATCTCTACCTCGATTGAAACATAAGGTGTGACGAAGAAAATAAATTTGTCATTTTCAGTATCTCGACATTTTTAAAAAAAATCTATATCTCCGTTTATAATTAATTTATGAGGATGCATTTGGTCTCAAATTGAAGATCTTATCCATTAGGTCCTTTTGGTTTTGGTTTTATTTTTCTGCGATGATTGGTTCTTTTGATATGGGAAATTTTACGCCTGCATGTTTTGGTCGATTTAACATGGAGAAGTTGTCTTCAGTATAATAAGCAGTTACGGTGTCTTGCCGTTTTATTCTTGGCGTTTGTTTGTTTGGCTAGGTTAGCATTTTTTTTCAGCTTGGCTTGGCAGAACGACCGGCCTGCTTGATTGTAAATGTTGCATTTAATTTGTAAGAAAATACAAAGAATTGGTCAATCATGATCAATAAAAAGTGTGATATACGAAGATTTTCCATGTATAATGTTAGTCTTTCTTTACTTGGGCTCAATAACTCAAGGAATGTAATTAACACAATTTGGGAATTTGGTCAAACATCGTCTATAAATATTGTGATATACACGTATAAGGATTTTATGATTTCTGGGCTAATCTTTTAAAACAAAAGAGACACACAACAAATTGACATATCATTAAAAAATATTTATTGAAACAAAGACCTTGTTTTGTCAGATGCTCTAAGAAAACATCTTGAAAGATGAAATAATGCAAAATATACACAGAATGGTTTTTTCATGTATGGTGATTTTTTTTATATTATATGAAATAAGATAAAATTAAATACACTCAAGCGAATATAGGACTTTTATCATACATTTTATATCATTAATTCAAAGACATTTGGTTAAATTTATGGCCTAGTATTGTACTGTGATACCTAGTATTATGAATTTGACATTTTATATGTATAAAAATAATAAATTGGTCAAACATTTTTAAAGGGAAATGCGATACACTAAGATTTTCCATTAGTCTTTTTTTACTTGGGTTCTATAACTGAAGGAAAGTACTTAACAGAACTTAGCAATTTGGCCAAACATCTTTTATTGATGCTTTTCATTACATTATATAACAAAAAGACACATCATCAATCAATAAGCCAGACATTATTTGTCAGTTGCCAGTGAAGACATCTTGAAAGATGGAACAATGCAAAACATGCAATTTTTTTTTTTTCATTTAACATGATTATTTCAAAAAAATATAAAATAAAATGAATATACCCATTTCATGCCAAATACAATAAGCTTTATGTTTAAAGTCTTGACTATCAATACTTAGTATAATAAAAGTACATTTTATATGCCTGAAAAAACAATAAATTGGTCAAGCATCTTCAATAAGATATGTGAAACACAAATATTTTCCACTTGGGATTTACACTAAATTTATAAAATTATTCATTCTTAACACGAGTTTCATATATAAAGAAATCTAATAAACAAAACTTGGGAATTTTGTCAAATATCTTCATAAGTAATGTGATATGTAAGGATTTTATATTCGCTGCGCTAATTTCTTTAATCAAGTTATATAACAAAAGGAAAGTCCTTGACATAGCAACAAACAACAAATTTTTAAAGCAAGACATATTTTACTCAGCTGCATCACGAACTGATGATGAAAAATTAAGCAATGCAAAACATATACTGAATTAATTTTTCATTTATGATGATTTTTTTAAAATATATAATATAAAATAAAAATAAAATAAAAAACAAGTTAATTAAAATTGTTGAGATTTTTATTCCAATTTATTATAGCAGCTTTATATTATATATATTTACTTTTTTTTCTTTTTAGAAATTGCATGTTAGACTACATTTTTCTATTTTAAACAAAAGTTTAGGCCCCATGAAATATGCTTTCGAAGAAAGCAATGTGGTAAACCAGGAAAAGAAGACTTTATTAAATACTCTTCTCATATGATGAATGTCTTAAGCTCCAGATCCATTCGACCCTTGACTATGATAAATGGTTAGACAGCAAACAGAGCGGGAAAAAGAAATGTCTCACCTTTCTTTTTACTGCTAAATAATGCTGCCGTCAAGATACTGCATATGAAGAGAGTAAAAGAGTCTATATATTAGTTTTCTTTTCTCGTTTTTCTAGACACTGTTACATCAACGAGCCGAAAAGCATCGTTTGAGAAAAGGTAGACAATTCAATATGATATAAAGGTAATATAGGAAATGGATTGGATGAGGACACGTCTAAAAATGAGAAAGAGATTATAACATCATTCTTGGGTATGTCATTATTATTATAAATATTATTATTTGAATATTTGATGTTTCGTGTTGCTTCCTTATGATGCGCGTTCTCTCATACGTAGATACTGCTTTATTGTAGTGACGTTTTCTTTATTCATTCTGTAATAATTTTCTTTGTGTATTAATTATTCTTTATAGGGTAAGGTGCCCTATTATCGTCCCCCAGTCACTTTTAGGCACTTGGAAGTAGTAAATTTCAATGAAAATCTACCGAATTTGGATTTTACATAGACTAACTACCCACGCACATAGAAACATAGGCAAATATCGTACAAAAAAATTTAACAATGCGAAAAATTGTTTTTTCAAAAGTATCTAAAAAATGCAAAAGAAAAAAAAAATGGTCCCAATTTCGTCCCCCCCAAAAAATCCAATACGCCGAGGCTTAACTTATAAATAAATCAAAATTTATTTCTAAATGAGTAAGTAATTTAATTTACATTAAAGTAAGGCACAAAGAAATGTACTAATTATCAGTGGAGGAATAACATAACGAAACATCAACATAGTTGCTAACCTCCCGATTTTCTTCATACCAATATTTTTATGCAGAAATACTTGCTTTATACAATCGCAGTTTTAACGCAATTAAATAAAAAAACATTTTTGTAACATTTTATTGGGATCTAAAAAATCAGGAGATTGGCAACTATGCATTAGCCATCCAAACATGAGGAAAAAATTGAAAAAAAAAAATATCATGAAAAAGCATTCGTGATTTCGTCCCCAGGACGAAAATACGAACTGCAAGGGGGACGAAATTGGGGCCACGCTACTTCTCAATATTACGGATCTTCAGTTCCCATAAGATGAATGGGGCGTCCTAAAACTCACTGTATGCTACTGTCAGCATCTTACCAATGTAAAATACATGCAATGAATAAGAAATAAATACTTACAGTACAGTAAATAACGTTCTACAAACGACGTAATAAGAACTTAGGTCTTCTAAAAGTAGGAAATTCGCCGTCTTTAATTTATGTATGCGTCTTGACGAACGAAACTTTCAACACTGACCCCTTTTATCTTCCGTCCCTTGTGCCTTGCGTCATAAGTGGCGCCACTTTCGCAGAAGCAGAGAAGTTAAGGGTGACGAAGTTAGGAGAGGGGACGAAATATGGGCACTTTACCATATATAATCTTATATTAGTTTTCTTTTAATACTTAGTTATTATCTGTTATTACAATATTCACTTTAATATTATTATATTTTATTATTTTGATATGTGTGTTATTAGTTTTCTTTTCTCGTTTTTCTAGACACTGTTACATAAACGAGCCGGAAATCGTCGCTTGAGAATAGTTAGACAATTCAAAATGATGCAAGTACGTAACTGCCAACTGTTACAGATTCCAAATACCACTTTTTCCACATAGAAATATTCGTCTTACTTATCACCGAATTCTTCGAATAAATAAGGGAATATAACAGCTCGGAAGAAGTTTTACTTTAAAACCGAAATTCTTGTTACCTACATATAAACGTAATGAAAGTAGTGGATTTAATGAAGGGCACGTCTAAAAAATGAGAAAGAGATTACAGCTTCATTTATAGGAAGGTCATTGTTATTATAAATATTATTATTTGAAATTTTCATGTTATGTATTATTTAATTTTCCTGCTTATTCACTTAAAAGTACATTGCTCTTAATTAACCGGCATCCAAAACAGGAGGTTATACATTTCGTTTCAATTTTTTATATATGTTCATGCGTGACTTTTGAACGTATTCTCCTATTTTCACTATTCATTATTTGTTGGAGAATGCTTGTTCTTTTTGTGACCTACTAGAAATTTCATAATGATGCAAAAATAGTTTGTTTGACTTTTTGCTTGTTTGCTTGTTTTAATTTCATGTTGTAGATTCTAACTTTAGTAAAAAGTGTGTTAATCGTCACGAAATTTGAATATGTTTTTAAGATACATGGCTTTAATTTATGATTTTTAATTATTTGTCCTATCGTATATAGGTCTTTACACAGACACATAAAAAAATCATGTGTAATCATATAATGTGCCTGAAATTGAGTATTATTGGCAAAAATTTGATATAAAGTGAATGCGCATAACGATAAAGAGCTCACAATTTTTTAAAGCGAAGCATTTTTTATTGAACTATGCCCACTGGCTGCAATAAATAATTTCAATAAGGTCAGAAACAATCGTCATTAATATTTTCTTTATTTTTTATTATTTATTTTGTTGTTGTTATTACTGGTTCCAAGGATTTATATTTTTTTCATCTGCAGTGATTTTGTTTTTACCGTTAATTATATCTTATATGCTATATATGTCATACGTAAAACACTATATGAATAAATAAATATATAAGGTTAGTTGGGGTAACAGGACCCACGAGGTAACTGGGCCATAGGCTATTTTATAAAAAAACTTTTGATGTTTTTTTAAATTTTAGCTTTTGTGAAAAATGCACTTTAATCTCTACTTATTAACTTGTTAAACTTGACTACTTATTACTTACTTAACTACTTATTAACGTGTTAACTCAATCATAACACTCACTTCGCTGAGATCGGTTGTCAAAAATTTACGTTTCTTTTTATAAAAACAACGTCAATATGGTTGAAATTCCTCGGCTTTTTATTAAATTACTGTAAGTACTTTTATTAAACATTTTTTTTTTTTTTTTTTTTAAGATTAGGCAAAAAACTACATTAATATTAATAGGTATCTATACATATTTACTTCATGTTTCAAATGTAAGTCATGTGTCTCAGTTACCCCTTAAATTTTTCAAGAATGGGGTAACTGGACCATGCTGGATCCAGTTACCCCAATAGTTATAATTTTTTTTTAGTTTCTCTTACTGAAAATTTCACCTTTACTAAGTACGCGAAAATATACTTCTACTTGTTTACAAATAGATTCTGTTGTGTATACTGGTATCATTAAATTATTTCAACATTTTACGAATGTATGTACCTTGAAGTTGTACGATACACAGGGGTCACATTCAATATGGAAACTTTTATTGCTTCTACCATTATTTTGAAAATAATACCTTTATCGCACCTTTCTTTAAACTATGTTAAATAAAATGATCATGAAGGTAACTCATTAAGGGTTCTGGTAGGAACAATAAAATTTTCCATATAAAATGCGACCCCTGGATACATATAAAGTACTTAAGTACTTACGTAGTCGTTTGTTCGTAGATTTACCTTGCTATTGTTTTCCTTATAATACCCATGTGATTTTTATACTTACTACCTATACTAAATTACATGAGTACTTACTTAATTTTTATGTTTTTGGTATAAATAAATCTAATATTTTCACGTTTAGTGCTTTTTTAGACACATTGACAGTAAAGGTTTCCCTTACAACGCTCTTTATTTGATATATAATTTACATGATGTGCCTGGTTTAAATTGTTTTAAGTTGTTTACACTTTTTCAAACAGGACCTGATATCCCATATGAAAAAAAAAAAAATAAACGTGTGTGTAACATAGATACTCCTGGTCCACTTACCCCATGTTTATGGGGCAACTGGACCCATGAGGAAAGAAAGACGAAATGTGCATATTTTTATATTTTTAAATATTAAAATGTAATTTTGAGCTTTTCTGTCTGACAGAGGGAACCTATCTGAACACATTTACAAAAGTTCAGACTTTAATTCAAATGACCACTAGCTTTTTGAAGCTAAATTGTCAGACTCTCCAGAGTCACATTGCAAAATTATGGCCCAGTTGCACCAACTAACTATATATATACCGGGTGTCCCAAAAAGGTCTGACTGATTTTAAAATTCAATAACTTCCAAACGGTGACAGATATTAAAAAAGTTCTTGCAGGAGGGTTATGCATAAAGTCAAAAGTTTTATTACAGTGATTTTCGATTTTAGTTCGAATTACAAACAATAGACCGCGCTGTAAGCAATAAACGCTAAATACAGGCTCGATTTTTGGTCCTTTCTGTTGTTCCATGCAGAAAAAGGAGATGGAAATGTATTATCCGGGCCACGAAGTACCAAAAATTTAGCCTGAATTTAGCCTCTATTGATCGCAGCGCCATCTATTGTTTGTAATTCGAACTAAAATAATAAATCACTGTAATAAAACTTTTGACTTTATGCATTACCCTCCTGCAAGAATTTTTTTAATATCTGTCACCGTTTGGAAGTTATTGAATTTTAAAATCAGTCAGTCCTTTTTGGGACACCCGGTATATATATATATATATATATATATATATAACCATTATAGAATATTACAAATCATCATCATTTTAAATTAAATTTATAAATTGAGTATCAAGACATGATATAGCAATATACACATTAAATTGTATGAACAATTATTAAATTAACTAATCACTAATGAATTTTATAATAATTAGATCCAATCACTTATAAATGGAGCATTAAAGAATCATAACATTTAAAATATGCGAAAGGTAAATTTTATCAGGATATATATATATACTATATATATCAGGGCCTCATGATTGAGCCTTGGATCCACAAATATTTCCATTTTACAATTTTTACACTGTATTTTCAATTCTATATTGCTCTTGCTATATGGATCTCTTTAAAAGAATTTTATAATTTGTTTATACATCATTTTTAAATTCAATAAATTCCTTTATAATTTACACATTCGCAGTAGTTTTTGATAATATGTATTGGTTTTTATGATGGTTATATATATATATTCACTGGCGTGCAAAAATTAAAGACGGAGCATATATTTTAGCATAAAAGCCGAAAAAGGCAACAGAGCGAAATGAAAGACCAATCAGGAGATAGACATAGAACAAATGCAGTAGGACATGCGCATATATGGCATGTGACGTAAAAGGAGGGGGTCCTAAAGTGATAAAACACAGAAGTGGTGGACGTTCAGCAATTCGGCGAAATCTATTGCACGGTGTACAGTGATTGCAACGAAGTTTTTTTTCTTTGCTACTATTATGTGATATGTCCAGGAGGCAAGCCAGGAGATGCCATCTGGATGACCTTACACGAGGTCTCATCATTGGGAGGATGGTAAAAGGTCTAAATGTGGAAAGTGTGGCAGAAGAGTTTGGAATCGCTCACAGTATTGTTTGACGAGCCTGGATTGCATTTCAAACGATGGGAACGGCTGTCCGAGCATTTAGCAGTGGTCGCCCACGAGCAACAACAACAGCGGAAGACCGTTATATAGTCCTACAGGCGAAAAGAAACAGGCGGCAGACAGCTGGAGAAATTGGTAGGCAGATGGAGCAGACTACTGGACGTCGTATATCACGTTTTACCGTGGCTAGGAGGCTGCACAAAAGTGGTCCATACGCACGACGGCCAGTACGATGTGTACCATTAACGCGTGCGCATGGAAGACGCCGGTTTGTTTGGTGCCAGGAACCCAAGAACTGGACACAACAGGAGTGGGGTCGGGTACTCTTTACGGAAGAGAGCCAGTTTACTGTGACAGAGATTCTGGACGTATACGCATCTGGATAGATAAGGAAACACGTAATCATCCCTCCAACATCATCGAAAGGGACCATTCTGGAGGTGCCGGAGTTCTTGGTTGGGGCGGTATCATGCTTGGTAGCCGTACGAACCTCCACGTCTTCCAAGTAGGTCGAGATTCCACGAGAGATATTGCGCGAATGTCCCCTGACCTAAATCCCATAGAACGCGTGTGGGACCGTCTCGGGAAACGCTTGGATGAACGTGACCAGGTGCCAGCAACGGGTGCGCAGCTGCAATTGGCGTTGCAAGGAGAATGGGACTCAATTCCTCAACAGGTCCTTGACAACTTTGTCCTCAGCATGGACAGACGTTGAAAATACTGCATCGCAGTCAGGGGTGACCATATCCCTTAATAGAGACTAATTTTTTCCTGCCAGGTGCCTGGAAGATGGACATTTCTCTCTTGCCTGCAATTTTGCTCCAAGTGACTTTTTCAATAACGTGCTTTTGTATCCTTTTGATGCCTTGTTTAGATGGTTTTTATCACTTGTCCCATATTTTCACATCTTGGAGATCTTAGACACAAAGCTCGATCTTGGACAAAATAGAACATCCTAAGCAAGCAACCACCAATTTGCGCACTTTTTGCATACCAATAACATTTATTATTGTTTTAGCTCATAGGCTATCAAACCCTGAGAACTGATATGCCCTGAGGTTCTGTCATTGCCCCCTGAATATTTGGCCTAAGTGCTGGCAAAAAAATATGGCTGTTGAAGGCGGACTTTTTTCAGCTTGTTTACGTTCCCTCGAATTTTCGTACTAATAATTTGTAAAAAATTTTGCCGCTTTATTTTTTTTAGATAAAGCAAATCAAAGAAATCGTTTAATAAGTAAATACTGGTGTCAAAATTTAAGGGGCTGTACATACATTCAATAAAATCCGCCTTCAGAAGCCGTCATTTTTATGTCAGCGCTCAGGCCTACTAATCCGGGAATGGTGCGTTCTGTATGTACCTACGTAACGCGATAACTCTTGATAGAAATACCCGATTTGCTTCAAATCTTGAAAATAGCTTCATTCTGATAAGACGCTTTCCTGATTAGTTTTGGGGGTCCATTGGTTTTTGTAAATAGATTCATTCAGATAAGGCGCTTCCCTGATTAGTTTTGGGGATTCAGTGGTTAAGTATAAAGGGAGGGCACAAGGGGATGATTCCACTCCCCCCACCCGTTAATTTAGATAAATTGTTTTTCATACAGAATTATCCAATTTGCCTCAAATTTTATAAATAGGTTCATTCTGATAAGGAGGTCCCCTAATAAGTTTTGGTGGGCCATTGGTTAAGTATAAAGGGAGGAGTAAAGGGCTGATCAACTGTTAATTTAGATGAAATGTCTTTCATGCGGAATTGTCTAATTTGCTTTAAATTTTTTAAATAGGTTCATTTTGATAAGTCGCTTCCTGATTAGTTTTGGGGGTTTATTTGATTAAACATAAAGGGGGAGTACGGGGGCCAGACCACCCCCCTTAATTTAGATAAATGGGTTTTTCATGCAGAATTATCCCATTTGATTCAAATTTGGTATACCGGTTTATTCCGATAAGGCGCTTCTCTAATTAGATTTGGAGGTTAATTGGCTAAGAATAAATGGGGGGGGGATAGTGGGCTAATCTCTCCCTTAATTTAGATAAATGGGTTTTTCGCTCAGAGTTGTCTGATTTGCGTCAAATTTGGTATACCGGTTTATTGTGATAAGGCACTGAGCTGATTAGATATGGAGGATCATTAGTTAAGTATTAAGGGGGTGAACGGGGGCTAATCTCCTCTTCCATTTAGATAAATAAGGTTTTCATGTAGAATTATCCGATTTGCTTCAAATTTGGTATACTGGTTTATTCTGATAAGGGGTTTCTCTAATTAGATTTGGAGATTCATTGGTTAAAAATAAATGGGGGGGTAGTTGGCTAAACTCTCCCCTCAAATTAGATAAATGTGTTTTTCATGCAGAATTCTCTGATTTGCTTCATATTTGGTATACCGGTATATTCTGATAAAGCGCTTCTCTGATTATTTATAGTCTTGCTCAAAATGGGTGAGTTCTTTTTTATGAATAATACACATAAATAAGAGAATAATATACAATTATTGTGAATAGCCTGTGAGGTCCATACCACCAGTTTAACTAGGCACTTTTCTTTTTATATATTGATGTTACTATAGGTGTTAAATTTCATACAAAGTGGATTATTTATTAACTGTTATATTTAGCACACAGGCTATCAAAGATTGGTAGCTAATGTGTCCGCAGGTTCTGTATGCGAGTATGTACGTATGCATGTACGTTACGCGATAACTCTTGATAGAAATATCCGATTTGCGTCAAATTTTGTAAATAGGTTTATTCTCATTCTGATAAGGAGCTTCACTGATTTGTTTTGGGAGTTCATTGGTTAAGTATAAAGGGGGGACCCCCACCTTAATACAGATAAATGACTTTTTCATGCAGAATATCCGATTTGCTTCGAATTTGGCATGCCGGTTTATCCTGATAAGATTAAGAGGTTCAGTAGTTAAGTATAAAGAGCGGATACGGGGGGAGAGAGTAATCCTCTTAATTTATATAAATGCATTTTTAATGCAGAATTCATCGATTTGCATCAAATTTCGTATACCGGTTTATTCTGATAAGTCGCTTCCTTGATTAGATTTGGAGGTTTATTGAGGAGGAGCTATAAAGGGAGGGAAAGAGGAGTTAATTCCTTCGTTAATTTAAATAAATTGTTTTTCATTTAGAATTATCCAATTTGCTTTAAATTTTGCAAATAGATTAGTTTTGATAAGTCGCATCTCTGATTAGTTTTGTTGGTTCATTGGTTAAGTATAAAGGGGGGAGTACGGGGGCTAATCTTCCTCCCTTAAATTTTGATGAATGGTTTTTCCTGCAGAATTATACCATTTCCTTCAAATTTGGTATACCGGTTTATTCTGATAAGGCGCTTGACTGTTTATTTACCGTTTTGCTCAGATTTGGTGGCTCATTGGCTAAGTATACAGATCGGAAATAGACGGGTGGGGGCTAATCTTCCTTCAATTTAATTTTCGAGGGCATTGTTCTTTCAAATAAAAGTATAATTTACAGTTAGTGTGAATAGCCTGTGTACTTAATGCCTCCAGTTTAACTGGGCCCTTTTCTTTTGTATATTGATGTTAATATAGGTGTTAAATTTCATGTAAATTGGATTACTTATTAATTAATTTATTTAGCTTACAATCTATCAAAACCTGAGAACTAATGTGCCCGAGGTTTCTGTATGTACAGCCGTGGAAAAAAAAAGTAAACACTCCCTACTAACTTTGCAAAAAATTATCGTAGAAGAAAGTTACTGGTACCACACGATTGGTAATAAAGCCTACTTTTAAGTGATGTATATAAAATTTGCTTAGTGGGCCATCTACATATAAAACGAAACATAAATTTCTTTTTTCCAATAGCAGTACACAATTCTGACAGCATAAATGAACTCTACATCCACCAATTAGCCTAAAAACAATTTTTTATGCTATTCGTACGATAAGTTTCCGAGAAATTAATTATTTTAAAACGAGCATATTTTAAGGGCTGTATCCAAATTTAAGTTCGGTAGTTGACCTAGTGTGCCCCCTTCTTGATGAAGTCATCTTAAGAGTGACTCAAGCAGTCATTGAGGACTTCTAGATTACGGGATAATGTAAGAAATTTCAAAATATCTAGTTACTTCTATCATAGACGGCTCCCTAAACCATCATTTTGCCATTTTTAAAGCGTAATTTGGAAACTACTTGGAAGACAAATGTGAAATTTTGGATTTCCATAAAGCAGGACTTTATAAATCTAAATCCATTCAAAAAATTATTAGGTTGAAATTCACATTTTTTTTCGAATATTAATTTCATAATTCATATTTCATATCATAAAATTATAAAAATTGCAAATTTAACGTATTTTTGTTTCGGTATTTTAGTATTATTGCTACACAAAAAATTAGTACATTAGGAGTAAAATTTCAAGAGATATTAATAAAAATATGAAAATGTAATTTAACTTTAGAAGCACTAAATTTTGAATGTTTATAATTCAAAAATCTATCATTCAAATGACTTGACATTTGCTGTCTAGGAATAGTTTGAACCAAAGTTTTGGAATATCTTGTTAAAAATTGGGTATTGCTATTGAAAAAAAAATGAAGATATGGTTCGTTTTAATATGTAGATGATCCCCTAAGGAAATTTTATATACATCATTTAAAAGTACACTATATTTTCAATCGTTCGGTACCATTAACTTTCTTCTACAATATTTTTTTGAGGATTTAGTAGGGGACGTTTCCTTTTTTTTCTCTACGACACTACGTATTCAGTCTTAAATAGTAAACACCCCCTACTAACTCTATAACAAATTATCCTATAATAAAATTACTGGCACCAAACGATTGGAGATAGAGTCTGCTTTTAAATGGTGTATATAAAATCGTCTTAGGTGAGCCATCTACTTTCCAAAACAAACAAAAACTTTGTTTTTTTTTTAATAGCAAGTACCAATTTTGACACCATAAATAAATTCTACACCCTTCAATTAGCCTAAATACAAATTTATATGGAATGCGTGCGATTAGCTTCCAAGGATTGTTTTTTAATGGGCATATTTTAGGGGCTGTATTCAAATTTTTAGTGTGGTACTCGAAGATTGTTGAAAAGCTACAGATTGATTACAGTCAATTCTTTTAATGTATTTCTTTGCCAATATCAGGGCTCCCAAATGGTCCGCCAACTTAATACCAATATTATTTTAGAAAAATTTTCTTTTTAGATTATTCTTACAAACCGCCCCGAAACCACCTTTGAAAGTTAATTCTAGCGCAAACCTACCATAAAATTTTCTGTTAAAATTTATTGGTATTCAGTTGGCGGACCATTTGGGAGCCCTGCAATATGAACCTTTCACTCACTTATTATTCTTCGGCTATTGTTAAAAACGGTAAAATCTTCTTCAATATTCATTGTAAAATGCTTATAAGTGTTGAATTATCTGATTAAAAAATACATATAACATATCTATAAATATAATAGTTTTCGAATATGTGAATGTGATTGGGAATTTATAGGTGTTTTTATAATGCTTTTCCTCAGATTTTGAATTTATTTAACTCACGTTATTTTAATTTATTGGTAGAAATGCGAATATTGGCGAATACAAAATTTAGAATAAAAAATAGTTTAAAGTAGTACAAATAATCAATGTATAGAAAAAATACCAGATAAATTGCTTTTTTGCCTGAAAATTAATCCCAAGTCGATTGATAATGGCATATTTTGAAGAAAAAAAATTTACATCACAGCTGTTTGATGGGTGGGTGGAAGGGATTGGTACTTGTAAGATCTTTTCAGATGTGTTCGTATGGTTTATATTCACATTTATTTGAATAACTAAAATTAAATCTATTTTAAAAATCTATTTGAATAGATTTACATTCATTATTCTCCTTTGAAATAGGATAAAACTATGCTAAAAACTATTCTATGATTATACATGTTCTGCTATTTCATGTGAAATTTTGCGATTAATGCCGGTTGGCAAAAAAACTCTCCTTTCGATCTTTCTATTTTCTTCAAATTTTAGACTTTTTGCACATTACTTCCGATTGTCAAGAAAACTTGCCTATCTGAAAGTCATAAAAATAACATGTAAAATGTTTTTAAATTAGCCTGTGCATTCGAATAGATCTAGATAATCAAACTACAGAAGAAAACGATTAATTATATAAAGCTCTTTATTAATGGGTTAAAAACCTTACATCGGTAGTTATTTGTAAATATTACAATTTTTGATTGATATACAAAAGTCAGTAAAAGACTAAATTAACATTTTTAAATGAGGAGCTCACAACCATAGTAGACCAAGTCCACTTTAAAAAAAATGAGATAGCTCATGTAGAAAGTTCTATAAACTGTGTCTTATCTACTGCCATAGTGAACCAAGTCCGTAGTTCACACAGTTTCTCATAGATTGCATCTATGTGCAGAGTTGGTGAAGTAATACAATAAACCTTCACAACCATAATGAATCAAGTCCATTCATCAGTGTACTACTCCATCACTACTTCTTTATCTGAGACCGATTATTGTCTAAATCTTGCCACATTGCTATAAAAAAAGTTGTAATTTAAATAAGTAGCGATTTCAAAACTTCTGATGAAAAATAAACGTTCGTGAATCGGGTGTATAAACTATGAATGGAAAGTAATATTTTTTATGACCCCCTCCCCCCTCTTCTCAGTAAAAAAACTGTAAAAATACCGACAATGCTTTCTTAAAAAAATCGTTACAAGGAAAAAACTGTAATCACATAGTTCGATCTTAAGTCTAGAGAGGAATGTACGACAAAGAATAAGACCCCGTCAAAAAGTAATTCTATTACAAAGTCTTCAGCAAAAAGTTTAATTTACACTTCAATCCGCCAAGTACACATGTAAATTATCTGATGGCATATCAATCAAGCTCTTGACAAAAAATGGTGACACTTGAAAAAGTCTTGAAATCGAAGGAGAGCACCATTTGCGTATAGCTAAACAGGCTAGAGAGAAAATGAAAACTGATAAAATTAAAGCCTCAGATGAAACTTACTGCTGCACGTTCGACTTGCAAAAAGCGCTTCCCTTTCCTAAGCTTTCAAAATCCATAGCTTTATATAAACGCACTCTACATGTTTATAACTTTGGGGTGCATTCCTATAATAATAAAGTGGGATACACTTACGTCTGGGATGAAATAGATAAAATAGAGGGAGGGAAATGTTGTCATGAACTTTCTAGCATTGTTGCAAGACACCAGCAGAAAGTTGTACCTCGATTTAAGCAGCAACTATCAAGAAACCACACATCTATGTTCCTGGTGACTGGAAGAAAACGATTATGAATACAAAGAGGAAATATCCTATATTTGATGTCATTGAAGATAAGAATTCCGGATTTCTTTCTACTACAGCTTTGGAACAAAGTATCACAAGCAGAAATAAGGATACTGGGGGAACTTATTTTAGTTGGGTGGATTGGGGTGGCTGCGAGATGTGAGAGATTCTCTTTTCATGTTACTGTTGAAAGAAACCCTCAATGAGGATCAACCTCTTCGCAATATAAATTTGGAAAATCGGGCTCGTGGGCGCAAGTTACTTGCTTTGTCAAATGCCAGTCAAGATGCGTTGTACGTGAGCCGTAGAAAAATTACTTTGGCCAAAAAGAAAGTTATGATGAATCTTCCGCCATACATTCCACCAATTCATCACGTTTTCTTCAAGAATCATTCAGCAGAGGTCAATACCAAGTTCCAAGCTACTTTCAAGTTAGAGTACATAATGTGAAGTTGATGATGATTATAGTATTGTGCACAGTGAATGATTTACGTTAACTGTTAATATCTGTTACTCTTTGAGTAAAAAATAGAATAAGTAAATATAAATCAAAATTGAGAGTATTTGTATTCCTAATAAACAAGTCTTTATTTACACATGGAAATTTGACAACCGCACTGGACCAAGTCCTTATTTTTTTTTAAACGTATAAATTTTCAATAGAAATATTAACTTGTCATTTGTAAAAGTAGCGCGATATAAAAATGGTACATTAAATGGAATATTACCCATATAATTCATATAAATCACTTGGCCTGAATTAATTATTTATTAAGAACTTTAAAGCATTATTATTCACAATAAAGAAAATTGGACTTGGTCTACTATGGTTGTTAGCCCCTCAAATAACAATCAAATACTTTCGTGGAAATAGTTTATCTAACAGCAACTGTGTAATATTGGGAACAATTTAACAAGATTTAAGTAAATTGAATTAATAACTGTAAATATCTGAATGTGGATATAATAATGGTTTAAATGATGTAAAATCCTTTTGACTAAAATTTTGTATGTATATCAATTGCTAGAATTAGACTGGCCTCCAAAAGTTAAGGTACAGGGACTGGATGCTTTCGATTGCACACGTTTTGTCGAATATCTACAAAAATATTGGCGAAACGTTCCAAAAACTTCCCAAAGAATAGTAGCAACATTATACTGCTATTAAAACATGAATGTATTAAATATTTGATGAGATATGGGCATTTTTATGAGATAATTTTTAACCGCGCATACGCGGAAGATTTCAAAATTTTTATTTCATAATTTGGTAGTCAGTATTTTGGGGCAACTTCCATAAAAAGTCCAGTCAAATGTTGTGGAACTTAGAAAGATATAGAGAGCTGATTGAAAAGTTGTCAAAATCCCTTATAACAAAGTTATTTTTAGGAAGCAACTCACTATATCGATCCTTTCTTTGTGAATTTTCGCGATATTTGACTGGACTTTTTATATAAGTTGCTCCAAAATACTGACTACCAAATTATTAAATAAAAATTTTGAAATCTTCCGCGCATGCGCAGTTAAAAATTATCTCATAAAAATGCCCATATCTCATCAAATATTCAATATATTCATGTTTTAATTGCAGTATACTGTTGCTACTATTCTTTGGTAAGTTTTCGGAAAGTTGTGTTAAATTTGGTTGAAAACTCTGTTTGCTATGAGCAAAAAACTTTTGAATTTTTTCACAGACACAATAACATGTTCACGAATATGAGTGCTATGCTTACCCAAATGCACACAAACGTTGAACAGGACCCAAATAGTCATTTAACGCAGCGACAAACCGTTTCCAGCATTTTCTGTTACATAGCTGATCGCAAATATTATTTTATTATTAAATTTATTATTAGCCCCCTAATTGTCGGCCCGACTAAATTTTCACCAAGAAATATGAAATCAAACATGTTCTTTTTATCCCAGAAGTTCAAGAACAATTCGCCAATAATTTTTGTAGATATTCGAGAAAACGTGTGCAATCGAAAGCATCCAGTCCCTGTACCTTAACTTCTGGAAACCAGTGTAGGTCAATCGTTTGCCTTAAATACATCATCGGCATTTATTTAAAAAGAAAAAAAAATCACGTGTTCTTTCATTTTGTGGAAAGAATTGAAATGAATAATTTCGTGTTTACGACACATATTAAGCTTTGCTCTCTGAAATTTCATGTTAATGTGATTGATCATCACCGTTTCTTTCGCCAAAATTAAATGTGATCCAAACGCAAACATGTATACAAGAACAAACTTGATTACATAACGAAATTTAGAAAGAAACAGTAGCAGCAACTTGCTAAAAAAATTTTAAATACTGAAATTTATCTAAATGAAAAATATGATTACGCCAAACCAGAAAATATATTTCATATGATAGAATTTTAAGAAAAGAATAGCAGAAAATTGTGAGCAGATTAGTACACAAAAAATGAGAGAGCAAAATATCCTCATCCCCACTAATAATCCACATGTTATCCACATGTTTTTGCTTAAATTTAAAAGAGGGGTGCGATCTGTTAATATGATGTATAAGAACCATTTTTATCAAGAGCTTCTTGTAATCTCCATGTCATTGATTCAATGAGGCTGTTAGGAATATCAGGATCGCTTTTGATAATTTGCCTAGCACATGAATGTAGAAAGGATTACTGTTAAGATCGCGACGCACTGAATATAATGCGTTTTACGCTTTATTTACGTCGTAAGACAGATTTTTGCTCTAATTTGATTTTGATTGAGGCACAGTAATCCCACCCCAAATGTTTCAACAAAATGAGTAAATATATATTTTTTTTCAAATTATGCTTTTCTGCACATCATAGACGGACCCTTAAATCAGCATTTTGATGCTTTTTAAGCATAATTCGAAAACTCTTTGGAAGAAATTTTGAAATTTTGGTTTTACATAAAGCAAAACATAATAAATATTAATCAATCAAAAAATTTGTAGGTTGCAATTCATGTTTTTTTTTTCGAATATTAGTTTCTAATTTATGTTATAAAATTTTGAGAATTAAAAATTCAATGTATTTATGTTTGGACTTTTTAGTATTATAACCACACAAAAAATCATCATATTGGGATTATAATTTCTGGAGATGCTAATAAAAATATAAAAATGTAAATAAAAATTGGAAGGCCTAAATTTTGAATGCTTATAATTCAAAAACTGATTATCGAAATGACTTGAACTTTAATTTCTAGGCATAGTTTGAGCCGAAGATTTAAAAAATATTGTCAAAATTGGGTATTGCTATTGAAATAAAAAAGTTGTCGGTGTTTTTATTTTGTAGATGCCCCCCCCCCCCCACCAACAAAAAAAAAATACATACATCATTTAAAAGTAGACTTAATTTCCAATCGTTTTGTATCAGTAAAATTTTTCTACGATTATTTGTGGCAGAGTTAGTAGGGGGTGTTTATCTTTTTTCCACGACTGTACGTATGTATGTACGTAAAGTGATAACTCTTGATAGAAATATCCGATTTGCTTCAAATTTTGAAAATAGGTTAATTCTGATAAAGCGCTTCACTGATTAGTTTAGGGGGTTCATTGGTTATGTATATAGGTGGAACAGGGGCTAATCGCCCCCTTAATTAAGATAAATGACTTTTTCATGCAGAATATCGGATTTGCTTCAAATTTGGCATACCGGTTTACTCATATAAGGCGCTTCCCCGATAACATTTAAAGTTCATTGTTTAAATGTAAAGGGAGGGTGGGCGGCGGCTAATCCCCCTTAATTTAAATAAATGGGGTTTTCATGCAATATTATTCGATCTGCTTCAGTTGATCTGATCAATTATTCTGATAAGTCTCTTCCCTGATTAGATTTGGAGGTTCATTGGTTAACTATAAAGGGGTAGAACTGGGGGTTAATCTCCCCCGTTAATTTAGATAATTTTTTCATGCAGAATTATCCGATTTGCTCCAAATTTGGTATACTTCTTTATTCTGATTTGGCGCTTCGCTGATTATTTACAGTTCTGCTAAGAAAGCGTAAGTTCTATTTTATGAATAATTGACATAAATAAGAGTATAATATGCAATTAGTGCGAATAGCCTGCGAGCTCAATTCCATCAGTTTAATTGGGCACTTTTCGTTTTATTTCTTTATTTAAACACTGAAATCTATAATTAAATAAGGTAAAAAGTCTGTTAAATTTTAGTAGTAACAAAAAAGTGTAATAGTTATAATATATTAATACTTTTAATTATGCATCTGTCCGAAAGAAAACAAAATAGCCATTTGTTTCGGAATTATATATTGCTTATGTTGCAAAAGTAAGCTGAGTAAGTCTACATATTAAAATTCTACCAAACTGAAATTTTCAATATCAACACACGAATTTTATAATCATGTTTGGATACGTAGGTAAATTTTACATTGGATGCCTAACGTTAATCCATTCACTGAAGTTGTTTAAAAATTATGCAGATGTAAAATTTTGATCTTAAATTATTTTATTTATGACAATAGTTTTTATTTGAATTGCAGATGTGCAACAGAAGCAAAGGTTGACGTATTATAAGAAAAATGTTCAGAAATTATGACATGTAAAATTTTGATCTTAAATTTTTGTTGCAAATGTAAGCTGAGTAAGTCTCCATATAGAAATTCCTACAAATTGAAATTTTTAACATCAACACTAATTTTTTACAATCACATTTGGATACGTAGGTAAATGTTACATTTTGATACTTAAAGTTAATTTAATAGGTGAAGTTGTTTAGGAATTATGCAGATGTGAAATGTTGAAATCCTAATACTAAAGTCTTTTTTAATAAATGCAAAAGAAACTGCAAAACGTGATTTTTTTATATCTCAAAAACTACTCTGCGGAATGAGTTGTAATTTTGTATTTGCACTTTTCGGGATTCTAGAAATCGATTCATCTTTAAAAAAGGTTTATGTTACATTTCATATTTCTCTCAAATGTTTTTTTTTTTTTCAACGATAGTCGTAATCCATTTATTCACTTAAAAAGTCCTTCCGGCCAATGCCGGAAGGAAGAGGTAGCTTTCATATTCCTTATTTTAAAAAAGCCAACTTACATTATTCAAACACACGAAGCTCAGTTTAGTGGAAACCGACTATAGAAGATTCAATACTAATTTTTATCAGTACTAAATCATTATGAATGAGAATTTCGCGAAATTAGTCAGCTTTATCCATGCTGCTTTTATTTAAAGTAACTAATATTTGGCTGCCAAATTCGGCGATTTCTTAAAGTGCCTGCCATTTTAAGACAACATGGTGGATGAGGATAGCCAGTGAACTTGGTCGAGACCTTAGTAATTGCTGTGCATATGCTCACTCACATCGGAATCGATTGAAATATATGAGTGCTTTCGCAGGCAAAAAATCAGATTTTTCAAAATGTCACTCACATTAGATATTCAAATTACTATATCTGAGCCATTTTTTATGATAAAGACAAACAAAAAATGCTCCTGAATCCTTATATCAAGGTCAAATACTTAAGAAAGAAACCTTTTTCAATTTCTTTTTTTTTTCACCTCACTTTAAATATATATTTTTTTAATTTAATGGCCGCCATTTTAAAACAAGATGGCTGATGAAGCTGGCCAGCGAACTTGGTTGAGATATTGATGCATACTATCCACATGCCTTCTTACATCGAAATAGGCGAATACATGTGTTATTGCGTGACAAATACAAGATCGTTTCAAAATGTTAGCCATGCTAGAAATTCAAAGTGCTATAATTTATACATTTTTTATGATATAAACAAAAGAACAAATTTTCAGAAACAAAAATTGCTCCGGAATCTTTGTATCAAGGCCAAACACATTAAAAAAATCTTTTAATTTCCAACTTTTTAATACCTCATTTTAAATTAAAATTTTTTTAATGGCAACCCATTTGAAACAAGATGGCAAATGAAGCTGACCAACGAACTCGGTCGAGACATTGGTATGTACTATGTACACACCAAGGTACATCCAAATGGGTTCATAAATACGCCAGTTATCACGTGACAAAAATCAGGACGTTTCAAAATGTCAGCCACGCTAGAAATTCAAAATGCTATAACTCAGCCATTTTTTAAGATATAGACGAAACGAAAACTGCTCCGGAATCTTTGTATAAAGATCAAATACATAATAAAAAATTATTTTTCCATTTTCAATTTTTTGGTACCACATTTCAAATTTTAAATTTTTAAAAAAATTTTAAATGGCCGTCATTTTGAAACAAAATGGCGGATGAAGCTGGCCAACGAACTCGGTCGAGACATTGATATGTAATATCCACACACCGAATTACATCCAAATCGGTTCATAAATACGAGAGTTACAGTGTGACAAATGTCAGATATATATATATATATATGTCAATTTTGAACGGAGGGTGGTTTCGGGGTCTGGGAGTCATAATCGATGAAAATATACCAATTTTTTTCTAAATCGCTTTCCTCCGAACGACTGCAATAGGTAGCTTTTTGTAATGAAAGCTACCTAAAATACAGCGTGTCTGTCTCCAGTAAGAACATAACTAATTGTTTTCTTCTTTAAAAAATTTAATAGGTATACTTAAAATATTATTTATCAGACATATATGTACATGAAAAGCAATGGCAGTTATAAAAAAGCAATGTAAGTTTACATGTTATACTACACGATATGGCCAAAGGTGATTGATCACCTGCGATTTTCGACGTTTTGTTAACTATCTAGAAAAATACATGAGGAATTAACCTGACACTGCAGGTGTGTAAACCGTATAGTATAGGTCATATATTTCCGCGAAGAATTTTTCCTGATACCCCATAAAGGAGCGTCAACAGATTGAAAAAGAACGAATATCTTTTGATAACACTCTAAAAACTAATGTAGCAAAAGCGTTCAAACACGAGATTATTAAAAAGTGGTTTATTGTAATATACTGTGTTCATATTTATGAGGATAGCATGTATACTCGTAGAGAAATTAAGGTTTTTATAAAAACAGCCCCAAATTTCGCCAAGATTTTCGCTTATAATTTGCAGAGTTCTTAATATAAAAAAAAAGTTCTTTTCGGAAAATATGACAAACAATATTGTACACAATACTTTGCAATCAGAAATAAAAAATAATAAAAATTGGATGACTAATGAGCAGGTTTCATAAAACAATTTTCACTGCGCATGCACGAATGCAATCAAAATATAATATGCACAATGCATTAGCTAAGTTTATAGAGCAACTTTTGTGAAAGTCTCAAAATCATAGCTTGAAAATTCTGAAAAGTATCGTCGATAGAACAAGCTCGAAATCCGCTGTTCCCAAAATGAAGCAAAAAGATGAGGGGTTGTATCCAAATATAGTAGTACGTGCAATATCGTGTACGCTATCTCGGCACTAATCAACAGATATTTGATACAACCTCTCATGTAAGCATCGTTAAGCGGCCCATCTTCGCCCGCGGCCCTTTATTCTTCTACTCTAGTCCGACTCTTTTGCGGAAGCAAGATACGTAGGTCCCCAGCCACGTCCCGAGTAAAAGACTCTCTAGAGAAAGCAACGTTGAAAAAAAAATCAAAAATTGAAACCAGACAAATTTAAATGGGAAATTACACAAATTAAAGACACCGAAAAGCGGGAAGGTATGGGCTGGGGCGATGAAGCAACCGAACGAATCCTAGCTACTTCGAGCCCATTATTAGTATTTCAGTAATTGGAGCACTATGTTCTATGAGTTAAATTAGGAAATATAAAGTATCTATTTCTGCGCTATGTGGATATCGGTTGTGGTTTCTTTTACAACTTCTTTTGGTATCATGCCATTTCATATAAATAAAGGTTGCAAATTTTGTAAATTGTGTTAAAATTTCGTCCTTATTTTAAAATGTAATGAAGAGAAATACGAGTTTGGATTGCCGGGAGCCGGAGACACTGTATTTTTGACTGAATAAATGGATTACAACCATGATTTCCTATAAATAATTGCTTGGCGTAGCTTTAACATCCTTAAAAGTTTTCCTAATAAACCTTTCTAAGGATCACATATAACTTCTTCGAAACAAAATAAAAAATCATGCATTTAAGTGATAATAAAATATTAAATCTACTCGGAAACTTTTAGGAAAATCAGTGCAGCAAAATAAAACTTTAATTTTATAAGTACTTCTTTATTTCTTAAAATTATATTTTTGTCTTAAGTTTCTAAACATGCAGAACGCTTATTGGAATCGTGTGCAATTCGAAAGTGTCTGTTGTAAATTTCAATTCGTGGTAATATTATATTTTTGTTGACTGAGAAGTATTTGTCTTTTACTACAATTCGGAAAAAAATCAATAAGACAAACCTAAATAAAAAAAAAAATTCTATGTCGGAAAAGATATTAATTGAATTTAATCCATAGATATTAATTAAATACATTAAAACATTTACCGCGAAAATACAAAAAGATTAGGAAAAGTTTATTATTGAAAACAGTGGTAATTATAATAAAGAGAAGTAAAACATGTAATAAAAAAATTATATTAATTTTATTGCTTCTTATGTAACAAGATATATACAGGGTGCAATATGTTATCTATCGCCGACCTTTAATTTCTCAACCGTTGGCCGTAGACTTATAGTTCCAATTACAAAAACGTTTCAAATGAGCTAAATATTTATGTTGGTGGCATTATTTAAAGTAAAAAATCAATTTTATAAAAATTACGAAATCTAACTTTTTATACGGTCCCTCAGTCCCTATAGTTATATTAAATTAAAGTTTACACATATCATAACAGATATAACACAAAAAGTTTGACATCTGTACTGCAAAAATTGACAGAGTTATTAAATGTCAAAGTTTGAGATTTTTGCACATGATTTTTTTCTTTCATTGAGGGATCAGTTAAAAGATGAATTAAGTAATTCGAGATCAAAGTCAGGGTGCAATATCCTTTTTTCGGCGAAACCACCTTTAGCCGGTATCGTTAAATCGGGGAATCATCAAAACGGGTTATTTCCTTTAAAAATTTGAGCTTTTTATGGGTCGAACAATATTCAAACGTCAAAGTAGGAGAATAGACAACCGGAAAATAAAAGGACTCACTAAGGACTAGATAAATGGCAGCGGAAGCGCGCCCTGATTTTGTCTCGAATTACTTTTAATTCATCTTTTAACTGATCCCTCAATGAAAGACAAAATCATGTGCAAAAATCTCAAACATTGAAATTTAATAAGTCTGTCAATTTTTGTAGTACAGATGTCAATCTTTTTGTGTTATATCTGTTATGATATGTGTAAACTTTTACTAAATATAACTATAGGGACTGGAGGACCGTATAAAAAGTTAGATTTCGTAATTTTTATAAAATTGATTTTTTACTTTAAATGATGCCACAACATGAATATTTAGCTCATTTGAAAGTTTTTGTAATTGGAACTATATGTCTACGGCCAACGGTTGAGAAATTAAAGGTCGGCGATAGATAACATATTCCACCCTGTATATATAAATGCCATATATAATATCATACGAAATACATTTGCCTACGTCGGAAAATGCCAAAACATTCGAACTTAAGAAACAAACTCTAATAAAAAAAAAGAAAGAAAAAAGAAAAAGACAAGATTAAGATAAATTAATTTTTGAAATTTCTTTTTATAAAAATGTAGTATTTAATCAAATATTTTACTTTCTAAGAGTAATTTTATTCTTTCATATATAACGAAATAAATATATGAATGTCGTATATAATATCTTTGGTAGAAAATCCTGCTGAAATGAAAAGCATTTTCAATTCCGATACATCAAAACAAAATATGTTGCATATCAATCCAAAGCTTATACGTATTTTTTTTCAAAAACGTATTAATTCTATCCGTATACGTAAACTGATATTAATCCGCAACGATTATTTACATATGTACATACAGCAAATCTTAAAAGTATTAAATATTTCGAAATAATATACTTTCAATGTCGTAATGAAAAATATATTATGGCTTACATCCAATGCCCCCTTTTTTATATAATGTATTTATATTAAACTTTAATATTTACCTGTATTAAATTTTAATGCATTATGTTATCACTATTATTTTGTAATCGAATGAAAGGAAGTCTGAAGATTACCCTAGTTATATAGATCCGTACAGTCGTGGGAAAAAAAGGAAAATCCCCTTACTAATTCTGCAAAAAATTAGCGTAGAATAAAGTTACTGGAACCACACGATTTGTAATAAAGTCTAATTTTAAATGGTGTGCATAAAATTTGTTTAGGGGGCCATCTACATATTAAAACGAACCATAAATTTGTTTTTTTTCGATAGCAGTACACAATTCTGACAGCATAAATGAACTCGACAACCTTCAATTAGACTAAAAATAAATTTCTGTGCAATTCCTACGATAAGTTTTCGAGAAATTAATTATTATAAAACGAGCGTATTTTGGGGGCTGTATCCAAATTGAAGTTCGGTGCTCGATTGTTGATCGAGAGAGCCCCCTTCTTGATCAAGTCACCTTAAGTGCCATTCAAGCCAGTCATTGAAGACTGCTAGATTAAAGGATAGCATAAAAAATTTCAAATTATCTACTCACTTTAGTCATAGGCGGCCCCTGAAACCATTATTTTGCCGTTTTTTAAGCATAATTTGAAAACTCCTTGGAAGAAAAATGGGAAATTTTGGATTTCCATAAATCAGAACTTAATAAATCTAAATCCATCAAACAAATTGTTGGTTGCAATTCATAATTTTTTCGAACATTAATTTCATCATTCATAAATCATGTCATAAAATTGTAAAAATTGCAATTTCAACGTATTTATATTTGGGTATTAAAGTATTATTGCTATACAAAAAATTAGCACATTTGGAGTATAATTTCAGGATATATTAATAAAAATATGAAAATGTCATTTAACATTAGAAGCACTAAATTTTGAATGTTTATAATTCAAAAACTTATCATTCAAAGGACTTGAAATTTGATGTCTAGGCATAGTTTGAACCGAAGATTTGAAATATCGTGTTAAAATTGGGTATTGTCATTGAAAAATATGAAGTTTATGTTCGTTTTAATATGTAGATGGATCCCTAAGCAAATTTTATATACATCATTTAAAAGTAGACTTTATTTCCAATCGTTCGATACCAGTAACTTTCTTCTACGTTAATTTGTAAAAAATTACTACTTAACCCTAGATCTACCGGGAATTTTATTCAAGTTTTAATAAAACGTTCTACACCAGAATTTTTATTTAAAACTATTTAACTTATTTATTTACCTTATTTTTGTCTGGTTTATATACTTAGTTTATTTTAAAGAAATTTCTGGTTTGAATGAATATTTTGTATGTACCTGTCGGGTCCAATGGACCCGTCTGGTAGACGGAGGGTTAACTACGTTAATTTGTTGGCTTGACTTATTCAGAAGAATGCGTGGAACCTGCCCTTGGCCAAGGGGGCCAGATGGGATTAATCAGGTTTTCCATTAAGTGTGTCCTAAGTGATTAAAATTGGCCAAAAGTGACCAGAATTCATTTTGACCAATAACATTTTCTAAGATTTACGACTGAAGTGCGTCCTCATCCGATCTCTGCCTCGCTTACTCCATGCCCTTTCCCCCTCCAAAAAAAAAGATCGTACTACATCGTCAGAAAATTAATAATTAGAATTTTATTATAACATCTTAGCAGACCATTCTTTTCAAGAGAAATTCATTATTGATGTTTTTCTCTTAACGAAACAAGTTAAAACCATTTATAATGATCAACTGTGAGCGTTTTCCTTTTTGACCTCTTATTACACATGTAGATAAGCAAAGGAAAACTTCCCAAACAAATATTCCTGCGAACCAATCCATCATTTTTCTATTAGTTTTTCTACTAGTATTTTTCTTAAAGTTGTGACCATCTTTTATTGAATACCCTGTGTACATATGAATTGTACCTGGTACAATATTTAAGTATATGTCGTAGGTTAATTGAGAAATCAGGCTCTTTGCAAACAGCCTAGGTTCTTTGCAAAGAGACAGGCTAATTGGAGAATCATCTCCCTTTTTCCAATTAGCCAGATATTTTTCAGGCTTATTGCAAAGAACATAGAAAGCGTTAGGCTAATTGAAAAATGACCACTTATTATCCAATCAGGGTGATATTTTTGGGCTTATTAACCAATGACCCGACCAGAACCCGAAAAATAAACTATAACAGACCGCACCCCGATCCGAGCAAGACAAAATAATTTCAGTCTGCATGCAACCCGACCCGAATCTAAAAGTTCCATTTGAAAAAACCCGATATCTGACCCGAACCAAATCTGATAACCGACAAAAATATTCTAAAGCACTATAACCCGATCCGAGAAAGACAAATTAATTTCCTTGGACACGCAACCCGAACCGAGCATAAAAATTCCATTTTAAAAAACCCGAAATCTGACATGAACCAAATCTGAACCCGACAAAAATATTCCAAATAAACATAACCCGATCCAAGCAAGATAAAATAATTTCGTGGACACGCAACCCAATCCTAACCTAAAAGTCTTGTTTGAAAAAAATCCGAAATATGACTCGAACCAAATCTGATAACCGACAAAAATATTCTAAAGAACTATAACCCGATCCGAGAAAGACAAAATAATTTCCTTCGACACTCAACCCGAACAGAACCTAAACATTTCATTTGAAAAAAACCTGAAATCTGACATGAACCAAATCTGAACCCGACAAAAATATTCCGAAGCACCATAACCAGATCCGAGCAAGACAAAATAATTTCCGTGTACAATCAACCAGACCCGAACCTAAAAGTTCAATTAGAAAAACACAAAATCTTACATGAACCTAATCTGAACCCGGCAAAAATATTCCAAATCAATATAACCCGATCCGAGCAAAACAAAATAATTTCCGTCGACACACAACCCGATCCCAACCTAAAAATTTTGTTTGAAAAAAAATCCGAAATATGACCTGAAGCAAATATGATAACCGTCAAAAATATTCTAAAGAATCGTAACCTAATCCGAGCAAGATAAAATAATTTCCTTGGACACGCAACCCGAACCGAACCTAAAAATTTCATTTGAAATATACCTGAAATATGACATGAACCAAATCTGAACCCGACAAAAATATTCCAAAGAAACATAACCAGATCCGAGCAAGACAAAATAATTTCCGTGTACAATCAACCAGACCCGAACCTAAAAGTTCAATTAGAAAAACCCAAAATCTTACATGAAACTAATCTGAACCCGGCAAAAATATTCCAAATCAATATAACCCGATCCGAGCAAGATAAAATAATTTCCGTGGACACGCAACCAAATCAGAACCTAAAAATTTTGTTTAAAAAAATCCGAAATATGACCGGAACCAAGTATGATAACCGACAAAAATATTCTAAAGAATCATAACCCGATCCGAGCAAGATAAAATAATTTCCTTGGACACGCAACCCGAAACGAACCTAAAAATTTCATTTGAAAAAAACCGGAAATCTGACATGAACCAAATCTGAACCCAACAAAAATATTTCAAAGATCCATAGCGGATCCGAACAACACAAATTATTTCCGTGGACACGCAACGCGACCAGAGCCTAAAAATTCCATTTGAAGTCAACCTGAAACCCGACCCGAATCAAATCGTAAACCGACAAAAATATTCCAAAGAACTATAACCCGATGCGAGCATGAAAAAGTAATTTCCGTCGACCGGCAACCCGATCCGAACCTTAATGTTCTAAGTGAACTCAATCCGAAACCTGGTTTTGGTCGGTTTTCGGGTTGACTTCATATGGAACCTTTAAGTTTGGATCCGGTTGAGTATCTACGGAAATAACTTTGTCTTGCTCGGATCGGGTTACGGTTCTTTAAAATAATTTTGTAATTTTCAGATCGGTTTTTTTTCGGGTTTCAAGTTGACTTCAAATGGAATTTTCAGATTCTGGTCGTATTGCGTGTAAACGGAAATTAGATTGCCTAGCTCGTATCGGGGCCTGATGTACTTTTATTTCAGGTACTGTTCGGGTTAACTTAAAGTAGAATTTTCAGGTTGGGATCGGGTTGTACGGCGATGGAAATTATTTTGTCTAGCTCAGATTCGGTTATGGATCTTTGGAATTTTTTTGTCGTATTTAGATTTGGTTTTGGTCAGATTTTAGTTTTTTTTTTTTTTTTCAAATGGAATTTTTAGGTTCGGGTCGGGTTGCGTGACAACGGAATTTATTTTATCTTCCTCGGATCAGGTTATGGTTTTTTAGAATATTTTTCTCGGTTATCATATTTGGTACAGGTCAAACTTCGGGTTTTTATTAAACTAAATTATTAGGTTCGAATCGGGATGCATGTCAACTAAAATTATTTTGTCTTGCTCGGATCGGGTTATTGTTCTTTAGAATATTTTTGTCGGGTTCAGATCCGGTTCGTGTCAGATTTTGCGTTTTTTCTAATGGAATTTTTAGGTTCGGGTCGTGTTGCGTGTCCACGGAAATTATTTTATCTTGCTCGTATCGGGTTATGGTTCTTCGGGATATTTTTGTCGGATTCGGATTTGGTTCGGGTCAGATTTCAGGTTTATTTCAAATGAAATTTTGAGGTTCGGTTCGGGTTGCATCTCCAAGGAAAATAATTTTGTCTTGCTCGGATCGGGTTATGGTTATTTAGAAAATTTTGTCGGTTATCTTATTTCGTACGGGTCATATTTCGGGTTTTTTTCAAATAAAATTTTTAGGTTCGGATCGGGTTGCGTGCCCACAGAAATTATTTTGTGTTGCTCGTATCGGGTTATGTTTCTTTGGAATATTTTTGTCGGATTCAGATTTGGCTCATGTCAGATTTCGGGTTTTTTCTAATAGAATTTTTAGGTTCGGGTCTGGTTGCGTATTCACGGAAATTATTTTGTCTTACTCGGACCGGGTTATGGTTCTTTAGAATATTTTTGTCGGTTATCAGATTTGGTTCAGGTCATATTTCGAAATTTTCAAACAAATATTTTAGGTTCGGATCGGGTTGTGTGTCCGCGGAAATTATTTTGTCTTGCTCGTCGGTTCGGGTTATGGTTCTTTGGAATATTTTACTCAGGTTCAGATTTGTTTCATATCAGATTTCGGTTTTTTTAATGGAATTTTTAGGTTCGGGTCTGGTTGCGTGTTCACGGAAATTATTTTGTCTTACTCGGATCGGGTTATAGTGTTTTAGAATATTTTTGTCAGTTATCAGATTTGGTTCGGGTCAGATATCGGGTTTTTTCAAATGGAACTTTTAGATTCGGGTCGGGTTGCATGTAGACTGAAATTATTTTGTCTTGCTCGGTTCGGGATATGGTCTGTTGAAATTTATTTTTTGGTTCGGGTCGGGTTATGTGTTAATTTGCCAAAAAAATCACCCTGATTGGAAAATAAGTGGTCATTTTTCAATTAGCCTAACGCTTTCTAGGCTCTTTGCAATAAGCCTGAAAAGCATCAAGCTAATTGGAAAAGGGAGATGATTCTCCAATTAGCCTGGCTGTTTGCAAAGAGCCTAGGCTGTTTGCAAAGAGCTTGATTTCTCAATTAGCCTACGACATATATATATACAATAACTATTAAGTTTAGTACTAGGTCCCTTAAAAATACACTGGTTTCCAAAAATTAAGGAAAAACAACAAAAGTAGCGATTACTCAAAATGTTACAAATAGATTTTAATAAAACTGAGCCACGATGTACAACACATAGTAAGGTATAAAATGACATTAAAAGAAATTACTAGATGATTGTGGTCTTCCAGAAATTAACACAATTATAAAATAAAGAAAAACATTGTGTCAGTTTGGTATAGGAAAAATACATTTAATATGGAGTATGATCACCCCTAGAAGCAATACAGCACATACAGCTATGTGTCATACTGTCAATTATGCGATTGATAAGTTCGCTGGGAAGTGCGAGCTATTGCTCTTGTAAAGCAGTTGTAAGCGTGGCAAGGGCCTGAGGAGGGAGATTGAGAGCAGCGACACATCTTCCTAAAGCATCCCAAACATGCTCGATGGGATTCAAGTCCAGTATCGAGCTGGCCATTCCATGCGCTTAATTGTTTGGTGCTGAAGATAATCTTCTAAGTTGTGAGCCCTGTGAGGTCTAGCGTTATCATCCTGTAAAAGGAAATCGTTACCTATTGCACCGGCATAAAGGCTCAAATAAACATCAAGAATGTCATCTCTATAGACGTGAGCATTCATAGTTACAAGTGGAAAGACATGGAGGTCTGTAATTCCGCCCAAAGACATACCAACCCAAACACAGACACTGCCTACTCCATACGAATCTCTTTCACGAATGTTTGATGGGTGATAGAGGATTCCCTGTTCTCCCCAAATCAAACAATGCCTACTATCGCTTTGAAGGCTAAACTGGAACTCATCCGTGAAGAGAACACGCCTCCACTGATCAGCCATCCAGTGGACATGTTGGCTTGCCCAGCTTAAACGTTCCCTCCGGTGACATGAGGTGAGCGGCACACAAATGTCTATTCGCATCGCGTAAAGACCATCTTCATGACGCCTTCTATTCACAGTAGACGTTGATACAAACCTTTCAGTGGCTGCAACAAAGGTAGAGGTGGTTGCTGTTCTATTTCTTCGTACACATAACCGCAAATATCGGTCATCAGTGCTTGTCGTAGCTGTTGCCTGTCCTTGGCTATATTTTCTCGAAGCCGAACCAGTGGTTTGAAATTGTTTCCAAAGCCTATGAACAACAGAAGGACACAGATTTAACCATTTGGCCACCTTTGTCTGACTTTGTCCTACCTCCAATCTTCCAATAACTCTATATCGCAATTACGAGGACAAATGATACCTCGAGATCACATTAATGAGTTGGCTATCTCAGTTTTCTTTTCTCATAATCACAGCGGCACCAGCAGCTGTAGTCTCTAGCAAGCATTTTTATGACCCTCACAGATGACGCAATCCGATTGCAGCGCCACTAATTTGCATTTTGTAATTTTATTTTGCATCTTTTAGTTAGCAACATATGCAAATTTCATGCGGATAGGTTAATTTTTGGACGAGTTATCGCTGTTTTTGTGATTTCTCCTTAATTTTTGGAAAATATGTGCATTTCACGAAAAATTTCTATGAACAAACAGGAGGGTCCACTAGAATGGTGCTTGTCCCGAGGCCGTAGATAATGTAAGTGGGGCCCTGTTTATAATTGTAAAATGATTTTATTGTCTGCGATTATTTATTATGAATTCATCGTCTGCCATGATTTATTTGTACAAGTTTTTATTTAACTTCCCTGGTGTCTCCGTTCGGCTCAAATCTTGTAATCCAATTTTAGTACGCCCCCTTTGATACAATTAACCTAATTGTTTATATTATAATATACTGCTGGTGACAATGCAACGTTTTGTAAAAGTATATTTGAAATTTGACTCTGCCACCCCTCACACGGCTAAACATTTGTCCAATAAACATGCATAAATGTCATCATGTATTTGATCTCATAAATCTCATAGATAGTTTAAGAAATATGCTGATGTTCTTCCTTTGAACCGCCGCATGGCTGGTAAATATGCGCGTATTTCATTTCTGCTCAGGGGGTAAATCGATGAAGGTTCGATCCTCACGTGAACGTTGATCTATTTTTTTCCTTGCCAAGAAGCTTGATGTAAAATTGTACATTCTTTATATTTTAATTTTTACAAACTGATAAAATAAAATCACTCGCGATTTAATTATTTTCTTTCAATCATTTTCCCTTCGATATTTTTTATCTTTTTGGTACATTATAATAAAAGTTTTTTTTTTTTTTTTTAACCCATTTTTTTCTAGCGCCCGTGACTTTCACGGGTAGTGAAGGCTACTTTTTAAAAATTTAGATTGGTTGATTCCGACCAGTTTTTTAAAATAGTGTAATTTGCTTTATTATCGCATCATTTTATCTGCCATTAAATAAGGTGAATATTTCTACTTTAAAAAAGTGATGGCAATCAAACAATCTGAATTTAAAAAAAGTAGCCTACAGTTATCGGGCGCGAAGCTTAAGAGGTCAAAGCGTTTTTAACGTAAAATTTATTTAAAAATAAAATATCTCTGGTTGTTTCGGATATTTTCATATATGCAGTCCACTATTTATCTTATTCTTAAAAGTACTAAATATTTAGAAACAGAAATTTTCTAAACTATATCCTTTTTTAACCCCTTCAAGGGCGGTGGTTCATTTTTGGACCACCTAATTTTAATTCCTAAATGCCACATTGGCACCAGAATATTGGAAAGAAAAATGTCCTTTTATAAAATATGCATACAAAAGCTTTTGCTTATTTTGAAATAAATTTGTTTGTAAATGCTGGTGTCATTCACTCATTTCAGCATTTTATGAACAGAAGTACCTTGCCCCTGAAAGGGTTAATAAAAATATATATTCGTGGACCATCTTTAAACAGACTAATTTTTTTTTTTTTTTTGGCGCATTAGTATTTCAAACTTTAATATTAACGTGGATTAAATTTTAATACTGTATGTTATCCTTATTATTATGTAATCCGATGAATGGAATTCTGAGCATTTCCATGCGGAAAGGGATATGTAATACCTAAATGGCTTTCTGCAGTCTTTCAAGATTCATCCAAACATAAATGAAGCAATCATACTGAGCGCATGATAATGATTCAGCGTATGCGTCTAGAAGTTCTGATTAAAGCATTGTTTCAAATATAATCAACTGTTGCCGTAGATTATATGCATTGAAGATCACATATTAATGTGTTTAACCGTGTATTCTTTGGGTTCTTGCATATATCTCACTCCGTGTTTTAAATAGTATATTTGAGTTTGTGCTTTTACATTTATAATAGATTTATTTCAGAGAGAAATCGTCGTATAATTGAAAATTGAAAGGGCGTATATTTAGTCAAGCACGTTTGTTATTTAAATAGCGCTTTTCAAACTTATATTTATCTATTTTTGGTGAATTTTATGTAATGTAATATTTTAGATCGATTAGCGTTAGATTCTGTTATTTAAAAGAGTGTAAAGTTATAACAGATAAATGAAACAGGTCAATATTTGAGTGAAATCGTTGTATAGGGGAGACTAGGGAGGGTTGACCATAGGGGAGACTAGGGAGGGTTGACCATAGGGGAGACTAGGGAGGGTTGACCATAGGGGAGGATTAACCCACCCGTCAGTATTCATATTTAAAAGAATTTCAGAGTTTTAACAATAGGTGTCAACCAAAGCTACTGGAATGATCAAACAATTGTTTTTGTTTCATACAGATAATCGAAATAGTTGTGGAAAAAATCAATTCTCAGGCGTTTTCAACCTAAAAGTAGTGTATTTTAGAAATATTTTGTAAGCCTTTTTTCAGATAAAATATATCATAGAAATATAAGTAAGTAGGTTTTAAATAATGCAAAAATGTCGACCTTTCATTCCGCACATAAAGTTTCTACAGAAAGTTAGGCTTAATATAACAATCTGCCATTCTTTACAAAAGAGCTATGTGGGGAGGCTTGACCCAGTCAATGTGAGGGAGAGTCGACCAGATGTTCAAGGCTCCCTTAATTAAGCGTATTTGGTAATATTCTTATTATACACTGTGTATTATGAAAGGTTAATAGTTATGTATAGAAAAAAATATGTAAATTTGTTCTGTAAAGCTACAGTAAAATGGGGTGATGGAAAAGAAATTTTTTAAAACTGATTAACCCCTTGAAAGGCGGTGATGCCGCTATGGCATCACATAATTTTAATCCCTAATTGCCACATTGCCACCCGAATTTTTTAATGAAATTTTCCCTTTTATTAAGTACGCGGAAGTACACTTTTACTTGTTTACAAATAAATTTTCTTGTAAATACAGGTGTCACTTAATTATTTCAACATTTCACGAATACAAGTACCTTGTTCCTGAAAGGGTTAAAGAAAGATGCATAAAATTGCTATAGTTCCCACTGCAAGAAAAAAAAATTAATGAAATATAAATGGGAAAGTTGATAGGAAATTTTTCCCGTTTAAATATTACTTACAAAAGGTACATAGAAACAGTGAAAAAGACTAGAAGCTATGAAAGGAGGAGTCTTAACCCTTTCAGGGGCAGTGGTATGTTTAAGAAGACACTTAATATTAATTCCCAAACGCCACAATGGCACCAGAATTTTTCTATAAAATTTTCCATTTAATATATATGTGAACTATAGCAATTTTTCATATTTTGAAATAAATTTGCTCGTAAATTCCGGTGCCAGTTATTTATTTCAGCATTTTAGTACTGAAAGTACTTTGCCCCTGAAAGGGTTAAAAGATGTTAATGATAAGTTATGTGCTCATGCGGCTCGAAAAGAAGACAGCATTGATGGAAAAACTTTAGGAAGATATGTAGACAAATTTCATCAGGATGAATACAGTGAGATGAAGCCAAACTATGCGACAATTAGAGTTGTTAGGTCAAGTGTCACAAAAACTAGGACAAGGACACAAAAAAAGCGGCACAGTGGCTCTTAAATCCGGACAAAATAATAAATGAAACGCTATGAAAACGGAACATGTCTGTAACGGAATACTGTCTTAAATGTTAAAATTTCATTTTCCCTGCTGTACAATTATACCTGTTCAGACAAAGCGTGTTTAAAAGAAAATTTTTTCTTCACTGACTTGCGATTGCATCTAAACAGGTTTATTTAAGCATCATATTTTCAAAAATATATTTTTATAATAATTAAAACATGTAGTATAAAGTTATTTTGATTTTTTTTTAACCTGATTTTATTTATCCCCACAAATATTTCAATATAAAACAAAGTGAGTCAAGGCTCCTATATAGTGGTCAACTCTCCCATATGTGGGGATGCTTAACCCATTTTTTTCTCATGATTAAAATCAATCATTCTTCAAACTTCTTATATACTACACTTATGTAGCAATTTTATTTGCCCAACTGATTGTATAACGAATAAAATGATTTATAAAACATTATTCTACGTTCACTATTTAAAAAAAAAAAATCATTTTTTAAAAAGTGAGTCAACCCTCCCCAGACTCCCCTACTTGAAAATTTATCAAACATGTACAATAGTTGGAGTTAGCTAAATGGCGCTTTTCAAGCTTAAACATTTTTTTTTTTTTTTTTTTTTTTTTTTTTTTTGAGCTGTGTGTGATGTAGCTTTTAAAAAGTAGCATTAGCTTTTTCCTTTAGCATTATTTTCATTTAATTCATATCACAAAAGAATTTAATAAATAAATTTCAGTTTGAAATAGCTGAATAATTGAATTTGATTGGATTATGTCAAGCATGTTTATTAGATAAATGGTACTTTCCAAGTTTAATGATTTTTGTTTTGTGTATCGTCATGCAATGCAGTTTTTAAAATTCGTTTACATTAAATTGACTTATTTAACGGTTTGTCCGTCTAATATTTAAACACATAATAATTTATGCAGAAGGAAGTTTTAATTTTGTGGTCACAAAAATAATAAAATTGAATAGTTAACCCTTAAATGCATAGTGATGCAAATTTCCATCACCTTTTTATTTAACTTTTAATACATAAATTAAGTCCTTACAACCACTAGATTTATATAGAAATATTATTCCTCTAAAAATTACAAATTTATGCTACTAAATAAACTTAAAAATCTATCTTAAGATTTCTGGTGTCCAATCCTTAATATAAAAATAAAAAACACAATTCTAAAAGAATAATTCATGCAATTAAGGGTTAAGATATTCATTATAATTTGGTAATCAGAAATCATTGTTTAAAATTTTAAGGATGTTAGAGCTACACCAAGCAATTATTGACAGGAAATCATGGCCGTAATTCATTTATTCAGTCAAAAATACAGTGTCTCCTTCTCACGGCAATACAAACTCGTATTTCTGTTCATCTCATTTTAAAATAATGACCAAATTTTAACACAATATACAAAGTTTGCAACCTTTATTTATATGAAAAGTCATGATACCAAAAGAAGTTGTAAAAGAAACCACAACCGACATCCAAAAAGCGAAGAAATGGATACTTTATATTTCCTAATGTAACGCACAGAACGTAGGGTTCCAATTACTGAAATAGTAAAACATATAAACTTACATTGTTTTTTTTTATAACTGTCACTGCTTTTCATGTAAAGATATATCTCATAAATATTTTTTTAAATATACACTCCTCAGCAAAAGTTTAGACACTGGTGATTTTTAACCTTTAAATAAAAAATACGAACACTTGGGTTATACAAATGACTGTACTTATTTTTAAACATATTTTAAACGTTTTAGGACAGAAATAACGGTTTTAATGTAGGATATTATTTCATTTAACTGAAAAAAGTGAAATTTGCATATTGCAAAAGTTTAGACACTTTTGTGATTTTTTGGATATTGTTCACCGAAAACCGCATATTTCAAACTTATGACGTCACATGTATGAAGTATTTAAGTGCACCTCGCGATAGCATCGGTTAGTGAAGATGCGCGAGCAAGAAATTTTCAGTCAGATGAAATAATTAAAGCATGGAAGCTGAAATCGAAAGGGAAGACTGTTGCGGAAATTTCAGCTACTTTCAATCGGCCAAAGAAGTCTGTCTATTAGGTACTGTCTAAGGGAGACTCTTTCAAAGCAAAACATAGATCTGGAAGGACTCGTGTGGTCAGAAAACGAGATTATAGAAGGATCCATAAACTGGCATCTAGACAACTGATGACTGCTAATCGCATTAAAAGTGAGTTAGAGATTTCTGTGTCAACGGATAATTTCGTAGATGCATTAAAGAAAGATGTACATTAGTTTACATGAAAATGATAAAACCACCAGCCTTGAAATCTGGCAACAAATTGACCCCATTCCTGTCGCGGAGTAATTCTTTTTATAAACGGATGAAATAATGGACTGATACCAGAATTTATAAAAGAAGTTATTAGAAAATATGAAATTGCTTATTTTCACGTATGTCATAAAAGGAAAATTTTAATAAAATATTCTTGCCAGTTCTGTAATTAAAGTTATGTGTCCTTTGCCCTCGAAAGGGTTGATGACTTGGGCCTAACTTTGTTTTAATTCTCAAGTATCTCTGGAGTTTCTCAATGGTCGCCAAGCTGCGTAAGACTACATACATACATTGGAAAACAATTTACAGCCATTTGGTGAACTTTTATCTCTTCCAAAGTATGTATTTGAGCAAGATAATGCGTCTATTCATGTTGCATACAAATCAAAAAATTGGTTTAACTCTCAAAATATTACTGTTCTCGACTGGCCCGCGTGTAGCCCTGATCTGAACCCAATCGGAAACTTTTGTGGCATCACATGTCATACGGTTTATGCAATTTTTTTACAATACTCCTCTATAAATGAACTTCGATCAGATGTTGAACGTGTTTGGCACGAAATAGACCCCCAAGTGATGCAGGATTTAGTTTCTTCGATGGAAAGTAACATTTTTCCATTAATAGCAGACAATGTAGGTGCAGTTCACTTTTAATTTATGGATATTTTTCTGTTAACAGACAGATCGTCTATACTTTTGCAACAATGTTAAATTCGTTTTTTTTTGTCATTATATATTATGTAAAGTGTATAAATTAAAATTTATTGTTTGTGTATGAAGAATAAGTCCCCAGTAATATATGACAGTTGAATTACAACAATTCGTTACATACTTCTCAGCACAGAAGCATAATAGATCATTGTCTAAACTTTTGCTGAGCACTGTACCTACTTATTTTTTAAAGATAAAAACAATCAGTTACGTTCTTATTGGAGTGAGGCACGCTGTATTTTTAAGTGAATAAATGGATTACGACTCTCGTTGCAGTAAAAAAAAAAAAATAAATAAAAATAAAATTAAAAAAAAAAATAACAAAAAAAAAATTACAAAATTAACATTTGGGAGGAGATATATGAAATGTAACATAAAACTTTTTTCAAGATAAATTGATTTCTAGGATCCTGAAAAGTGCAAATACAAAATTACAACTCATTCCGCAAAGTAGTTTTTGAGTTATAAAGAAAAACACGTTTTGCAGTTATTTTTGCAATTATTTAAAAATAATTTAGCATTAGTATTTCAAAATTTCACATCTGCATAATTCCTAAACAACTTCACCGATTTAAATTAATGTCAAGTATCCTGTAACATTTACCTACGTATCCAAATGTGATTGTAAAAATTTGGTGTTGATATTGAAAATTTAAATTTGTTAGAATTTCTATATGGAGACTTACTCAGCTTACATTTGCAACATAAATTTAAGATCAAAATTTTACATCTGCTTAACCGGGGAAGTCGCGCATAGCCAGAGTGCGAATGGTTTTTACTTTGTCACCACTAAATACAAATAGTAATCTTAATCTTTCAAAGTCTATAAATTATGAAATAAATTAAGTTGAAGAATACTTTTTTGAAAAAAAGTGGTAACAGTTGTAAAAATCGCATACATCCGGAGTATGTCACACCCCATGCGATTGCTCCGGGGATAATTTCTAAAAAAATTTCTCATAATACGTCAACCTTTTCTTCTGTTGCACATCTGCAATACAAGTAAAAACTGCTGTCATAACTAAAATATTGCAAATTACTAGATATTTTAATAAGTATGGATCTAAATGCCTTATTTTATGCAATTTTTTATTTTGTAAAACTTAACCCTTAAATGCAGGAACTATTCTTTTATAATTGCGTTTTTTTTCATTTCTATATTAAAGATTAGACACCAGACATTTTAAGATAGATTTTTAACTTTATTTAGTAGCATATTTTTATAAGTTTTACTAGATTAATATTTCTATATAAATATAGTGGTTGCTAAGAGTTAAATAAAAAGTGATGCAGATATGCATCACTATGCATTTAAGGATTAACGCATCACCCGCTGGTGTTGCGTTCACGCAACGATGAAAATAACTGCACATGTTTAAGTTATTTACACACCCACCACTATATTTGAATTAAAAAATTGGCCTTACATAAAGACATAAAATTTTAAGATCATATAAAATGAAAATCATCTTTCAGAGTTTGTGGTGGCAAACAACGTTCAGCTAAAAATTTGAAGATTTCAAGCTTATAGTTTTGGCGGTTAATGGGTTAATCAGTTTTCTCAAACTTGAATATAAATTATTAAGATGCACTCAATTCACAATTAATCAGACATTTTCACATATTTAATTGTATTTATACATGCAAGAGTATCAAAATATTATTCATTTTAATGTTAAAGTTAATACAATTAATTTATCACTTATGTCTGTAAAACATGCACGTTGAACAGGTGAAAATTTACTTGAGAGTTAAAAGAATTCGAAAATCCTATATTCCGAATACAGAAAACTGCTTAATACACAATATGAACGGCTCTGAAACGTTTAGGAAAATTAGTGGCAGCAAAAGAAACTTTGATTTTTACAAATGCTTTTTAAAATTTTGAAAATTCCGGGTGATCCAGAAGTTCCGGGAATTTTGAAAAGTTAATAATTAGTAAACTATATACAATAGAAAGATGCGGTTGTCACAGAAATGCTTAAAAATATGTGGGATTTGTTTTTTAATTTAAAAAAAATGTTATATTACTTCAACCTTTGGCCATAGGTGGCGCTGAAATTCATAAATAGTTTTGCTGTGGCATAATAAATTGGATTGAATATTGACATCGTGTTCTACCTCGTTTACGACAGCAACAGATGTTTGGTGTCTTCCGCTTAGTCTTCCAATGAGCCTGTTTCCTCAAACCTTTGTATCATATCGTTCAGATTACTATACTCAGATCTATCATTATCAGTGTTGCCAGTAGGCTACTTTTTTTAATTCAGATTTCTTGATTGGCACCACTTTTTTGAAACGGTAAAATTACCTTTGTTTTCGCCTTAATTAATATGTCATTAAATAAGGCGCATTTTACCATTTGAAAAAAGTGGTGCCAATCAAGAAACTGAATTTAAAAAAAGTAGCCCATCTGGCAACACTGATCATTATCATATACTGAGATTTGTAACGGCGATTGTCTGCTTTTCCTGTTTTAACTCCACGTATTGTACGATAAGAAAGTAAAGCTAAACTATCCGATTCATCCTTTTTGTAATAGAGCTTAACTAACAAAGCATTGTCACGCAAAGAAAGAATGTCTAAAGATAGCAGTTACACTTCAAATTTGTATCAAATTTCTTTTTAAATGCAATTTCTTTAACTTCGGAAAAGCGTTTGAATAGAAACGACCTTTAAAACGAATCTGAGCAATATCTTAGAAAAGATGTTGCCCAATGAACTCATCTGCTTATATAACACATGGTACAGGTACTGCCTATGTTGTACAAAAACGCCGTATGTTGCTGAACAATTTAACTATTCATTTAAAAAATTGTTCCTTATAAACAAAAATCCCACACGTTTCACGGAGCATATATGTGAAAACCGCACCCTTCTATTGTACACAGTTTTCTAATTATAAACATTTCAAAACTCCCAGAACATCTGGGTCACCCAGTATATAGGTTTTTGAAGTTTCCAAAAATAAAAAATGCTTTTCGGAAACTTGTATAACTGGAAAAATGTTACTGTATATTGTATTTCATGTTTATTTTATATTGTTTCATATTAAGAAACATTTTTTTATTTTCTACAGTACCAAATTTAGAAAAATGCTGAAATGTCGGTAATATTTACACACGATAATCCGGTAAACTACAAGAAATATTTCCATCGAAAATATTTAGTGTAACTTAACACGTTGAGTGACACTGAAGCTGAAAATTTTAAAATGTTTTAGGTAAGTTTTAAGAAAGTATAATCCTGTAATAAATAAAAGGTGAGTAAATTTTAAATAAATCATCAGTAATTACTTAAAACGATATATATATATATTGTTTTATATCATATTGTAGACTGTCAGTCATCGGTGAATGACGCGTTCAAAGCGGAAAGTTCCATGTCAGTCACCGGTGACTGACGTGACGATTAACGTGTTAAGGGTGTAGGATACCTTTAAACCTTCCAAAATTTCGAATTTTTTTGTAATACATATTTTAATTCCGGTATCATTTCTGAACAAGATGCAAAAAATCGCATTAAAAAATTCCCATTAGTTTACTAATTATGGCAATTTTATTATATATATATATTGATTATTAAGACTACATAGGATAATTAAACTTTGCGTTGCGTTTATTTAAAACGATGCATTTTGATACTGCGCGCAGTGGTACTAAAAAACTATGCATGGCAATGAAAAGAAATTTTCACCGCGTATTCATTTCTGTATTATCTACAACTTAAAACCAGAAAAAGGCAAGATTTTATTTTATTTTCTGTTTTTGTACTTTGAAAACTTTTTTTTTTTTTTTTTACAGTGAAAAATTTTAACTTTTTGGTTATTTTTTAATTTAATTAATATTTTTTACAAACATTCTGGCTTTAGTATAAAAGTAACACTAATTTTTACTTATTTTCACCAAAATTTCCTCTTTACATGTATATTTTCAGATTTTAGCATGCGCGCAAGATTTTTTTTCTTATTATCATATGTTTTTAAACTTATCATTTCAATATTTATTTATGAATTTACAAGTATATATATATATATATATATATATATATATATTTAATATAAATTTAAATATGAGCCTTATATTTATATTAAGTTTGATTTTTATTTTTGACTTTTTACGCAAGTTTTGAAGCTTGGAACATAGTGATATTTTTTACTTTTTCGACGTGTTCAAAGGTGTATCCTACCCCCTTAAGGGGACCCGGTACCATTAATTTTACGAAAAATCCCGAAATTATCAATCTTCCAATTTTATACTTAAAATGAATTTAGATATGAGTTAATACCTTAATGTTCCGGTAATTAAAAATATGTGTGAAAAGCTTTTTACTCCATCAGTTTTGCATTAAATGTTCAGAATTATAGTTTATAGACTTTTTCCCTCCTTTTGTGTTTTCCAGTTTATCAGTATGTCGAAAGTGACAAAACTTCATCAATTTTTCTTCATTTCATTCGCTACATTTATTGGATATTCTTACGATGCATTTTTTTAAACATAGAATAGAATTTTCAGTAATATGCGTAAATAGTTTACTTAAAAAGAAATAAAAATATTAAGTAATTAGCCATTTCAACAGCATTTAATGCATATGGTATAACATTTTATTTATTTATTCTTAAACTAAAGAACTATTTCAAAAATCACCCCTATAACTAAAAAAAAAAAACACTTCTAAGAAGAGCATTCAACAAGAGCCATTTTAAAATTTGTAAATAAACGTGGTTTTAAAATTTTCTTAAAATTAACAAAAATGAATTTTTCCAAATTTTAATAGAAAAATTGCATTTTGGCTTGATTAAATCTTTTTTTTCTTCATAAAAGCACTTAACATTATGTCAATATAAAAAGATATTTAAATTGTACCGAATTTCCTTAAAATAGCCATTAAAAATTACAAAAAGTCTGTAGTATCCCATAAAAATTTAAACCACACAGTGTATTTATAACGAATCCTGAAAAATAACAAAATTTTTTAAGTGTGTATGTAACGCATTCTTATTTTTTTGGCAGGACGGACGAGGTTTTGGAATATTTTTTTTTCCAACTAGATAAACGAAGTGCAACAACTCTGGCAGTGTAGCGGTACTTACTACTTTTGTGTCCCAATCTAGAAATCGATTATCTACTGCGTAGCTTTAAAAATCGATGAAGTCCGGAGGATTAGTGATCATCGCATTATGCCTCCACTTTCCAAAATTCGCCACCGGATTTGGTCAAGGTTCTCTTAACCTTCATCCCTTCGGAGTAGATAAAATGAGTACCAATAAATAAGTAGATAAATGTAGTAGATATAGTAAATAAATGAGCTTACTTTTGGAACTAAATACTTAGGATTCCTCGCCAGTCGGATCACCTGCCAGGAACACAAGCTATATAACACGTAATGGCCAAATGCTCAAACAAAATGGAGATGATCACCCCAGGACAAGATCTCCTGATTCTAGAGATGCGAAGTTTAGCTTAGTTTAGTTTAGTTTGTAAAATTCAATAAACTTGACTGGAACCCCTCAATTATTGTTTTTTTAAATATCTACGAATTATTTGCGGAGATACATGATCTAAAACTTTCACAGTTCTCCAAGATAACATCTTTCGGTGGTTTCATATGCACAAACGCACAAACTGTCTATAAGTATAGCTACTCGGTTACGATAATTGGTCTTATTTGTTGAACATTCACTTTTCTAGCGTCTTCAGTGCTTTGATACCGTTATACTAATATCTATGTCGGTATTTCTTAATGTTATAGATTGAATTGATGATATCGTTTGTACGTACAGTCTAAACATTTGAAACGCGAACGATATTGAATAAGTTAGACTACTTAGTGACAAATTAATTGTTATTCATACCCGAAAAAATTAACATATTGAGTTACTGGTACATTTAATGAATTGTCTGTAAGCGATTATTGAAAGACATGGCTTTTATAATTAAAAGTATACCCCTAATCAATATTTTATTATAATAATTTTGTATTGAAAATTACTAACAAATGATGAAATTTTGAGTAGAGTGTCACTGATTTATCGGGTAAGGTGTTAATCTCACAAGGAGGGAGCCAAACTTGGTAATCACATATTTTGATTATTTTAATTTATGTTGTAGAGTAGAGTCCCCTTAGTATCAAGTTCAACGGATTTTTATACAACGATCCATAGTTCTTGAGAAACAGGGGGGGGGTCTAATATTATAACACAACTTAAATACTTATTTTGTAGCGAAATGACTGGATTGGTCGTAGCACATTTGATACGCCGTTGGCTCGTTGTTCCATGGGCTTGGGTTCGATACCCGAACGCAGCTATATTTGTTTTTCTCTTTTTTTTTAAATATGCTTGTAATTATAACTTAATAATCTCATTGTCAATTAAAAAAATATAATTTTGTATATCAATTATAATTTTAAACTATTTAATTGTTTACTTTTTTCGAAAAGTTGTATAAAACATATAAAACTGTTAATTTTTTTACAAATCAGTTTTAAAATGTATTTCATATAGTCTTTATAAATGCAATGATGTTGAACAATTGTGTCAGTTCGTTATTTTAAAGAAAAATCATTTATGTACTGCCTTATGAAGGGAGTGAATACGATGAAAATATTGCTCTATTTTTAAAGTAACAAGCATAATTATTTTTAAAATTAGCATCAAAATTAAATTACAACCGATTTTTTGCATATTAAAGTTTTTTAAATTTCTAATAAGTATGTTTGCGTTTTGAATTATTTTGCTTTCCCCTTTATCTTCTTTCTCTTTTTATTTTTATTTTATTTGAATATGTTTTATTTATCATGACTAGATGGTGCTACAGCATATTTTGTAAGGATTTTTGGAATTTTTATTATTCATTAATAGATCCAATTTCTTTTTAAATCGCTTTCAAAGACTAGAAATAATGGTTTAAAAAATTGAAAAACTGATAAATTTAAATTTAAATATGTTAACATTGTAATTAACTAAAGATATTAAAATTTTTAATTGAGACTATTAAATTATAATTACATGTATATTTGTAAAACAAAAAAATGAGAAAAACAAATGTAACGCGTCTCGGTATCGAACCCGAGCAGACAGGTACAACGAGGAAACGCCGTACCAACCGAACTATGAACAATGCAGTCATTTTGTTACAGAGTATTTAAGTTGTGTTATAATATTAACCCCCCCCCCTGTTTCTCAAGAACTAAGGAGCGTTGTATAAAATCTGTTGAACCTGAGACTAAGGAGTCTCTACCCTACAACATATATTAAAATAATCAAAATGTGTGATTACCAAGAGTGGTCCTGTTCTTCTCAGTAATCAAGAATCACAGTTAATTTAAGAGCGGTTAATTTAATTTCGTCATCTAAACTTGTGGATAGGGAAAGAAATCTCAAACATTTTATTACTTGCTTGCAAAATGTACTGTTAGGTAGCTTTCATTAAAAACGCTAGCTATTGCAGCCGTTCGGAGGAAAGCGATTCCGAAAAATTTGGTATATTTTCACTGATCTTGACCCCCAGACCCCGAAATCACCCGCCGTTCAAATGTTAATATATATATATATATATATGTGTGTGTGTGTGTGTGTGTGTGTGCGTGTGTGTGTGTATACGATCGTTGTGACACTGTAACTCTCGAATTTATGAACTGATTTCTATGTAACTTGGTTTGTACATAGTACATACCAGCTTCATCCGTCATCATGTTTCAAAATGGAGGCCATTTAAAACTTTTTAAAACTTTTAAATTTAAAATTAGGTACAAACAAAATTAGAAATTGAAAAAGATTTTTTTTACGTGTTAGACTTTCATACAAAGATTCCGGAGCATTTTTTTTTGTCTATATCTTTAAAAAATGGCTGAGTTATAGTACTTTGAATTTCTAGTGTGGCTGACATGTTGAAACTATCTGATTTTTGTCACGCTATAACACGCGTATTTATGAACCGATTTGGATGTGACTTGGTGTATACATAGTATATACCAAGGTCTCGACCGACTTCGTTGGCCAGCATCATCCTCCATCTTGTTTCAAAATGGCGGCCATTTAAAATTTAAAAAATAATAATTTAAAATGAGGTACAAAAAATAAGAAATTTAAAAGTATTTTTTTTTCTTGTGTGTTTGACCTTGATACAAAGCTTTCGGGGGATTTTTTGTTTTGTCTGTATCTTAAAAATTCGTTGAGATATAGGTCTTTGAATTTCTAGTGTGTCTGACATTTTGGAACGATCTGATATTTGTCACGCGATAACACGAGTATTTATTATTGTGACTAGGCACGTCCATCGTATATTGTAATGTCTCAAGAAAGTGGCCATTTATCTTTTTAATAAAACTTTAAAATGAGGTGAAAAAAAATTAGAAATTGAAAAAAGGTTTTTTTCTTAAGTGCTTGACCTAGATACAAGGATTCAGGAGCAATTTTTGTTTTGCTTTAACTTAAAAAATGGTTGAGATGTAGCAGTTTGAATTTGTAATATGAGTGACATTTTGAATAACCTGGGTTTTTGTCTGCGACAACACTTGTTAATATCAACCGATTTGGATGTGCGTGAGCAAATACGCGGGAATTAGTAAGGTATCGACCAAGTTCATTGGTTAGCTTTGTTGCATACCCCATGTTGTTTAAAATGCCGAGCACTTCAAGGTATTGCTGAATTTGGCGACTAAATATAAATCACTTTAAATAAAACCAGTTTGGATAAAGCTGACTAATTTCACGAAATTCTCATTCGTAGTCAGTATAGAAAAAAATAGTATTGAATCTTCCATAATTGGTTTCAACTAATTTGAGCTTCGTGTGCTTGAATAATATAAGCTCGCTTTTTAAAAATAAGGAATATGAAATCTCCCTCTTCCTCCCGGAAATGATCGGAAGGACATTTTATCATATCGAAGCTTCTATATTCTTTTCTTCTATGCTTTATTGCCTTATTTTCGCATTATTTATATTTTAACAAATAAAACGTAGGTAATTACAGACTTTAGCCGATATCTTTAAGAAACATAGATGAACTTCCTTTCATTTACCGTATTTAAAAAGCAATATGTATGAGAAAAAAGATAAAGTCCGGCAGAAATAATATGAGTTTTAGCATGCACATATTGCCATTTTAGCTTTTGTTGTGATTTTTAAAACGAACACTTTTAAGAATTTTAAAGCAAATGTAAAGCAGTTTTGCCTACTTTAAAATGGTTCAAAGATTAAGTTGGAACATTCTATGAATAAAACTCTATTATTCATATAATGGGAAAGTTTGTCTTACAAGCAAAATTTGACAAGTCAAATCAATCATAAATTCTGTAAATCAATTCCCACATTTTATCATTCTTACAGGAAACACCAATTCTTACCAAATTAAGCCTCAGTGACTCAGAAATGCGCGCGTTTTGTTTCATACAACGTTATAAGAAGCTTTTTCTTTAAATTAGGGGCCTGCATCCTGTAGCTTGCGGGTTACTAAGCTATCATTATTTTAGAATAGAAAAAATTGCCTTATTTAATTGCAGAAATTTTATATTAAACGAGGCGAAATTTGCCTTTCGGAATTTGAAGCGGCAAGCATCTTTGAGTCAGAAAGATTGAAGTCCCCTATTTTAAACTCCTCGGTTCTGAAGTATCACATGTGATCCTTCCAAACCGTGGAGGATAAAAACTAAATTATTTGATTTTTTGATATTTTTTCTTTTCTTCTGACATAGCTGAATGATTTTGGCTTTGGATTAAAATTAATAAATGGCAGCACTGAAGATCATTACTTCATAAATTGTTATTTTCATCTAACTTTTCAAAATACATTGCAGACAGTATGTTCAAGAAAGGAAGAAGTTTTCTTAATTAACTTAAACGCATTACAATAAAAATGATTGAGAATTTGTAGATCATTTCATTAATTAAAGGCTTTCAATTTGTTAGTGCTTCAACTTTGGTTATCGATAAATAAATTGATATTTTAAGTGTGTTAGTAATTTTAGATCCGTATTTATGAACTTAAATTATGAGCCCACTGAAGTATCATTTTCAGAAAAAGGGCTCATTCTGTCATCTATGGTATCTTTTGGTTTGTGCAAAATCAATGATTGTGTATTCGTAGCGTTATTTTACCATCGGGACTTTAGAGGTTATATCTGTAAAGTTCATTTTCGCCAAGCTAGTGTTTGTAAATTTCTCTCACTCGTCTATAAGAACTACTAAAGTAGAGTAGTAGTAGTGCCATATCCTGGAATAATTTAGATTGGAAAATAACATCCAATCTGAAAATGCGCTAAGCACTGTGTGCGTATTTTCAACTAATCTATTATAAAAACACTCTAATATTAACTAATAGTAGTCTAATAGTAGAATGTAGCTATCAATAAAAAGGTTTTTTTAATACCTTGTTGTTCCAAACCGCTCTTCTTATAACACACGAACTGGCGATCAGTAAACTGCAATCAGTAAACTGTAAGAATATTCATTGTTAATGATATTTTATTAGTTTAATTGCAAGCAATTAAAGGATTAAGAAAGAATTACTTATAGGTTAGCCTGGGGTGATTTTCAGACAAAAACAAAACTTTTACAATTATTCAGGAATCGATGGCTATTTTGTTTTACCTTTTTCTAAGTAAAATCCTCACATGCCTGATGACACTTTTAAGCATTTTAAAATAATTATCATTAATAACAAAAAAAAAATAACTCCTGTCTGAAAATTATCCCGAGCTTTGGGGAAATTTTCAGACACCCAAGGGGTAATTTCCAGGCAACTATTTGTTGGAGTGTTTAAGGAGCTGATCTGAAGACTAACACGGTAATTAAATGACACCATTGTAAAATGTTATGGCAAAAAAAGCGGAGTATTTATTAGACTATTCTGAATACAGGAAAAAGACATAAAATCACAATTGTAATTGTGCACCGAAATCCATTTATATTTTAACAAATAAAAGTATATTTTATCGTATGTTACTGTACAAATAGTTTAGCTGCAGTAGCTATATCCATTTTACATTAATTTAAAAAGCCTGAAATTCTTTACTGATTTACATAAACAGTTTTGAAGGGTGGAAAAAAACAACAACATTAAATAAGAACATGAACCCGACACTAAATTCATAAAAAAACTCGCCTAACATGTTTTTTATTAATACACTAAACTTTTCACACAGCACTAATTTCGAAAGGCCTAACCATTTTAGTTTTCTTTGATAGTACAGATATCTTTATATATATATTTTTTCACTTTAATGTACAATTTCATCACATCTTCAATAGCTTTAACGCACGGGAAAGATCAACAGATCTAGTCTCAATAGGCCCAAAAAACTAAAAGGACGAGACAACAAATTGAACTTGATCTTTGTTTGTCCACCAATATCGATCATTCTCAAGTCTATTTAAAAATTCCATTTTAACTTCCAATAGATTTTACTCATGATTGCATTTGTGAAATAACTTTCTGACCTGTCCCTGATAGAATGTTTGGTTATAATATATAGCATAAATATTTGATTATGAAATGTATTTCAGTTAAAATCTTATTCATACCCAATTTTAACAATAAGATTTTAAAAACAAGACATTTTACAATATTAAGATTTTGATCAAGGACATTTTAGCCTAAACTCCATCCAATATTTTCATTTTAACTTACAGATGACGTTTCGAAGTTACATTTCAATGTGGAATTCTCCATAATTCACTGGCAAACAATCAATTTACCATGTTGGATTACTCAAAAGACATTTTGTAACACATACTAGCATCTGGAAATTACTCAGAAGGCTGTCTGATAATTACCCCGGTGTTTCTGAAAAGATGCACTTTTTAAAAAATTCTATTTTCTGCCATATGGACATCCAAATAATGTTACTTCTTTCTTTTCAGAAAGACAACACACCCTGGTCTCCAAACAAGAAGTAGTGCTTGTGCCAGTGTTGCTACACCCACAAAATTTAAATTTGAAATCAGTGAAGCAAAACGTTAAACAGTAATTTTTCATAGCATTTAGGAAATTAATTTTGCATAAGACAGAGAAAGCTGTTTGTTATTAAAAAATACTAATTAAAATTGATAAATAGTCGATTGAATTAAAAAATGAACTGTTTTGGATAGACTCCAATTACTGTGCGAGTTTTACGGATGTCTGTTAATTACCCCAGCTTCTCCTATCTGAAAATTACCCCCAGGGTACCTTATTGCTTTCATTTTTTGTTTAAAAATCATTTGCTAATTATTGATTCATTATAATTAAGATTTTAGAGAAACAGGATTATTAGCAATAATTTAATATTTATATCTTTAATTTACGCACCATGCCACATTTGCATACCATATATAGCTTATTAATTTATCACACCTCTTCACAATATAAAAGCATATTTCATATTTATCTTTAAGCGGATACGTAAAGCCTTACTCGTAATCTCAGTATCAAATACAATTTAATTAATCTTCCTCTCCATTACTCCCATTCTTGCGTGAATATTAGAAAATGTAAAGCAATTAGTCAATGATAAATTCTATAAATCAATTTCCCCATTTTAACTTGTTTACGAGAAACCACTAATGCTTACTAAATGAGGCCATTAGTGGCTCCGAAATGCACGTGCTGTGTTTCATACAACGTTTTAAGAAGCTTTTCTTAAATCTTTAAAGTTCAGACGTCTCTATATTATTGACAGAATTAATCAGTAACTCACATGCTGCGTCAAGTTAACTTTATTGAGTTCTGCATTTTATTACTTTGTGTATAAATTAGGGGCTAAAAGCAAATGCTTTTAAAGACTCAAACACTGCACGCCTGAAATTTATGATAGTTAAGGAACATATCTTTCAAAAACCCATTTATAAGCAATTTATAAATTTCCAAACTTCTTGTTTTAAAATGCTAATGACGTTCGTATCAAAAAGTTTAAATTCTTCAAAAATCTTAGAGAGAGGAAGCAAAATAAGCTAATTTAAGAAAATAGTAATATTTAATAGTAAGTTATTACACCACTCTGATTTACATTTTTAAGAAATAAATTAGAAAATCTGGTAATGAATAATGTTTAAATTGTAATTATTTACACATTTTTACAATAGGAGAAATTTATAGAAATTATTTCATCTAAGAGTTTCTTATGGAATTTTATGCATAAAAGAATTGAAAACGTTTTTCTAAGAACATCGGATGTTATAGTTTTCCGCAAAAATATTTTATTTTATGGACTAACTGACCCGAAAGGTTTAACTAAAAAAAAAAAAAAAAAAAATATCGCTGAAACTGGGATCCTATGCCGTTTGCGCTACATAAAACATCAACGGGACCATGCATCTTCAGTTGTACATAAGTTGACAAAAAAATCGTTTTTTTTTTTCCTTTTAAGGGGTCTCAGGACAATTGAAAAAATAAAAATAAGACCATTTTCAACATTTAATATCTTAAAATGCCTATGGTTTAAAAACATAATTTTTATTGGGACAAAAGATATAAGTATGTTCTTTCATTTCATGTATTTAAAAAAGTGCATGTTGCAGAATTAATATTTATAGGGAGCTCCAAATTGTCAGACATTTCTCGAGTAGAAAATTTGTATAATAGCTTACGCGAATGAGTACAAAACGAATTTTGTAACTAGAATCTTATTTTTTGCGCCTAATTATACATCAGATTCTAATAATTACCCTGAACATCAATAAATTTGTATTTAAAGAATTTTTATATTTTTAATACAAAGTGGTATTTAGTTAATACAAAAATTTCAAAATTTCAACAGTAATCACTTAAAAAAGTATTTTTTTAACAATAAAAATGAAATTTTAGGTTGGGTTTGAATGTACTAATATGAAACATATGTTTCGAAAATTTCATGAAAAAATATTCAGAAATGTTTGAGATATCCTGCTGTTGTATCACCAAAAACGCCATTTAGAGCAAAATGATTTCAAAGTTTCGGAAAAAGCGCTTCAGCTATCGAGAGGGTATAATTCTAAAAGCCATAACTCCTGTTCTAATGGGAATTTCAAGGAAACAATTATATAAAAATGTTCAGAATAGATAGGAGTTGAACATCTGAAAAAAATTAAAATTTTGAAAATTTTGAGCTTTTAAAAGTCCCAAGACTCCTTAATATACGCCAATCTTAACTGCATTATTTGCCAAAAAAAAAAAAAAAAAAAAAAAAAAAAAAAAAAAAAAAAAAAAAAAAATTACATGCTATTGCAACGATTCCTAGCGAAGTTACAAGCATTCAGTGTTGCCAGATGGGCTACTTTTTTTTAATTCAAATTCTTGATTGGCACCACTTTTTTGAAATGCTAAAAGGTGTCTTATATAATGACATATTAATTAAGGCGAAAACAAAGGTATTTTTACCGTTTCAAAACAGTGGTGGCAATCAAGAAATCTGAATTAAAAAAAAGTCGCCCACAGGCAACACTGCAAGTATTTAAAATTGGTACACCGTAATTGAATTACACAAAATAAAACTTTAAATTGCGTATTCTGAAAATGAGAATTTTCTGCGAGTTGGTATAGGGTAACTCCGGGAGAGTCGCCGCATACGGGATAGATGCCGCACCCCTTGTATTTCTTGTAATTATCGATAGATGGTCGTCAAACGCACAGTATAGGTGCGCAATAAGATTATTTTAACCAGTGTACAGCGTAAATACCATTTCGATGTTTACTTGTAGAAGTACAATCCTTAATTTGACGTAAGTGCATGATTTCACTGTCCAAACTTTTAAGTACGTTATGTTTAAAAACTTTTCATACACTAATTACTAAATGCATGCATAGCGTTTGTATAGAGTACTGTGTGTATGGTTACGCCATTTCCCTTAGCGATGGCATGTAACTGTGATGGCCGACGTCTGCACCATGCAAAATAGGATACATGCCGCACTTCTATTCCGGTATACATGCCGCAGTTTCTTTTGTATTGGATGATTAAGTGTTATTAACTTTTCCTTTTCTTTTTGCAAAGACTAACCTTGTTTGGCATGTTATCAAGTTTACGAGAACCAAAGGAGAAAAAGGGGAAAATAAAAAGTAAGAAGGGCAAGAAAGATGCAAGTCAAGATGATAATAATGAAAAATTGGATTACGCGTGACGCAGACGTTCGTTGCAAGGAATGTTTAGAAAACTACTCCAAAAAAGAGGATGTGGCTTCGTTGCATCATGTGTTTAAATGTAGTTACGTAAAGACGACTTTTTCGACAATTTTTCTGTACATTGTAGTCGAAAAAACAGGTCTCTTAACCCATTCGGGACCATAGGTGCATGTAAGCACCTTCATAAAGAGCTTACAAAATTTGTTTCTGTCACCAGTAAAAAAGAAAAGTAATATTTGCTTTGTTTAAAAGAGCACTTCTATAATTATTTAAGTAAAGTTAGCTTCTTTTAAAAAAGTGGTACCAACCGAATAAATTTGTGTAAAAGCCACCGGTTCCGATTGGGTTAACAAATAAATTATGCAAACACAATTTTACTTTTTTCCACTTTCTAATACACTGATGTTACGTTGTTGCTGAAATAACAATTAAAATTTAATGTAATTAAGTCAATAATTTTAATAGTGAAATTAGTCAACAATTATTAATTGGAATCTACTACTACGTTTCATTGTACTCATTTAGTTTCATTTTGTTATTACATCGTTAATTATAGTCCCGATAGAATATTTTTTTTAAATATTTTTATTTATAATTTAATTCTGTTCTTATTATAAGCGCGGCATAATTACCGCACAAGTGCGGCGTCTCAGCCTGAATGTACGGGTGACGCGCCGCAGAGTGTAATGCTTTAGAAAAAAAATTGTTAAAAAATATTAATAATTTGTTTGAAATTTTTAGTCGCAGTACACGCGTTGTGTATTTAACATTAAATAGAACAGCATGATTTTTTTTTTTTTATGTCCACCATGGGACTTTATACACAACTTCAAAAAAATGTGCGGCATAAATCCCGGAATTACCCTATTCAAAATGTTCCATGCGTCTTATTTTATATCCAATTTTTATAACATTACGTATTATTGTTTGCAATATGCTACTTTTCAGAACTTAGTATTAATATACATGCATTACTCTACATAAAAGGAAAATTTGGTAGTTATATCCATTTTTTGAGTGAACTTTCGAGAAAAATGTAAATATTGGAAGTTTCTTATTAATTTTCCTCTATATAGTGGTACAATTTTAAAATACATATCAACTTCTTTTTGCAATATTATAAAACTACCATCAGAACACCATTTTTCTAAAGCCAAATTTAACACGCATGGAGCATTTTTAATTAGAGTGATTAATTAACATATTTTAATTAATAACTGAATTAATTACACGCATTTTTAATAAATCGATTAATTGACTTAAAAAATGTATGAATTACTATGTTTGCAAAACTTCCGTAAACTTGAATGAAAAATGAAAAAAATAGTTTTGAACGTCTAGCTTTCCCTTAAAAAAGAGAATATCTATTACGAAGGCTCTCATCATACCGTGGACCTGTAATAAAAAAAAAATATTAAATTGAAAATTAAAACCATAACCAAGGACTTTAATATTTCAGTGATAAACCATTTATTTTGCACACTTATTTTAGTTGCATCACTACGAATGATTAAAACAAAAGTCACTATAATAAATCACTAAAATACTATTAAACATAGAACACTTCCACGGCTCTGTGAGACAGCAATGATGTTTTCAACCTTATGTATGGGATCTCTACTCTTTATTCACGTAAACGCCACAATAATAAGTGACTATACATATAATTCACTATAACGGGGCCCTACATATATTTTAACACCTAAATTTCCATCAGTGATATCAGCCAATGCTTACACAGGGCCCCTAATTTTGGGGAACCCGAATAATAGATTTACAAAATATTTTTTCGCAGAAGGTGTTAAAACTAATTTTATTATTGTTCCTACCTCGAACGTACTTTATAAATCATTAATTGCACATTTGAGATGATCCTTATATTTTTATGTTCATAAATATATATCTTCGTTAAACATTCTAAATTTATTTTCTATTTTCTGTTTGTTGAAGACTTAAATGATGATTTTTAGGGTTTCGTTCATCTGTCGATGATCCTAATTAAGTTGAAGACTTGAAATTTTTGATTCTTACAGCTGAGCATCTCACATCAAACGAGAAATCATAACATTTTGAAAAAGTCTTATATTTACCCCTCTTGGCCCTAATTTGTGTGTTTTAAGCAATTTTTCTAACTCAGCCCCTAATTAAGTTGGAGATGTGAAACTCCATACTGCATACTTATAGCTGAACACTTGCGATCCAACGAAAAATCATAGCATTTTCAAAAAGTCTTATATTTTTTACACTTCCGGGCTCTAACTGCTGTATTTTTAGCAATTTTTTTAGCCTCCACTGTTTTCTCCTGGGGTGCACTTTTCTAACTTTTGCCAACCCTCCTTTGACCACTCTTTCATATTATGCACTAAAGCCATACATATTTTAGCTCCAATTTTTACCGCCATTGGCACCTACCTATCTTGGGTGCTATGGGCCCGATCCCCTCGACTAATATATCTACGGATAAATTGTAAAACGTAGTTTCGTTTGGATATAGGTTTGTTTAGAAAAGGGGGCGCCCCCTGGTTGTGAAATGTGGAAGTAATAGAATTTGCAAAAGGATAAAGTGTTTTGAAAGGAATAATAAACGAAACCCTCTGTGCGATCTGTGATCATACTTACCCACTTGTTTTTCTTCTTTTAAACACTTAAATATTTTTCATGCATGTAATAGCTCAATACCTTCAACACTTTTGAGTTACCTAAACCTATTTCCATTTAAATATAGTGGCCAGGATACCATAATCCACGATTTCTTGTTTGTGTACTTATTTCAAAACATATTACAATGATTAGATTTGATTGTTTTCTCACATTCTACAATATCTGTGTGATCGACTTTCAGACCTGTTAATATTAATATCAGAAACATATTTGTGTTAAAGACCTGTGAAGCGAAAAAGTGGAAAACGATTTGTTTTCTTTTCTTTTCTTTTTATTCAGAATATTCTACATCCCCTAGATACTAATGAATTCCTATGGTTTGCTTAGATTTGATTTTATTATAGTATATAAATTTTCTGCCAACTGTACACCTTTAAGGGTGCACTTTTCTCAGTAGCTCAAAGTGAAATAGCACTTTGCCTTATATTTCTTTAAATAAATGTAATAATATTTTTTTTTTATCATCTGCTCAGTTACGGAAAAAAACAGTTTTATATGTTTTGTTTTTTATGTATTTTTTCTCTGCAAGGAATAAAGAACCCATTTTGTGACTTACATATAAACGCAAGAACAGAACAGCACAGTAGAAAATCAGTAAAACTGACTACAAAAATAAAGCACGTGTGTGAAAATTTCGTTTTCAGATTTCTTCTTTTGCTGTTTATATCTCTATATCTTTGAGAATGAACATTCCATTTGATCTATGACAAGTAGACGAGTCAGGAAAATATCCCAGAAGCAAGCCTCGCCTCAAACCAATTATGGGTAATTGGTACTTTTTAAATGATATTGTACTTTGGTATTGTATGGGTATTGTACTTTTCAAACTCGTCAAAAATCAACAAAAACATTGAAAGTTTTAATAAGTGTACCTCAGGGATGAGAGCGCTCCGACCCAAATGACCGATTGCTACCACTAAACTTTAATAGTTTTTCTCGTGGTATTTAATAAACAGAATCTCTTATATTTAATAATACAAAGAATACTATTAAAATTTATTGGTCAAAAACAACCATTTGGGTCGGAGCGCTCTCATCCATGGTACCTTGATTAATTTTTTTTATGTATAAACATGAAATTTTGACTCTTGATTAAACAGATTATACTTTTTAATATAATACCACTAGAAACTGACTAGTCTTTTGCAAAATTTGTATATTGTTGAAATTAAAACAACCCTTTTTTTCACCCCGTAAGTTATTCCGCGCATGATATCTTCAGAACGTATGTATGGATGGTTTTGAAACTTGATACATACTTGCCAACCTCCTGCTTTTTTTAAATAAAAAAATATACTTCATACCAGAAATTTTATTTGATAAATGAAATCATCTAGGATTCAATTTACTACCACATAGAAGCAAGAAAGATTTAATTTCATAAATTTTCTGGTTGAAAGTATGTTTTTTCATTTAAAAAAAAGCGGGAGGTTGGCAAGTATGTTGATATATATAATAAGCACATAGGTATTTTTTAAATGTAATAAGGTCAAAACAATTCTAACTAAGGTCTCTTATGTCAAAGTTATTTCATTATGTAAAAAAATATATTTAAGTAAAAAAAAAAAAAAATCAAAAATTTACATTTTTTAATGAATAAAAATAGTCATAACTAAAAATATTACCTCTATAAATACTTAAAAGTAGATCATTTTAAACACACATCAGGGTTCTTATGGGTACCGTTATTTTCAAGGCCAATATCAGAATTTTTTTTATAGAAAAATAAAACTAGTTTAAACGGACGAAATTTCGCCTTATTTCAGGGGAGATTTTCCATAAGAAAATACTGGTACAAAAGAATTTCTTAGTCATGAAATTCAAGCACCCGTACGAACCCTGCACATATTTGCTTAGTATCTATACCAAATTTCATAACAGTCCATACATACGTTCTCAAGATATGCGTGCAATGATTTACGGAGTAAAAAAAAAGAGCTATTTTAGTTTCAGCAATACACAAATTCTGTGAAAGGCTAATCAGTTTCTAATGATAGCCTAATTAAAAGCGCAATCTGTTTAATCAATATTGAAAGTTTCACTTTTATATATAAAAAGGTTTTGAAGATAGACTAATTCAAACTTTGAAATTTTTCGTTAATTTTTGTCGCCTTTAAAAGGTACAAGGCACCTTAATTTTACCCATCGTAAGGCTGCGGTCAGACTGAGTCCAGCTTCAGTGGCCCCTTTCTTGTGATCGATCGCTTTCATTGATTTAGTCGGTCTAATGAATCCCGGCTAAATGTAAGAGGTGAGCGAAGGATATACTTGACATGTTTATGACAACACCTTTTTTTTTTTTAATTACCACAGAAGCTTTCGGAACGAAGGACCTGAGATGTAATTTGCGACATTTACAAAAGGTTTTTTTTTTTTTTATGTTGACTCAACGAATCTTAAGAATCAACGAAACGGTGAAATCGTGTTTTCCTCTATCTATGAGAATATGAATTTGACTAACACAAAGGGCCTGGTTCAATCCATTCCAAATCACCAAGGTGGTGTCACTCGACATTCCTAATTTTCCTAATCTTTTAACCAAGTGTTCTTCATAGTTTTCTGAGTTTAAAAACATGGTTAATTTTTTTTATAATATAGTTTTTTGTAGGTGGCCAATTTTAACAAGTTACATAGCCATTTTTGGGTGAAAAGCCTGTTTTACGGAAAATTCTGTAACTGCTTTATTTTTGTACTTATCAAGATCAATAAAAAACCAAAATGTTCAGCATGAAATTTAAAAAAGGTCAAACACCACATTTTTCTGCCATTATTTTTTATGAAGGAAATCAGACTCACCTTAAATATTTTTTTCTTACACAGACCTGTTATAGGACTACTTATTTTTAGAACTTTCAAACTTGAAAACCTTTTCCATTTTTTGTACAGCTCATCAAAAACTGTGTTAAGTCTGTTTTTGACAAATTCACTACTTAATATCTCAAAGGGGACTGACTAAAAAAAATCTGAAAGCATAGGATAATAAACATCTTTTTAATATAAAGTTAAATTGTAAACTTTATGTTTGAGACTTGACAGGTTTTTGAATAACAATTCACTAAAAATGCACCCCTCCCCCCTCATTTTCCTTTTTGTTTTGTTCCAGATTTTTTGCTTCGGTACGTTCAAATTGACTATATAAACACATTTTACGCATTATTGCTTAGTTAAATAGGGCAGTTGCACCTTTTCAAAACTTTCTTGAAAGGGGGTAGGAGGGTCTTTTGATTTTATTGTGCACAGCTAAGGAACACCCGCTACAGTTTCATTCTGACATGTTTTTGAAATTAGCCTAAGTACTCGTTAAGAGGTTACTTCACTTCACGAGTGAAAACACTTCTTGCTAAAGAAATTTTATAAAATATCTCGTAAAAGGCATGGGGCAGTGACGTATGCAAACGAGATATTTTATAAGATTTCTTTAGCGGGAAGAGTTTTCGCTCGTGAAGTGAAGTAACCTCTTAGCCAATACATAGGCTAATTTCAAAAATAAAACTGTATCAGGTGCTCCTCACCAGTGCACAATTTAATCGAAAGACCGCCCCCCCCCTCAAGAAAGTTTTTAAAACGTGTAACTGCCCTATTTAAGTAAGCAATAATGCGTAAAATGTGTTTTTATAGTCAATTTGAACGTAGCTAAGCAAAAAGTACCTTTAATGCTATGTATCTAGAACAAAACAAAAAGGAAAATAAGGGGGAGGGGTGCATTTTTAGTGAACTGTTATTCAAAAACCAGCCAAGTCTCAAACATAAAGTTTACAATTTAACTTTATATTACAAAAATGTTTATTATCGTACGTTTTCAGAATTTTTTAGTCAGTTCTTTTTGAGATATTAAGTAGTGAAAATTGCCAAAAACAGACTTAACACAGTTTTTGGTGAGCTGTACAAAAAAAAGCAATTGGTTTTCAGAATTATAAGTTGTAAAAATAAGTAGTCCTATAACAGGTCTGTGTAAGAAAAGAATACTTAAGGTGACTCTGATTTCCTTCATAAAAAATAATGGCAGCGAAATGTGGTGTTTGACCTTTTTCTTCTCCGATTTTTAAGCATGTTTTTGGCCTAGATCCTTAAGTCTAATGAAAAATTTATAAATGCATAAAATGTCGACAATTTTATGCTGAACATTTTGGTTTTTGATTCATCTTGATAGGTAAAAAAATAAAGCAGTTACAGTATTTTCCGTAAAACACGTTTTACGCCCAAAAATAGCTATGTAGCTTGTTAAAATTGGCTCCTCCAAAAAACTGCATGATAAAAAAAAAATAATAATAATCATGTTTTTAAAATCAGAAAACTGTGAAGAACACTTGGTTAAAAGATTAGGGAAATAAAAAGTGTCGAGAGGCACCTGCTTGGTGATTTGGAATGGATTGACCCGCCTCTGTTTTAGTGATCACTCGTTACTACTGCTTGTAAATAAAATAAATGAATAAATGAAAGTGTGCAGCGTAAAAAAAAAAGATTTGTTATAATGTAGCAATATGATTTACATGCATTTAAAAAGAAGTAATGTCAAATTCCCTGAGTATTTGTAGTATAAGTCACATGCTACGATTTTTGACTACCAGTATTTTAGAATGGAAAATATGACTTATTTTATCGGAGATTTCGCACTAATTGAATAAAGCGAAGCAAACGTTTTGCAAATAACGGTGGCCATCAAGCATAGCACTTATCAGCTATGTGGCTTTCACTACAAAACGCCATGGAAATAGCCTAATACAAAATAAAGTAATATATTTAATAACATAATGTATATACTATAATGTTTAAAAAGGTATAATGTTTAAAATAGTACAGCTTTGCAACAGTACAAAAGAAATAATATTTATAATAGTACAAATTGATTGGACATATCAAGCATGAATACCCTTTTAATAATTTGCCACTAATAAACTGCCCGTGAATAAAATAAATAAATTTTATAGTTTTATCTGATTATTAAAGTTTTATTTTTTTAGCAAAGAAAGAAACATCAGTTTCAAGAAAAAATAGCTGATAATTAGAAGAACAATGGAACGACTATTGCCTTATATGGGATTAAATTATGATATAAAGGGCATTCAAAACGATGTAAAGAACTATAATCATTACACTGCCCGTCGCACAAAGTGTTAACACATTACTTTTATAGAATTTTTATTATATATTGTTTCTATAATGTCGAATTCACACCGGAATCAACAAAACATTTTATTGGAAAATTAGAAAAAGCAATTTTACAGCTTTTTTACCTCAATGTTAGAAAAGTAAAACTTCATAAACTTTTTCTGGTGCAAATCTTCATTCATCGTAGGTGGGATATAATATATCCCACAGCCCCTCAAGGGGTTAAATAAACACAAGAATACAAACTACAATTCGCCAAAAGCGCTTGTATAATGTAACTTCATTAAAGTACATCTCAAACGATACTTCTTTTCTTTTGTGTGTGCTTGTAAATGAACTGTAAGAGTACACAGGTTTGTCCGTACACCGTTTGCTTGTTTCGTTTCTAAAACCTTTTCAACACCACTCATTTTAAACAGCAATATTCGCTTCTAAAACCTTTTCGACACCACTAATTTTAAACTGCAATGTTAACTTTCTTTAATGTCAGACATATTTCGATTATATAAGTCTAATATTTTAGTACGATAAAAGTGATGTATGGCCCCTATTTTTAGTCTATTATGTACAAAAAATGAACCTCTTAAGGGGTTTTAACGAACTCATTTAAGAAACTTTCAATATAAAAACACTGCCACAATTAGATTTATATTGATGCAATGGTTTAATAAAGAAACAACCTAGATAAGTTTAATGAAAGAATACAAGAAATATTTAATGCAAGTGCTGTCCGAAATTTAATAATATCCCCGTATAAAGAGTATATTATATAAATTATAATTTATGAGTAAAATACACCATCACGTTCAAAGTCTGGAATTCTATGTAATTAAACTTTCAGAGGTATTAATTTAAAATTTGTAACCGAAATTTCAATACTATTGTTTGAATTCTCTTTTGCATAATGTAAAATAGAATGATTTTGAAATTTCGCAGTGAAATATTTCAGTATTTTGGACTACTATTTCAACATATTTCACGTACCACATCTCTTTTAACACAGATAAATCATATAAAGTATGATAATTATCTAGTTAAGCTTAACATAAAAAAAATATTATTATTATTTTTTTTTTCAATAAGGATATACAGCAAAAAATATTTCGATTTCAATATTCGAATGCTAATCATTTATGCCTCATTCATTTATTAGTACATTAATTGAAATTTAACTAAAACATATAAAACAAAATATTGATGAAATATAAAGTGGCGTTTAAATCATTGATTAGTGAGAATTTTTATGTCGGTAAAAATCTTAAGCAAAATGTTAAGTATTTTCATTAATTATTAAAAAATATCAATAAAATATTAAAAAAAAAATATTTTAATAAAATATATATAGAAACTCTATATCTCAAGTTGAAACGATATAATCGCCTTAATAAAATATCCTATTTGATATCCTATTTTAAAGAGATTAAAACAATTGCTCATGCATCACAATACAATGTTTGTATAATTAGAGAGTCCCTGGAAATTTCGACAACAGTCAAGGAAACTTGTAATCATGCTCTATCCTACAATATATCAGGGATGTGGTTTAACCGTGATATATTGTAGTGGTTAAACCAAGTATATTACTTGGAATAACGGGTGAATTTGGTTTTGAATAACCTTTCCCTCCTCCACCCTTTTTTCCGAATTCTATAGCAACCCATTTATTTTCTTTCCTTCCCACCCTATTTTTCACCCTCTGATATTTAACAAGCGTATATCTGTGAGGCTACAGCAGTACCCCTGATCATGGCTAATGTTTATTTGAAAGCGCTAGGTGATTTAACACCTTCCGACACAAATATTTTTAACATCTTGAATAGTTTTAAATGTTCTTAAAACTTCTATATACTTGCACCTATTTAGTAAAAAGAAAAAAAGAAGTATTGTGAAATAAGTATTCATGTTGTCTATTTTATTCATTATTTTATTCATTAACAATAAATTATTACATTATTTTTTCATTAAATATATAAAACCAAATACCTTCTTATCAATATGCGAATGCAAATTAATCTTTTATGTGCAAATAATTCATTCGTGCATTAATTAAAATTTATCCAAAAAATATGAAATACTGGAGAACAGAAATTCTGCTTTTTTAAAATTTAGTGTCGCCCCAGATGAAAATACATGTATATATATATATATATATATATATATATATATATATATATATATATATATATATATATACATATATATATATATATATATATATAGAGAGAGAGAGAGAGATAGATAGATAGATAGATAGATAGTACAAAACATATTTCAGTTTTAAGATTTAAAATACACACTTTTGTTTTATATAAAACGACGTCATTCTCATCCGCTGATGAATTCCACATTTAAGATGAAGTCAAACAATAGTCAAGTATAGAAAATTATCCATAGAATGTTACTATCGCCGAATAATCGCCGAATATCGCCGAACTCAGCATAAACCGACGTCGCCGTTCTAGGAACTCGGCATAAAAATGGCTATCTAATGATTCATATGCATTGATTAACATTAATAGGAATACTTAAAATTAAATATATTTTATAATACCTCCATGTTTTAACAGAATTCATTCATTTATATTTTTTCAAAATAGCACGTATTTTAATCAAAATTTTCTTTTAGTTGTGAGGAGAAAAATGGCAACAAAAATTTATTGTAATCTACTATTTTCCCTTTACTTTCTACAGAAATGGAGTACTTCAGTTGCCGCCATTACAGACATAATGTTAAAAACTACAAAAAATTAATATCTCCAAAATAAATTAAGATACCCTTTTCAAATAAATTGCATTTAACCCTAGATCTACCGGGAATTTTATTCAAGTTTTAATAAAACGTTCTACACCAGAATTTTTATTTAAAACTATTTAACTTATTTATTTACCATATTTTTGTCTGGTTTATATACTTAGTTTATTTTAAAGAAATTTCTGGTTTGAATGAATATTTTGTATGTACCTGTCGGGTCCAATGGACCCGTCTGGTAGACGGAGGGTTAAAAGTACTTTTTCCCCCTGTACGACGGTGTAAAAATTGAAACTCTGCGATGCTTAGAAGTTTTAAAAAAATGCAGTAGAGTTTATGAGTATTTAACCGTACAATGATACATCTGCTACGTTTTCTGGGTGGTTTATATAATGGGATGCTATTTTTTAGGGACGACGAGTTAAATCTCTCGTTTGAACATCTTTTGTGACGGTAAAAATTTTAAGTGGTCATTCTCAAAGAATTGACGTTTTATGCCATTTGTAAATCAAACGTGAATTAATCAACACTTTACTATGTTTATCTCAATGATTCTGTTTAGTAAAGATATAATACGAATTAACATTTTTTCCACCCGAGTGAAAATGTGTCCACGCTGAAAGTCGAACCGACGTAGTCATTTAAGTTTATTTTTATTTTTTAACGATTTGAACGCCACCAATCCGCTCGATTCCTGTGGCAGCTGTGTTAAACATATTGAATTTTTCTGTTAAATTTTTCCAGTGGCGATCTTCCGGGATTAGATTTATTACCGTTCCGAGCAGTCTTTAAGTTTTTTGGTCGTAGAAGAATGGAATATTTAATATTTTACCCCTTAGAGAATGGAAAAGCTTTTTGTAGCTAAAACGTATAGGATTCAATAGATCGTATCAAAATTGAAATACCGGAAATATTTAACAGAGCTATGCTGAGGCATTTTTTAAATGCAATTAAGAACAAACGTTTTGGCAATTTGTACTATTCCTGTGAATCTAACGATTTAGGAATTGGCAGCTCGTCAAGGATAAGAAGGAATATTCTGTATAGGCTATTTCCATGAGTACTTGTAGTGTAAGTCACATGCTAAGATTTTTGGCTACCAGTATTTTAGAACGGAAAAATTTAACATATTTTACGGGAAATATTTCATTAATTGAATAAGGCCAAGCAAACTTTTCCAAAATAACGGTGGCCAACAAGCATAGTAATTATCAGCTATGTGACTTACACTACAAAAACCCATGGAATAACCCAAGCCGATAGAGACAATGTGAAATTTTGACTAGTTATATCGCTCTTATTATTTTAAAATACTTCTTGTAAGAGTGGATAGAAAGCATCACTGGAAAAAAAATGTAAATTATGCCTTCATAATTAATTCTTTAACTTTCATAAAATGCGGTTGTTGTTCACATGAATTAAAAGCATATATTTTTCCCACGTATACTTTTAATGCAAGTTACGTATAATGTTACATAACCTAACTTCACAGTGAGCGCACTGTATAATTACTCACGGGAGAGCGGACGACTTTTTATGTCACAAACGATTCGTTTTGATACTCTGTTACAAATTCAATATACACATTTATAGTGTAAATAGAACATACAGAAGGCAATGGCCCCCAAATCTCCGCCCTGATACTTGGCTTAAAAATATCTTATCTCGCCCAAAACTACTCCGTCATTTTCCAGAAATATTTAGCTTCCTGAAATCAGAATGAGGGATGAGCGAAGCACAAAGAAGATTTATAGTGGTAATTTAATTGGAAAAAGAAGTATTGGTAGACCCAGGAAGAGTTGGATAAAAGAGATAGAAAAAGATCTTGCAGAAAACCAAATTATAAATTATAAAGTAAAGGCCAGAGATCGGAAGGTCTGGAGAAGTATATTGAGGGAGGTCAAAATCCTACATGGATTGTAGCACCATTGTGTAAGTAAGTAAGTTTAGCTTCCTGATGGATCAGACCAATCTTACCTCCTAGCTGTTCTGCATCTGTACTGCTGAGACTCATCCACTGTCGCGTTAGAGCCTTTGTCGAGAACTGGCAGTTCTATCGCCCCTTGTCCAGAAGGAGCGGGACGCCGCACAGTGGATCAAAGTATAGGCAGTGTCGAACATAGGATTATCATGATAGAATAAACCTATATATATGATGTCTTTTGTTATATTTAGGTTTAAATGAGTAAAATAAATGATACTGAAAGCATCTGCATGGTTTTTACGAACAATTTCGCACTCTTTTGTCGCAAACAGGAAGTTTAGGGAGATGATGAATATTTAAAATAAACTGGAAAAACAAAGCATGCAGTTTTTACTTATATCCAAATGACATTTGTGGAATATTTAAAACATTTGTTTAATTTTAAATTGGCAACTTATGTGATAGTTACATAACTCTTTAAAATCTTTCTACAAAACTGCAACATTCTACTGCAACATTTTAGAACTTATTTCAGTGCATATTTGTTATTATTGGGTTCGAGGTTTTTAAAATTATCTTGTAGTAATATTAATTTTAGCATATTTCTTTTTTATTTGAAACAAGATTATTTCATTTTGTCTTTTTTCTTATATTCTTTCTAAATATGATAACAAACAGAGATTTGTTTCCGTTTTTGAAGAATTTAAACAATGGTTTTAGTTATGAAAAATCAATGCTTAGTTTTGTAAGCGAACTGTACTAATTGCCACAGAAAATTATGAAGAAAATTTAAAGGAGCGTTTACGTATGTTTTGTGTAAATGCAAAAGATAGCTGGCTGAAATCTGAACGAAAATTTGATCGTTTCAATAATAAAAACTATTCTTCACTTCAGTGTTCCTTTAAAGTTGGTAATGAGCTTAAACCATTTGCAGTTGAAAATTTGCAGAAATCAACATCACGAAAATCTTTTTCAGACGTAACCGAAACTCATGAAAGAAGACTAACTCAAAGGTTAAGAGAGGATACTCCTGGAGAAGCTAAATTAAGAAGAATCAAAAAGAAAAATTCAACGCAAATTCAGAAAAGAATTAGGTTTGCTAATAGGTGTTGTTAAACGGGGAAGTGGTTTGACACACGATGGAAACACTGCACGGTCATTTTTTGCTGAGTTTGAAAAGACAGCTGAGATCACTGGATTGGATAAAGAACTTATTAAACGTTTTGCAATTATAATGCAAGTGATCGCCTGTGACGAAGTAATTAAAGCCGAAAAATTTAGCAATTTCGCACTGGGAACAGCTAAACAATGTGCCTCAAAGTACGGTTAGTATTATATGCCAGATTCTGTACATAAATTACTAACTCATGGAAAGGATATAATCACAAATTTTGCTGTTCCAATTGGATAATAATAGGAAAAATCTAGCAAAGCTTGAAATCAACAGTTTCGAAACCGGGAGTCCCATAAGAGAAAAATAAGTTGAAGAGTATGTAACGAAGACTTCTTGCACCATTTGCTAATAACTGTTCAACGCAAATTCAGAAAAGAATTAGGTTTGCTAATAGGTGTTGTTAAACGGGGAAGTGGTTTGACACACGATGGAAACACTGCACGGACATTTTTTGCTGAGTTTGAAAAGACAGCTGAGATCACTGGATTGGATAAAGAACTTATTAAACGTTTTGCAATTATAATGCAAGTGATCGCCTGTGACGAAGTAATTAAAGCCGAAAAATTTAGCAATTTCGCACTGGGAACAGCTAAACAATGTGCCTCAAAGTACGGTTAGTATTATATGCCAGCTTCTGTACATAAATTACTAACTCATGGAAAGGATATAATCACAAATTTTGCTGTTCCAATTGGACAATAATAGGAAAAATCTAGCAAAGCTTGAAATAAACAGTTTCGAAACCGGGAGTCCCATAAGAGAAAAATAAGTTGAAGAGTATGTAACGAAGACTTGTTGCACCATTTGCTAATAACATCTGACGTTTTGATTTCAAATGTTAGACACAAAATAAAATACATTCAAAGGAACAGAAATTTTCCAGAATCACTGGAACTGTTACTTTAAAATATGACACTTTATCACTGACATAGCAGCGCATTCATTTATTAGAGTACATTTAACCCTCTGAGAAACTTTGCACTTTTCAGCATTTTCATGTAAACGTTTATATAGCCAGAAATACGAGTATATTAACTTTAATTTCGCAGTTTAATGTTAAATTAGTTTTTTACATCATTTCGTCCTGGAAATTTCTTACAGCATAATCTTCTTTAAAAAATATTTTTGTGTACAGCCAATTTAACATGTTTTCTGGAAACGGAAAATTACGGAATAGCTGCTTCATGTCCATTTATTTCGAAAACGCGCAGGTTTGCGCAAAAAATCATCTATACCACACTAAAGTACAGGCTTTCAGGAATACCAACATGAGTTTGAAGTTTTAAACAACTTTAAACAATTTAAGTTATGTAATTTTGAAGATTACGATACCATTAATTCTATATGTGTTGTTCATAATCCAGAATGAGACATATAATTCAATCAAAATATAGTGAGTATTAGTTTAAAATGTGTTTTAAGAAATTAGTAATTATATTTTTAATGAGTTATTAGTAGAGGTTATTTAGTTTCCATTTCTGAGCATAGCAAAATTTCACTAAAATTCGCTGAAAAATTCCTCTGCTGAAAGGTGTATATTCCAAGTTATACAAATACTGTATAATTTTGTATAATTTAAAAAATAAATATATATTCGTATTTAGTAGATATTCTTTTAAAATATTTCATTGCAAAAAATTAGTTATTTAATGATTATTTTTTAGCTCTATGTTCGCATTTTCTTAAGGGCCTGTCCCTGCCGGCGAAGACACTCACGAGCTAATGCTAATCCTATGGGGAGGGATTTTTCTAATATCTCGTTTGCATTTCGATATTTTTATTTTTTTTTTATTTTATTTTTTTTTGTTTTTTGCATGGGATAGACGATGTCCGTCTCTACAGCGCACCTCGGTTACTGGTGATTTTGGTCGCAGATATTTTTAATAAAGTTACTTTCATTTTCAAAACCGGTTCTGAAAATGAAAGTGTCATTCTAAAAAATATCTGCAACCAAAATCGAAAAAGTAACCAAGGTGCGCTGTACAGACGGACCTCGGCTATCCAATGCAAAAAAAAATTATTTAAAAATGTCGAAATGCAAACAAGATATTAGAAAAATCCCTCCCCATAGGATTAGCATTAGCTCGTGAGTGTCTTCGCCGGCAGAGACAGGACCCACTGTGGATTGATCCACTATGCGCCGGCGCGCATACCATTGTGGCAACGTGGGTCCTGAATCATGATCCCCAACTGTTTTTTTTTTCTTTTATCAATGGACTTCTCCAGTATGAAATCACTGATGTCTGTCGCGAAGGAGTTTTGTGCTCTAGCGGCTTGTTTGTTATATATTTTATGTGTTAATATATATTTTTATGTGCTTTTTCTGACTAAGGATGAAAGTTTTTGTAATGAATCTCCTCATTCCGGGGAACTTACCGGGTGGAGCAAATAAGGTCGACATCGGATCCTAGCGATCCTGTGATCTTGCACCACTTAGGCTTAAATAAATAAATAAATAAATAGAAGGCAATGGCCAGAAATATACGTTTAAAGAAGGCAGGTAACATTTATTAATGATGAAGCAATAAAAAATATAACAAGCAGACATTCATGCAAGAATAAAAGCTGTTATATTATTTATAATATTATGTTCTGTCTATTACATTATCAAACAAAAACGTCTCTGTCATGTATGATATGACATGATGTATGAGTTATGAAAGTATTATTCGAAACTATTATGAATTATGACGTAAAATTAAACAGCATTCCAATCATATTTTTTCCTATACCCAGGGATGTAAGAATCTAGGCGCCAGCGGGCAGTCTCTCACCACTATAATTTATTCGTTATTTTTCGTCTAATATTTTGTCTAATTTTTTTTAAGGATGCTGATGAAGAACTATAAAGAAAAGTAATAAAATTTAGGGGTGAGAGACTGCCCGCTGGCGCCTAAACCCCACATACATAATTCGAACTTTTTCTCCAAATAGTACTTTTTAGTTAACCTTAAAAGAACCATATTACGCTCATAGGGTATGTTGTATCAGTTTAAAAAGCGAAAATTTCGATTTCATTAGAATATTATATCAGTGACGGAACAGTGTAGCAGCAGAGAAACAATTGATACCGCTAAATTTTTTTAGTATTCTTCGTCTTATTTCAGGATAGAATTTCTGAGTTTTTTTTCGAGGCAAAGAATACTATTAAAATTTAGTGGCGACAAACTGTTATATATATATATATGTATGTATATATATACTAGCAGAGCCACTCGGCGTTGCCCGGGGTTTGTAAATAATAACATTAAACAAAACTTAAGTATGTATGATTTTATATCTTTGGAAATTCTTTTAAATGAACCTAATTTCGGAGGCTCCATTACCTTCCGCAGTGTCTAATGTGTTCCGATCAAACTTCTTTCCGAACGAACCTGTAATCTAGATCCCCACTACATATCGCAGCATTTACCGGAAGTGACCGCACGTGCTTAGATAATTGAAATTCAAGTTGAGTGAGCCAAACCTGGTAGGAATCAAGCCCACAGAAACCAAAAATAAAGAATGCGCCATTAATGTTAGAAAATGTTGTTAACCAAAGTCTAAGATAAAATTTCATACTACAGAACGTAGCTGAATTGTAATCTAAGTTGAAGGAAGCAAATCCCTTTAAAATTGGGCCCTTAAAACCGAGGATATAATGCGCCACCAAGCGGTGGAAGAAGCCTCCTGACCTTGTAAATTTCATGATTTACTGTTAACATTAACACAATATTTAATAAACGGATGAAATCCCTTATCTAAAGTTACTTTTAAAGTAACGCGATTTTTAATTTACGGCTGTAGTAGACGTAAGTTGATGCTGAAAAAAGAGATTAAAATTCGAAAAAGGTGGTAGCTGAGGTATAAAGAAAGACCGGGCCCTGTGGGGCAGAGTCTTAACTGGAAAGCAGTTGGGTATAAAATTTTTTTAGGGGTTTTAGAGTAGCTGGAAGACGCTGAAACTATGTTAAAGAAAATTGCAATAGAACAGGATAGTTTTTAAAGAAGCTGCAACAAAGGCCCCATGAAGCCGATTAATATTCAAAATTGGTGGTAGCTGAAGTCTTCAAATTTTATTTTTGTTCATGTAGTAGCTGAAGAATGTTAGAAGTTGTTAGGAAAAAAATTTCATGAATCGGACCATTTTTAAGGGAGCTATAACAGTGGGCCGAAAATGGCCCAACTGTTATTTGACAGCAGGGCCCTAACATGAAAACATGTTTAAATGTTTATTACTTAGCAATTTAGATCTTCAATTAGTCAAAATTAATCATGGGGTATGAAATAATCATTAGAATAATATTTTAAGGAAATGCGAAAAAATGGGGTAAATGCTTAAAAATGGGCCCTAGAGCTCCAATAAAAATATGAGGGTGTTGGTCTAGGGGGAAGAGTCCAAGACTCAATTTTAAAATCATGCAATGAGAATGTGAGAAAATTAGGGTGTAAAAAATGCATAGCACAGAAAAAGTACAACGGGCCCCGGATCGGGCCTTACAGGACCCTAAGTCTGCCCCAGGATTTTAACTTGAATATAGAAACTGGAGAATAACTAAATGGAAAAATGGTTCCAAAAATGAAGATCGGATTAAGAGAGGCAATTTTTGATAATTTATGGTGCAAAAGCTTCAAGGGGCCTTGTATCGGGCCCCAAGGGGGAAGGGACTTAAGTGGCATGTAGTTTGGTATAAATACACCTTTTAGTAGTTTTTAATGTAATCTGAGTACGCTAGAACTATGGTACAGAAAAATGCAAGGAATTCGGTTCATTTTTTAGAGAAGATGCACCAAGGGCCCTAAGAAGACGATTTATATTCAAAATTGCTGGTAATTGAAGCCTGAAATATTTTTTTTTTGTCGTTCATGTAATAGTTGGAGAACCCAAGATGCTGTTAGAATTAAAAGCTAGTGAATCGGACTATTTTTAAGGGAGTTATAATAGGTGTCCAAAAAGGGGCCAACTGATAGTTGAGAAAAGGCCCTAACATGAAAACATGTTACAACGTTTTAGTACTTAGCGTTTCAGATCTTCGATTAGTTGAGATTAAGCATAGGGTACGAATTAATCATTAGAATATAATTTAAAAGAAATGTGCAAAAAATAGGGGAAATGCTTAAAAAAGGGTCCCAGGGCCCCAATAAATATATGTGAGTGTTGGTCTAAGGAGAAGAGTTCAAGGCTCAACTTTAAAACTACGCATTGCGAAGGGGAGAAAATTAGGGTGTGAAAACGCATGGCACACAAAAAATTTAAGGGGCACTGGACCGGGCCCCACAGGACCCTAGACGGGCCCATGGTCTTAACTGGAATGTAGATACGGGAGTATAACTAAATGGAGAAAGTATCCCAAAAATGAAGATCGGAAAAATATGGAAGCAATTTATTAAAAATTTAATGCACTAAAATTTCAAGGGTCCCTGTACCGGGCCCCTTGCAAGGATGCCAGGGTCTTAACTGAAATGTAGAATTGGAGCAGAAACTGAAAGGAGAAGTCACCCCAAAAACGAAGAAGATCGGATAGAAAAGAGGCATATTATTAACAATTTAGTGCTCTAAAACTTCAAGAGCCCTGCACCGGGCCCCTGGACAGGGTGCCAGAGTCATAACTGAAATGTTGAAATGAAGTAAAAACTAAAAGGACAATTCACCCCAAAAACGAAGGAGATCGGATAGAAAAGAGGATTGTTATTAAAAGTTTAGTTCACTAAAATTCAAGGTGCCCTGTTCTGGGCCCCTTGCAAGGGTGCCAGGGTCTTAAATGAAATGTAGAAATGGGGTAGAATCTGAAAGGAGAATTCACTCCAAAAACGAAGAAGATCGGATAGAAAAGAAGCATTTTATTAACATCTTAGTTAACTAAAACTTCAAGGGGCCCTGTAATGGGCCCATCAACAAGGTGCTAGGGTCATAACTGAAATTTAGATTTGGGTAACAAACTGAAAGGAGAATTCACCCCAAAAACAACGAAGATCGGATAGAAAAGAGGCATGTTATTAACAATTTAGTACACTGAAACTTCATGGGCTCCTTGAAAGGGTGCCAGGGTCTTAAGTGAAATCTAGAAATGGGGCAGAAACTGAAAGGATAATTCACCCCAAAAACGAAGAAGATCGGATAGAAAAGATGCATGTTATCAACGTTTTAGTGCATAAAAACTGAAAGGGGCCCAGGGTGCCCCGGCCCTTAAAAAATTAAAATTCCGATTCTCAAGTGTATCAGGACCTGTATTGGACTAATCACATCTGAATTTTCAGACTTCTACGTGCGGTAGTTTTCGCTAGCCATCGCACGCAGACAGACACACACATAGAGCGATTTATTCTTTTATTTGCATAGATACCCGGGCGTTCAACTTTAGTGTTTATGAACGGAATTACCATAAAGTGAAATCGTCGTGTTTAAGAAATTTCTAATTAAAAGAACATTCTTATTAATTTTATGCATAAAATGTACATAATTATCTGTTTGCACTAAACAGATATATTTACATGGTAGTACATGTAATATTTTTACTAATATAGCGTTTCAATACATATTTCTCATATACGTCCTTTTTTGTTGTTCATTATCATAAACAATGTTAATCATCATCATAATACATATATTTTAGACAATTTTTTATAATAACATTAATAATCTGTATTGTAAATAGAACAAGAAATATATTATAAACAGAAATATAAACAAGCGTAGCAGAGATTGTAACTGATTGGCTCCATTATTATTTACAGTATCTACTTATAATAAAATCCAAATGCAGAAAGTGTAGGTAATCATGCCGGTGCGAACCACTTTGGCCTGCTAATCGACCATAGCTAAGTGCCATGTTAGGCTTAATGAAAAATATATGCTAAAATATGGCAGTTATATGATAATTTCTTCTACTTGAAATCATGTCTGTTCAGCATATTTTCACATAAAACATGTATATTATATCCATTTATAATGTATTAAGTTCTAAATTAAAATTAAGCTATTATAAACATAGAAATTAGCTCTAAACAAACAATACTTTTGCCATTCAGAATAAAATTTCAACAATTCCACAAACAAATGTATGGCTCTTTGAATGCTTCATTAAACAAATACAGGTTAAAGTCGAAGCTGCTCTTAAGATATTTGTAAAAGTATATTAAAACCTTTAAATATTTTAACTTTGTTTAAAATATTCAAAAATTATCCAGTTACGTTCTAAATTAAAAATAGGGAATTTGCAATCAGCTGATAAACCATTGTAATTCAAGTGGAGGTCGAGGTAGTTCAACCAATCAGAACTGCCTATTTGTAGTTTGGGACCTCCAGCATGACATCAATCGCAACTGCCCTCAGGAGTATCAAGGGGAAATCAGGAGCTTGTGTTTCTTGCTAATTCATTTGGCGCCATCTATGAACAATTAATATAAATAAAGAAACTTTCTTTTGTAATCGTACTTTTTTTTTTACTGCATTTCATCAGACTTGAAAGCATTGGAAATAAAATGAATATTTGTTATCAATTATCATTACAATTGAAACATAAAGAATGTATAACACAGTTGTACAACATATTTTAATTATCTTGCAGATAAAATTATGTATTTTAACATAGTAAGTTTTTAGCGAAAAAAAAGTCATAATGCATTTAATAGCAATTTACTTTCAGAAACAATGCAAATTAAATACATCAAAAAATTGCTGTTTAGCGCTTTACAGAATAATTCAAAATTAGTTTCTGAGAAGCAAAATAATTTGTAAGTCACAAAATTAATATAGCGTAAAGAATAATACTATATAAAAATAACCTTCTTCTCAGTAATATGAAAATGTAAAATATTTTATGAAATGTATTATAGAATTAAGCGTAATTTGTCCAATAATATATATACACATATATATGCACATATACATATGTTATAAATGCAATGCAACTTTGATCTTTTCCTGTTCATAGGCGTAACCAGCCTTCTGAACGGGGGGGGTGCCCAGACTTCTTAACCTGAACATTTTGGATACAAACAATATCTTATATGGTAACACCTGCTGAAGCTGAAACGGTACCTCATAAAACCCGTCGAGTTTCCATTTTAGACAGGTTTTCATCTTAGAAGGTATAGTTGTGGTATTTCTTTTAAAAAGGGCTCGAACGCGATTTTTGTTTGCATGAGGAGGGATGTGAAGGGATCAAATCATCAAAACTAGACCTAATGGTAAAAAAAAAAAAAAAAAAAAAAAAAAAAAAAAAAAAAAAAAAAAAAATGTAAGTTTCCTTGCAGCAGTGACATAAGACAGTGACTAAGAGTGGTCACAAGTGTAAAATATTTTGATACCCTAACTTCTTATAAAGATTAAAGAAGAGCTTTAATCATACTTGAAACTTCTACAGGCACAGGGGAACACTGCATGAGATCTAAAATTATTTCAGTCAAAGTCTTGTAGGGGAAAGTAGGGTAATGACGTTCAGAGGGTAATTCCGCTCACCAAATATCTCTAAACAGAATAGAATTAAAAACATGCGATCGGTACCGGCACCTAGCGACTTCATCCTATGTTCCCAGTAAGGATTTAGTGCCCGTCGGGAGAAAAGTATTTTTGTGTTCTCACGTTATTAGTTTGAAGTTTTTTTATTATAAAATTCTACAACACCTAACTTCAAGATAAGTGTACACTCTTATTTTCAAATATTGATTTACTTATTATGTCAACAAAATATATACATTTAGCTGTACTCTCATGCTTTTATTTATTTTTGTAGTGCGTTGTTACGCCAATTATAATGCAATAAAAACCAACATGGCGATAACGGGTAATGGCACTCGCGTGGAATTCCAGAAGAAGTGTTGCCAGTAGGAACTTTTTAAAATTCATATTTGTTGATTGACACCACTTCTTTAAAATGGTAAAATTTCCCTGTTTTCGCCTTTATTAATATGGTCATTAAACAGGGAGAATTTTACGGTTTCAAAAAAGTGGTGAAAATAAAAAAACCCCTAAATATAAAAAAAGTAGCCCACTATATGTCTAACACAATATGTGTAAAGTGTTTGCAAAAAGTCTGCAGTGGTGTGAACAGCCCACACGACTACATATGTGACTTTTGTCTTACTTAAATGTTGTATTCAAACTCTGAGCGCAGTTACCCTATCATGTTGGGCATTACCGCTCAACCGATGGTCATTTAAATAAAACGATAAAAAAAATTCTAAAATTTTTATGAAAATTAGCTGATTGTAAACTGTTTCTTATGCTTTGGAGTTATACTTCGTTAATAAAATATTGAATTTTTGTCTAGATTTTACTAGCTATCCGTTTTTTCCCTTAATTGAGCGCCATTCCCTTACTTTCCCCTAGATGAAATTTTGCGGGATGATAAATCTCAGATAATACATGCAACCAGTACATACGCACGAAAGTTTTTCAGAATGTGACTTCATGACTTCTTAGGGATCACCGGAGGGACCCAAGAAATTTTGGACGAAAGTCTATACAAATAATTATTTTATTATTATAAATAATTATAATATTCATAAATATCGTAATTTCCTGCCTTATAATCCGTAGATCAAACAATCATGTTTCGATCCAGAAATTTTATTTCATTATTGAAGTTAAATATTTATTACAATTTAACAAGTTACGTTTTATGGAACAAGATTTTTGGATTAGAACGTAATTATTTGGTCCGCGGATTATAGACCGGGAATTGCGGTATTTCAGGTTTTTACCACAAAATGTGTTGAATATATTAAGTAGATCATGATACTAAATTTTATCAAGATAAAAATTATACTATTATGATGTGACTGTAATAATAAATATAGGTACTTGTCTGTCTATTTATCTGTGTATGCGCGCGCGCTGAACTCTATAAAAACAATGCAGCCCACACAGCCGTAAGATTTGACAGGACCTGTATGCCATTGTATGACCTGTAAGTCATGCTTATCGAAGAGAATTTCTGGAATTATTCAATTAATGTTTTATGCGAATTTTTTAGCATTTTGCGGCATTTTTTTTTCAAATTAATAAAAAAGAATCCGATTTTAATATTTTATCCAGTATAAACTTTATCTTCTTTTCAATAAAGTGTTTTCGAGATTCTTACAGCGATTTTTCAATTTTTAAAAATTTTTAATGTTTATTTTTAGAGGTTTTTTTTTTTTTTATTTTTTTATTTTTTTTTTTTTTTTCATTTCGTGGGTTATTTATTTTTATTTTTTTATTTTTTTTTACATTCCTAAACGGAATCGATCCGGTTTAAATCTTTTACCCAATCAGTTAGTTTCGTTCCCTGTAGTTTTTTTTTTTTTTTTTTTTTTTTCTTTTAAATCATTTCCGAATTTTTAATGCGATTTTTAGAGGTGGTTTTCGTGCTTTGAAGCAATTTGGAGTACTTTTATGGAGTTTTTCAAAGTCAATTCGTGAATCGGCCCCGGAAAAATGTGAGAATTTCTTCAAACGATCGTGGAAAAATATCGGGAATTTCGACAAAAGAGTGCAGAAAATAATCGCGAATTTCGTCAAAAGATTGCGCAAAAAAATAAGAATTTCGATAAACGATTGACGAAAATTTTTTGCAAATTTCGTCAAAATGTAGCGGAAAAGAGTAGAGAAATTTGTTAATTGGTAACGGAAAGATAGCGAGAATTTTCCCGACCGGCCGCGCAAAACTATCGTGAATTTCGACAAATGACCCCTGTAAAAAAATCAGTTTCGTCAATCGGCCGAAACAGAAAATACATTTCATCAAACGATCGCGGTAAAAGCGAGAATTTCGTAAAAGGATCGCAGAAAGCAAAAACGAATTTCGTCAAAAGGTCGTAGAAAGAGAACGCGAATTTCATTAAAAGATCGTGCTAAAGAAATGCCAATTTCGACAAAATATCACGGTAAAAAACGCGAATTTCGTCAAAGGATCGCGGTAAAAAATACGAATTTTATCAAAGGTTAGTGGTGAAAAGTGCGGATTTCGACAAAAAATCTCGTAGAAAGACGTGAATTTCGTCAATCGATTTGGGAAAAAATTGTAAATATCATGAAATGATCGCAGAATAAAATCGCGAATTCGGTCAAAATTTACTGCACTGGGCTAAAAGATTGAAACCGGGTTCCCTTTTCTTACTTTCAAAAGAACGCCGCGAAACGAGAAGAAACTTTAAAAATCATATAAAAAATTTTCAGAAGAAAAAATATTACTATTTTGACTTGAAAGACTGCAACCATATTCCTTTTATGAATGTCAAAAAATGGCCGCGAAACACGAAATTGAAAACAACCAACAAACCTCCAGATTAATTTGAATTTTCTGTGCTATTATTTTTCATTTTCACAGGAGGCAGGGTCTGTACACTCCCTCCTATTCCCCCTGGCTAATAGCATTTTAGAATATCGTTTCACATCTGTATTTCCTTTCAAATTTTTTTGCTTCTTTCTAGATTTTAAACTACGAAAGCAAAGAGACAAATAGTTTCTATCCTCGTCAAGAATTTGCGTTAAGGTCGTTCTCAAATCCAAAAGGGCAACTTTGTGAAATAAGTTTTAATTTATTTTGGTTCGGAAATGCATGAATCTAGCTGCTGTTATTGTTGAGAAACTATGTCATCGAGCTGTTTTTTCGTTTTTTGCAAACGCAATAGATCTTTCCGAAAATAGTGTCAAACTGGGTGTTTTGAACCGAATTCCGCGCGAAAACAGAAACAGCAATCAAGAAAGGGCAAGAAACCGGCTTGTCACGTGATTCAAATCGCTTCTAACTCAATACATAATTGATTGATCAAAAAATGGAAAACACAGTTCGATTCCAAATCGTTTTCCTGGTCATGCTTTCCAATTTTATATCTTTCTGTTTAAAAGTGAATTTGTAAATGTGTCAGAACGTTTTGCGTTTGTTGAGCAGAGCAGTTGAGAACAGCCTTAATTTCTCATGAAATCGAAAGAACGGTGTTACAAAAAATATCCCCAAACAAAAGACGTCAAAGTGGGATTATAAAGTCACCTTTTCGACTTACTATGACTAATACAGATTCTTCTAAATATTCTTGTTTTAAAAAAGATAAACAACATAATTTTGTTAAAAAAAAGAAAGAAAGAAAAAAAGAACCTGGGTTTCTTTTTTTATCACATTTCAAAACTTAGGCTGTTAGTTTTCTGAACGAAGCTAATTTGCTAAACTAACTAAACTCTGCTTTCACTTCTTCTTTTTTTCTTTTGTAGATTTCGATATTTTTTTAATAATTGTTCTTGTGTCTGCGCAAGTGGGGGGAGGAGATCCCCGGGCACCCAGGGCACCCTCTCCCCCTGGTTACGCCTATGCTGTTCCATGCTGAAATATTTAAAATATGATTTTAAACTGTAATTTACATAATATCTTTGTTCTATAATTATCAAAAATTAAAGGAGAATACATTTTGATTAACCCCTTCAAGGGCGGTGGTTCATTTTTGGACAACCTAAGTTTAATTCCTAAATGCCACATTGGCACCAATACTGTAATGAAAAATTTCCTTTTATTAAGTTTGTGAACAAAAGCTTTTGGCTATTTTAAAATAAATTACTTTATAGATTCTGGTGGCATTCAGTCATTTCAGCATTTTGCGAATATAAGTTTTTTGCCCCTGAAAGGGTTAACAAAATGCATGAGGAATACTTTTTTTTAAACCGAAGAATATTTTTTTAAATATTATTTTGAAGATTTATCATTCACGTTCCGTCATTTTTAACGGGGTTTACTATTTTTTTTAATAACACTTGTTGTAATCCATTTATGTTATAACAGTTGTTACACATTTTCTTTTTAATGAAGGCTATTTCCATGAGTATTTGTAATGTAAATCGCATGCTACGATATTTGGCTACCAGTATTTTAGAACGGAAATATGTCACCTATTTTATGGGAGATATCTCATAAATTGAATCCAAGCAAACCTTTCGAATATAACGGTGGCCAACAAGCATAGCCATTATCAACTATGTTACTTACACTACAAAAACCCATGGAACCAGCCTAAAATGATAACGCAAATTTAGTATATTATAGTTTTCTGTCAGTTTACTGCCTAATGAAGATTTTGATACGCGTACAAGCAATTTTCTTCCAAATAAATGGAGAGACTGTGTGTAATGTATGTATTATTAACCCCTTAACGATCGCATTAAATTACGGTTTAAAAATTCAAATTGCTTATTGGCACAACTTTTTAAAAAAAGAAACGTTCACCTTATTTAATGACAGGTAAAATGATACCATAATAAAGACAATTACACTATTCTATAGAACTGAATGGACTCAAACAAATCTGAATAATCTGAATGAAAGTCACAGCAGATGAATATCACGGGAGCGAGAATTAAGGGGTTAAAGGGAAATTTACATATATATAGTAAATAGGATTGTCAAAAGCCCCACACAATTCTTGTTTCACTAATGCTCGCATTCACCATCTACTTCAAACTAGAAAACCTCGATGGAATGCTCAAATAAAATTCAATATAAACCTGATTAGACGTGATAAAGACGGAGTCCAATCAGATTAATGATGATCATTTAAGCATTCGACAGAGGATTCATAGGTTGAGCTAGATTTTGAATAGGAGCATAAATATTGACGTTTCATGGACAACAATCATTCTTCTCTTTCTCTCTGCTTGTAATGACAATGAAAGACGCTACTCCCTTATCTTGTTTTTCCCATTTCATTTCCGTTTTGTTAACTACCTACAGATGAAGTATATACGGTTGAATGTTTGATGGACGCCCTCTATATAGATGCGTCGACAAGGTGCGTTGGTTTGTCGCAGAGCAAATTGCGCTATAAACACGCAATTTTGCATTTATTTCCCTTTATTTTTGAGTTTTGGTAATTCGAGTGACTTTCGTGAAAATTTATTAAATGCCTTTTTGATTTCTAGATCTTTGCTTATAAATATAATTTTTGATATTTTCATGGTAAATTTAATATTATTAAAGAAATACAAAAGTTGATAAATTTTCATTAAAGTAATGTGATAATATTAAAAATAATAATAACATTTTATATCCTTTTTTTAAATTTTACAAAAGTAGCATCACTATAAAATGGTTCTATGGTATTTATACTACTTTAACCCCCTCACTGTCAAGCCCGTGTTAATACGTTCACTAAGCTCCAGGTTTCACTGCAATACAAGCAATATTTAAAGTAATATAATTCTATTGATTTAATGTAATTTTAATACACTGAACAATGATTAATGCTTCCAAGGATTGCATTCATATTCGTTAGTAAGTTTTTTTTTTTATAAAATGCTCAAAGAATCTTTTTTTTTTTTTAGCATTTAAAACAAAATGCAGAGAAAACAACATTATAATTTTGCCCCTTTCCAAGACAGTCGGATGGTTAATAGCATTTCTACGTCCAAAAGTCGAAGAGAAAAGAAAAACAAAGATTATGCTGCAATAATTTAAAAATGTAACATTACAAAACATTAAAAAACAACAAATTAGTGGAAATTTGTGAATCGAAAACGGATGCTGTCCCACGCTGTCCAAAGTAACCATTAAATATTATGAGTTTCACAAAATTATGTGAACACAGGATGGTTAATTAAAAAAAATTGACATGTCTTACAGAATGAAAAAAAAAATTGTACTAGGAAAAACTAACAACTAGTCTATTTTAAATGAAAACTCGGTTCACTAATCTGAAATTAATTGTATTATTAGAAAATTTGATTTTTTATAATAAATAACACGGTATGCTGCAAACATATTATTTATCACGCAAAAATTGGGAAACAATTTCACGAATTGTCCTCGATTTTTGACTATTTTGTTCAGAGAAAAATGTTCAAACTTAGGCGTAACAGATACCTGGGTTGGCAGTTTGGCTTCAAATTTTACTCCGAAGTTTTAAATTCATACCGGAAGATTAGAATTTTTTTTTTACTTTATGTAATCACTAAATGACTGTCATAAAATAAAGCAAAAAATACTATTCTTTATTTCTCGTATGAACTGGAAATTGATGAATAAAATTGGAGGCCAAACTGTCGAATCTGACAACAGAATCTTACTTACATCATACCTAGTATAGCAATTTCCACTTTAGAGTATATTATGTTGATATTTACATCATATACGCGATACGTCAAAAGGGTAATGCTATTTCGTATCAGAATATATATATATATGTATACATATACAGGGTGCAATATGTTAAATATCGCCGACCTTTAATTTCTCAAACGTTGGTCGTAGATATATAGTTCCAATTACAAAAACATTTCAAATGACGTAAATATTCATGTTGTGGCATTATTTAAAATAAAAAATCAATTTATAAAAATTACAGAATCTAACTTTTTATACGCCCCCCCCCCCCCCAGTCCCGATAGTTATATTTAGTAAAAGTTTACGCATATCATAACAGATGTAACACAAAAAGTTTGACATCCATATTTAAAAAATTGACACAGTTATTAAATTTCAAAGTTTGAGATTTTTGCACATGATTTTGTCTTTCATTGAGGGATCAGTTAAAAAATGAATTAAAATAATTCGAGATCAAAATCAGGGTGCAATGTCCTTTTTACGGCGAAACCACCTTTAGCCGGTAACGCCAAATCGGGGTGTCACCAAAGAGGGATATTGCATCTAATAATTTGAGCTAACTTTCATGGGTCGGAAAACATTTAAGCGTCAAAGTAGGTAGAATCGACAACCTGAAACTCACTAGGGACTAGATAAATGGCAGCGGAATGCAAACGACCAGCCGAGCTATAACGAGCATAAAAATTGAGATTATGCAAATTGAAATAGTACCGCAGCGTCACACGTTCAGGATAAATCACGAGCTATCTAGCAGTGGATATGCTATTCAGCGTTGAGATCGTGATGGCAAGCTACGTATTCATGCAATCTGCCGAAATGATACTTATTTATGGTGAATGTCAAAGGAATGCCAGAGAATCTGCGAGTGTTTATTCAGAACTTTTCCCTAAGGATCTACATCCAATCCATTAAAGTATAACTGATGCATTGCAGCATCTTAAAGAGACCGGCTCTGTTTCACCACGACCCTGAACAAGTAGACGGGCAAAGTATAATGTTCGAGTGACGCCGTAGGAGGTGCTGGCATTCATCCTTTTAATTCCACAACTGAGTACGTCGTAATTAAGCGAGGCATGTGGTCTGCACGTCTGGCATTTGTTACATGCATATGATGTGCATATATACCAGATGACACTGGTGCAAGCATTGATTCTGGGTGACCACGTACGGCGATTTGATTATTGTAATTTCATGCTCAACACCTTAGAGGAAAATCCGTCGTTCCTTTGTGACATTCTGTGGACAGATGAGTCAATGTTTACACGGGGTGACATTGTGAACGTACACAATGTGCATTACTGGTCATTGCCCGCACAGTACGACACGTGTGGTTCGGTATATAGGGAACCAGATTGTTGGACCCATCTTCTACGATGGGACCTTAACGGCCGATCATTACCTGCATCTGCTGCAAAACACGGAACGTGACTGGTATGAAGAGCTGCCTCTCCGACATGCATACCGGGTGTGGTTTCAACACAATGGGGCCCTCTCTGCATAAAACTTCGAACATCTGGGCGTATCTGGCCACCGAATTCGGTCAACAGATCCTTCGATATGGTGGTCCGGTATTGTTGCCACCGCGTTCGCCACCTGGATCCCATGTACTTCTACCCCTAGGATTAATTCAAAGTATAGGTCTATGTAACTGAGACCACTTCTCTGTTTTATCTAAAGCAGCACATCATCCTTGACTGTCGCACAATTTGCTCAGCTGCTATGCTCTAACGTGCCCAGAACTCAGTACTGCCACGCATGCAGTTGTGCATTGCCACCAATGTTGAACACTTTGAACAGTATGTCTAGTACATTCCGGCGTTTGATTTATTCATTTTCTGTAGTAGACCATTTACAGTAAATGACTGTAAATGGTCTACTATAGAAAATGAAGAGTAACTTCAATCCGCATTTTCTCTATTTTCAGATGCCCCACTCTTATTTTAAGAATATTGTTGAAATTAGTGGCTTAAAAGAGAAGAAATGATCCTAAATTATTGTATGACTATCTGAAATTCAGGAATAATAATGATATAAACAATAAAAAATGTATTTTTATCCTGGTTCAAAGTTATCCAGCCATGTAGGGTAACTTTGCACAATCTTATAAATATCATATAAAATAAGACATTATAAAAAAGCAATACAGTTAGGACAACTCTGAACAAAAAATGTTTTTTTTCAGATATTTAAAGACTCCTAATTTGCATTTCCTAACATTACAAGATTTGTATAATTTATGTTATTACAACGAACATTATGCGTAAGAAGAATGGAAGAAGAAAACCATGAATATTTAGCAAAAAAAGAAATGTTTATTGTTCACATAAAACATAAAAACTCAGTGAAAAAGAATTTTCAATATTTTAGCTCAATAATATAGCCATAATTACAGTAGTACATACTAGTACTAGTATTAATCAAACAAGAATAATAAATGTCGAATGCAGAATTACCAGTTTGGCCTCCATTCTTATTTAGAAAGTTAGTGTCCATGCCAGAAATAAAGAATAGTATTTTATGCTTTATTTAATAAGAGAGAGAGATTTAACGATCACACTAAGTAAAAATTCTTCTTAGGAAATTTCCGGTAGGAAATTAAAATATCCTCTCTAGGCCTAAGATCGAACTATGTGATTACAGTTTTTTACCTTGTAATGATATTTTAAGAAAACGCTGTCGGTATTTTTACAGTTTTTTTTACCGAGAGGAGGGGGGGGGGGTCATCAAAAACAGTATTAATTTCCATTCATAGTTTATACATCTGATTCACGAACGTTTATTTTTCATCAGAAGTTTTGAAATCGCTACTTATTTAAAATACAACTTTTTTTTATACCAATGTGGTAAGATGTAGACAATAATGGGTCTCAGATAAAAAAGTATTGATGGAGTAGTACACTGATGAATAGACTTGATTCGTTATGGTTGTGAAAGTGTTTTGTATTACTTCACCAACTCTGGACACAGATGCAATCTATGAGAAAGTGTGTGAACTACAGTCTTGGTTCACTATGGCAGTAGATAAAACACAGTTTAGTGCACCTTCTACAGGAGCTATCTCATAGAGCACTTGGTCTACTATGTTTGTGAGACCCTCAATTAATCATCCCCATAAATCCACATTTATATATAATCAAACATCTATATTTATAACGATACCGAGTTTTTGGGTGAACCCATAAATAATTACTAACATTCAGTTCAATATTAAGGTCCGAGAATATTTTCTTAAAATACTCTGCCACATCCTTTGTGTAAATATCAGTTAGTAACATAATTTCTTTCGAAGAAGTTTTCTTTTCTAGAACACGTGACTGAAAATATTTCATTAATTTAGGTAAGATTTTAATCCTAAAATACACTTAATTCGTCTGCCGCCATTTCGGAACAAAACAAAAAACAAGACGACTATTGGCGTTTCTCCATACAGCTGACTAAACTTTCTCATTTTCGCCAACTCGCCAAGCTGGTGCCGAAAACGTGACGCTTTCTGAAAAATCGGCTGGACCTAACATATTATTCATACAGAACCGGGACTGGCTTTCTTCTTCTTAGGTCTGTACGGGGCGATAATTTCAGTCCGGGTCTCGACCCAAACTTTATTAAAATCGTTGTCTCTGACTGACCTGATCCGTCCAAAATTCAGTAAAATTTGGCTCAGGCCAAAAATTTTTATAAAAAATGCATACATTTTTAAACGCTATTATTTTACAATTAAACTTTAAAATTCATTTTTTCAAGGCTAGTAGATTTAAAGACAAAATAATCCCAATACAGTAAAAACAGTGTACAGTTCAAATACAGACCAAAAAACTGCCTATGACGCAATTCTGTCTTAAAAGTAAAAATGTGTTGATCCATGCAAAGTGAGTATAACAATACCCGAGTAATGAATAGACTGCATTTAAACCTCCTAAGAAGGGAACTTGTCTATAATGCATTTTTTTTCTTTCCTATACGATTCCTTCATAGAAGATTTTACTGTATAGCATTTTTCAAAGTTTCCAATACATGGAATATTGATTAACGATAATAAATGATAAGTGAAACATTTACATACAAATAGAGATTCATTAAAAAATAAATATAACGGTTTTTGGCACTTCTTAAAAATGAAGATTAGAAATATGAAAAAAGAAAAGCTATAATAAGTATTTTTGGCCAGAACTCCTCCATACGAAACAATTTTTTACCGTATCGACGTAAAGCAACTATGTTTTGTAGAAATTCAGTCAGGCCGGGAGGGGCTTGGGCTAAGATTTTAACTTTTCTCAGGCTTGTCGAAGTTTTTTGTATGGGTCGCACAGTGGAACGTTTTGATGATCTAGTTGGACAAAATTCATTTTTCCGATTATCACGGAATTTGACAAAGCCGCGTGTACTGGTAACTGAATGTCTGTACTTTTGAGATCCGTACGAGTTTTGTTGACAAAATCAGAGGTCTCGATTAATTATGACCGTAAAGCAGCCATTTGCGCAGTTGGTTTGAGGGAGTTTCAAAAGTTGCACTAGCTTCCTCTAAGTTTTAAAGCACCTCGTGACTATTCTGTTTAATTTGAAATCACGAGTTTGCTGATCTACTGTCACTGGTTCGTCAAGGTCAGATTTAAACCATTTTTGTTTGAAAACAAGCGATATTAAACACGCTTTACTGCTTTTTTCAAAGGTTGAAATTCTGGATGATCCTTGATGTTGTTTACAAATTTCAGCTTGACTTTTAACATATTATTCAGCAATAAGAATTTTTAAAATCAAAGTGTCATTCATAAAGTATTGAAAAATTAAAAAACTCCTGCAGATATCAACCGATCATTAAGTTTTTATTCATAAACGAGAATCATATTAACTTGCAATGCGTGTATGTATGTTTAGTTCAAATCTTGCAAGTCAAATTTAAACCACTTTTAATTATCCCATTAAGCCGAAACAAGGAATACATGTCTAATTTCAATGATAATGCAATATTATTATAATTTAAAGAACGTAGACGTTTGTATAGAATACTGTTTCCATAGGGCTTCACAAAAATTTAGATTAAAACTTGCAAGTTAATTTTAAACCCATTTCATTAATCTGATTGAGCTGAAACTCTGCTAAGGATATGTAGTTCAGATGACAATGCTATATTATTATAATTTATGGAACGTAGCAGTTTCGATTTTTAAAAGGGCTACATAAAAGATTAGTTCAAATCTTGCAAGACACTTTCAATTATCTGATTAAACTGAAACTTTGAAGCTTACAGGTGTTTTTCCGATGACAATTCTATGAAATTATAATTTGACGAACGTAGAAATTGTGCATTTTTTACAGGGCCAGACAAAAGTTCGCGGAAAGATTGTTGCTAAAAAGCGGAAATTTTAATTATATTTAAAGAAAATTACTATAGGTTATTGAGATACACAATTGCATTTTTAAATTTTAAAACAAAATGCGTAGCAGTTGTATTTCTTTTGCAGGGACGCAAAAAATTTGGATGCATTACCGTCTGTATGCAGAAATTTTATTGCAAATTGAATGAAATTTATATAGGTTATTTATTCACACAACAGCATTTTTTCAACCGAAAATAATTTTCGTAGCATTTACATGTTTTACAGGGTACTACAAAACATTAATAATTTTTATTAATATGATTTTATTAAAAAAAAAAAAATCTAAGGATGACTTATCGAGCAATTCTGAGTAGACAAAAATACAAAAATGAAATGAATGTTAACTTACATGTTTGCATTAAATTATTTTTTACTTAATAGTAAAATAAGTACGTTTAACGCAATATTTGTAATGCATTATCCAGGGTGCCCACTAAAGTTCTCCCCACACCCTTAATTGCCGAACGGTTGCAGCTATAGTCATAAAAGTGGTATAGTGAAGTGGCTATGCTCTACCAGATGAGACCGCTTCTAGCACCATCTGGTGTAAAACAGCTGAGTTAGTATTCCTAGCTCGAAAACGAAATTCATTTTCAGAATGAGATTCATTTAGCATCCGTGCTCACAAGGTGTCCTTTCGAACTAAATCGATGATCCTACACAAATTTGCCATTCACTTTTATCCCATATTTAGAACCGTTTTCGCGATAGGAACGCTAATGCCTCCATTTTTCACAAGGTGGTGCTGTAAACGGTCTCATTAAATAGCGCATAGCTTCTTTACTATACCTATAGACACCAAATTTATGAATATAGATGCAGTCCTTAGGCAGTTAAGAGTGTGGGAAAGGACTTTAGTTGGCACCCTGTATTTTTATTTTAAGACATTGTTGTTAAATAACTAAATATTTATCAATGTTTGAGTATTTTATTAGTGATGCATTTAATAAACAACAGCAAAAACTAATTAAACTTCAACGAAATAATTTTCTCCACCTAGATCGTCAAAACGGCCCACCGTGGGTCGGCTCGGGATCGGGACAGGATATTTCGACCCGTGCAGACCTCCAGTGCATATTTTGAAAACAGGTTTAACGTTGCTATTTTAAGTCTAAAGGAGACGCACTGTCTTAAATCAACTTTTAATAACGTAGAATTTGTGGATGACCCCTATATTGCATTCAAAATGAGTCAATAACTCGTCGCTTAGAGGCGTGGATAAATAGGGTAAGACATGAAATTCTGATTTTAATATCTCTGCGAGTTTTGCAGATATCGAGATGATTTTTTTGTTTAATTCAGGAATGGATAAGGAAAAATTTCCTAATTGGAAATTTTACCCTACGGGGCCGATATAAATTTAGATTTAGTATTTTCTCAGATAGATCCCCTCCATTTGGAGTTTTAACTTATGTAACTAAATTTTGCACCATTTTTTTTATGAAGCTTTGCAATTGGAAGTATGTGTCTAGGGACAATATTTAAGAAAATACCTATTGTTTAGATCTTTATGAACCACCCTGTATAATAATGCATATATGAAACTGAATGTATATAAATATTTATTTTTCATTTATACCACTCTCACTTCACGATTTTTTTTCTTTGGCCCCTTTAGAATACTCAGATAAATGACACATCACTAATGGTTATTTCTATGAGTACTTGTAGAGTAAGTCACATGCTACGATTTTTGGCTGCCAGTATTTTAGAACGGAAAATGTGACTTATTTTATGGGACATATATCATTAATTGAATAAATCCAGGCAAAATTTACGAAAATAACGGTGGCCAACAAGCATGGCAGTTTTCAGAATGCAACTTATACTAAAAACCCCCATAGAACTAGCTTCCTATCTATGTACCAAGTGTACCAAAAAGGACTTATGGATTTTAAAATTCAATAACTTATAAACGGTGACAGATATTTAAAAAAATCTTGCAGGAGTGTTATGTAAGATGTCAGGAGTTTTTATGCTGTCTTAGTTTTAGTTACAAATAGCGTCGATAGATGGCGCTGCTAGCAATAGCCGCTAAATCCAGGATCGATTTTTCGGCCTCTCTGTTCTTCCGTACGAAAAAAAGGAGATTAAAATGTATTGACTGGATGTCGAAGTACCAAAAATCGTGTCTGGACTGAGCACCTATTGCTCTCAGTCTTTATTGCTTTATTGCTTGATTGCTTGAAATTCGAACTAAAATCAAGAATGACAGTAAAAAACTCCTGACATCATACATAAACCCCCTGCAATAATTTTTTTTAATATCTGTCACCGTTTTCAAATTATTGAATTTTAAATTCCATCAATCATTTTTGGGACACCCGGTATATAATATATAGAAATTAATCTTAATATATAGAAATTAAGAGCGGGTATTATGAAATGCAGTGACATAGCTTTTGGGGGAGTAGTGTTGATCATATTACTACCAGCACTATTATATAGAAAATTTGGCTTTATATTAACACTGAACGTTATAGGATTATACAAAGCAAAATTCAGCATACAACAATACTAATAATAAAATTATTTGAGCTCCCCCCCCCCCCCCCCAACGCCACTCCATTGATGAAATGGTCGGGCAATATAGAATATTTCAATATCTGGCCCGTACGGTACTGCAGCCAAGCGTAAAACTACCCAAAGACTTCATGGTAATCCTATGATGCACTGTGCAGAGTTGCCAGTTAGCTACTTTTTTTTTTTTTAATTCAGATTTCTTAATTGGCACAGCTTAATTTTTAAGAAATCTTAATTTTTAAAAAAGTAGCCCACTGGCAACACTGGCACTGCCGTGAGTTCTGTTTGGATACCTGTTGTTGGAATGACGCGGTAAAATCAAGTCTAATTCTCAATTGTTGCAGTTTTTAACAATTAAGTTTTAGAAAATTCGTATTAATTATAAAACCTCTTCGTCAGTGATGTTAACCAAGTTCAGTATTAGGTTGAAGAGTTATATTTAGTGCGATGTTAGTCAATTTAACTCTGTGCTAACTTTTCGACGAGTGCAGAGGTTATTTTTTGGTATATTTCGTAAGAAATACTACCTATTAAAGGGTGCGTACGGATTCTTGAATTTCTACACTAAGAAATTCTTCGGGACCAGTATTATTTTTTGGAAAATTTATCCTTAAATAAGGCAAAATTTCGTCCGTTTAAACTAGATCTATTTTTCTATAAAAAAAATACTGATATTTGGCCTTGAAAATAACGGTACCCGTAAGAACCCTTCTATTATCCTCCTCAGATCCGAGATAAAAATAAAAGATTGGTACTTACCCGAAGTTGTTTAAATAGTTGCTTGGGTCTTCATGAAGCATAAAATTGCAATTAAAATTTTTTGTAAAAATTTGCAGGGGCTGGGGGACATGTATCACATGTGATACATCAGGACTGAAAAGCTATACAAGAAATTTTTTTAAGTTTTAAGTATAATTAATTTAATCATCTTATTCTGAGTTTAAATCAGACTATATATTCAACACATAAATTCTGAATGAAAAATAAATTTTATTGGTGTTCTGTGGCAACATTACATTCATTTTTTGTTTTCATGGAATTCCTTGAAACAATTTCTTGCTGATGTAAAAAAAAAAAAAAAAAAAATTGCAATCTGTGCAATGTACAGTAGTTAAAGCTGAGTATTTGAAATTTCTACATCTGCTTCTACTGTTTCTGTCCCCAATCATTTCAGGCATATGCCTAGCCTCTTTGCTACGTTCTGTTTCATGTGGAATGCATGTTACAGCCCTACGTTTTGGGGTGGGCTCGTATTCTCCCTCGGTTAAGGTAGGAGAAGACATTCTAGCAGACTTCGTCGACAAACCATGAATCAGGTTTTTTGCTATATCCAGTCTGAAATCAAAATAATCAAGAATATCCTTCTTACGACCACCTCTTTCCCTCATGTTATTCCTGTACGCAAACCAGGCACTTGAAATAACAAAATCTATCATATGGAGTATAACTCGCACAGTCCATTTTTTTGTGCGAGGCTTCATTCTATAGTTGCTAATGCAACGGCCGAGGTGATCAACGCCACCCATGTATTCATTGTAATTTTTTACAATGTTCGGACAATCAACTTCCAAGTAAGTTTTGTCCTCTTTGGGCCACCTTTTGCATTTCGATAATGGATTTTTCCCATGGTCGCTTGATAATAAAAGCATCCCTTTATTATCAAACCATTTTACAAGGGAAATTTTTTTATTGCCTCTCACAACTTGGTCTATGGATCCTCGGCCTTCTCGTCTCATTTCTGCATCTGACTTCAGCTGGATGTGTTTAGGAACTTTGTTTTTCATTAAAGTCCCAGTCACATGCAATTCTCGGTTCAATAGAAGATCTAACAGCAATTCTGAGGTGAAGTACCTATCCACATATATCGAAGAACCTCGATATAACGAATCAGACAACTTCAGGACGACTTTTCCTCCCAAATCTAGGAAACTTGTGTCCTCAGGAGATGTTACAGCAGTCCATTTCCCTTCATAAAAAATAAAATCTAATGGTAAACCGTAAGATGTGGACATAACAAAAACTTTTAGCCCTACTGGGTTTGGCTTTCCTCTTACGTATTGTCGCATGGACACTTTCCCTTGCAAAGGGATAATCTGTTCGTCAATTGACACTATTTTGGGTCTTTTCTGTTTCATGCAACGTTCACGAATTTTATTCAACATTGGCCTGACTTTCCAGAATTTATCCATTTTTTTATCTTCATTAGATACATCAGCATCATTCAAAATTTTCAGATTGTTCCGAATCTGGAAATATCGATTCCTAGTAATGTTGTCAGCTATGATGGGTACTCGTGTTGACCTCTCCCATACCATTCTAATCCTAGGGTAGCCATAGCATGACAAAAGAGAACTGCAACCTATGAACGTCATCATTTCCTCTTTCGAAGCAATAATATTCTTGCCAGTTCGAAATACGGATCGAATATTTGTGAAAGTTGCTAAATCATTAAAAAAACCTTCATCTAAATATTCCATGAAGTACTCAATAGGTGTAGTACTTTGATAGTAAGCACATTCTACCTCCTGAAAATCAAACGATACTGAATCATATTGACTTGTATGCATACCCCACTGGATTGTACCAGAAAAGTCAATTGTTTCACCTTGATCATCATCATCATCACCGTCATCAATCAAACTTTCATCATGGCTCTGATAATCCTCTTCATCCGATAAAGAATTTAAATCGGAATCATCTTGATTCATTAGCTCTAAGATTTCTTCTTGTGACAAATATTGTACTGAAAAAAAAAACTAAGTCAAAAGTTAACAATTAAAACTGAAAACCAAAACTTCAAATTAAGCTTATATCAAAAAATACTTCTAATAACCTTTAAATCTACATAAAAACAAACCTCAAAAACCAAAACAACACTGACTCAAAAAGCACGAACCCTACGTGGTCGGGTCCCATTGTATCACATGTGATACAAACAAATTTCAAGGATAATAATTTTTTAACATTTCAATATAAAGCTATTTTATTTGTATTAATTGATAAAATGTACACTTGCAAAGGAAATGTATATCTTAAAAATAGTTTAATACTTATATTTAAATAATAAAATAAAACTTACTTCGACGGCGTGCCAACATCTCTTTTTTTCTCCAAAACGCTTCTAAAAATTGAAATCGTGGGGAGGTACTGCCATCAATCGGCTAAAGAAAAAATTAACAGAGGTTTTTCACCTTGTATCACATGCGATACAATCGGTCTCAAAATTGTTTTTGCCGTCCAGCTTTTGTAAAAAATTCTGAAACTTTTGTATCACATGTGATACAAGGGGCCTGAGGAGGCTATATTCTCCTCTATGTTGGAATGTTTGAAATTTATGAAATATTTTTAACGATCTACGCCGATCCCCAAACCGACTCCTAGAACCCCAAAACACCCCCCCCCCCCAGTTCAAAACTTTATCTATCTATCTATCTATCTATATCTATATCTATATATATATGTATATGTATATATATATGACTTTTTTATTGACACGATAACCTCCATACTTCTGCACAAATCTCTTCCAAAATGATACATAAAATCAAGGGACAGAAAATCTCGGTCAAGTTCGTTAATGGGCAAAATCTGACCAAAGAGCTGGAAATAGGGAGGGATTTGTGAAAACCGAAACCTCCATAACTTCTTAATTATTATGCATATAAAATCAGTTTAAAGTTATTATTACTTCTAGGAAAATGGGCAAAAATTTATGTATCACAGATTTTTGATAAAATTAAAAATTGTCTCAATGTGCGAAAAAAATAGGATGTTTTACGGAGAAAAAAATGCATAACTTCGTCAATTCTCAAGATATCAAATTCACTTTAACTTATTATAAATCTTCTTAATACTATCTACAGCTTTTATATTGACAAGTTTATGATAGGACCAACTCTTACAGCAAAATCAAATTAAACAAAAATAGGGGTTCAAGAAAAAATTATCGTATTAACATTATTCTGATAAAACCAGCTCTTAGAGAAAATGGAAATTAATAACTCGTCAAAACTGGCCAGAATTTTGTTTTAAACTGGGTTTATCTCTAATATTCATTTAGCTTTTGTGGGTGAAATTAGTACTTAATTTGAAATCTACATCCGCCTGTAGGCCGAGCCGGTGCGGATTTTTCTTCAAGATGTCATGTCAGGTAATATGTAATATCAGCTAGACAACAGTTTCAAGATTAATCTACTGAAGATGAGCAATCATTCTATGCCGACGTATCGTCTTAGATGGGATTTTAATAGGTTATACACAGATGCGGTGTGCCTGTTTTGTAATGGAATATATTTAGATAATGGTAGTTGGGTTGGGTTGATTTTTGACGGCCAATTATCTACACGAGGGATATAGGCCCGGGGGGAGTGCCCTACGTGGGGGTCTTTCTAAGGGAACCTAATCCGTATTAACGCATGGAATATCCACGGCTCGAAGAAAACCACGAAAACTCCGAACAATTAAGCCGACGAGCGCGATTGGGATCGAACCCAGCACCTCCCGTCTACCAGCTTCGAGAGCAGAACCTCTCGGCCACTGGTGGGGCAATGGTAGTTGGGAGGAGTGGATAAAGTGCCTGATGTGTGCGACGTGGGACTATGTGAACTGTGGCTCAAACCAAACTGAGGCGCCATATTCTATTTCTTTCTTCACTAGAGCATCGTACCAAAGTTTCAATATGTCTCACTGTATTCACCAGAAAATACGAGGGCTACTTTTTTTTCACAACCCATGATGGGCCGTAAAATAAAGACAAGTGTGAATAAAAAAAATCTTTTTATAATCAGGAGTCAAGTACAATCAAATCTTTTCGACATAGTCACCGTGAAGATTGAAGTATTTTTAATGCATATGGGCAAGTTTTCCAATAGCCTCTTCATAGACGGTTGCTGTCATCGTGTTCAGCTAGGTCTTCAATGTTCTGTTGTTGGGATTGAAGCGCTGTCCTGCCAGTCCTGTCTTCAGTTCTCGAAGAAGATGAAAACCAATCGATGTCAGATATCTGCATTAAGCCGGGTGATCTAACACTTTCTATCGAAATTTTCAAAGAAGCTGTTGTGCCATCCGTTCGGCCTAACACCGAGTGACTGTCACATTTTTCAGAACTGAAGACAGGTGTAGGTGGACAGTACTTCCATCCCAACGAAAATCTTGAGGGGACCGTGGAGCTTTAGTTGAGCAAAAATCATCCCCAAAATAGAAAATTAGTATTGTTTATATAATTGTTCTCCAGTTTGTTCAATATCTCCAATAGCCTCTTCATAGACGGTTGCCATCAGCGTGTTCAGCTAGGTGTTCAATGTTCTTTTGTTGGGATGGAAGCGCTGTCCTCCCAGACCTGTCTTCTGTTCTCGAAGAAGATGAAAACCAATCGGTGTCAGATATGTGCATGAAGCCGGGTGATCTAACACTTCCTATCAAAATTTTCAAAGAAGCTGCTGTGCCATCCGTTCGGCCTAGCACCGAGTGACTGTCACATTTTTGAGAACTGAAGACAGGTGTAGGTGGACAGCGCTTCTATCCCAACGAAAACCTTAAGGGGACCGTGGACCTTTAGTTGAGCAAAAATCATCCCCAAAATAGAAAAGTAGTTTTGTTTATATAATTGTTCTCCAATTTGTTCTGAGCCATTTGCAAAAAACCGCATGTAGATGGCATTATTTTTCGTAAAGTTACAAGGGTTTGAATTTTGTAAAATATCTATTTTTCGACCTTTTAATATACTATAAATCTGCTTTTCTCAAAACTGATTTTTCAACGTTTTTAGATTTTTGAAATTCTCCAGGTGTCGTAATTTTTGATCAAAATTCATGAAATTAATAAAGAAGAACACTGATATTGTTTACAAAGGAACTAAGCATGCATTTTGAAATTCGACTTCATTAAGATAATTAAATTTGATTTTTAATTTCTTAAAGACAAAATTTTGATGAAAATCGATATAAAATAAAGAAAAAAAATTCTAAAAAATTAACTTTACAAGAGATTAAAAAATCGATGCTTGGATTTGTTTGTGATAGAGTTTTAAGTGATTAAAATGCAAAAGCAAGGACATATCTCAAAAATTATGACACCTGGAGCATTTTAAAATTTCATTTTTTTTATTATAATAATATTGGAAATTTCTTTTAAGGTGTTTTATATACTTATGATGAAATGTATGTATGCACAAAATTTTATATTTCTATGATGAAAATGAAGAAAAAAATTTTTTAACGTCCACCGTCCCCTTAAAGAGGCCTTGGAGACCTATCTGAACACGTTGGTGTGATCGTACTATGAAGAGGGTATTGGAACACACGCTCACCAGTATAAAAATGTTTCAATCTTCACAATGACTATGTCAAAAAGTAATTTTGTACTTGACCCCTGGTTATAAAATCATTTTGTTATTCACAGTTCTCAATATTTTATGGCTTATCGGAAGTTGAAAAAAAATAGACCTCGTATTTCACATTTTGAATGCATTTTTATTAATGATAGAAATTTTATCCCGAGTGTGCCTTAAATGTATTAGAAAATAAAATATTTTTTCTAGTGTCTAATTTAAGTCTTTTAATTCCGTAACAACTTTAATTGTATTATTCCCTATTTTAAAAATTAGTTGTCTATGAGGTAAAACATATTTCCCAAAAAGGTAATCGAATTAAAAAAGGATTTCTTCATTAATATTTTAAGTTTAAGTAGATAGTAAATTTCTGTAAATATTTTGATGTTTTTGTTAGCTATTAATTCTATTTCTGAATGTTTTCATAGAAGATAATGGCAATATCACCAGTATATGCCTATATATCTTTGCCCAATTTGCTACCCAGGTATCACAGAACTATGGTTCCATGTGTATTTATGTGTTACAATGTAGGCAGATGGGCTCTAGCTGGGCCCAGGTCTTTCGATGAAAATTGATTTTATATTATGTCGTTAGGAACACACTTATCATGTACTTATTTTAATATCAAATGTACACTATATGGCCACTAATGACCGGCAACTTTCAAATTTAGACATTTTTTCCAATATTTAAAAATGTATTTGTCAGGTTCTTCTGGAATTTTAGGATTAAAAAGAACAAGTTTGACTTCATATTTATCAACGTCGATTTCATAAGGAGGAAAATTTGGGGGGCAACAAAAAGTTAAAGATAAAAAATAATATTTGGGATCACCCTGTAAAATAAAATGCACGAAATGATCTATCGCTACGGAATATACATAAGCAGACATTGTACAATATGTGCATTCATTTGTGTAAGAATAGCACGTATCTTAATAGAGATATAGCGATTTAAAAAAATAATAAATAAATTCTTGCATATTTTTAGCTTATAACATTCAGGGTTTTTAACCAAATTTAACGCCAGTTTCAGAAAAATTGACAAAATGTAGTAGAAACAAACGGTGCAATTGGAATATCAATACATTAAATATGCAAGGAAATATGGGCAGTTGTATAAAATAATTTTTATCTGCGCTTGTGCGAATGATAACAATTAACTTTTTGCATAATTTAATAGTCAACTATATGGAACAACTTATAAAAAAAAATCAGTCAAATATCGTAAAAATTCAGAGAGTTATCGGCGTTAGAGTGAGCTGTTTTTTAGTTTCTCGCTAAAACTCGCTGAACGATAAGGGATTGTCCACAAATTGTTATTTTTATGTTATCATACAGCGTTCGGAGCAAGTTTTTTGAAAAAGCTATTAATAGTTTACGGTTATGTTTAGGAAGATTTTACTCTAAACTACGATGAAAAGGAAAATATAGTCCATACATTGATTTACATTTAGGTAATTTCAAGAGTTTATGGTAATTTTTTATGAAATTTAGCCCAATACGCAAAACACTCTACAGTAAATTCTATCGCATACATATGTATTTTCTGTATACGTGTAATTTTTATGACAGTGGTAAAGATAATAAAATAAAATTTAAGATATATATTTTTTATGAGTTAAGAGTCAATAACTTGCAATTTGATTTTTATAGTGATATTTTAATAGCTTTTTGAGAAATTACGTTTTGCGTATGGAATTTTCACAGAAAAGTGCATTTTCCATAAAATACATTTATTAACTGAAACATTTACTTAACTATTTTAAACTTTATTTAACATTTACTTAACAGTTATGTGAGTTGGAAATTTACTGTACTTATCAATCAAAGGCTTTTTTTTTGTGCTAACTTTTTTGAACTAAAGTATCAATAAAAAATAAAACATAGTATGCAAATTAGGATATCTGATTACGTTTAAAATAAGATTTTTGTCTAAAATTTTCGATTTTTGTATTACATTTTATTAAAGCCCACATTTTAACTTTCTAAATCTGCGCTTACATTTATTGTATTTAAAAAATCTACGTTATCAGGATTTAAAAACTACTTGATAACTGTGAATGAAACCGGAAGTGCCAAACCTTTCAACGTGAAATTTTTTCCCATCGAGCAAAAACCACCAAAACTGACTTTTAGATATAAACGGCACACAAAAAATGACCTTGATCGATAAATACATTAATTTTCCAATTCACATAGCTGTTAACTATATGTTAAGTAAAGTTCAATATAGTTAAGTAAATGTTTCAGTTAAATAAATGTATTTTATGGAAAACTTTTCAGTGAAAATGCCATACGCAAAGCGGGATTTCTCAAAAAGCTATTTAAATATCACTATAAAAATGAAATTGCAAGTTATTGACTCATAACTCATGAAAAATGCCCAATATATCTTAAATATTAGTTCATTTTCTTCACCACTGTCATACAAATTACGTGTATACAGAAAATACATAGGGTAACTTTAGGATAGATGGCCATAGTTTTTAAAGATTGAAAAAAAAAATTCTTAATATGCAAATACCAGAAATATTGATGCATATTTAAAATTCTTATACATATACTCATAATATTTTATGCAAAAAATAATTAAATATTGAAAACAAAAAGAGTTAAGCAAAATTGAAATTTAAATGGCAGATGGTCATCTCTCCTTAAAGCCGAAGAGAGATGGCCATCTAATACAAGAAAGAAAAGCAAAACTCGCAAAAGATCTGCAAAGATCGAAAAAGATCTGCAAAACTCGCAGATTTATTAAAATTCAAAATTCGCGACTTACACCATTTATCCATGCCTCTGAGCGATGAGTTATTGACTCATTTTGAATACAAGATAGGGATCATCCACGAATTGTATGTTATTAAAAGTCGATTTAAGACAGTGGCTCTCCTTTGGACATAAAATAGCAGCGTATAGATTTTAAGTTAAACCCTCTTTCAAATTATGCTAGAGGCCTTTATTCGAGGTCTGCGCGAGACGAAATATCCAGACCCGGTCTCAAGCCGACCCGTAGAAAAAAAGTTCTTCCCGGCCTGGGAAAATGTTTAACTCTTAGCCCGAGTTTGGTCCAGCCTGATTGAATTTCTAGAAAACATAATTTTTTACGTTGATATGGTTAACAAATTTTTCGTATGAAAGAGTGCTGACCAAAATTTGCTTTATAGCTTTATAATAGCTTATAGATTTCCTTTTTATATGTTTATAAAGTTAATTCTTAAAGAAGCGTCAAAGGCTGTGATATTTATTTTCTTTGATAAATCTCTATTTGTAGGTAAATGTTACACTTACTATTCAGTATCGTTAATTCATAATCCATGTATTGGAGACTTTCAAAAATGATATACAGTAAAACCTTCTAAGACGGAATCACACAGACAAGAAAAAATGCCTGATAGACATTTCCCATCTTAGGAGGTGCAAATGTATTCTATTCTTTTTTCTCAGGTATTATTATGTTCATTTTGTATGGATAAAAGTATTATTCCGTTTTCGAAAGGATTCCATAATAGGCAGGCTCTTTTTCACTTGTTTTACTGTTTTTCTTTTTCGTTTAAATCTACTATCCTTTAAAAGCGATTTTTAAAGTTTAATTGTAAATGGTAATATGTTTTATTTGTAATGGCGATTTAAAAATTTATGCATTTTTTGTAAATTTTTTGGGTTGAGCCCTTGGGTTGAGGACGATATAAAAATGAAGTTGTGAGGGTTAAAATTATGAAAACACTCTTAATCGGTATATTAGAATAAAAAAAACCTTGTTTAAAATAGTACAGAAAGAAGGTGGAAAGGGCAAAAGTTAAACTGAATCGGAAGTTTAAGCTACAGAAAAGAGTCACATTCTCACCTGCAATATTTTAAAAAGCATTTAGACATCTTATTCGGAGCCAACCTTTGTTTAAAACCTTAAATGCGTTTTAAATTATTAATATAACTTGTTAAAAATAATTAATTTGAATTGTTAAAAATAATTAATTTAAATTTATTAATTTAAATGCGCAATTAAAATTAAAATTAATTTAATTTAAAATATTAATTTTCACTTTTAAGTCAAGAATTTAAAAAAAAAGTGTGCGAACTCGGAACATGACCTTTTTGATTATTTTTGCATTAATTTTGTTTCAACAAATTTGAAAATATATTTATTTTTGAAAATATGATTTTCTTTTAAATAATTTACATATTTTTTTTATTTGTGTTTTTAATATTTTTAATATTAATATTTAAAAAAAAATCCTGAATCAAAATTAAAATTATATATTCCTCTTTAATTAAATGAAAAAAAAGTTTGAATTTCGACAATAATATTTCGAGTTATAACGATTTTAAATTACCCCAATTAAAAAATAATAATATTTTTAAAAATTTTAAACTTTCTGAGAAATTTTAGGATGTGATTTTATTCGCAAATTATAGGGTTAATCATCACAAAAAACAGAAAAATCTAACTCTAACTCAATAAATATATTTTTTACATGTATCCTGGAACTTTTAAAGTAATATTGTTTCTTGAATAACACGCATTTCAATTTGTGTCTAATCCCATAAAACCTGAGGAATTACACTGGACAACAGTGGTTTTGCCCTAGTACTAAAATTAGTTGATTCTAGATCAGTTTTTGGCGCTGATTCAGAATATGCTTTCCGTTTATCTCTAGGTGCTCCAGGTTTTGAGAAATTTGCACATTTAATTTTATGCAAATTTAAGCTTTATTGTGCTATTTTATGCAAATTTTAGATACAATATATGTCCCATCTAATTACGTTTTCTAGATAATGACTACTTGACTATTTGCTTGAGATAAATGTCACGATTTGCATATTCTTAACATTTATTTATCAGCTATTAAGACTAATTTGCATATTTTTCAATGGTGTAATGTTTACATCACTATCAACTTTAAAATAGTTGCCACAGAATTGACGTAATGTTTTTCTAGACTAGATTTTTATGCTGATTTGAAATCTGCAGTCTGTTTTCTTATGTCATGTCCAGTTTTTGGTAAGATGAATTTCTACTTTTGCACGGCATTAACACAGGTTTGATATAAGATGCTTTTTAGGGTGTGTAATTCATTGACAAGAAGGTGAACAGGGTCAGATTCATATCAGATACATAAACAAAAATTTATGTAATCGAAAAAAAATAAGTAGTAGAATCTATCCTAACTAGTTGAAGTTTATCATACGAAGTATCATAAAAAGCTATTTCTGGCATTTTTGACCAAAAAATAAAATTTCACTTTTTTCAAAAACTAGACGTGATAGAAGAAAACAGATACAAGGTTTGAAATCAACTCAAAAAACTGGTTTAGAAACATATTAGCGTACTCGTGCGGCAGAAATATTTGAACGTCAAGAAACATTATTAGAAAAACTTGAAAAATATGCAAATTAGGTACAATATTTCACAGTCACATGTCAGTATAATCTCAGAAACAACGTTTTTTTTTTTAAATAAATTAGGTAGTAATCATAACATAAAACAAAAAACCCTGTCTGATATTGCTTTATACCTTAAATTTGCAAATAATTATATAAAATTTACTAAATTTGCATAAATTGAAATATGCAAATATCTCTCAGACTTGACGTGCTGGAGTAAATCTAAAACTAGATTCGAAATCAGCGCAAAAAACCGCATAAAAATAACTAATTTCTATTTTAGGACAGAGCAAAAGTTCAAATGTGTTGACCAGTGTTATTTAAACAGGCATAACTCCATGCGTTTTTAAGATATAAGGATGGAACTTTTTCAGTTTAATTCAAGAATGAGTATGAAAAAATTCCTAATTGGAAATTTTAGCCTACGGGGGCCGTATAAAAATTTAATTTTCGTATTTTCTCAAATAGACCTCCCATGGAGTTGTAATTTATCTCATCAAATTTTCTACCTTTTTTTATGAAACTTTGCAATTGGAACTATGTGCCTCGGGGCATTAATTAAGGAGATAGTCTATTGTTTCGATATATATGAATAACTCTGTATATATCTTAGTACAAATCTATCAGAATCTGAGCACAGCTACTTCATATGACGTTTTTAAAGTTAATTTAAAATAAGATTCAATGATAATAATATTTTTCGCAGAATATTTATACTGAAAAGAGTTAACCCCTTGAGGGGCAAGTGATTGTGTTCCTGTAATGTTGAACTGTCACCGGAATCTTTGAAAAATTCTATTTCAAAATAAGTAAAAGCTATTTTACGGCCTTTTTTTCCACCAAAGTTAGAAAAGTAAAATTTAATAATTTTTTTCTGGTGTAAAACTTCATTAATCGTAGATGGTATATAATATATACCGGTGCCCCTCAAGGGGTTAAATACATTTATGTTTGAAATTTGTGAATTATACTGAAATTCATTTGAAAAATCAAAATGCGTATAAGATAAATATCCATTTGCAGATCGCGAATTCGATCATCAGGCTTGGGATATAGCAGCACATGATAAAAATACTTCAAAAAATCTTGTAATATATTGTCTACAATAGTTTTTAAAAGGCGTAAAGAAAAATAAATTATTTGACTTCCACTAGAAAAAATACAATAAACTACAATACGAATTTATTTTACAAATCTGATTAAATTTTTGACGACATATAACTATAATAAACATATACTAACATATACTAAATTATTTTATTCGTAATCGTTCTTAAATATTTGAAAAATTCTAGAATATAGGTTGGGTAAATGTGCTAGTAATGGAAAACCTCGAAAGTGTTTAGTTTATACAAGAATAAACATATAGTATCCTTATAGATTTCACGTAAGAATCTACAAGGTGGTTATAATTAAACTTCCCATATAAACAGCATCCTACAGCGCAAACGGGTGAACGGAATGCAATGAAATTTGGTATATAGACTATACACGAGATGCGCTCACGGAATTTCGAAAAAAAAAAAGTAGTTATGTCCACCAGATGACGCTTTTTACTGAAAAAACATGAAATTTAACACAATAAACGGCCAAAACAGCCGGTTTTACATTTTATTACTCATAATTCTTGTTCTGGACTGTTAATATTATTTTTGTATACCGTTTTGGTCTCTTATTGTGTTAAATTTAATGTTTTTCCGGAAAAGCGCCATCTGGCGGACATTTTGGAACTAATTTTCTTTTTCAAATTTCCGTGAGTGCATCTCGTGTATAGTCTATATACCAAATTTCATTGCATTCCGCTCACCCGTTTGCACTGTAGGATGCTGTTTATAGGGGAAGTTTAATTATAACCACCGTGTACATAGATCCCTACAGATATTGTTAAAGATCTTCATAGGCATCCATATAGATCTGTATAAAAAATGTATATGGGCCCAAAGGAAAGAAAATGGACATTCTACATAGGCTTATTAGGTAAGCCATGTAAATCTATATATGCCCAGGTAGGACCATGTAAATCTATATCTGTGACGCACTTTTGCACACATGGGCTCCAAAAAATGTGCTGTCTCGGTATTTGCTGTTAAAATGAAGTCTGCTACAATTAAACAAAGCAGATGATCCAGACATAAGTCTTGTAAAACTTCTTAAAAATAGGGGGTTTTTTTTGACATACAGATGAGTTACAAGTTAAAGAACATTATTATTTATAAATGACAATAAAATATTTTTAAATACTTCTTTATTTCTAATTTTTTGAATTAGGGATTTAAAAAATATCTTATATCAAGTGATATTATGGAACAAAATTTGTTACATTGTAACATTTGCTTTATCTTTATTTTTAACTGATCTAAGAGTAGTTTATTATTTATTTCTTGGCGAAAACTGTATTTTTAACAGTATAGATTATTTTTTATCGAATATATATGCTCAAGGCCTGATAAACGGAGGGGTAACCAGTAAACGCGAATAGAAATTTTTGTCTTGTTTTTTGGCAAAATTCTACGTTAACGAGGCTTTTAAATAAGTCAAATTTTTCTATTTAAATTTGCTGATTGAAGTTTCTCGGCCAGTAATTAAGGCCTGGATATGCCATACATTATTTAATTTTTTTTTTCAAAAATTCCACATCGAATTTATAAGAGATATATTGGATGATACATTTTAGGTTCTTTAGGTTCTTATTCCTTTCATATAAGAAAATCACTAAAAGATCTTCCATCAGTCAACAAGCAGCATATGACAGCAAAATTCATTTATCAACCAAAGTTTTAAGTAACATGTAGCTGTTACTACTAAGTTTATTATTATGCGTTTTACAAAAATTTGAAACTATGCTATTGTTCAGAAAGCTATTTTTTTTATTAAAAAATGAGTAATATTTTCTAAAGATGAATTTATTAATTAAGTAACAAGTCCATGTAACTGTTTTGTGTCCAAACACTATTTAATTTGAAATAATAGAACATTAAACAAGAAAATTTCATTATTCCTTATTCAGATCATAATCCGTTAAAACAATGGCCTGGTCTATAAAAACTAATGCATGCTAGTTGCGTAAAAAGTAATTTTTTTTACGTATTTGTGCTTGTCCAACCAAAATCTTCGTCCAAATAATTATGTAGTTTGAGGTGAATGCACTTAAATTACACCTTCTAATCTTATGCATTCTTTCAGTATTTTCTTTGTACATTTCACAATACACAAAGGGAAAATACGAAACAAGCGAAGGAAATATTTAAAAAAAAAACTAATAATAATCTGAATTTTTTTAAAACAGAACGGATTATACATTTTCGAATTTGTAAGATTAAACTAACTCGAAATATTCCCAAAAACTACTTCTTCAAGTAAATAAATAAAAAATATAATTCATAGAAGAAACGGCGTGTTAAATATATTTCATATATATATATTTTTTTTAATTTGAGCTGAATAAATGATTTTCACAAAAATCTGTTCATTCCCACGAAATTAAGTGAGATTATATTAAGCAAAGCATAATAATTTTTTTCGGGATTAATAAAAAGGGGAAATTAAAAAGCAGTTCTGTTAGATAATTTAGATATTACCTAATTCTGCCGTTATGATTTGAAGATTTTTTTTTAAATTACGAAATTACCATAATGTTTCACTCATTAATAACTACTTTATTAAGTTGCATATTTTGAAAAAATAACCCTTAAAATATGAGTTTTCGAACTTTCGAAAAAGAGAAACAAAAGAGAATAAAAAGAGAAATAAAAATTATGGATTTCGTATGGTTTCTGCGAAGATGAAATTATGGCTAGAAAGTTTAACCCTTTCAGGGGCAAGGTACTTCTATTCGCAAAATGCAGAAATGTGTGAATGACACCGGAATTTACAATGAAATTAACTTGAATTAAGCAAAAGCATTTGTTCACGTACTTCATGGAAGGAAATTTTTCTTTCTTATATTCTGGTGCCAATGTGGCATTTAGGGATTAAAATTAAGTGGTCCAAAAATTAACCACCAACCTTGAAAGGATTAAACAGAACATTTCAACATGTATACAACACAGGTGCCTGCTTTAAGCCGATCAGGAAGCATCTTTTACAAGAATTTTATTCGTTTGGCACCACTTTTTGTTAGTTATTTGACTTAACCTTATAAATCACGAAAATGTCGTAATTAAATAAAATCAATTTTACTTTTCTTTTTTACTGGTATCAAACTCAAGCGCTGTAAGCACTTTTTGAGGGTGCATATATGCACTGGTGGTCCCGAACGGGTTAAATAGAAAATGAATATTTAGATTAAATACTTTTATTTCACAGACAATGCATGTACTCAGCAAAATAGTATGTACACAGTATTTTAATAATTAAGAAATTTATCAAATTCAGGATGTAGCTATGCAATACACAACTCATTTAAGTGGAAAGAAAACTTCTACAGGGGTGCACTTCTTAATATGATGAATGCAAGTGTGAATTCATTACATTAAGAAGATTAAATGCAATTATGTTTCTGCCTTTGTAGTAAATCTGAAAGTTAAATCTCCCTAATAGTACGACCAGTTTATGTAGAATCATAAATTGTCACACGTTTAGCAGGGACAACGGTGAACAAAATGTGACAACTAAATTCGAAATATTGTAACTTTTATATTACCATTTTGCCCCGTTGTTGAAAAGCATGTACGATACATCGACTTACATTATAATTTTATTACTGAAAAATATGGAGTTGATAAACATGTGGAAATAAAAGGAAAAGCCATTATCTCGTTCAGGTCAATAATGTCCCCATCGGTAATTCTAGGTATATAGACCTGTAGATAAAAAGTATTTGTTGGTTTAAACTAAATTCATGTTAATAAATCATACTGAATATTTCGGAAAATTCAAATAATTTCAAAGATTTATTTTGAAAAATAACAGAGATACGACAGAAAAATGAGGTCCTGTTCTCATAGATGACCCGCCATGGTAATTCTAGTATTAAATTTTGAATGACGAAAATACACTGGTTTCCAAAAATTAAGGAAAAACAACAAAAGTAGCGATTACTCAAAATTTTACAAGTAGATTTTAATAAAACTGAGACACAATGTACAACACATAATAATGTATAAAATAACATTAATAGAAATTACCAGACGATTGTGGTGTTTCAGAAATTAATAAAATTATAAAATAAACGAAATAAATGTTTCAGTTTGGTATAGGAAAAGTACCTTTAATATGGAGTATGATCACCCCTAGTAGCAATACAAAACATACAGTGAAGTGTGATACTGTAAATTATGCGATCGATAAGTTTGCTGGGAAGTGCGAGCCATTTCTCTTGAAACGCAGTTGTAAGAGTGGCAAGGGTCTGAGGAGGGAGATTGAGAGCACAGACACATCTTCCTAAAGCATCCCAAAGATGCTCAATGGGATTCAAGCTCAGTGACCACGCTGGCCATTCCATGCGCTGAATTGTTTGGTGCTGAAGATAATATTCTACGATGTGAACCCTGCGCGGTCTAGAGTTATCATTCTGTAACAGGAAATTCTTACCTATTGCACCGGCATAAGTATGCCCATAAGCATCAAGAATGTCATCTCTATAGACGAGAGCATTCACAGTTCCACGTGGAAAGACATGGGGGTCTGTACGCCCGCCCAAAGAGATACCATCCTAAACACAGACACTGCCTCCTCCATACGAATATATTTTACGAATGTTTAATGGATGATAGCGTGTTCCCTGTTCTCTCCAACTCAAACAATGCCTACTATCATTTTGAAGGCTAAACTGGAACTCATTTGTGACGAGAACACGCCTCCATTGATCGGCCGTCCAGTGGACATGTTGACGTCCCCAACTTAAACGTTCCATCGATACGAGGTGAGCAGCACACAAATAATTTAGTGGTCAACTATGTAGAATAACACATATAAAAAGTTCAATCGAATGCCGTGAAAATTAAAACAGATATCGGCACCAGCAGCTTGAAATTAGGGTGCTTCCTCAAAGTAACTGATTGATAAAGGATTTGACTCAATTTGTCTTTTTTTATATACTTCGAACTAAAGAATTATTATTTAAAGTATATACATGCGTAGCTGTGGGGTTTTTTTTCGATAAACCCTTCTGATGATTCTTCAAAGAAGAGCTAAAGCATCAATAAAAAAATAGCAAATGAAAAATGATAATTTCTGTAAAATCCGTTATCTTTCAGAAACTTTTAGAAATTAACTGATATTCAACTCACTGTATCGCTGATATCTTTTGAATTTTTACGATATTCGACTGCCCGTACAATTTGCCATTACATTGTTAACTACTAAATTAAGCCAAAACATTTGTCTTATTGATAGCGCATTGTCAGTTAAAAATTAATTCATACAAATAATTATATTTCAATATTGTTTTAATATTTAATACATTTTTATTGTAATTGTAAGATGTTGTTTCTACTATAAATTGTCAAGCGTCCTGAATTGCGTTAAATTTGGTTAAAAATCCTGTATGCTTGAAACAAAAAAGAAGAAACACTTTCACAAAATTTTTAAGAAATTATTATATCTCCAACAATATACGTGCTATTTAAAAAAATTAACACAAATATTGCACCAGATTCACAGAGTTAGGAGCTAGCGCTGCAGGTCATTTCGACTATTTTATTTTACAAGATGATCAAAAAATAATTTTTTTTATTCAATTTGTTGTTGGTGCAGTAATTTTTCTCGTGATCGGACCCTTGATGAAAATATGTTGTCAGACATGTGCTTTATATTCTTGAAAATCCATAAGAATATGTCAAATATTTCTGTAGTAGTTTCTCTTTAAGACAAAACTTCTAAACGGATGACTTTAAGCCATATGTGTAAAACAAATGCATTTAAAGACGGCCGTTTTTAAAGTTTTAATGATTTGTAAGAATTACTGGGTTAATTTAACTTTTTTATTTATCTGTTTATGGTATCTGCCTAAGATAAGAAAATACGTTTTCGTGAATTTTTTCGAAATATTTATATTGTTTTATTTGAAAGAGCAATTACAATTCAAAACCTGTGTTAATTTTATTTCTATGACTACTAGAATAAAAAATTATAGCTAATTTAATAAAAAAGATGTAAATGAGTCAAACATCGGAAGTGGGTTTAGACGGATAGGATAAATATAAACTATGCATCTTTTCTTACTTACACAAAAACACTAATAAATCTTAATTGACACTTCTAGATTAATTTAGTATGTACGGAAAGAACCTCGCCTAAAAAAATCTCGTTTTTAAACGCAAAACCATGGCATTTACAAGTCTGACTACTCATGTGATTTGGAGCCGATTGGTGTTTTCCGTTTTTTGATAAATGCATTAATTATCGAGTTTTAAGCGATTAATGTCACGTGGCCACAGGTTTTCTCTTTTCCCGCGCTGTCGCCTCTGGAAATTAGGTCCAAAACCCCTACTTTGACAGTGTTTTCTAAAAATATCTTCTGATTATACCAAAAATTAAAGACATTATTCGATTCCATAGTTTCTGAATAATAACACCTGCCAATTTCATGCGTTTCTGAACAAAAATGACGTATGAAATGCTTCACAGAGCAGCGCCTTTGTATTTGAGAGTGTAAACTTCTTATAAAATCCTAGCCTCGGTTACCTATCTTCCTTTTATCGGAAGAAGCAAATCTTCTAAGCAGCTTCTAATTTTTTTCAAGCGATGGGTGCAAATGTAACAAAACTTCTCCAAAAACATAGATGTTTGAAGAATTCAGAATTCAAACAAATTCCTTGAATGTCTAAAGAAAGGCAAATTTCCATTCTGAACTCGCTTTCAATCATCCTATTCCTAACAACTATCCCGCTGTACAAATTACCACATGGCTAGTTCCATGGCGTTTTGTAGTGTAAGTCACATTCCTGATAACTGCTATGCTTGTTGGCCACCGTTATTTACGAAAAGTTTGTTTCGCCTTATTCAATTAATGAGATATCCCCGACAAAATAACTCACATTTTCCGTTCTAAAATACTGGTAGCCAAAATCGTAGCATGTGACTTACACTACAAATAGTCATGGAATTAGACACATATTGTTCTTTGTACAAAATGAAATAACTCATTCTCAATAAAAGCAATATAATTTAATTAATAAAAATCGCTAATAGGCGATAATATAATGATTTCTGAAACGCTGAAGGAGTTATGGACATCTTTTAGTGGCATTCCATTCCGATTTTAGCAGATTATTATAAGGTTTTGGGTATATTTAAACATATTTTTACATAGCGGCCAACTTGTACGGATTTTTGCTACCACTAAAATTTAACAGAAATTTCTACCTTATTTAATTATCACAATTTACTGGAATTCGGAGATTGAATTAGGCAAAATTTTCTATTAAATTTTAGCGGTAGCAAAAATCCGTACAAGTTGGCAGCTATGTTTTAATGTGCAAAAATGAGAAGTTAGCGTTGAGGAACCTTCCTTGAGCGACTTCAAACGGTATTTCAAACATTCGCTTCATTTTTTAAACCTTAAAATAAAGACTACTTTATGAAAAAGTAATGTAAGATAAATAAAGAAAATGTGATGTTGCAATACAACATTTTATTAATTTTTTTTTAATTTCATCCTTCGACACTTGTCTTATCAATAATACGTAAAATGACTATATTCGTTAGATTTCAGAAAATAACACTTTCATTAACTCTTTAAGGAGCAAAGTGCTTCTATTAGTAAAATTCTGAAATTATTGAATGGCAGCAGAATTTACAAACAAATTTATTTGAGAATATGTAAAATCATCTCTTCACATACTTAATAAAAGAAAAATTATCATTCCAAAATTCGTGAGGCAATCAGGCATTGAGAGAATAAAATTAAGTGGTCAGAAAATCAACTATCGAGCTTCAAAGAGTTAACCTCTTTTTCGTTTTTTTATGATTACTTTATTTTTTTTTTAGCCTATCACCAAACTTTAAGAATAGTTGTCCCAATATGGTAGACAAATGACTTCTTACTCTACTATTTCTTAATTGCTGATCTTACATAGATGGACTGTAGATGAATACAAAACGAAGGTCAATTCATTCAGCAAATGATAATGTTGTTAATTCAAATACTTTCATGTTATAAAGTATTGAACTAAAAAATGGTGGTCATTTGCTGAACAATGAGAATCTTTAATGAGGCTAATAAAATCCAAGTCTGAATTAGAATTTGGTTACACTTGAGCTTATGTTAATGCATTTTCTGTATAAAAATCTGTGTAATACCTATCGCCAGAGGATGTATATCTTCGTTGGATTTCTTAGAATCTTTGACATGTGGTAGAAATGCTAAGCATCAATAATATAATAAAATGTCATTTTAAAAAAGTAGCAGTTGGAGTAATACGCTATCTCATAACTGCAGCAGATCAGATTTAGTTGATTCTACAAAGGATTAGCAATGTACTAAAGGAGGTAATCCTCTTCGACTGCATAAGCACTATTTTTAAATTGTTGATTCTTATATGAATTTTAATAAACTTTGTAACTATAAAGAATGTCTTATAACCATTTTCTCCATTTTTCTGACTCACATGCTGTATGTGTCGGTCCTTTATGTAGAGAAATCATACCATTTTGTCCAAAGAACACTGTTAAAAATTTTGCAGCATTCTGGCAGGTCATTCGACCGTTTTTTGAAAAACTGTTTCATAACCATAATTTAACTATATTCTGACCATAAAATGACCAATAATATGGTCAGAATAGTGTTAAATTACGGTTGTTTTAACCGTTTTCGGAAAAAAACGGTCAAATGAACTGCCAGAATGTTGCAAATTTTTAACAGTGAATTCTAATGAAAAAAGAGCTTAGAAGCGTGGTAGAAATGTTAGGCATCAACGATCCTAAAAATATTTCTTTCTAAAACCGTTTCTAAAATAGGATTCTAGTTTAAAAAATTCTCTTTCGGATGTTCTTATCTAAATAATAAAATGTCATTATCAGAAAGTAACAGTGGGAGTATACGCTATCTCATACTTGCAGCGGATCAGATTTAGTTGTTTTTACAACGTATTATCAATTTACCAAAAGAGGTAATCCCCCGTGACTGCATAAGCACTATTTTTAAATTGTCGGCTACTATATGAATTATAATGAACTTGTTTAATTAAAGAATACCTTATTACCATTTTCTCAATTTTTCTCACTATCATGCTATGTGTGTCGAACCTTTCTGTATTATTCTGTCTGAAGAATGAAAAAAAGGATTTTTCATTCAATCTAAAAATCTCAATCTTAAAAAATCTTGTCTATTTAAGAAGGATCTGCTTTATTATACCTGAAAAAAATATGTATTAGGAAAGATTTTGGCTTTAGTGCGTTTGTGTGATTTTTTAATCAAAAGTCACTATTGTTCATATTACACGAACTCTTGTATGAAGAAGAGCATTTATTTAAGTGAAAAATAATAATAATATATTTCCATAATTCAGAGTAGGCAAGATATATCGTTGGGCAATTTCGTAACTGAATAATTTTCAAACTATTAATTGCAATGTACTAGATCAATGACGGATTACTAGTGCTGTATCATAGTTTTACACATATAGACCTTGACTGTATAATGAAGATCTCAGTTTTGATTTTTCGTGGAGTTGTTATTCCATAGCATCCACGATTAACGGTTTTTTCATCCCCAGGTTTCAGTGTATGCTTTTGTTAAAGATCAGGTTTGGAGTCAGCTGCTTCCAAAATTCATTCCTGAATTTAAATAACAAATTAGCAGTGCACTTTGTTTGATCTACGTAAAACGTGCACACAAATACAGGGTGCAATATGTTATATATCGCCGACCTTTAATTTCTCAACCGTTGGTCGTAGACATATAGTTCCAATTACAAAAACGTTTTAAATGAGGTAAATATTCATGTTGTGGTATTATTTAAAGTAAAAAATCAATTTTCTAAAAATTACGAAATCTAACTTTTTATACGGTCCCCCAGTCCTTATAGTTATATTTAGTAAAAGTTTACACATATCATAACACATATAACACAAAAAGTTTGACATCTGTACTACAAAAATTGACGCAGTTATTAAATTTCAAAGTTTGAGATTTTTGCACATGATTTTGTCTTTCATTGAGGGATCAGTTAAAAGATGAATAAAAGTAATTCGAGATCAAAATCAGGGTGCTATGTCCTTTTTACGGCAAAACCACTTTTAGCCGGTATCACCAAATCAGGGTATCACCAAAGAGGGTTATTTCATCTAAAAATTTTATCTGACTTTTAGGGGTCGTATAGAAAGCGAAGAATGAAACATTGAAATTAAACAGAAAAATAAATATCAATTTATTATAATATCAGAAAACGGTCTACAATAAAAAATGAATACGTAAAACGCCGGAATATACTAGAGATACTGCTCAAAGTGTTCTCCATTGGTGGCAATGCATAATTAAATGCGTGACAGTACTGAGTCCTTGACACGTTCGAGCATAGCAGGTGTGCAAACTGTGCGACAATCAAAAGGATGATGCGTCCTGGGAACCTCTACATCGCCCGGACAGTACGGCACGTGTGGTGCAGTATATGGGGAACCTAGATTGTTGGACCCATCTTCTACGATGGGACCTTAAAGGGCGATCGTTACCTGCATCTGCTACAAAACACAGTACGTGACTTGTATGAAGAGATGCTTCCCCGACATACATGCCGGGTGTGGTTTCAACATGATGGGGCCCTCTCCTCATAAAACATCAAACGTGCGGGCGTATCCGGCCACCGAATTCAGTCAACAGATCCTTGGATATGGTAGTCCGGTAGAGTGGCCACCGCGTTCACCCGACTTGACTCCCATGGACTTCTACCTCTAGGATTACATCAAGGCATAAGTCTATGTGACTGAGTCTACTTCTATAGTTTATCTGAAGCAGCGCATCATCCTTGATTGTCGCACAGTTTGCACACCTGCTATGCTCTAACGTGTCCAAAACTCAGTACTGTCACGCATTCAATTGTGCATTGCTACCAATGAGGAACACTTTGAGTAGTATCTGTAGTAGTTTCCGATGTTTTATGTATTCATTTTTTATTGTAGACCGTTTTCTGATATTATAATAAATTGATATTTATTTTTCTGGTTAATTTCAATATTTTATTCTTCGCTTTGTATATGACCCCTCAAAGTCAGCTCAAATTTTTTGATGAAATAACCCTCTTTGGTGATACTCGGATTTGGCGATACCGGCTAAAGGTGGTTTTGCCGTAAAAAGGACATAGTACCCTGATTTTGATCTTGAATTACTTTAATTCATCTTTTAACTGATCCCTCAATGAAAGACAAAATCATGTGCAAAAATTTCAAACTTTGAAATTTAATAACTGCGTCAATTTTTGTAGTACAGATGTCAAACTTTTTCTGTTATATGTGTTATGATATGTGTAAACTTTTACTAAATATAACTATAAGGACTGGGGGACCGTATAAAAAGTTAGATTTTGTAATTTTTATAAAATTGATTTTTACTTTAAATAATGCCATAGCATGAATATTTACTTTATTTGAAACGTTTTTGTAATTGAAACTATATAGCTAATACTAACGGTTGAGAAATTAAAGGTCGGCGATAGATAACATATTGCACCCTGTATATAACAAGAAATTATATAGATATTGGACATTTGCAGAGTAGCAAAGAGCAGATATAGCGAAAACTTTTAAAAGAGTAAACTTTGTGTGCTTCAGTATCTGATAATTATGCGCATTCACATCAAAATTTGTTTAAATGCTCATAATAAAGAATTATCTTTGCTTAACTAATTTATGTCTATCATGTAATATATTATTTTAACCTTTAAATGCGCGGATTTTTGTTTTGTTTCAAAAGAATTATGCTTGATTCTCTGAAAGGTTTATTACACAGTAAAAATAATGAAAATAAATCACAGATACATTTTTCGTATAATACGTCAAACTTTTCTTCCTTTGCACATCTGCAATACAAGTAAGAACTGCCATCGTGTGGCTGTTTTACGCTAAAATATTGCAAATTAGTAAATATTTTAAGAAGTATGTCTCCAAATACCTCATTTTATATAATTATTTATTTTATAAAACTTAACCTTTATCCCTTTAATTCCCATGATAGAATACGTTCTAGAAATTACGTAGTTCAGAGAATCAGACTTTACACCAGAAAGTTTCAATGGTTAATTTTGCTTTATTTAAATATGGAATGTCTGTTATTTATTAAACCAAATATTGCTATTTTATTTTTCTGGTGTGAATTAGGTACATACGAATAAAAAAATGTATTAAATTCAAAACACTGTTGTTTGCATAGATGCAAAGCTGCGCACTAAAGGGTTAAAGATATATCTCTACATTATTAAATCCGAAACTGCTCACAAAATGACATTTATTTAATCTTTACAAAAAGTTACCATTAATGAAACATAATCCTCACTGGAAACAAAGATGTATAGAAAATAAATATTCCCAAAGTTCTAATAGAGACGTTTTTAGATTGTCAGGAATCTCCTTTCTTTTGCCATTTCCTAATATTTAGTCACCCTTGTAATTTGGAAGACGCAACTCTTATCTAGGAAAGGTTAATCCTCTCCAATTCAGATCCTAATCCGACTAACGGTACACGGAAGAAGAAAAAATTGCCATAAATACTTTATCCTTTCTGTGCTTAAATTTTCGCTTACAATAGTGTTGTATTCTGGCGATCCTTTTCTAATACTTTTTCAAATATTATGAATTGTTTAAGTTATTTCTTTTCATCCATATTTAATTAAAAGAATTTGATTGGATCCTGACTTTGGATAAAAGTTTGTATTGATAAAGTGCAATAAAAGGATTAATGAAAATTGTGTTTTATATTGAAACATTTTATTAAAGCTTTTTGTAATTTTTGAAAGAAATTAATTTAAATTTTTAATAAAAATATAAATCATATTCCTTCCTATATTGTAAAGAACATAATTTAAAAAAAAAAGTCGCTCATAGTTTTAAGGTACCTCTGACAAAGAAGGTAATACAATTCGCTTGTAACTTTTTTAACGCACGTTCTTTCATAACTCAGATTTCATATTTTCTTGTTTAAAAGGTTGAGTTTCAATTTATTTAGGATCTTAAAATAAGTTGTATTAGCTGTTTGTTTATTTCTAACTTTATTGTGAAAGTTAAATGTTTTATAATGTTTAACTTTCGCAAGAATTAACCAATCGTCGCCAATTTTGTGTATGGCGTTAAAATAAACAGTTACACTTTACGGCTCTAAAATATTAGTAGTATCATGTATAGGTTTTTATACTTGTAAATTTGAAAAATCTTAAAATATCATCGAGTGCTGCACATCAAAATGAACGATATTGGCAGCAATGGGAATTAAAATGAATGTGAATTAAAATCATGAAAGGGATTGGGTAATCATATGTCACCCGAATTCATCCAAGACCGTTTTTAGGTAGATTTCGTATGAAATACTACCTATTGGGATCGTTCCTATGTTGGAATTTCTGAAAACTTTTTGCAGATCTACACCGATCGTGACTCCTAGAACGCAAAACCACCCTCAGTAAAAAACTTTATATATATATATATATATATATATATATATATATCACTTTCTTCTGGACACGATAACTGTCGTAATTCTGCACCAATCTCTTCCAAACTGATACATAAAATCAAAGGGCATAAAATCTCGGTCAAGTTCGTTAATGGGCAACATCGGACCAAGGGGATAGAAATAGGGAGGGGTTTTGTGAAAACCGAAAACCCCCCATAACTTCTTAATTTTTGTACATATTAAATCAGTTTAAAGTTTTTATTACTTCTAAAAATATGGCCAAAACTTTATGTATCACAGATATTTGATAAAGTTAAAAATGGGCTCAAAGGGCGCAAAAATAGGGTTTTTGGGAGAAAAAAATTCATAACTTCGTCAATTCTCAAGATATCAAATCCAATTAATTTTATTATAAATCTCCTTAATATTATCTACAACTTTTATATTCACAAGTTTTTGATAGGACCAATTCGTACCGCAAAAAAAAAATTAAAAACGAAAACAAAAAGGGGGTTTGAAGAAGTAAAAAATCCATAACTCCGTCAATTCAAAAGATATAAAATCCCCATGAATTTATCATATATCTTCTTAATATTGTCTACAACATCTATATAGAAGAGTTTTGGATAGGATCAATTCTTACAGCAAAAACAAATTAAAAATACATAGCGGTTGAAGAAAAAAATCATCTAAGTAAGGGTGTATTCAAATCCAAACTGCGTATTTTCTGCGTCATTTTACAATTCATTTTTGCTCTCAAAGGCTTCCAATTGGTACGTTTTCTTACTCAGAAACTATATAATGTACCGTAATGGACGATTTTTTGATAGAGGCAGAATATATTTAAAAAAATGCTGTTAAAGTGGGCATTTTGAACCGAATTTCCCGAAGCGGATTGTGTTGGAAAAATCATTGCATTAAGGATGCACTCAAATCCAAACTGCTTATTTTCTGATTCATTTTTAAATTCATTTTTGCTCTCAAACGCATTTAATTGGTAGATTCGCTTATTCAGAAACTATATAATGTACCGCAATGATCGATTTTTTGATAGAGTCAGAATATATTTCAAAAAATTATGTCAAAGTGGGCATTTTGAACGGAATTTCCCGAAGCAATTGTGTTATCACTTTCTTCTGGACACGATAACTTCCGCAATTCTGCACAAATCTCTTCCAAACTGATACATAAAATCTCGGTTAAGTTCGTTAATGGGCAAAAGCGAACAAAGGGGATGGAAATAGGGAGGGGTTTTGTGAAAACCGAAAAAATCCCATAACTTCTTAATTTTTGTACATATCAAATCAGTTTAAAGTTTTTATTACTTCTAAAATTAGCGCCAAAAATTCATGCATCACAGATTTTTGATAAAATTTAAAATAGGCTCAAGTGGTGCAAAAAATAGGGTTTTGGGGAGAAAAAAATTCCTTACTTCGTCAATTCTCAAGATATCAAATCCAATAGTTCTATTATACATCTCCTTAATATTATCTACAAATTTATATTCACAAGTTTTTGATACGACCAATTCGTACCAAAAAAAGAAAAAAAAAATGGAAAACCAAAAAGGGGGGTTGAAGAAGAAAAGTTTTCATAACTCCGTCAATTCACAAGATATAAAATCTCCATGAATTTATCATATATCTTCTTGATATTGTCTTCAACATTTATATAGACATTTTTTAATTCATTTTTGCTCTCAAACGCATCCAATTGCTAGATTCTCTTATTCAGAAACTATATAATGTACAGTAATGATAGATTTTTTGATAGAGGCAGAATATATTTCAAAAAATGATGTCAAAGTAGGCATTTTGAACAGAATTTCCCTAAGCGATTGTGTTAGAAATGAAAAATATTGCCCTACTGAGAAAATAATTGTTTATTAATCAAGTTTTAATTAATTGAAAGAAAAATAAAAACACAGTTCGTTTATAAATCTTTTCAAAAATCACGTCATCATGTTTCATATATATATATATATATATTTTATTAAAAATTAATCCGAAAATGTGCCAGAAAATTTCGAGTTGTTGAGTATGGAAAAATATTTTTTTAATATCGCCTTAACATGATTCTGATAAAACCAGCTATTTTATAAAAAGGAAATAAAAACTCGTCAAAAGCAGACAGATAAAACTGTTAAAGTGGATTTATATCTATTAATGATTTAGTTTTTGTTGGTGAAATTAGTATAATTAACTTCGAAATCTACCTCTGCCTGTAGGCCGGGCCGGCAGGGATTTTTAGAGTGGCGATCATGTAAGCTTCAAAACAAAATTTTGGGGGGGTTGGTCGAGTATAAAACGAAAGTCTATCTAGATAACGCTAACGCGGTTTCTACAAAACATGGGAAAAACCATTCTCTTGAAGTCGTTTTTCATAGTTATTTATATGTTCAAGCGTATTAAAGTAGCAAAAGTTTAAAAATCTATATAGACATTTTTATAAGAAATGTTTAATAACAAATAAAATGAACTGTTAGGGATTTATAACTCGACGATATAAACATTTTTCATAAAAGAATGAGTACAGTGATTTCTGGCGTAAAAACCGCGGCTCAGGTAACTCTGTTCCCTACTATATATAGGTAGCTCTGAAATTAAGTAGAAATTTCACTTTGGTAATTTGTAAAAAATGAAAATTCTAATTGTCTTGTTTACGTTGTGTTTCCAACATTTTCTTAATGTTTTAAACATACATAAATCATGATTAGAGATCAAGGTTTATTTTTTTATTTAAAACTAAATTTAATTTTCATATAAACATGGAGGAGACATATTATACAATGGAGGTGAGAACCTTTAATAGTAGTGATGAATATAAGTTTTATTGTCCATTTCTAGATTGAAAAACATTTATGGTTGCTATTTTAGTTTGTTATATTGGTTAAGAGGTATAATATGTTATTTCAATGAAATACAGATACTCAAATAACACATGAAAACAAAAACTGGATTACAATACAGGTAAAGAAAACATACTCTTGAGTAACATGTTAACAAAAAAGAGATTTCTTATTAAATAATGTTGCAGTTTTGAGGGATTAAATCAAAGATATATTGTAACCGATTGTTCACTTTCGGCTATTCAACCACACAAATCAACTCTTCATATCTAATGATTGCTTCTGGCTCTTTACTGAAAACAAATTTGTTCTTGGATCCCGAACAATTTGCGTAGTATTAACTTCTACGTAATCTTCAACTGAGGTCTCATTTGCTAAATACAGCTTAACAGGATACTAACTGGAGTCTATTGCATACCGCGGTACTTCATTAGTATTTTTTCAGAAAGACCAAGTCCAAAGGTTTTCTTTGACTTTTACTTCTCATTTTTTTTCAAAAATTTTCCCAATCTGAGTATTTCAATGCTGAACTGAATTCAAGACATTTTCTGACTTTAGAAGAAACATTTTCGACTTTGAATATGTTTTGTACCCTCTCTTTTTTACTGTATAATTTTTTTCTTTTACTTATGTTGTGTTGATATCTTTTCTTTTATTTATCTTTTTCTCTTTTATATTTCAACTTTTCATAACTTTCATTTTTTAGCTCTTTTTCAAGCAATTTTATTCTTCTGTATGCCTTTGTTTTCTTTCTGTTAACAATCTTTCGACCGCTTTTTACCCGACTAGTACCTGCTCTACCTATCACATCTTCAGCATTCGCAATAGGATTGTTTTTACTTTCTGGATCACCATCTCCTTCTGGAGTAGTAGAATTTAAGAGAACTTGCTGTAATTTTTCTTTATTCGCTTTTTTCTCTAGATTTTTCCTTGTCGTTTGTAACTAATTCTTTCTTTGTGCAAACTTCTATTGTTCACTCAATTGAGAAATAGCTTTAATTTTTCCTTCTTGTGTCATCTTGTAATACCTTTTGCGTTCTTTTTTCTTACATTTTTCATACAATTCCTGAGTTTCATTAATTTTATCCCGTCTTTTCTGCTTTGCTTCCCGTTTGATTTTTCTTTTCTTCTGTATATATATATATATATATTTATTTTATTTTTTTTGCTTTTTGGCTGAGCCATGATAAATAAAAATATTTTAAAATATTAATGTGCAATTAGATAAATATAAGTGGACTAATAGATAAATATTTAAGTTTAGGAGATCAGGAAATATAAGGGGCTTTAAAATAAAGTTGCAATAAAGTGCAAATAAAGTGCAGTTAACTTGCACTGAAAGAAATACTGAAAGGCACTAATAAATCAAAGTCATTCAAAATTGAATATTTTAGAAATAAAAATTTTCAAATTAAAAAAAAAATATTAATATAAAATTATCTCAAAAATAAAAATATCGACTCAATAATTAAAAATATACTCTAAGCACACTTAAAATATTATTTACATCAATAAATGTCACATCCATGTATCAATGTTACCTCCATGCTACAACAATAGCATGGAGGTGACATCCATGGAGGTGACATATCTGAGATTAGGCCTAATATTTCTTAAACTATGCACAACTTTAACATAATGCTACTTGGATATAAAATTAAATAAATCAATCTAATGCTACTTATCAACAGAATTTTGCTATTTTTAAAACTGACATAATTAATGAGGTCATGGATTTGACATTCAATTAAAGTACACTATGGTAATTAAAAGATCTTAAATCAAAACTAGATGAAATAACAACTTACCATGATTCAGAAATATTCCATCCAACAAATAGCTTCTATTAGTTAATTTTAATTCCAATTTCTAGATTATTCTGTCATCTAGTAGATTTTTATACAGTGTGTATACGTATAACCTGACCGACCATTATTTTCGTAACCGTTAATCCTAGATGCATACTTCCAATTACAAAAATGGTTTATATAAGGTAAAGAAGTATTTTTAAAGCGATTTGGGTCAAGAAAAATATTTATTAAAAAATTAAGACATTTAAATTTTTATACAGCTCCCGGTCCTATAAATTATATTTAATAAAATTTTCCTGTTACACTGACAAGTAAGACAAAAAAGTCCCGTTATTCTACGATTAAAATTTACCGACTAATAAATGTTTAAAGTTGGAGCATATTTTTTGCTGCAAATTAGGGGTCATTCACAAATTTAGTAGAAATATTATTTCGTCAGATATATTTGAAAAATGGTTGAGATTAAACTAACATTGTAACATAAATTAGAAATTTTTAATCATTCTGACATATTAATGCAAAATATACAATTTGTAATAAACATACACTGCAAATAGAGTCGTCTTAAATTAAGACACATGTGTGACTGAAAAGGAATTTCAGACACGTAAGTATCTGAATCTGAATATTCAGTCATGATAGATGTCTTAATTTAAAATATATAAGTGTCTTACCATGATCATGGTGTAAACGAACTGAGAAAGGTGTCTAAAAAATCTGCAAGCATCTAATTTTAAGACACTTTGTAACTTCGTTCCGCATTAACCACCAGGGGGCACTCTCAGTTGCGCATGCGTTTTAAATGCCTTCCGTTCGAACTGGATGTTCGTTTGTAATTCAGACTGAACGTTTGTTTTTATATACGCGTACATTTTAACTAATAATTTATTTTGACTTGATTCGTTTTTTGCGGAATTTGAAGTTCCGGGATTTAATCCATATCGACATAGTGGTATTCCGTGTTAATTTATAGCAATAACAATAATATAGGGTTCTTCGTCTCGTCAAAGCAGGTAAAGAGAACTGTTGTCTGGCGGGCTATATTTTGAGGATGAAACTATTCCATTCTTTTAACAGAGCTAGCCAGATGTGCAAAGGGATCTTCTTTTTAAAATATCAATGTCTGCTTAATTCACGGATACTAACATAGCCTCCAATCTGGACGCCCCCTGGGCGGATGTGCTTTTGGAATAATCATACCTTTTTCCAGGTACGTGGAGCCTTCACTATGTACTGAAAACTCTTTGCGAATGTTTTTTCTTTAAATAGAGACCTCACACGAGTCTTTAGCTTTATTAGTTCCTGAGCTACGCCAAAATTTGTTTAAAGTATTTTGCCTATGGGATTTCCATGTTAAAATTTTATCTTGCTAATATTTAAATTTCTACTATTCAAATGATTTGCAACCATGTTTCTGGATTATTTTACATCCAATGTTATCTTTAAAATACGTTTTGGCGAGTCTGCATGGTGTATTAGTGGCTACTGAATCTATTGAGATACATCATTCTAAGCCTTCTTTCTCTGTATACTCGCACGCCATTACTTTAAAAATAGCAGTGACAGCACCTGTTGATTGGCTCATAATTTCTTAACTACCATCAAGACTATCTTAACAGTGTTTTTTAGAGTAATTATTACATCGGAGTATCTTTTATATGGGTTTTATTTATGAATACAATATTTTTATAAGCATTTAATGCGACAGCATTTGTAACGTTCACATCGGTTTTACATTTCCCATAGGTTTAATATGTGATATGTACTGAAATTCTCAACGCTTTATAGTAAACATCCTTATTTAATTTTTATTTATTATGTATGCTTTTCATGTCTGATGACGTTTTCTTGCGTCTCATATTTTATATACCATGATAAATTTTATTTAAAAGAATAGAGTTCGAAAAACCTTCCATTCACCCATATCATTTATCCCCCCATACATATAGCGAATTAGTTGTCTTCATTTATTAATTTAAATTGTTTTGACTGATAAAACTCATTAATTCCGGTCATGGAATCTCTGTTTTTTCCTTCTGCTGTACTTTTGTTGTTTCCGCGCATTTTAGAACTATTCCATTTGCTATACTGAAAGTAAAAAGTAGTCAACTTCTGATGTTTCACTTTCAAGCCCGATGATTCAAACCACAATTTCAAGACTCATCAGAAATCGTCTGAAATCTGTAGACGTAGAAGCGGAGAAAATTTTGTTGGCGTCGTAAATAAATCTTACTTAATGATTTAGAAAATGTTATCACTTTATCTCTATATTAGTCACTTTATTGGACTTGCTGATTATTTTTAGATTCTTAAATTTGTGTAATTATGTGCTGAAAACATAATTGTAAAAACACGGTAAATATATATTAGATATATTTCATTTGAAATCAATTATAATATTGAATTTTGATTATTTTTAGTAAAAAAGGAATTTGAAATTTAAAATGAATATCAATAAAAATATAGAATTTTATACATTTACTTGCATAATAAGATTTTGTACTTAAAGCTGACATCTATATTTACCTAATCACGATGGAGAGTTGCACTTTTTCTAGAAGAAGGACTTGATTAAAGTACGGGCAAACTTTGACATGTCCCTCCCCCCACACCACCACCACTACCTACGATTTTAGGTGCCCCAAATTCGATATGAAATTTTTTTAAAGCTTATACGTTAAATGTGTTTCGACATTGTATATTGGTTATAATCAGTATTTTGAAATTAAGGGTGTTCTTAAATCCAAAAGGGCAACTTTCTGACCGAAGTTTTAATTATTTTTTTTTTTTCGAAAATGCTTGAAACTAGCTCGTGTTGTTGTTCAGAAACTATGTAATTTATCTGTTTTCCCTTTTTTTGCAAACGCAATAAATGTTTCAGAAAATAGTGTTAAAGTGGGCGTTTTGATCCGAATTTCTGCGCGAAGGAAGAAAGAGCACTCAATCAAGGTCGAAAAACGTTTTTGTCACGTGATCGATATTGCTTATAACTCAACAGGTAATTGATTGATCAAAAAATAGAAAAAACAGTTCAATTCCAAATCGCTTCCATGGCCAGGCTTTCCAATTTTATACTTTTCCGTTAAAAAAGGAATTTGTAAATGTGTCAAAACGGTTTGCGCTTGTTGAGCAGAGCAGTTAAGAACAGCCTCAAAAAGTAGAATAAGATTTAAAGTTAAATGCAAAAAATTTTAAATACATTAAAAACTCTTAATCGCGGGCACCTTCGGATCGCTGAATCTGACTGCTATTCGATTGCATTAACTTTTATGAGGTAAATATATATCTATTGAAAAAGGTGAGTGTTAGCAAAAGACAACTGTTCATATGAAGGCTTTGCAGTAAAATCTCCATAACTGACACTCCTAAATAAAGAACACCACTATTTAGCAAACACATTTTTTTAATTGAAAATATGCCAAATTTTTACACGCTTATACCTCAGAAAAACAGACACGTCCGAACATCGGACAAATTCCACGTTTCCGAGGTGCCCGCTGTTGAGAAGTTTTACTGTATTAAGACAAATATTATTTGTTTTTAACCTTATTGTACTCTAGAAATTCATAATATTGGTTAATAATAAATATTGATTAATACATATTACAATATAATACTCATATACTGCAAATTTTGTGTAATCTAATGTTAGATTTTAATTAACACAGAAATAAAAATGCAAAAAATGCTTAAAATAATTCACTGGGAATATCTTGGGAAAAATTGCACCACAAAGCAGGGACGGGATTCTTTCTGAAGGAAATAACTAGATTCCACAAAATTTGCAGTATATGAGTATTATACTGTAATATTTATTAATCAATATTTATTATTATCTAATATTATGAATTTCTAGAGTACAATAAGGTTAAAAACAAAAAAATATTTGTCTTAATACAGTAAAACCTCTAAAAAATAATCCTATTCGATGTCGTCAAACACATATTTCGATAAATATATCATTTTCTTTAGCCTAATCATGTTCTAAAAGTACAAAATATTTATTAAAATAAGTGTTAGATCAAAACAAATTTAAAATATCAGCTTCATGGAAATTTCATACCAAATTTAGGAGCCCGTAAAGCTAAACGCCCATAGAAACAGCCCAGTTTTTCCACGCTACAATCAGCTCTGCTTTATGGTAACAAATTATTCCCATTTATATAAAAAGATTCAATGTGGTCAAACATGGCTGCGTATATGGCTTAGAAAGATTAATGGTCAAAGGTGGCTTCATATTGGCCAAACAAAAGCTCAAAAGTGGCCTCAATTTAGACATTTGAAATGTCTGAAATTCAGACTTAAGAAGTGTCTGAAAATTTTAAGACATTTTAAAACATCTTAAAATTGAACACTCTTGTTTCAAACACTTAAGTGTCTGAAAATTTTAAGACATTTTAAAACGTCTGAAAATTGAACACTGCGTTTCAGACACTTAAATGTCTATAATAATACAAAATTACAGTTGTCACGACAACTTACTTTGACATCGTTTTCTCCTTAAAAAAGTTTCTTTGGTAGAAATTTTATTTTCAAATTCAGCAAAACGTAGAACAAAACTAATGTTTTCTCTTCTTAGTTGAGGGAAATGAGCCGGTATAAGAGGCTCTGGCTCTCCGAAGTCACTTGTGGTATAGGTTAGTGGTCTCATATTTATTATGACTTCTATTTCTGTCAAGATTGTTGCCAATTCTTCAAATGTGATGAGAGCTCTTCCCAAAATTTTCCTTAGCGGTTCCTTTACACTTTTTATGAGTCTTTCGTAAAACCCTCCTCCCCATGGGGCACGCTCGATGATAAATTTCCATGTCACACCCTTATTTGATATAAAATCCTGAAGTTCTTGATCTGTAATGATTTTTTCCTTATAATGTTTCATTTGTACTTCTTTGTTCAATAATTCTTTAGTTTCTTTCAATCCCTCAGCAGATAATGCACCCTGGACTAATTGGACTTCTTAGATTGAAAACAAATCTTTTAATTTTTGACACTGTTCTAATTACCTTCAAGAGAGAATTAAAATGCTCAATCTCTATAAGTGGTTTCAGTTGTTCTGATGAACAAAAGTTTTGGAAAATTACCTGTCCTTTAGCTTCTAGTTGTTTCTTATCTTCATCTACTTCTCTGTCTTCCTTGGGCCATAAATTTGAATCTATAATTAACCATGGAGTCCCTGACCACCATAGATAATCGCTCTCGAGGTCGAGAGTCCTCTTGTAAGTCAGTCAGCATGATTTGAGCTACTGGAACAATGTCGCCAGTTCATCGAATTTGTTAAAGTTTGTTTGTCCGTTTCAATGACAGGGTGCTGGGGTAAATAGTAGGCCAAATTATCATTGGTCGAATTTATTTCCTGGGATTCAACAATTTCTACTACTCCCAAAGCAATTCATTAATGATATTTTTATATTCTTTAAACAATGCAGGATTATTCACAAATCGTTTAATTAAACATTCAAATCTCTTTTTGGCAATTTCATAATTATTAGGAAGATCAAGATTATCATATCTCATAGGTAGTTTAACTTCATATCTGTTGTTCTTAAATTTAATAGAATTTTAAAGTTATTCTAATATTTGTTTATCACACAAATCTTTGTTCATATTATCTTCTTGAATCCCCAACCATTCTATAGTCCAGAATTTTTCAAGTTGAACTGAAATTTTGCGCTTACTAAATTATTTCTATTAACTTCTTCTGAGAATTTGCCATGAAGTGCCCAACCTAATTTAGTTTTATTCAGAAGAAGAGTTGGTGAAATACATTTATATTTTCCTGTCATAATTGACCAATAGTAATCCCTCCTAATCAATAAATATATTTCATTATCACCATCATCTAATTCATTAGAAACGTATGATAACTCTATACCCATATCTTTAATTTTTTTATATAACACAGGATTTGGCGCTCGTATTATATCGGAACAGATTTTCGCCGTTTCTAATGCTTTCAGACATATTATATTGTCCGAATTATTGTCTTTTATTAAAATCTTTACTCTATTATGATTATCAACAATAGGTTTTGTTCCAGCAAAGGTATGAATTTGTAATAATTCCTGCCCTGTTACATCTAAATTTAAAAGTTTAGATAAATTCTTCCCGATAAATGTTCGCTGCGAGACGCTATCTAATAATATTCGAACATTAATATTTTAGTTCTTGCCAATCATAATTCCTTTTATCGTTTGAAAATAAATATATTCATCTGGATTACAACAAAGTGAGGAAACTGTTATTTTTTCATACTGCTTATTTTCCGTCCCCCCCCCCCGGTTCACACTCAGTCGAAAGGAGGTCAATTTTATTTTCATTCGATGATCGTTCGATTTGTTTTTTGTTACAAAGAGAATTTTGATGCGTTTTCGAAAAAAAAAATACACAACGAATGTTAGTATTGCTGCAATTCTGTTTTCGGTGGAATAGTTTATAACATCTGAAACATTTAGCTTGTTTTAATAAAGATTCTTTTCGTTGTTCCAAATTTAAATGACACAAATTTGCTTCGTATTTCTGAGAGCAAAAAGGGCAACGGTTTTCAGTAATTGTATTTAATGTGAATGCTAAAGTTTTTTTATTTTTCCTTGGTGAAAGTGTTCGGGAGAATTTTCTCTAAATTTATTTCATGGGATTTAGTATTTTCAAAACCGATAGAAGTAACATTAATAGTTTTTTCTCGCGCTTCTGTTTCACGTTTAAGAACAACAATAAATCATTTACACAAACATCCTTTTTATCGTATTGTTCTCTGTGAAAATGTAATACGAGATCATTCGGTATGCATTTATAAATAATGGGTAATAATAAGCAACCATATTGGTCTGACTTCACATCAAGCGATTCCAGACTTCGTATTTGTATGGCTATCTGATCATAAAATTTTCTCAAAGAATGTATGTCATTTGATCTTCGCACTGATTCTAAATTTAATAATCTGTTAGTGTGAGCGGAAATCAAAACACCTCTTTTTCCAAAACGATCCTTTAATATATTTATTGCCCTTACATAATTTTCATTTGTTAATGGAAGCCCATTAATAGAGGCAGCTGCTGAATCATAAATTAAAGATTTTAAATAAGTGAATTTTTCTATTTCCTGAAGAGCTTCATTTTAGTGAATAGCTAATTTAAACTGAGGCTAAAATTCTTAAAATTCGGAAATATCGCCTGTAAATTTATTTAAAGAAATTCGCTGCAATTTCGTATTCGACTTTAATTGACTGTCTGATATGGAGGGCGTAGTTTCTTTTGGTTCATTCGTGATAGTAGAATTTATCTTTAAAGTTTTCAAATATCTACTGGCTCTTGATTTTCAAGTCACAATAGCTTCCTTACATTCTATCCAATTTTCTATTTCAGTTTCTAAATTATCGGCTTCAATTTCCGATTCAATTGAAACATTTAATTTTTCTAATGATAATTTATGTTCAAGTAATGCCGCTAAAGTATCCTCTACTATTTCCGGTTTGCAATCACCTTCTTTTTTAATTTCACTATCAATTTTTTTAATCAATTTCGTTACTGTGGTTCTAATTGACGCGCGTTTTGCTATGTTTCGTTTTAAAACTTCACTTTGACCCATCTTTATAGTCACTCATTCAAAGAATTATGTCTTCCAATATATCTTAAGTTTAAGGGAAATTTTAAATAATTTACCCGTTTAATGAAATGCAAATTAGTAGCGTAGTTATCAATTTATATTCGCGGCTTTTACACCAGTGTGGCGACCGGTTCTGGTTCAGTGGATTCCTTAATTAAATAACGCTATATAAAAGTAAATCAATTGGCACTTACTCAATTACTCGACGGTATATCATTTTTCTCTTCCTTTTTTATTGGAAGACCACATATTTACGGCTATAATACACTATGATGCATTTATTTACAGTAAAAGCGAAACATGCTCATAAAAAACATTCCATCCACTCTCACCCACCCGTACAGTACAGAGAGAGATGAGCCCAGGAGCCGAGTAACTCCCACGTAAACAATAGAGCCACCGCCATTCCATTATCGCTCAATTGGCGTCAAAACATATAATTCTCCACAACTTCTATGTTATAAAGTAAAAACAGGCATGGAGGGACATACAATGGAGGTGACATTTAGTATGATTTTAATTTTATTAAAATAGTTTTAAATTTCAAATTTATTCTAAAGTATTTTTAATATAAATTTTAGATGAGCCTTCATAGATTACCTATTTAGTTGAACAATTATTTGTATAAAAGTAAAAAAAAAAAATTCATTGGGACTCAAATTTCCACTTAATTTCAGAACTAACCATACACAGGGTGGTCATAAAAAATCTTCGCCAATATATGGAATTCTAGCGGTCGGTCCGTTTAACCGATCGAGATGAGATTTCAGATATAGTTATTCAGAGGTATGAGCTCGGGATTCTGTGAACGGCATCAAATTGGCGCTCATGGTTACGGTTATAGGTACAGAGACTCGAAATTTTCGAAAGGCAACGCCCATTTTTTTCGTCGCAAAAAGCTCAGCGGATACGAAAACCCTCAAATAGAGCTGGAACGGTACGTATATCGCAATAAACGGACGCGTTATGCACGCACAAAAAACAGCTCTGCGAGCTGCAAAAAAAAAAAAAAAAAAAACAGATCGGGGCGCACGGAAGAAATTTGCATATGACAGAGGCAAGACACCAATCACAGAACGCCGTTCGCCAGATAGTCAGCGCAGAAAACGGATTATTGCCTCTGTCATATGCAAATTTCCTCCGTGCGTCCCGATCGTGTTTTTTTTTTTTTCTTTTTCTTTTTGCCGTTCGCAGAGCCGTTTTTTGTTCGTGCATAACGCGTCCGTTTATTACGATACACGTACCGTTCCAGCGCTATTTAGGGTTTTCGAATGCGCTGAGCATTTTGCGACGAAAAAAATGGGCGTTGCCATTCGAAAATTTCGAGTCTCTGTACCTATAACCTTAACCATGAGCGCCAATTTGATGCCGTTCACAGAATCCCGCGCCTGTGAACTGATGTCTCATTCATATGTGATTGTTTACCTAAAATTGCTAACTAACCTTCTACACTTTAAAATCATTGACCATTACGTTGTGTCTTGTACCACACTTTGGTTCATTACTTATTGAACGCGCCTTGCTCTGCAAATAATTAGTAGAATTCTACAGACCAATAACTTTAACATAGCAGTTCTAAAATGAAAAATGTCTTGTATGAAAAATACATATTTTGCTGTGACTTTTTGAAGAGACTGATAAAACAACAGTTTTTTTTCAACTATTTTTCATGAGATGTCTTCTTTCAAGTAATTTCTAATACAATAATGTTACCATAATCAGCGGATTCCTAATAACAATACCTCATTTTAATCAACTTTGGACTTTTAAAAATTGAAATATACTTTGAATTTTTAAAACTTCTTAAAACATAGTAGGAAACCCCCAGTTATTGATACCTAACCAGTATCCGACAGTTAAGCAAAAATTCAACTCAAATAAGGATTTTCCTGTAAAATTCTGCAAAGTAATGTCATCTAGTCGTAACTTAGACACTTATTTTTATTTTGGGGTAATTTTATTCGCCACTAGTATGCCAAGAATATACTCAATGAGAAAGGAACTTTTCAGAACACAAAAAGCGCCATTTTGAAGGCCACCGTCAGCTTTCTAAAATTAAGCTATAATGTTTTTTTTATTTATTTGTAGTCCAACTATCCTACACTTTTTATTAAAGTTTTACTTGTAGAAATAAGTTTAAAGATGCCTATGGTACATTGGTGCCATGATTTATAGATAACAGTTAGTTTATTTAGCTTAACGAGGGTGCCAGTTATTGGTTCCAGGAATTTTATTTCACCAGTCTACGACACAGTTGTTAATTATTGGTTATATTAAAGAAAGTTGAAATATATTATTTAAACTATTTAAAAATAACATAATAATAAATTTATCTTGTAGTTAGCACTATTAAAATTTAAGTTGTTCTAACAGTGTTTAACAGCATTTGGCAGTTCCTGGTTCAAAAACGTAAGTTACTGGATATCTGCATTAATAATTTAAAAGATGAAAAAAAGGACATATGCGTAGTATATCACCTATAAATAAGGTTTAAATATTTTGTTTTTATAATAAAGTCTAAAGTATTTTTAAAGCATAAATTCCTTGAAATGTAATCTTTTTTTTTTTTTAAATCTTTGAAAATAAAGTGTCCAACACTTGCTCGCTTATAGTCAGCTACTGTTTTTTCAAACTAGGGTTGGTGTCAGTTACTGGAGAATGGAGTTATGAATATAGGAGGAGACATATACCGTATTGTCTGCCAGTTGCGAGTAAAGTAACTGGGGAAGTAGTCGCAAGATGGCAGCTGATTTTTTTATATCGGATCAACAGTTTCTGATTACTACAGGAGCACATTTCCACCAGTAAATTTTGAATAGAAAATTTTGCCTTATTTTAGCGGCAATTTTCATGAAAAACTTCGATCGCAAATATTGTTAAAAATTCTATTTCTTTTTACTGGTGGCAGATTGACCAGGTATTAATTTTTTTCACAGACACTAACAGGAGTTTGTCTAGGTTGTCACACTATGTCGGAAAAGCAGGGCGTGACTATCGCCAAAGTAAACTGCCACCAGTAAGAATGAAAATCTCTTTTTTCAATTATTTGTGACTGATATTTCGCATTAGTAAGGCGAAAATTTCTAATTAAATGTGCTGGTGGAAGTTTGCCCCGGGATAATCAACCTTGGCGAAAGCGGTTATAGTTGAAGATTCGCTATTTTAAGGATATGTCAGTTCCTCTTTATTAATAGTTCCATGCACTGCAGATATTGACCATATTTATAAAAAAAATTAATAATATACTGTATATATTTTTTAAATTTTTATCAAAAATATTTTTTTAATGTAAATCTACTAACCTTTCAAAAAGACAGATAAATATAAAATGTATTTCAAATTTTGTAATAGTGACTGAAACAAGAAAGAATGCTTAAGATGTCGTCAACTGGGTGTTTCACTCTATAATAAAGTTATTTTCTTTTTAAAACCGAATACTAAAAAAAATTTTAAATGTACTAATTTTTTAGAATTTCCCATGCTTAGATTACCTTTGAGTATTTTAATCTTAATTTTCAAAGATATGTGTTCATTTTTTTTTCATGTACCACATAAACAAATATAGAGAAGACATCAGATAGTCATACAGATTGCATTGAGGCAATACTTTCATCTTTTACTGAAGAACACTAACGAGACCATTGTTTATATGGATATTCATAGTTGGGGTCTCATGACTCTTAAAATCGAAAAAAAAGACCATTTTTAACATTTAATATCTTAAAATGTATATGGTTTAAAAACACAATTATTATTGGGGTGAAAGATATAGGTATGTCCTTTCATTCCATTACTTAAAGAAGTACAAGATGCAGAATTAGTATTTACAGGGGGTTTCAAGCTGTCAGACATTTCTCGAGTACAAAATTGGTATAACAGCTTACGCGCAGGAATATAAAATAAATTTTGCAACTAGAATTTTATTTTTTGTGCCTAATTATACATCTAATAATTACCGGTTCATGGAATCTAATAATTACCCTGAACCTTAATAAATTTGTATTTAAAGTAATTTTATATTTTTAATGCAAAGTTGTATTTACCTAATACAAAAGTTTGAAAATTACGACAGTGTAATCCCTTAATTTTTTTTTTTTTTTTTTTTTTTTTTTTGAAGAATAAAAATGAAATATTAGGTTTAGTTTAGACAGGCTAACATGAAACATATGTTTTGAAAATTTCATTAAAAATATTCAAAAGCTTTTGAGATATCCTGCGCGTTATACCCCATAACGCCATTTGGAGTAACATGACTTCAAAGTTTCGGAAACGATGCTTCATCTACTGAGCAGGTATAATTCCATAAGCCATAACTTCTGTTCTAATGGAAATTTCAAGGAAACAATTATATCCAGTGGCGTAGCTACATCTTTTGGCGCCCGGGGCAGGAAGAAATTTTGCGCCCTCCCCCCCCCCCCCCCCACACACACACAATAAAAAAATGGCCACATTATTTTCCCTCAAGACAAAAAAAAGGTATTTATGGCTTGTACTGGGTGGAAAAAGCAGCTTCACTCTTCCTTGTTTTGAAGATTTCTAGTTTACTAACTTTGTATGAAAATTTAAAAAACTTAGCGGGACGTTCACGGATAATGACTGTAGTTTAAAGCGTAACATTGAAAATAAATTTTCAGAAAACCACATTTGCTAAAACTCCTAAAATTCGCCAGATTATGGAAAAAAATCTCCTGTTTAGAAACGGCAGCCACATTAAAATTTCAAATTACTATACCATTTTTTAAGATAGAGGAGAAACCAAAAAAAATGTTCTTGAATCCTTCTATCAAGACTTAATGATTATGCAAGAAATAAATTATAATTTTTTGCAAATTTTTATTTTAGTTTGAAATTTTTAAGGGGGTTGCCAATTTGAAACAGGATGGCGGAAAGAGATATCCAACAAATAAACACTTAACATATGCTCAATAACATCCAAATCGGTTTATAAATACGAGAGCAGTCGCATGACAATAATCAGATATTTATAGAGATATACATACTATATATATATATATAGATGAAAAGGATAAGAATTAAAATACTTTTAAATTTCAAAATTAAAATTAAATTAAATTTCAAAAATTTAAATTAAAATCCTTAATTTATTTTTCCTAAATTTAAATCTTATATTCTAAATTCCGTTTTATCCCTTGTAACTTTGTTTCCCAGCACAACTTTTATTATGTTCACCATTAGATTCAGAGAGTAACTTAAAATAGAAAATGCTGACGTTTGGACAATTCTCCTTCGTTTGTGGTTAAAGCCTTGTACGTCACAGATCCCGGGAATTTTTCGGGTCTTGACCACTGGTCAATCAAGAGCTAATTAGCAATTAAAACTAAATGTTCCTCCCAAATTGATACTTTGGGGAGAGTAGCGCCGGATCCCATGATCAAGAGGCGAGAACGCTAGCGTCGAGCAAAAGGCCAAGCCAGTTACTCTAATCTAGTAACTCGCTTTATATTGATCATGCGAGATGAGATCGCTACACACTCCCTCCACAGTGGGAAAGACATCTTGTCGATGTCTGACGAGCGATGTGCATTCGTGAGTCGTGAGTGATGCGCAGCATGCCAGTGCTGTGAGCGTTTAACCAGTTGGTTTCACAGGCTTATTGCTGGAGATGATTTTTCTGGTGCTTCCATCTGTTGGTTATGAGGGGAGGTGATTGTTGTTGAAGGTTGCGAGTTTTCTCCGGGTCACCACTTTGGGGAGAGTGGCGCCGATGGGATACGAACCACGGATCCCATGGTTCATCTCCCATCAGGAGGCGAGAACGCTAGCGTCGAGCAAAAGGCCAAGCCAGTTACTTTAATCTAGTAACTCGCTTTATACTGATCATGTGAGACGAGATCGCTACAATACCATAGCTCCCTGCCGGAAAATATTGTCAATATATTAGCAAGAACGCGCACAAAAAAGATTAGATTTTACCTATTTGAGATGCCTGCACAACCTACGACCATGTAGGTCCCGAAATTGACGGAAATGGCTCGTGAGACATGATTGTAAGATGCAGCGACGATATAAATGAGTCCTGTCCACAAAAAGGTTCACGATTCAAATTCATTTCTCCCATTAATCTCCCAGTTATTCCTTACATATATAGTTATAGATATAGTTTTCTCTAATGCATATGCGCTAATTTTAAGTATATAACAAATATATTGAACTTTTAAAACGATGAAAACAGCCATTTTTACTGGTCGTACTAGGAAGACTTAAAAGTCTAACTGTTTCTTTGCATACGATTTAAGAAGGGAAAATTTAAAGGTAGGTCTCCCACATTTTATTATTTGGCTTTTCTCAATGCCAATTCGATGGAAAAATGGAATTTTAAATAAAGAAGAAATAATATCTTTACTTGTTCTTCCAGCTAAACCCATTTCCCATTGGTTCACAGAAGCCCCCATTACACGAAAATATTCATATGGTATGGAGAACGCAAATATCAGCGTGAAAACCAATCTATGTGTGTGTTTGTGTGACTGAGATGGCTATAAATATCTATTGCACGTGCAAGTTCGAAAATTTTTGTGAGGGTAGTCCAAGGCAAATCCTGACGCTCATGAGGCTCTGATTTCTATTTTTTGATAATTAGGCCAAAAATATTAAAAACTCATCAAAAACGAGTTTTTTTTTCAAAAAATGACAAAATCGCGCACACACCTGAACCTGATTCCACAATCAAAATGGAAGAAATTAAGAATTTTCACTAATCAGCGAAAATTAAGAAAACTAATTAAGGTATGGATTTGAAAATTTCAGAGCACATGTAAAAAACATTTTACAACTGTGTATAAAATTTTTGAAAATCTGTCGGTAGCTTTCATTAATGTTTAAAAAAAACTGACAGCGACAGTAGGAAAGCTCGGAGAAAGAAACATACAGGGCAAACATTCATTAAAATTCGAACTAAAAAAGAGAGATCTTTTTCCAGCCGACCCCTCCATTTAATTTCCGTAAGTCGATAGATCAGAGATTATATGACATGCGGACAATCGACTTAATTATTAAATGTTGGCAAATGCTAAAAACATTTATAAGCATTTTATCAATTTAACCGAATATTAGATTGTTCTGTGGCAAGAGTCCTGTGATATGAATTAAGAGTTCGCCCACAAGGGTTTCATTTCCTCATTTACATTTAAAAGTATATTTTCTGAAATATAGACTTCATTTACCACAATTATCGAACATTAACGGTACCTTCTTTTCTCGGTTTCTATGGGCAAGATTTCAACGGGAATTGATTCATTCAACTTAGTTTAAGATTTCTTTTCAGTTTTTAGTTCCATCATCTAGTGCAGGGGGCGCGATCTTATTTCGGATTCTATGTACTCAGTTTCAACTGGATTTTGCTCTATCAACTTGGTTTTCGATTGTCTTGCAATTTTTAGTTCTACCTTCCACCACCAGGAGGCATTTTTTCTCTGGTTTCATAAGGCCGATTTCTGCGGAATTTTGTTCCTTTCAACTCATCTTACGATTCTCTTCAGATTTTCAAAAGCGTGCGCAGCACACTTTGTATTCAGAGACGTAGGCAGTGGAGACCCCGGCCAAAGATTCCTTTTGAAAGAGATAAATTTGAATGGAGGTTTTTAGTTGTTAGCACTCCCGGTCTACGCTGCCGAAGACAGTGTGGACCATTCCAGAGGATCATTTTGATATATACATATATAATAAGAATAGAGGTTTTAATCATTCGCGGTTCGTTTGGAAAAATCTACGGGCGGGTCAGCTAGCATGCAAATGAAAAATGTTCTTTTGATACCAGAAATATCACTCCAAGTCGCAAACAGGCCTTTTGATTTATAAACTGAAAGCTAGGCAGTTAGAAACCACCATCGGCGATCGACAATTATGAATATCTTCATTAGCCTCCTCCTTCGCCGAATTTCTTCAAAACATTCACACACACGCAGAAAAAAAGGAAAAGGTCAACAATTCTGATTTATTGTCAAAATATGTGAAATAATTCCGGTTTAATCCTCCTCTCAATTTGCCCCTATTTAATCTTTTTGCGCCTCAGTTTAGGTACATAATTATCTTAGGTACCAATTGTGTTGAGTCATCCCTAGAAACATTTACAGAAGCTTTTTCTTTCTTCATTATTTGGATATAACAAAATATTGATATAGCTAAGGAAAACATTTCACTTACAGACACACATAAACTAGTCGAATGTGCTAGTCCCAAAGCTTTCTTCTATCTCATACATGTTAATACTTCGAAATTCACTAGCACAGTGCCAAAATTAAATGGTAATCTATGCTATCATGAGGATTCTAAAGATATGAAATTCCGTGCATTAGTTCTTGAGATACGACTATCGCTAAAATTGTGTAAATCATGAAAAATGCACCATAGCAGCGCCACGTGTTGCTACGGGTTTGCACCAAAATCTAATCAGCAACAACTTATGTCAACATCCAACTGAATCTGAAGTTAGATGAAAACTCGTGCTTAAGTTCTTGAGATAGAGCCAGGGTTCGTACGATTGCTTGAATTTCATGACTAAGAAATTCTTCGGTACCAGTATTTTCTTATGGAAAATCTCTCCTGAAATAAGGTGAAATTTTGTCCGTTTAAACTAGATTTTTTTCAATAAAAAAATTGTGATATTGGGCCGTGAAAATATCCGTGACGGTATACGTACGAACCCTGAGAGCGCTCTTAAATTTTTTTCACATGCAGACTCACAGACAGACATTTTCTAAAAACCATCAAATCCTGTTCAGGACATTCTAAAACGTGTAAATCCATCGAAACAGGAAGTCGAAATTGTTCACGGATCCAATACTTTCTTCAAGTAAAGATAGAAGAAAGTAAAAATGAACAATTCTTACTTAATGTCAAAATATGTGAAATAATTTCGGTTTAAATCTCTTCTGAATTTGGAGCCCCTTATTTAATCTTTTTGCGCCTCAATTCATGTACATAATTATCTTAGTACTAATGTGTTGAGACATTCCTAGAAACATTTACAGAAACTTTTTCTTTCTTCATTTTTTGGATAGAACAAAATATCTTAATAAAGAAGATTTTCACACACACACACACACACACAATAAAAAAAAAACAATTCTTATTTATTTTCAAAATATGTGAAATAACTTCGGTTTAAACCTCTCTGAATTTGGCGCCCCTAGGCCTCGGCGCCCGGGGCAGCCGCAACATCTGAAAAAATTTAAATTTCAAAAATGTTGAAGCTTTAAGAGTCCTGAGATCCCTTAAACAGGGCTCGCAGTGTTCCTAAAATTTTCGCACATTGCTACCACTAAATTAAAACGATAATCTTGGTTGTATAGTTCTATAATAGATGTTAAAGGAATCTACCGCGAAGAATTCTTATTTAAAATACTGGTAGCAAGGTGCGAAAATTTTAGGAATGGTGCGAGCCCTGCTTAAAAATACTCAAGTCTTAAATGTGATTCGAACACATCTCTTCTTGACATGTATCCGGAGCTTTAACCAATAAAAAAACTAACACATGGAGTTCATAAATCCGCCATAAGACAAAGTTAATTAAGTTGGAAGTGTGCAGCGTTTCTCTTCAAACGATTTGGAACAAAAAAAGTGATATTAAATTAAATAGTTAAAAAATTAATTACGAAATTAATTATTAAATTATTAAATTTAAAAATTGCACATGCACATTTAAATAGTAATATTTCTTAAAACATGTATTATGTAAAAAGGCGTAAAACGAGATTATAATAGTTATATTCCTCTTCAAGGTTATTTTTAAATACGTATGTTTAGTTTAAAGATATGTTGAAACTATGCTTAAAAGTAAACTAGTAGTTTCAGGCTCTAATTTTTGAGAGGATTTTTTTTAACAATGAAAGCATTTCAGACGGGATGCTTCATACAAGCTAGTTAAAAGAAAAGCTAACTTTAAACTGTTTAAAAGGTTATGAGGATTAGTAGGATTAACGCACATTGTAATTACTATGCCATGATGCCAATTTATAAAAATACGTTTTTATGAATTAAACTGTCTTTGTATTATCCCTGAACGCATTAAAATGGGTTTTAGAATCAATTTACATAATTCTTTTCTGTCATAATTGAGTGTAAATTTTGGAAAATATTATAAATGAAATGTTTAAGCATGATAAACATCTGTTTAACTTCCCTGATGGCGTAATAAAAGAGTTGAAATTATTTTATAATCCTTGTTAATCCTCTTTGTTAAACTATTTCTTTTAAAAATTGATTTTTTTCTCTTTCACTTCATAACATTCCTGAGACATGAAGTCTATTACGCTTTTAAGCCTCCTTTAATATTTTCACATGCAATCAAAAATTACAATATGAAATTAATTTCTAAATTTAGATGGGAAATTGCTTCTGCTACTTTGCAAAAATCAAAATTGCCAGATCTTATATTTTTCCATATTCTACCTGAATATTTTATATTCTGTTGCATATATTGAAAGATAGTTCTTATTGCGAAACTGAAGAATGTTGAATTGTAAATTTAAATTTTATTACGAAAGCAAATTTTCAAGAAGAAATAATGTTGAAAATTCTGGTTGTGATGTTCATATTTTGGTTTTACACTCTGGGTGATGCAATGATAGAAGACCGCGTTTTGTGAATATAAAAAAAAAATAAGAAAACATTTTTTTAAATAACTAGTTATTAACCTTTAATTTTCTTATATCGAATGCACTTGGCCAGACAAACCGTTTGTAGAAAAATGTTAATATGGAAATATATGTATTGGCAAATGCCCTTGCTCAGACAGGTCTTGGTAAAAAGTTATTGCTATCGTAATATTTATCTATGTGTTGTCAATCAGGGAATATTTATCGGGAAACATGGAGAAGTGTGGCCAGTGTTGCCAGACGAATACTAAAATTTTATTTTGATTACCACTATATTCTTAGGGAGATACATAAATAGAATTCAGATACAGAAAACAGAATCTGAAGTCTTCTTATTTATTTACAAAAAAATTTGCGATTTAAGCAAGCGAATAATACCGTAAGAAAATAGAGGTATACAAAATAAGATTTTAGTATTCGTCTGGCAACACTGGCCACACTTCTCCATGTTTCCCTTTAAATATTCCCTGAACGACAACTCATAGATAAATATTACGATAGTAATAAATTTTCACCAAGACCTGTGGTGTTATTCTTACCTCAGCCATCTTGAGAAATATTTATTTAATTTTGAAAGGTTCTTTAAAATCACCTTTGTAATAATTGACTTTAACTAATTAAGAATTAAAACCTAACAAATTCATGAATAATTTAGAAATTAACTGGTTTTCATCGGAAAATCTAATAGAACAGTTTTTTATGAATAATTTTGAAGTCAAATTTAAAAGATCAGTGAATATATTTCAAGCCACTGACTGTCTCCTTATAATAAAACGGAAATATACAGATACTTTATTGTGACTTATTGTATCTGTAGTATTCTAAGTGCTCACTTTAAACGGACTGGGAAAATTGAGCCAGAACACGGAGTAGGAGAAAAATGATAAAAATAATGATAGCGAAGGACAAGAAATTTCCATTTCAATAATAGTCGTCATTTCTTCAGCCTAACTCGTTCTGGTCTGGAGTTCAATTAATAGGAACATATATTTTCATTGAGTATTGTTTTGTCTTAAGAATTATTTTTGTTATTATATGCCTGTAGTACTGATAGTATATACTACATATTTATGATTATTATTCATATATATTTCAGCAACTTGTAATATAAAGAATATTAAAAGTTTGATTAACTCTATTTAAACATTGGCAATTTTTATATTTTAAACATAGGTTCCACTCTTAAAATTTCAAATAGGAGCTTCTTTTCCGAACAAATAATTTGTGAAAAAACACAAATACTACTAGAAAGTTATGTCTGCTCAACGCTTTTGTATTACAGTTTACAAAAGTATTCAAAATTTCTTCCGTAACCTATTGTGATATGAATCGTATAAAAAAATTGCATTGGTCGGACTTCAGTTAATGGCATATTCGATAAATTTCAGTAAACCTTTACTTTTGGGACTTGAATAGATACTTTTATTGTTATTAAAGTAAGGATGTTTTCAACTGGAAAAAAACGGTTGTGAAATGTTTAAAGTGGCAGGTTCATAAATGCTATGCAGGTGTTTGTCGCCCTCAGAACAATACCAGAGATTTTAGGACTTTTTTCCGGCTTATTATAACAGGTAAGCAAACTGGCAGATGTAAATTACAACCCGCCATTGAAAGAAATGGAATAAAACTAAATTAAGAAATTTGGCAAAACATTCCTTTAAAAGAAATTATATTATTTGTATTATTACTTTAATTGCATTCAAAAAAATCCTAAGGGATTTTGGAAAAAAATGCAAAAGATTACCTTAGAGTTCACGTTTTTGCATACGTAGGAATTTAAATTTGAATCCAGTGATTCAACGGGTAAGAGCATGTATCATGTAGCTTCACTCCATATTTAAAGAGAATAGCTTAATTACAAAATTTACTGCAATGCCTGCCAATTTATAATCTCCTTTTATAAAAAACTCATTTAAAAGTTTTGGAGCAGGTATTGGTGCTTTGGCAGATGACAAAAGCAAAAGCATATTAAACGTGTGGGTTTTTCTAATAGACCGGAAGCCGGCAGCACAGACAATCACCTCATCGAGTTCACGGATGAAATTCTAGGATTAGTTAAATCTCGATTCCTATATTTTAACTCAATCGGTCTGCCAAGTCCTATCTTGGTGGAAAACATCAGAAAACCCGACTTTAGCGCTTGACTCGTAGGTTTTCCATTGTGTTTTCCTTCTCCCAGTCTCCCATGATTTCATACCTTTGTGTGCAGGAAAACACAATGTTGAACCTACAAGTAAATCCCTAAAATCGGGATTTCATGTGTTTTCCACCACGATGTGACTTGACAGACCGATTGCGTTTTAATATGCGAATCGAGATTTAACTAATCCTAGAATGCCATCCCTGAACTCGATGAGGTGATTGTCTCATGGTCCGTACACTCCATAGTGCCGGCTCCCGACCTATAAATGAGCGACTACCTCAGCGTCAGCAAATTGGTGTTAAAGGCGGAATAAACGTAGACTTCTTTGGACTAAAAGAATTTTGAATGTTTAGTTTGAAACAGAAAAGTAAATTGTGTTTAATTTTTTCCCTACGCATGAAATACATGTTTTATTTAAAGGACATAATTAATGGGTCTCTTAAGTACTGGATCTTTAAAACTATATTAAGTTCACTCGAAGTGTTTTTTAACTGTATATTATTTATTATTTATTTATTACTCTGGCTCCTGTAAGAATACCTTACCAGTCAATTTATAATTCTTAACGCAATACTTTCTTAAATGATCCATATGTTTGCCTTGTATTAAGAAGTATCTTGTAACAATTGTTACATCAGGATCTTATGTGTACGTTGAAAGCTAAATAATCATGTATTACAATGTTATGTAATTATATTATGTTTGATGCGCTACAATTAATGGATACTTGCTTCAAATTGGGCTATTTGTGAAACTCTTTAGAATATATCATTTAAGATTATTCAATGGATGGCAGTTTAGAAAACACTTAAGAAATACAATATGGCTCTTTCACGTATTCACTAAAACGTTTTCGGAATGGAATAGAATATTTCTAATTACACAGGCTTATAAATGATAATCGTTTTGAAATGTTACATTCGACTAAAAATTATTTCATGTAAGTTGTACAGGGAATGATTAATTATTAATTTTAGCATTAATAAAACCAATAAATTGTAAAAGAGCTTGAAGTTGAAAAATATGCGGCAATAATTATACTGTTTCTCAAAAAGTTCCTTATTATGTTTCTATTACTTTAAATAGTATTATAGGCTAATTCCATGAGTTTTTGTAGTGCAAGTATATAGATGATAACTGCTATTCTTGTTGGCCACCGTTATTTTCGAAATATTTGCTAGGCCTTATTCAATAAATGAGATATCTCCGATAAAATAAGTCACATTTTTTTTCGTTCTAAAATACTGGTAGCCAAAAATCGTAGCATGTGACTTACTCTGCAAGTACTCATGGAAATAGCCTATAGCCAGAATAATATTTAGTTATTTCAGAGAACGTACTACTCTCTTCACTTTCTGTTAAATATTTAATCAGACAAGTATACCCTGCATTGTTATAATTGTTTTTATATATGTATAATTAGAGAACGTAACATCTGATTCATAATCTAATGTTATTCATATATTTCTAAAAATACATTTCAATCATTAATCAGAACTGTATATCTAACTGTGTGACTGCGTGCGAAATTTTCGCGAGATCTCAATTTCGATCCTATCATCCTTTAAAAGAACCATTTAAATCTTTCAACCCCAATGATATGGCTGTTTTTATTTTTAAACACTCTTGGATAAACTGTGTTTATTAGGAAAACATTGTGACCAAAGAATTTCATAACGTCTCAAAATTTTCACGATATTGGGTACCAAGACACTACGTATTAAACCGGGAGTCGGCAGCACAGACAACCACCTCATCGAGCTGGAGGCTGATATTAAAGAATTAGCTAAAACTCGATTCCCATATTAAAACGCAATCGATCTGCCAAGTCATATAGTGGTGGAAAACACCTAAAACCCGATTTTAGCGGTCGACACGTAGGTTTACCATTGCATTTTCCTGCACCCAAGGGTATGAAAGCATGGCGGACTGGGAGCGGGAAAACACAATGGTAAACCTAAGAGTCAACCGGTAAAATCGAGTTTTTAGGTGTTTTCCACCAAGATATGACTTGGCAGACCGATTGAGTTTTAATATGGGAATCTTGTTTTGGCTAATTCAGGTATTTCAGCCTCCAACTCGATGACGAGTTTGTCTCATGGTTCATACACCTCCTTGAATTTTGCAGACCAGAAAATGTTTCACCACCAGCATTATCTTATAGAAAATATCTTCTTAAAAGAAGGCGAAAGTTTGAGCGTTTAAAGTAGATTTCTTTTTCTATAAAAAGATACTGGTAGTTTTCCTGGAGAAATAACGGTATCCGTACAAACCATTTGTCTGTGCTGCTGGCTCCCGGTCGATAAAGCACGGATATATTATAGCACGTCAAAATAACGGAATTTTAATTGCTTTGGTATAGCGAAGGAAAATACATATGTATCATGTTTTCACGTCGTTTTTATTTTTATTTTTTTAATTTTGGTTAATGAAGAATATCGGGACTGAACATGAGTACGAAAGTATTTTTTGATGTACACAAATAAACGTGTTAGATAAAGCGCATATGGAATCATGACCCGAAGTAATTTTTTTGAAATTTGGAAACGTCCTCAAATGTTAAGCTGTTAGGTGATGTTTTGTTTGACCATTACGGAAAGGAAATAATTTTTTGGATCTCAACATTACTCATTTAATTCTGTTACAGATCAGATACATTTTTCATGTATGTAGTTTTTCGGTTCGAATACATATGCTTTACCGTTTCTTCATTTAATACCAAGAAATTAACACTAATAAAGCCGAAGGAAGCAAGTAAACATTTCATTTCAAAACCGGCGTGTTATTCAGCAAAACAGTATATGTGTACCATTTACAATAATATTTATTTCGCACTGAATAACATGCAATACATAGGTCAACTCTAGGATAGATGGCCATAGTTTTTAAAGGTTCAAAGAAAACTTCTTAGAATTCAAATAAAAGAAATATTTATGCATATTTGAAATTCTTACACATATACTCATCTTATTTTGAACAAAAAATAATTAAATATCGAGAAAAAAAAGGTGGGATACAAAAGTGAAATTAAAATGTCAGATGGCCATCTCTCCTTCAAGGCGAGGAGAGGTGGTCATCAATACAAGAAAGAAAAGAGGAAGTTAAAATAGCAAAAAATAACACATTTCATTTAGTTAATCATGAAAGACACATAGAGCTTTGTAAAGATGCAGTTATAACAACGAAAATCAGTGAATAAAATTTGAATAAACAAAATGTGAAGTATAATTTCAGTCGTTCTCTTTATGTAAAATTTTAACACATTTTCGGCATTGATCTTGATGCTTTGTACCGCTTTCATGGAAGCACTTTTGGCATCTTATGCATTGTACGCAATAATCCTTTTTGGTTAAGTTATTATATTCTTCTCCACAACCAACAGAGTGATCCTCATCCAATTCTATTTCCTTGGAATCTGCAGAATCTAATAATTTCAAATGTATTTCATCTTCTTTCCTACTGGAAGTGTCATGTTTTATTTTCTTCTCGCGTTTATTTTAGATTTTCCACGGTTTTAAGTTTATTTATCAACTTTATCTATTGCTGGAATGAACGTTTCCGAAGTTTTTCAATATTTTCTGAAAAATATACCTCGTTAGGCCCTATTATATTATTGCTATTGGAATATATATATTAGCTGAAATTTAAATAACTATATCAATTAATACAATTATAAGCATAAAAATTATATAACTACGTTAAAAATAATTATATTTAGTTAAAATCCCTACTCCGTATAATTTTGAAATATTGATTATATACGTGGCCATCTTTCCTGGATTTGATGTGTCCATCTGTCCTAAAATTGATGGACAGATTGCCACCCAATTTAAAGTGTCACTCCGCAACTGTACGTCATTGTTTTTGATTTAAAAGCAAAGATTGGATTATATACGTGTTTTTAAAGTCCTTATAGTAAAAAAAAAAAAAATGTAACATAGGTACTCAACAAAAATATCCAACCACTAAATTAAGTAAACATTAAAATTACACTTTCTTTTTATGATTGAAAAACACAGCTGCACGTCGAAATGAAAGAACACATTGAACTATTTCTTTCGAACAAAGTTTATGCTGCAATCCACGGTATAGTTTTTGAAATATTTAGACTGACCATCTCTCTTTTATAGCCATCTATCCTAGAATTACCCTATGTTACTTTTATGCTTTTGAGACATGGTCCCTTTTCTCACCTTATCATCTCATAGCAGTTACAGACAAATGTTAACCGGAATATCAGTATTTGGACTATATAATGTGTTTTGCAATGCGGCAACTTATACATGTATGCACTGAAATCCACGTCCAGTCGTGGAAAACAAAGGAAATATTCCTATTAACTCCTCAACAAATTATCCGAGGCACATAGTGAGACGATTTCTAATATTATTTTAAAATTTAATTTTTCCTGGGTTCTTTTCATGTTTATTAGTGAATTCGTTACGCAAAATGCTCAAAATAAACCGATATATATATGCAAAGGCTAAAATATTATCACCTCACTGTATACGACTTTTCCCTGTACAATATTCTTTAACGATTCAATATTGAAGGGTTATCAACGACCTAGTGGAATTAATGGGAAATGTGTGTGCACACAACAAAAATCTAAAAATGTTCAAGAAAAGCAGAGTTTTTAAAAAATCCATCAAACATGTACATTCTTTCAAACTACACTGCTTGACAATTCTTAAGGTGCAATTGCATTTTTCTATGTAGCGTTTCCGACAGACAACCAGCCATAATAAAATTAAAGGTAGATGGCGTAGTAAGGAAGCATTTATTATCTGTTTAACTCCTTCGCGACGAGAGCCTTTTGCTTAATTTTTAATCTTTTACCGCCGGCTTTTCAAAACAAAAAAAGTTCTGTAACTGAATCGCGAAAATGTTCTGATTAAATAAGGTAACTTTACAATAAAAAAATAACTGGAGGAATTAATGAAGGATTCTGAGCACCTTAACTGGGAGGCATACCGGTCGCTTGTCTCCAAGGGGATAGAAATTAGTGCACGAAAGCTCTTTATTCGCTCAAAAATTCATGTAGTTAGGTGTTTGACGAAAATAGCGCCTTAGATTGTTGAACTTATTTCTGTGAAATTCACTGTGATACGTTAATAATCAAAAGAAAAATGTCTGCCAGACATAATTTGAGTGTTGTCGATGGTGTACGAGCAGTTTGGCAGCTCGAAACAAGCCAAAGTGTCACTACAGTGGCAACAGTATCGGGAGTGTCAAAAAGTGTCATATCGCGATTGAAAAAAGCCGCTGAAATTGGAAATGTTATGCAAAAGGATAAATCGAAAATATTGAATGTAAGGCATGGTCTGCTTACTCTTCAGACTTAAATCCTATAGAGTGTGCCTGGGACGCTCTTAGCCGACTTGTTTCTCAAAGAAGTCACCCTCCTCAAAAAGCCCGAAAACTGAAAAACACCTTAAGAGAGGAGTGGGGCAATATCCCCCCACGATCTCTTCAATAGTTTAGTAGACAGCATGAATAACAGATGTAAAATGTGCACTAGTGTCCAAGGAGGTCATATTGTTTATTGTGAGACTGATATCACTCATCCTTCCGTCTGAAAATACCTTTTTTAGCGACTTCAAAATTTTTAAAAGCGGCTTTCTTTTTGCATCCCACTTATCATTGCCAGGCGATCTGTGCCATTTTTCATGATAAATATGCAACACCCTACCTCTGTTACAGATGTAATTCGTTGCATATCTTCAATCATTGCCTGTGATTATTTATTTCAGAAAATGTTCTCTGTTTCTTATACTCCAAGAACAGACAGCACAAAAACGTATGTTATCATGCACATGAAAATAACCTTTATTTTATGGGAGAGTAGAAGTAGGGGGATCTAATGATCCATGTCTGACGGAAATGAAGTATTGCACAAGCCAGATATTAATGCCACCAGTGGCTGACACGTTCGTTTATCTTTTTTTTTTTTTTTTTTTTTTGTCCTACAGCTATCCTCCATGTTTTCAGACCTTTGTTTGAAGGACAATGACAAACCTACGTGTCAACCACTCGTGGTATTCCTTTTTGGTTTATGCACCACTTCACTTCCGGTAAACGTGGATCATTAGATTACTCTACTTCAACTCTTCAATAAGATAAAGGTTTTTTTCTTGTGCTTGATAACATAGGTTTTTGTGCTGCCGGCTCTTGGACTACTAGCAATTTTCAAGCAGTGTATGATATCAGAATGACCCCGAAAATATTACTTCGTTTGCGTTATTCCTTTTTTGTAAAAAAATTCATACCAGATCGCTTACTCACAGAATCATCAAAATTGTTGAAACACATATATACACGCAACAATTCACATTCTTATTTATATAACTAGGAAATCTTTCCTAGTCCCTCTGCGGCAAGCAGCCAAAATTGGCATTAAAAATTAATGGTAAATTTCACATAAATATATGTATCGTATACGTTACGTATATATGATGTTCGTAGTGAATGAACTGCAGCGCATTTTAAAATAATATGATAAACAATATTGAACAATATTGAATATAATCAGTTTCAAATATATCAAATCATATCAATATCATATTCTTTTAAAAAATCAATATTTAATACCAAACATAGTTTAATATTGAATATATGAATAAAAATATATAGGAAAGACTAGGTAGGGTTGACCATAGGGAGTCTCGAACAACCCTTCAGTTTTTATATTTAAAAGAATGTCAGAGCTTTGCGAATACGGGGCAACCGAAGCTACTGAAATGTTCAAACAACAGTCTTTATTTCATCAAGATAATTAAAACAGTTGAGAAAAAAATAATTGTGAAGATTTTTCAGTTTAAATGTGTATATTTTGAAACATTTAAACATTTTGTAAGACTTTTTCAGATAAAATATATCATAAAAATTTAAGTAAGTAGGTTTTACGTAAAGCAGAACTATTGAGCTTTCATTCTAGGCATAAAGATTTTACAGTAAATTAAGCTAGAGATAACAATGTGCAAAACTAAAGTGGCTATGTGGGGAGGCTTCATCCAATCAATGTGGTGAGGGCTGACCAGATGGTGAAAGTTCCTTAATTAAGTGTATTTGGAAATCTTTTTATTACACACTATACATAATGAAGGGTTAATAATTATATTTCTAAAAAAATGTACATTTGTTCTGTAAAGCTACAGTAAATTGGACAGAGAGAAAAGAAAATGTTTAAAATTGATTAAATGAAGATGTGAAAAATTGCTATATAAGCAGGAAAAAAATTAATGAAATATAAATTGGAAAGTTGATAGGAACTTTTATTTCATTTAAATAGTATCCATAGTAGGTGTAGGTAAATAGAAAGAATGTTAAATACTAAAAAGAATGAAAGCAGTAGCCTTAAGAAATGTTAGGTATTCATTCATGTGCAAAAGAACATGCAATTTATCAAAATGCTTTAGGGGATATGTAGAAAAAGTTCACCAAGATGAATGCAATGAGATGAATCCAAACTATGCACCAACTAGTGTTGCGAGATCGTCTGTCACAAAATGTGGGTGTTTAAGACAGAATTTTTCTCTTGTGCCTTGAATTCAGTCTAATAAGGTTTGTTTAAACATCTTATTTCCCCAAATATTTTTGAATAATTATTAAACCATGTAGCATAAAGTTATTCTGGATTTTATAAAATTGATTTTATTTCCCTTAACAAATATTTCAATATAAAATAAAGTGGGTGAAGCCTCCCATAGGTGGGGATTTTTGAAATATTATTTTCTAATGTTTAAAATCAATAATTTTTCAAGTTTCTTATGAAATACACTTATGTCACAATTTTATTTTGAAAACTAATAGTATAACGAATGAAATGATACATGAAACTTCATTCTAGATTCAATATTTAAAAAATAAAAAATCCTTTTGTAAAAAGTGGGTGAATCCTCCCGAGTCTTGCCTACAAAAAGTTTAGTGGCGAACAGCAGAAAGATTTTCAAGAATAGAAAACAAAAACCTTGAGTTTTATCGCCTGTGTCAGCACACAGTGCAGTTTAGTGAACATTGGCGTGATTGGAGAGATGGAATTCGTACAGCACTTGTGAATGTACAGATTTCGACGCTGTTTTTTAAAGTAGTAGACATTTATTTGTAAATAATAAAATAATGTACCTTAGTTTTAAGAATGAACACCAACTTAGTGTCTTAATCATTTAATTTAACAGGGTTTTTAAAAATATGATTTGAATGGTTAATGAAATATTTATGTAATTTTACAGTTAAGATAACTTTGAGAGGCCTTAATTTCCGATCTGAAATATTAAGATGGTACATTATTTTTCATCTCACAAGGTGTGATGGAATTTCACATCGAAGTAAACATATAAAACATGATTTCCAGATTATGCAGAGAAAAAAAAAACTAGGACCGATGCATTTACAAATGAGGACGTGCGTTTCAAAAATCGCCTTATCCAGGTAATCAAGTTTTAGGAAATCTCAAAAAATGTCCAAATGGGGCATTCTCACAATCTTTTGACTTTTATGTCCCTGAATAATAATTTTTTTTAGTACATATTCTTGTGTTTTTTGTATCATGGAAGACAAAAGTATGCCAGAGTGACGCAGCCTTTGACCTAAAATGGTAAGAATGATGGAACTCATATATACACCTAACTCGAGATCAAAGGAAACGCGAAAAGTCGCCACTTCATAACTCAGCAAATAGAGAGCATATTGTTCTGATATCTGCAGTCTAATACTATTCTGAATTTTTTATATTTCTACGTGTAGTATATTTTGAGATCTCGAGAAACATTTTTAATGTAAATTCGATGCTACAAATTCCTAATTTCTGTTTCTGGAAAACCGCCTGGGCGATTTTCTTTAAATTGATATATAATAGGAATCTGTTTTATATGAAAGGAATTAGATAACACTTGTCTCCGGGAAAACTCTTGTTTTTATATAATTCGCATTTTTTTCTCGAAAATAACCTGTAAGATTTTATTAAAATTAATATATAATATGAATCTGTTTTAGATGAAAGAATAAGATATTAATTATTTGCAGGAAAAATGTTGTTTGTTATATAATCGGTATGAAAAATGGGACTATAATTTTTCGCCATTCTATGAGAATTTACCGCAAATGCGCAACAAGTTACTAATGTATTCCTGCGCATACTTTCTTTTTTTTCACTTTTGGGGGGGAAGATGGATGCCGAAAGGTTAGCCGAACGGTTAAGAACGGTTAGTTACCTGTGACTTCCCGAGTACCCGAAGTCACAGGTTCAATCCGCAGTGATGCTTTTCTTCACATGCTTTTGATCTTTTTTTAAAGTCAGTTAATAAAAAAAATATTTGACCATTATTATGAGTTCCTTTGTAATTTTTTATTGCCAATTAGATCATTAAATACAATTTTAATAATTTTTAAATTGTTATTAAGTTAAAAAAAGTAAATTACAATTATAACTAAGCTTAATAAAATAAAACTTCATTTTAAATAAATTTCAGTAATAAAATTTTAAAATTTATATAACCTATTTTTATCACCGTAAAATGTCGTTAAACTGCCCCTCCCCCCCCCCCCAAATGCGACGGAATATCGTAAAATAATCAAAGTCGGTTTACTTAGACGGTATTAAAATTGTAGTATATACTCAGATTAGTCTGAGAATATGTATGATGTCTATGGGTGGTGAAGGTGGTGTGTTTGTGTGTGTGTGTGGGGGGGGAGAATACTAATGACCGATCGTCGCAAAGTATGCATTATTTTAATAAAGTGAGAAAAAAAACATTCTGAAAAAAAAGGGATTTTCAAAATGGAAAATTTGACAATGGATTTTCGGTGCACGTTTTCGTAATTAAAATATTGATACATATCCTTTACAACTATTAGAGGAAAAGGTCCAAATACCGGCTACCACTTTTGTTTTCAATCTCGATCGTACAATTTTCAAAATTAGTAAAAGAAAAGATGACAGCAGGGTGCCTTGACATGTTTTACAACTGTTTAGGGGGGAAAAATCAGTTTAAAATGCTTTTTCTCTTTATAAAAAGCAAAATTCCGAAAGTCTTCAAATTTTGAGTTTTGGAAATGGGGTCTAAATACCGGCTACTTAAGTTTTTTTCCCCAAAAGATTATACAAATAGAACTAATGACAATTATTAAGCAATAATAACATTATTTTACTAAATTTTATTAATTAATAATATTTCTTATGCACAGAAAAATACGTAAGTTTTAGTAAAGAAGCATTTTTGTCAAATTTATAAAATTCTTAACGACTACCTCTCACAGTCTTCTTTCCATTATGTTTCTAGTTTTGTTTTTTAACGTGTAAAACAAAATAAAGCTTGCTGTTTGAAAAATGAGAATTATTTTATCTGAAAAAAAAAAACCAATATCCTCTCTGCATCTGTGCAGTCGCTATAGGACCACATATCGCATTCTTAACACTGAACCCAGAATACCATCCCGAATTATTAGAGAAACTACTTCCCGTCCGTAGAGAAAGCACCCATGCAGAATACACAAATTGCATCATATTTTCCTCTGTTGAATAGATTTATTTTTCATTTTTTTAATCCTTTCAGGGGCAAAGCACTTCTGTTGCTAAAATGTTAAAATAATGGATATACACCGGTATTTATGAACAACTTTATATGAAATTAAGTAAAAGCTTTTCTTCGCGTACATTATATGAAACGAAATTTAGTTCCTAAATTCTGGTGTGAATGTGGCTTTTGTGAATTAAAATTAAGTGGTATTTAACGTATACCGGTACCCTTGAAGGGGTTAAAATCCAATTTCTGCCCTTTTCTCCTGTTTTCCTACGTCATTATTTTTTCTTTCTCTTCACATTTATTGCAGACAATTTTGGAGTGTCTTTCAGAGCTTTTTTGTGAAGTAGTCCTGTAACCAGTGTCCCTCCTGAAGAATTACGTCTACAGTTGCTTTTTTTCATATTGCGAAATGAGACTGGAGCTATTTCTGAACCATTTACATTAATTTATTAATTATGGAACTATTTAAATTAATTTATTTTCCTCCCCTTCAAGCAGAGCAACCGAGAGAGGTCCAAATACCGGCTAGCCGGTATTTAGACCACTCTAGGTAGCCGGTATTTGGGCCACTGCTATGGTTAAGTTAAAACCGATATTACTCCTTCATATAATAAAATACAAATAATGTGCGCGCGGCAATTGAGAGCTAAATATGACTAGAAAATAACTTAGTCATCAATTCAAGCCAATATACGTTCAGTATATTTTTTAAAAATGAGAAACACATATCTGAAAATCTTTTGATGTACCAGATTACGTCATTTCGACACTTTTGCTTTTACTGTTTGTAAATGAGACAGACTTCAACGACGTACTTTTCGTAGCTTTCTTCTCTCAATTAAAGTTATAAAACTCTATCTATTGCCGCTAGGCTACGCAGCACTCAGTTCTCAGAACACCTAGTAGCCGGTATTTGGACCCTAGCCGGTATTTGGACCGTCTCCTCTATTTAGTGAAATATAACATCTAAATTTTTTATATAACATGTTTTATTTTGTTATATATTTAGCTAATAATTAATAATCTTTAAATTTTTAGCTAGATCTAGTAAAATCAATCCAACTTACATTTCTGAATTATTGAAATCAGTGTTTACTGGTGCTGCCATCTGTCTTTCAAATGTAAAAATAATATTTTTCCATTTTATCATTTTATCTTTTCCCGTGCATTTGCAATTTTAATTACTGCTAAATAGGCCCCAAAAATTTAATTTGGGTCTCGAAAATTCAGATTAGTACTAAGACTCAATATTTTTTATGAACAGCAATTATACTTAAGCGATTCAGTCAATTTATCGTTCCTTTATCATTCTATCAACGAGATTACATTTTAGCGAGATTCTGGCGATTTAATGTCACCAGTCCACTTTGGAAACGTTTTTCTTAGAGTGGAATTTCATTTGATGCTGTGGAAGCAGTGTTGCCAGATTGGGGACTTTTCTGTCCGCAGATTGTTGGTTGCCACCGCTTTTTTTAAATAGAAATATTCGAGCTTTTCAAAAAAAGATTAAATTCTAAAAAATAAGGCGAAATATTTTATTTTCAAAAGGTGGTGGCAGTCAAATAATCTGAATTAAAGAAGTCCCCAATCTGGCAACACTGTCTGGAAGATTGATGCTTTCCTGTGCAATTTTTGCTTGAAATGTATGTATATTCGAATTGTTGCTACAGGAAAAATGAATACTCAATTATTCCATTATCATTTGAAGTTTGCAATTTGAATAGGAATTTATTTGTTTATTTATTTTTAATGTTAGTGTAAAACACGGTTTTTACAAGGCAAAGACTCGGTGGGTTTTTTTTTTTTTTTTCTTTTTTTTTTTTTTTTTTTTTTTTTTTTGTTTAATGCCTGACTATAATCCATAATCAGCATTTGTATTGCAATAATAAAAATTCAAATTTTTTAATCAAATGTTTTATGGCAAATGAAGTTGTCCTCTACTTCTTTAAGTACAGTCAAACGTCACTCCCTGATAACGGGCACCTCTATTAAGAGTACATTTTCCCCTATCCCTAACAATTATATATCTGTGCATTTTTACTTCTCAATAGCGAGCACTTCCGAATAGCGGACAAATTACGCTCTCTTGAGGTGTCCGTTATTCATATTGTGTGGTTGGACAGGAGGGGTTGCGGGTAAATTAAACTACCTTCCGGGCCCCTAGGCTAGATTTCTTTGGGCACCCCCTCCTTTTCTTCAAAACGATATATTTCAGTGTTTTCTGGTGCTGAAAAAAGATAGAAATACTTTTATTGCAGGTAAACATTGAAATTTCATAAAACTGAAAGTGTCATAATATGGCAAGTGGGGATTTTTTTAATTTCCTTCCTAGATGTAGAAGAACATTTTGTGGAAACTTAACCTTTTCACAGTTTCCACATATAAAAACCCCCATAAATGCTACAGAATCACGGCCTATGGAAACTCCATGTATTCGGGAGTGACACTAGAAAATTCGTCTAAGTCTCAGAGTTTGCCGGTAACATAAAAATAAATAACTTCAGACGCTATTCTATTAATTTATATATATATATATTGACAAACGTAAAGAATTTAAATTCCAAGTTAATACATTTACAAATTTTAAATCTTGTCTACATCATTCTGTATTTCGGAATATAATACTTAATCATTTATATAGAATAAAATGTTTATGTTCTTCTCCTCTAATTAACAATAATATTAAAAAACTAATTTATGATGCATTAAATTATGGTTTTCCAAAAAAATTCATATATTCATTAATATACAATTAGTACTTTTCTTACATGATCTATTAAAACAAATTAACACATGCGTAAACAAAATTACAAAAAAATTATAAAATAAAAAAAAATATCTATAAAAAATTAAAAATTGTAAAATAATATAAAAAAATGTTATAGGTTGGTTGGGTTTTAGATGTTAGAGTACGGAGGAGGGTGGTGTTGTCTGGATAATACACAATGGTTAATTATAAAATAAAAAAAAAATGGGGGCTCTTGTATTATTACTATATTTTTGTTACGTATTTTATATATATGTTGATTTGATATTTTATATGTAATTGGAGAATTTCATTAATATTATAATTAGCCTAATTATTGATTAATCTAATTTACAATTATTTGTTATTAAATTTTAAATTTACTAAGGACAATATCATATTAATTACTAATAGTATGCCATTCTTATAGTGAATAATATACATATAAGTATGTATAATATAATATAGTTATACTGTATGCATTAAAATTGGGTAATCATTTTTATTATTATTACTCTATTCTTTTTAATATTTATTATCGGTTTAATGTTTTTGAATGTCCCCCATTCATACTTTATGGTTTTTTATGGATGTCTGAAGATAATCCACACTCTATATTTGTGCTTTTTAAGTAATGGGTATTTAAGTATCATTTAACCTTCTATTTACTTCCACCTGTTTTTTATTTCCTGTTCATTTTATAAATATCTGATATATAATTCATAAAAAATAATTTTTATATTTAATAATTATTTATATTAATTATTACTGAATTTTATTTTGTTTTATAGCATATAGCTATATGCTATATATTATCAATGTTCTAGAATTATTTATTTCTTAGTTTAGTTTAAATAAGTTAGCTAATAGAATATATTGTATGCTTTTAAATTTTATTTACAATAGTTTTTAAATACATTGTGTGGTTTATATTCGGTTTATAATTCTCTAAATATAAGGATATGTTTGGTTTTGCTGTTTATACAGTTATTTACATTCAAATGCTTACAATTATTTATACGTTTATTTACATTCAAATGCTTACAAATATTTATCTTGCGTTAGTTGTTTAATAGAAGTAATACTAGATGGCAGCACTAAACTTGTCTCTTTAAGATAGCTCTAATTGTTAATTTTTCTAGCTCCATTTCAGTTATAATTTAATACACCAGGGGGTATTTTTAGCTAAATTTTGACGATATTGTTAAACTGTTATTAATTAATTTAATAGTGCATTTTAAATAATGTAATTAATATCTATTTATTTTATATTAGATTAAATGTGTTTAACAAGGTATTTCAAATTTTATTTCAAAATGTATTAACTGCATCCTTTGGTATCATTTACTGTGATTTCTTAACTGTTTTATTCACCTTAATCTTTTTGATATACTGGCAGCCATGTGCGCGTGGATTTTTGTAAAATACTGAAATATTAATCGGTATGGTGTTTATTATTTATATTTTATATCCTATAAATATTTAAATACGTTTTATTGATTCTTCCATTTCATATTATTTGTTTCTAGTCTGCTTTCATTTTTAATCAATTCACTTGATTTTATGGTTGTTTGGGCACAGGGGAAAATAACTTTTAGCTTTAGCTTATTTTTCCCACAGAAAACAACCATTTTGCTTATATCATTGAATTCTGTGCCCTTGATAACGTAATTCAATGTATAAGCTTTTTAATTTTTGTCGGTGTCCACTTTTTTCTTTTTCTTCCATAATAATTCTTATATTATTTATTATTTTTTTTTTAATACTTACAGCTTTAATTCATAATATTTGACGGTGGAAGGTTATGTTTAATTAATGGTTATATATATATATATATATATATATAATAAATTTGAAATCACGAATATATGAAGTAATTGATAAAGTTCTAAAGATGATTTAGAAATGAACGTAGGAAACCAGTATGTAAAATAAGAAACTATGAATGACTCACAGTATATTTTTTATTTCATCATTTTATTTTTGCTTTATTTATAATTGCACATGTAAGAATTATGTTAAATTTAGAAGGACGTATAAAAATGTATTCATTGTTGCTTTATCATTCACATCTTTCATAAATTCAAAATATGAGTATTAAAAGATATGATGTCAAAATTTAAGTAACGTCTTGATGTAACTTTAAACAAATTGTTTAAAATTCAATTTTAATTGTTTCGGTTTGGCTAAATATCTTTACACATCTAACCAAAACTTTTAATTTTCCAATACAGTGTTAAAAATATCGCTCTCACTGAACCTATACAATGCACAGTAATGTACTTATATGAATAAATTGATTTATCTTTTGTGCCAAGCTATCCAAAATGAAAAGTAAAATTTGTATAATTATTTCTGTGCGTTATAGTATCCAAACTAAACGAAATGTATGCAAATGGATAATATGACTCACAGAAATCATTTACATAAATTTTACTTAGTCTGGAGCTGTCTGTATAAAATTGTTTAAATAAAAGTAATTCAAGTTAATATTTTTCGAAAATGGGACAAATGTTTTATATAAATATGTTCCAAAACATTAACCTGCACAGATTTTTACGGTTGATATTATGTTTTGAACTCTGTCCATGGGTTTTAGATTCCTTACCATCCTTCTTGATAAACCTATACAGAAAATCACTTCAGATGAAGTCACATAATTTTTTTTTTCAAGTTTTTTCTCTTGCAAAAGTATGTAGAGAAAAAATGCTTAAAATTCTTTAACAGGAAATTTACTGCAGAATTTAAATCAGCATTTAAATATTAATTTCAAGCTTCGTGGCTTTATTGGTAGTCTTACCCTCCCCAAGGTTTATTTCTGCACTTTTCGAGGTAATTTCTTTTTATTTCATTAATTTAATCCAATGTAAATAACTGTTTATAAAAATCAATGAACATTATGGCTATCACTTAGTCTTAACATATTTGTCTAAAAATAGTGGTAATTTTCTTTACCGTCCTATCCTTAACATCCCTTTTTTTCCATTACCGTTCCTTTTTTTCCCTATACCATCCCTTTTCTTTCCTTCCGTCCCTTTTTTAACACCCCTTTAAGACTATGTTATACTAAAATTTTGTACTAAAAATACGAAGTTGTTATTTTTTCTTATTTTAATGTTCTGTGGGTACTATGCAAATTCATTATAAGTAAAAATTTAGAAGAAAGTAAAAAGTTATAGTGGTAAAATGGTAACGAAAATTAAACTCGCAAGTTTAACTGAAACCTCAGTTAAATTTTAAAAAAAATTTCGTTGCTGACCATTTTTTTTCTTTATTTTCAATCATTAAGGCATTCGTCTATCAGATTAAAATGTTATTTTAGCAAGTTTAATTTCACCAGATTTTTATTCCCTAAAGTCAAAAGATTGTGAGAATGCCCCAAAAGCGTACATTGCATTTCATTCTAAACTAAGATTTTACAATGCGAGAAATACAGGATAAAACTAGTTTTTTTGCAGATTATAGTGTATTTTCGGAGCATTTGTACCAACAGCATAGATTGATAAAGAAAACGTTTTTTTTTTTTTTTTTTTTTTTTTTGGTGGGGGCGGGGGGGGGGGGTGAGGGGATAAGGCAAGTTTTGAAAATCATGTCTTGAAATAAACAAATAACATTCATTATAAATTTGACTAATTGAAATGAAAATTAAATTAATGTTATCAACAAATTAAAAGCATATGTAGATTCCGCCCAATGTTTATTAATTATGTATGTTCACATGAGTAGTATTTTCAGTATTTTTTTTCCAGACATTTTCTAGTGTGAGCTTATAGAGACATTTCTACAACGGCTTTTCTATTTCTGTCCATATTTATAATTGCATCTTCATTGTTAAAATGATTTATAAGTAAATTTATATGTATCGACATCTCAAAGTATAATTTTTTTAATAAGTTCTTTTTATGAAGAACATAAACATTACTTTGATTTAGAAGAGTACTCTCAAAAATTGTTTTTGCCAGAGAAAAGTCATTTGAATAGCGCCATCAAACTCTTGCTTTTGACCATTAACTTTTTTTATGACTGAAAAAAAAAAACATCAAATGGCACTTTTATCAAAAAATGTAAGAATTACATTCAAACTTCGCTATGTGAATTTAATTTTGTCGGGGATCTTGTCGCCTGTGAAAACGATAATTTAGAGTGCAATGAGACAAGATTTTCGTGGAAAGAAATGTCACTTATTTCAGGTGAGATAAAATATGAAGAGAAAAATTCCGTAGAATTATTGCGTATGCTTTTGTCTAGTGTATTTATAGACGCATACACTTATGCAATAGAACAATTATAAATTCATTGATTTTATTATATAAAAGGTCAAGTGCGAGTATCACTCGCGCTCAGAGGCTTCCGTACAATTAATATATGAATTATGAACTGTATTGTTAAAAGAAATCATTGCTGAAACAATAATAAGATTTTATAAAAAACTATACAACGTAGTTTTGGGTATAGCTGTATAGCTGTATATACTAGAAAAGTATGAATGGTTATACCATAAAATTTCAAAGAGATTTGAAGCCTAAATAATATCAAATATATCTATTCTGTATAACTTTTTTTAATCTTATCCTAATCTGCTAATGGTGAATTTAATTCGGTGTTCACAATAAAAGTTACGATGTTTAAACTTCGTTTGGCCTTTAGTAAAACTATAGCGTAGTAATATTGTTTTCTATTTACAGTGTAGCTAAGATAAACTCTTGTTCAAAGTTTAAATATGGCACTGTGTTAGAGCGCTTTGAGAGAAGGTCGCAAAAGTACGACGCCGCCTTGGACCGTTCCGCGTTTTTCCAGATAGGTTTTTATTTATTGTTTAAAGACACAAGAGGCGTATTCAGAGATCTATTCAATGCTACTGGAGGCGAACCCCATATTATTTATGCAATTAATTCTAATTAAATTAGTCTGTTTTTAACAATTTGACGTTTATTGCTTTTATACTGCTACTGGGCATTGCATTACGCAAATATATCATTAAAAGTTGTTATCTAGGCATTAAAAGACTATGGTACATAGAGTACGCCGCCCCTGTCATTATGTATGTCCAAATCGTCCGTGTCTTTAAGGGTTAATATCTCGACTAATTATCGACGATTTTTTTCGAAAATCATTATCAACAATGCATTTATATTTCTGCTACTATAAGTACCTCCGGTGCTCCTCAGCACCTTTGCTGAATGCCGGCAAATCGAAATTTGTGTGAAAGGAAAAAGCGCGCTTCTCTCAAAAACTATGTGACCTACAACAATCGATATAATTTTCCTGCAAGGTTTCCATTAACGTCTACTTCCTCAAATTTCTTCATAATTTTAGTTTCAGTAGATTCGGAAATAAACGGAGGGGAACATATTATTGCACTGCATTTTAGATAATATATCTGAAGATACAATACCTAAAATTAAAAGAAATTTATTTTTTAGTTGAGCGTTATGACAGCTTTTACACGATACCCCACACGATATACTAAGAAAAGATTTTTTTCTCAAGTAAATTAATTAACTTCTTTATATTTTAACTAAATATTTTTGTGAATGTTTAATAATCAGTAAATATGTGGGTCAATAGTCTTTATTACTTCCCCCAATTTGAACTTTCTACGTTCCATAATTTACTAGTAAAATGGCTATGACAGGCGGACAGACAGACACGGGAGTGATCTTAAAATGGTTCCGTTTTTACTTTTAAGTACAGAACCTTAATAAATGAATTAAATTTAAAATATCAAAAAATCCGATTGTGTAAAAAGCGAACTAATTAATTATTTTTCATCAATATGAAACTACAATTTTTTATTACTTATCTATTTTGTTTTATTTACTCGTATTGATGACTTTTAAGTTGTGTTTTATTGTTTGTTCCTATCTATAAACATTGTTTTGATGAGGTCTATAGATGTCTATGAAGATTAGAGTTGCAGTATACCTACACAATTGCCAGGTTCTGTAAGATTTAAACGGAGCTTTTGACTGTAAAATAGTCAATGAATCATCGTCTTCATTTTGAAAGACCTATCCAATGATATGCCACTCAATATGGTGCGTAATTTTTTTTTCGTCTCTACCGCAATTTTGTATTTTACGGCCGCCATTTTTAATTTATAAAACAAATCCTAGCCTATAACCATTGGACGGTTAAGACGAATCGATAGAAACCTCATTCATTAAAATCATCCATCCGTTGGGATGTTTCGAGGGTATAAATATATTCACATACCCAGATACGCGTGAAACACATAAACCGGGTAAAAAGAACGGTTACAAGTGCATTAACTGATGAATTTTAAATACAGGGTTAGCACAAATGAATGACCCTATTTTCAAAACTCTTATACATATTATAATAAGTCATGTATGAAAACGGAGAAGAACATTCCAATTTTTTTCAGTTACAAATGTTTGATGCGTGCTTTCGTAACACGACAGCCACCTAATCTGTAATCAAGTTCGTTACACATATCTGGCGGTTTTGCACAGTGAACGAGTCTTAACCCCTTCGATGGCGGTGGTTCATTTTTGGATCACATAATTTTAATACCTAAATGCCACATTGGCAGCAGAATATTGGAACGAAAATATTCCTTTTATTAAGTACATGAACAATCTTGGAGTATCTTCCTCAGTTGATGAACACTTTACGTAGAGTTTTTAGTCCTGATGCACTAGAAGATTGGACGGCTAATTTTTATGACCTTTTGCATGAGATTATGAGTGCTTGTTTTAAAAGAGGTTCATTATCATATAAACCTACGGCAAAATGGTATACAGAAATTCTTAGGGTTGAAAGAAACAAAGTTAACGCCTTGTATAAGCGTTATAGGAAGAATTTGAATAGAGAAGATTACAAGGATAAATATCTTACTGCTAGAAGACAATACAAAAGTAATTTACGTCGTGCAAAACGACAGGGTTGGCTGTCATTCTGTGAACGCACTGATAATGCCTATGGGTCTCTATACAGACATGTCTCAGGTAAAACCCTGAAACATAATGACATGATCTTTACTACATTAGAAGAATCTTCTGTGTTTGACACATATGATAGCGTAGCACATAGCCTTATGTCTGGTCATTTTGACGTGGATTATCGAGCTTCTGTCCCTTATGAGTACATTAACTCATTCAATTATTCCTCATCACCTGATTTTATTCCATTTAAAGAAAAAGAACTCTTTCATGTACTGCGCCTTCAGGACATAAATAAGCTCCAGGACCGGACGATATTGATGGAATAATTATTAAAAATTTGTGTAACAGATTTACAACTCTTATGTTGACGCTATTTAATACTTGTCTTTTACTTGGCCACTTCCCAAAATGTTGGAAACGAGGAATGATCATCTTTTTTCGAAAACGTAATAGGACAGCTGAAAAAATTAATTCGTATCGACCTATTACTCTTCTCCCTATGATAGGTAAGTTATATGAAAGACCTTTAAAACTTCGAGTTATTACAATGCTGGAGTCTTCTAATTATCTTGATGATGGACAACATGGCTTTCGTGAGGGACGGAGCACCTTGACAGCACTTTCTGCGTTAAAGAATATCATTGGAGAAACACTATCAGTATATAAATACTGTGCAATGATTTCTTTTGATATCAGTGGTGCCTTCGACGTTTTGGATTGGCGTATTGTAGCTGATATCATAAATATCTTACCTATTTTTGATTACATGAAGTCTACACTTAAAAATTACATGAGTCATAGGCTTATTTGATTTAAATATACGCATGGATTAACATGGTTTCATATATTCCGTGGCTGCCCGCAAGGGTCATGTCTTGGGCCGTTTATCTGGACACTAGTTGCTGACAGGATTTTAAAGAGTTGCAAGCAGAGAAGATTACTGATTATTTCTTATGCTGATGATAGCGTTATTATAGAGGGCGCAGATACGCGCTCTGCGCTAGAACATAAAATGAATACTGGTGTTCATAACTTTTCGGATATCTGTTCTATACATCATTTGCAAATTAGTGCAGAGAAGTCAGCCGCAATGCTGTTTGGGAGCCACACTCTTAGTAAAAGAAGACCAATTTTTAAACATAATGGCAAAAGTATCAGTGTAAAGGACAATATTCTTTATTTGGGATTTCTACTTGACAGCAATTTTCGCTGGATGGATCACCTAGATATGATTAGAACTAGGCTTAAAGATTTCACGTGTAAAATGCACCAAACCAGAATCCGTGATAGAGGTCTTCCTTCTATTTATCTTAAAATATGGTACAATACCGTCTTGAAGAAACGTATTTCATATGGGCATGAGATCTGGATGCCTGACTTAAATCAACATGGAATAACAAGATTACTCTCATGTCAATGTCTATGTCTGCTATCTGTCTTAAAGGCATATCGTACGATTTCTAATGACGCATTGTGTGTTTTGGTGGGTGCTCCACCACTTGACATAGAACTGAATTTGTCTTCTAAGCGTTATAATATCATTTATGGAAATGGTACAGTCTTGATTGACAATATGTGTTTTAAAGGTGAAGATTTTATGAATAAACTGAGGACATATAATTATCCTTACTTCTTTGAAAACTTAAATATAAAATTTGTTAAGCCAGTGGTTGATACAGTACCAGTGGTGAATCATCCGATATTGTATACTGATGGTTCTCGAATGATGAACAGTGTAGGAGCTGCATTTACGGTTTGGTATAGGGATTCTTTTATGCTAGACATGAGATTAAAATTACATGACTATAACTCTGTTTTTCAAGCAGAATTGGCTGCGATAGACGAGGCTATCAGTTGGTGCATCGACTCTCCACATGATTCATTTCATCTTTATACTGACAGCTTGTCACCAATTTACGCTCTTCAGCGCTTATTTCCATCTAACGGTCAGCTTTTTAATATCTTCAACTCTTTGCGCCTGTTACATAATAAAGTCATATATATTGGCTGGATAAAATCGCATGTTGGAATATCAGGAAATGAAAGAGCGGACATGTTGGCAAAATCAGTTATTATAAATGATCTGTATGATAAAGTTCTACGCATTCCTGCACCAACTTCTATTTTAAAGCGTCATTTTAAAACACTTCTACATGATCAATGGCAGGTTTCTTGGGAAAATTCGGAGAAGGGAAGAGATACTTATGCGATATTAAACAAGGTTAACGATTTATTTCTATGTGAATCCCAGGTGATAGGTTATTTTCTTTCTTCACATGGAGCATTTCCACAGTATCTGTTTAAAATAGGAAAACGCCCAAATAACAGGTGTAACTGTGGTGATGTAGGAAGTATACAACATTATTTGTTTGGACATTGTCCGTTAATGCCTTGTACATTTAAATTCAACAGGAATTGTACACTGAGATGGAACATTCGAAACGTTCTCATCACCCGTTCAAACTATAGAAAACTGTGTGCTATGTACAACGCACTTAATAGGGGATACTCATTTATTAGGTATAAATTTTGATAATTTTTACACTTGTAACTATTTACTTCTATCATACTGTTAATACTCATCAGCGGTGCGCTACGGACATTACGTGGTTTTCGGACACTACATCAAAGGCTCAACATTGTGCCTTTTATGGTAACTGTCCTTTGTCTGACATTTTTGTTGGCGGCGATTTTCTCTTGAGGTCTGAACATTATGGTGATCTTTCTTCAAGTTAGTTTTTCTTATATAAAACTTTTATGAACATTTTTCTTTCGAACACTGAACTCATTTGAACATTAGTGAACAGTGAACTTTTATGAACATTTACACTTCATAATCTTGAACAAGGATTTATAGTCTTAACTTTTGTTATACATTTAAGTCACTTCACTTTTGTTTTTATTTTTATTATTATTATGAAAGCAACATCAATTGTTTTGTAAATTTACGATTTACTATGCAAGTTCGTCAGAATATGTGCCTTTTTCCTTGTTATTTTGGGTGCTTTACGATGTCCGGCATCGGTGATTGTTGTGGGGATTTTCCACCGGAGCGTTACATCCTATGCCATTCTTTGGTTGGTGCTCCGGTCGGGTGATCAAGTACATGAACAAAAGATTTTGCTTATTTAAATAAATTTGTTTGTAAATTCCTGTGTCATTCACTCATTTCAGCATTTTATGTATGGAAATACCTTGCCCCTGAAAGGGTTAGTGCAGCACTGATGCATTACAATACTAAATATTACATGCTACATTATTTAGTGTTTTAATACTTTCTAGGGCGGTGGTACGTTTATGAAACCCCTTAATTGTAATTCCCAAATGCCACAATGACACCAGAATTTTCGGTAAATAAATTTCGTTTATTATATATGGATAATTCCATGAAGACTTATCATTTCTGTCAAAGTTCTGAAAATCGCTATGCTTGTTGGCCACCGTTACTTTCGAAAGTTCGCTTCACGTTATTCAATTGATGAGATATCGCCGATAAAATAAGTCACATTTTTCCGGTGTGAAATACTGGTAGCCAAAAATCGTAGCATGTGATAGACATCACTAGTTTTCATGGAATTAGCCGTACGTGAATTATAGCTTTTTGTAGTTTCCAAATAAATTTGTTTGTAAATTCCTGTGTTATTCATTCATCTGATCATTTTTGTAAGGAAAGAGTTTTTCCCCTGAAAGGGTAATGCATCAGTGCTACATTAAGAATCTTTGACTGTGCAAAACTGCCAAATGTATGGAAGGAACATGATTACAGATGTGTTTACCGTATTACGATATGTTCAAACATCGAACATTTGTAACTGAAAAAAAAATTGGAATGTTCTTCTTTATTTTCATATATCAAATATTATAATACCTGTAATAGTTTTGAAAATATTAATTTTTAAAATCCGGTCATTCTTGCATGTTACGCTGTATAAAAAAACATATACACATCATTGAACGTATACAAACAGATGCCGGAAGATGTATATAGATGGTGTTTCTAAACTTTCATAAATAATTTTCCCTAGGTGATAATGCGTGTCAAGGCAAACTATTTTTGTGTTGAAAATTTATGTCAAAATCCACTTATTAAGTCAAAAATGCAGCGTGTTTTACAACAATTTGAACCGAAATTGATGTCCACAATTTAGAACATAATGCTGATATTTTAGCAAGATTTTCATCCGATTAACTTTATTCTGTTTGAAATAAAATAACATTTTGAGACGTTCGGGATGTGGACCTTAATTTGGCCAGTCAAATCGTTTGTTTAGACGGAAAATTTCGAATAATTTCAATAGAAGTACTATAAATTTTACTCTATTTCTACTATTTTCATTTTTTATGGAAACATTGGCTAGCTTATGGCGTCAATAAGTCATAAATACACTTTAAGTACCACTTTAATTTTAAACAGAATTCGCACCGTAAAATAATTGTTTTTGAATATATATATATCAAATCTTCCGCCCGTTAAAGGTGATACATAATTATGACGTCCATGCGCACGTACGTTTTTTTTTGCTCTGGTGAAACTACTATATCATCTCCGGAAGTTAAAAAAAGTGTGTGGTCGTGATTATGAAGATTTCTGGTGGATATATTGATGGATTTATAATAAAGTATAATATATTACGATATAAGATTTTTATTTATTTCGGCATTTATTTTCGGCAGGCCAGGGTTGCCAGATTCGCCTGCATTTTTAATTCGAAATTTCAAATTCATACCGGAAATTTTGAAAGAATAATTTTTACTTTGCGTAATTGCTAAAGGTCTCTTATAAAATAAGGCATAAAATACTATTTTTTATTTCTAGTAACAATTCTTAATTTCTGAAAAATTATGGAGGCCAAACTGGCAACCCTAATACAGACCGCAAATAGTGTTGCCAAATCTGGCGGTTTGTTTATTCAGAAATTTCGAGTATACACCAGAAATATTTTAATACTAATTTTTCTTTATTTTATTCAAGAAATATCTATCATTATAAAAAAAAAATTGCTATTCAAACTTTCTGGAGCGAATTTAGAATTTATTAACACTTGTTTTAGTGTTGCCAGTGGGATACTTTTTTTAAAATTCAGATTTCTTGATTGGCGCCTCTTTTATGAAATTGTAAAATTCCTCTTGTTTTGGCCTTAATTAATATGTCATTCAATGAGACGAATTTTACCATTTCTAAAAAGTGGTGCTAATCAAGTAATCTGAATTTTAAAAAAGTAGCCCACTGGCAATACTGGATAGTTTTATGAATGACGCATCGTGTTAATTTAAAACTAATTAATTTTTGTTGATATAATATTTTTTTTTAATTTGAAATTTGTTTATACTTAATTAAAATTAAATGTTTGTGATATTGGGTTCAACAATGATTTTTTGCTGTTATGTTGTACTAATATGTACAAATACTCTTATGTAATGTTTAAGTTTCTCATTGTCAGTAACTAGTGTTTAATGTCTTATTTCCAATGTTTATTGCAAGGCGTGATTCAGAATATGGGTACACCTGAATAAAAATACAACATCCCCTACTAATTCTGCTGATAATTATTTTATAAAAATATATATATATATATGTACTAAACATATGTGAAAAATGTCTTTGAATTAATTAAATGTATAAAATATCCTTCGGAGGTCGTCGAGATATTAAAAATTGTACAAACATTAACTTTAAAATAATATGAGTGTTATCATCTAAGTTTTGCATCAATTCTTTAGATAATTTGCATCTATGTATGACATAAAATTTATAATTTCTTACCAAGAAAATTTTAAAATAAAATAGGTGGTTGGATATATTTGTTTAAAGTGGGTAACATGATTTTTAAATAGCAACGTTAAACTTTGCTAGCGTTTTACATTTCATAGATATCTTACATTTAATTTAAAAAAATTATATTAAAAAATAATAACTGTTAAATGAAAGCTCACTTTCATCATACTACTCAAATGACGTCAAAAAGTAAGTCGATTGTGATTTGAATAGTTGAAAAGAACGAGAAATTCAGAGTTGTATATGGTAAAAATTAGAATAAAATTAAATATGTCTTTTAGTAGTTAGAAAATTATACAACCTAGTCTGTTTTCCAAAACTGAAGGCAATCAGTTTAATTTTGAGGCCCAGTGGCCGAGAGGTTCTGCTCTCGAAGCTGGTAGACGGGGAAGTGCTGGGTTCGAAGCCAATTGCGCCCGTCAGCCTAATCAATCGGAGTTTTCGTGGTTTTCTTCGAACCTTGGATTTCCAAGCGTTAATACAGGTTAGGTTCCCTTAGAAACACCCCCACGAAGGGCAGTCCTTCCTTAGGGCCTATATCCCTCGTGTTGATAATTGGCCGTCATAAACACAACCAACCAACCAACCAGTTTAATATTGGCTTGGAGATAAAAAAAATTTATTAGCCCTTGGTATGCTATTTCTTTCTCCCAGTCCTCTACAAAAAATAACGTTCCATTGTATAAGCCAGCGGCAAAGTAAAGTAGGTGAATCATTGTACTGTTAAATACTCTAGTGCAATTTTTTTTTCTCTTATAAGTATCACACATTTTCCATTTTTGTACCATCGTATTGGGGAGAAAAGTACTTATTAATGTATTTTGTTTGAAAACTGCACCTCAATTTATTTTTGAGATATTAAATTTTGTAGTTTTTAGCTCCATTTATTTAATTTTGGCAATTCAAGTACTCCATTTCTGTAGAATGTAAAGAAAATGTAGTTGGATATAATTATAACTTTTTGTTGCCATTTTCCCATAACTACCGAAAAAAAAAATGTTAATTGAAATACGTGCTATTTTGAAAAAAAATATAATTGAATGATATCTGAGAAAACATGGAGCTATTATAAACTATATTTAATTTAATTATCTATATTACAAACAAATGAAGGCATATGAATCATTAGATAGACGATTTTTTCTGCGGAGTTTCTTGAGTGGCGACATCTGTTTTTTTTTTGTTTTTTTTTATTTGCGTATTATTCAGCGATAGTGATGTCATATGTATACTTTAATAAAGTAGATGTTTAAGACTGCATTACAAATGAGGAATTCTTCCAAGGATGCGAATGACGTCATTTTATGCAAAATAAAAGCGTGTCTTTTAAGTCATAACACTGAAATATATTTTGTATTATCTATATTTATATACATATATTTTTTTTTTCATCGGGGGCGACAGTAAATTCTGAAAAAGCAGAATTCCTGTTTTCTCGTTTATATTTTATCTCGAAATTGTAGTTATATTTAAGATTTTATTATGTTTCCGAATAATCTTTAGAGCTACCTGTAAAACAAAAATTAGAATTGTTTTCAAAAATATCCTCTTGTGTGGATTAACTTTTGTTTCATGATTTAAAATATATCTCAATAAAGGCGCATACAGAAAAAGATTATGAGGATTTTTTAATCTTTGATTTTCATTCTTTCTATTATTTGAAAAACAATCCACACTCCTTTAAAACATTTAACAATTTTGGCAAGTTTGAACGATATGGTAATATTGACCTGCTTTTATTTAGTAATTAAAATAAATACAAAAGAAATTCGATCCCACCTGTTTACAGTAAAAGCAATTTTTAATATACAGTAGCTAACAAAAGTAGTCATTTCAAAAATCCAGTTAAAATAATTTTCGCTGTTGTAATAAAGAGTCACATCTTCATATTTATTGGTTATGTATTTTTTCAAGAAGAAAATTTTGCTATCCTTAACATTAAAAATTAGTGTAAAAAGTGCAGAAAATATTGTCGCAGAAGTGATCCCTTGTATCAGTTTAAAGAAAACCTCGTGTTATGAATGCATAAATTAAATATATTATTAATATAAGGTATTAAAAGTAAGTGGCAACACTTTTGACAATTGTCTGCTCATTAAAAAAAAATATTTTTGTTAGGATATGGAGTATTTTATAATTTGATATGATGTATGGATCTGCAAAAGACGATACATTTTATTTCTTATATATAGTTCTTGATCTGCATCTAGATATGCAAAAATCTATCAGAAAATGCTAAATTTAGGGTGTGATAATCTTTGGCACAGTTAAAGACTGTTTCATGTATCTTAATTTTCAATATCTGAGAAATTAAGATATACCATTTAAATTGATAGCTCGATAAAAGTGAATTATTTGAAAAAAAAAGTTTCTTCTTTAAATAAGCCTATTTGGCCTTACGCTTTCAATGCAGCCTCACTATGTTAAAAAAATTCATCCAAAACCTATTGGAAGAATTAAACAACGTACAAGGTCACTTTAATCAAGTAAATGGCACAAAATTCATTACAAACAAAAAGCCACTAGTTTATTTTGCAATATTTATAGGATAAAATATTTTATTTAACTTTTATCCAATATTTGATTGTTACTTGATTCATACGGAAAGATAAAAATTCAGATAAGGACGAAGTAAAGACTCCTATAAACACAACTTACTTCCTGTAGTGAAACATAAATATGACAACAACACAATGTGATTTTCAATGTCACAATGAAATTTTATAGGCTGCTTCATTGTACCAATTTTTTCAGGAGCAATAATTATTTCATACTGTTTACAGAACTATGCTAAATACTTAATTTAACATATCTCTGATAACATATCTCTGATAACATATCTCTGATAACATATTTCTGACAGTAATGGTCTTTCATCTGTTCTTTATGGTCTGTTAGAACTTCTCCAATTTCAAACTCTACACTGTAAAAACAAGGGAGTGTCATTATCCTTAATTTGGGTTTGTGAAATCCCAAATGAAGTTTAAATTTGCAACTGTTTTTGGTGGTAGTACTGAATAAAGTGTCAGAATAACCTCGGAATGGTGTAGCTTTATTCTTTAACCGCAATTATGGAAGTAAGATACCAAATTCAGTGTACGAAATTCGCTTCGTGTATTGAGTACGAATGAGTCAGCAGACGACGCCATTTGACTTTCGCATTTAATCGTCCTTTCTATGTTTTGAATTGTAGTTAAAAGAACAAACGTATAATAAAGACATAAATATAAGGTAAGCAAAGTGATTATTCTTTGTAGATTTAAGATGTAAGACTTTAAGTAATGTGTGTATGTGCTTTTTAAAATTAGATCATGGTTTTAAACAGTATACTTCCATTCTAAAAACAATGGCGACATGATCGAATTTAACGGGAGGTGAATATTATCTCTATTTATTTAACACCTTTTATATATTATTGAAGTCCATTTTTATGCAGGTTTGTTTATTTGTTAGCTGGTATAATTTAAGCATTTTATGCTATGCATCAAATTGATTTTATTGATCCGAGTGTGAAAGCTTTCCTTTAAAGTACTACAATTTCTATTGCCTTAAGAATATTTATGAATAAAAACTATACAAATTTTCTCGGATGTATACTTCTTTTATTTTAGTTCATTTTCATTGTGTTAACCCTCTCGCTACTGGGGTCCTTATTAAAGGACGTACGTTTTACAATCTTTTTAAGACTTTTAATTTTATTTTAAATAATTTACGATTTTTGTCTGCATTTTTAAACATTTCCCTATCAAAGGTACAAATATTTAGAAATCAAACCAATATACGAGAGAATATTTTTGAAGAAAAACTTCATCAAGAAATTTTTGAATGAAAATGAATGCTCTGGTGCAGGCAATAGTTATTAAAATTATATAATTCTGATAATTTAATATCAGATGCAGCTTATATTTGTTGTTTTGTTAAGAAAAATCTCCGAATTAAACGTATAGGGATAGTTATATAATTTTTGTTACGGAAATCTTTCAAAACGTGTGACGATGATGTTTGACCGTTCTCTAACAAAAATATTTTTACCAAGAAGTCTTCAATAGATGTTTTTTAGCTTACTGGGAGCATTATTAACAACGTGTGAAAATTTTTAAATTTTTATTTCATTTTTTAGATGTTGATACCGAAAGAGTTAAAACATTAGATTGTCATACTCTTAATCCCGTGTTTTTTAAATTAGTAAAACATAATTAAAATGATCATGGGCGCCCATTTGATTACATTTAGTGGATAATCTCAGCACTTCCAAGCGGGGGAGAGGGATATGTTGAGTAAGTAATTATCTTTCAGATACACCAAAAAAGGCTTAATTTTAATGCTAAACATGTATAATAAATTTGACTATACCAAACTTTAAAGGGTCTCCAGCTCCACTTTGCACACACCCCTATATGGCACCTATGAAAAAATATTTTTAAGCATGTAAACATAGGAATTTTCGTTGTTTACCAAATAAATGTTTAAAATGTATGTTATAATAAGTTATCTCAATTATATGAAAGTTTAGCAGTCTCTCTGCGTGAAACTATTTATTTTAAATTATGATTGTATTAGATTTAAAATGTAATCTTTAAATTATTTTTTATTTTGCTGTTAACGTACACTAAATAAAGTCGCAGTGTGACTTTACATAGAAAATGGTAGCTACTATGTTGCCACCAAAAGTGGTGATTGTTTACACCAGTCAATTGCTGGTGTTTCATTACACGAATTTACACGTGGTGCTTCACTCTCAGAAATAAAACTCTCCCTTTTGACGATTTGAATACTTGAACTGTTTTTCGTCGTTTTTGACGATCATTCCTATCAACATCACGTGACTTTTAACGAAACGTAAACTCTCAAATATTTGATGAAAGTTTGCCTCAATCACTGTCAGACTCAATGCATTTTAAGGAAACAGTTGCTGCACCTCCTCAAATCCTGCGATTTTAGAAAGCAGATATTTGCTTGTTCATGTTAGTCCTGTAATAATTTATTTTAAAACAACACTTTTTAGTGCTTTTCAGAAAGTACTGAAATATAGATAGTTATTTTTTCTTCATTAGTTATTTTTTTAGCTGTTAAAACTTTTAGAAATGCTTATTATTATTTATTTATTTACATGTTGTTGTTCGTTATGTTTTAATTCGAAAATAATAAATTTCCTGTGTTCTTCAAAACCATTCAAAAAGAAAATTTGGTCAATAAAATTTCAAAATTCCAGGATATCTTTTTTTAAAAATTTATTTTAGAAGTTATTCTTTTTCAATCAAAATAAAAATAAACATAATTGATTCCTCTCCCCTTTATAAACAGTAAAGTGTTAAAATTTTATCCACCTACTCAAAGTGATAAAATCTCACGCAATATGCACTTCACAATTCGTTATTTGAGAGCAAAAAATTAACTAGCCCATATTCTAATTATTCATTGAGCAAAGAAAAGGTTACTAATAAATTATTTAATCAAGCCATATTATAACTATTTACTGACCATGAGAAAACCATAATAATAAATTAGCCTCACTTAAAACTTTCAGAGAATTTAGCAGCACCGATAAAATTACAATCTACCTTATAAATATATAAACACGCATCAGAATTCATTACATCAATCTAAAAACACATCTATACAAGTCCCCAATAGCGATGTCGGAAGAGCAACGGTCTCCCAGGCGAAAGGCCGCGGGTTCGAATCACACCGAGGAAAACGAGAAATGAATCTTTTCTTCCCTCTGTCATTAAATACAGGAGCTTTCAAACTGTTCGATAGATGGCACCACCAGCCCTCTTTGACGAAATTGTTGAGGAAATTTAATGGAGTTATAAATAAAGATGAGGAGACGTATAGTGTACTGTCTACAAGTTACGAGTGAAGTAACTGAATAGGTTGTGACAAAATGGCAGTTTTGTTTTAATAGATCAATAGTTTCTAGTTATCACCGGGACAAACTTCTCACCACTAAATTTAAATAGAAATTTTCATCTTATTTAAGGGCCTTATATCATTTAACAATTTTCTCACCAATAACGTAAAAATTTCAATTTGTTTTTACTGGTGTCAGTTTGCCCATGTATTATAATCTTTTTTACTGACATCGACAGGGGTTGTCTAGGTTGTCACAATATGGCAGAAAAGCAGGGTCTGGAAACAGCCAAAGAAAGCTGCCACCAGTAAAAATGAATATGAGTCTTTACCATTATTTATGACTGAAATTCTGCTTTAATAAGGCGTTGAAATGAGGAGAAAATTTCGATTTAAATTTACTAGTGAAATTTTCCCCGGCGGTAATCAAGCACCTGCTAAAGCGGTTACAGTTGAAAATTCACTATTTGCCACATTGGCATCAGAATTTTGGAATGCGGAATTTCCTTTTATTAAGTACGTTAACAAAAGCTTTGGCAAATTTTGAAATAAATTTGTTTGTAAATTCTGGCTTCATTCACTCATTACAGCATTTTGCGAATAGAAGTACCTTGCCCCTGAAATGGTTAATAATATAAGAAGACGATTTTAAAAGATGTTGCCATTTGCTTTTATTACCAAATAATATTATATAAATCATTTTCGTATTCATAAGGGTTTTGTCGCAAGTTTCCGATCAATTTCGTGGCATGATTTTCTACCCTTTTCATACAAATTTGCAATTTTAAGAATAAAATTTCTTTATCATCCCGAAACATTTTCCAAAATGTATGATGAAGGTGTGAACGCTTTATTACAAAAGCAGATTTCATTCAAAAATGTTAAGGTTCTTTAATTACTCGTTATTTCGGGATTTTCTAAATGCAAGGTCACTCTTGTGAGCTACTGTATACTCCTCCTGCACTCTTGTATAATACGTACTTGGAGTTTGGCATGTCTTTATTCAGAATAAGGCTATGTGGAAAAGAAATTTATCATTTTCCTCCATAGAGGTTGCATTAGATGATCTTGTGCTGTTCCTATATTTCAAGATTTATTATACAGTGAAATTTAATATTCTGTATATATGCCGATTACTAATGCTTTTACAGTACATATAATATGTACTTAAATACAGTACTATATATGCAGATTACAAGTGGTTTATAATGCATATATCTAATTAAAGATATGTGTATAAACTCTACCAGTTTCTTTACAGTCTACGTGCTTTAAAATAATTTACAATTACATATAATGTCAGTATGAATTATGGTACATATACAGGTTACATAACTTGCTGTTAGTTCATTTTCAGTACATTTTTTAGACTGTATTATCAACAACATTCCAAATTATGGAGCGTCTTGTTTAGTGTTGTTTAAACACGAATAGTAACTATTTCCAGCTATTTCCTCATAATAGAATTATATTTCACTTAAAGCAAAGTTAATCTTTAAAAAAGTCATTAAAATATCCTCATTTGTTTTTAAAGTAATAAACGAAAATCTAATTTCACCTTCGAGTAAGTTACCCTGTATATTTTAGTAAGTAAATGAATTGCAACTCTTATCTCATATACAACATTTTTTACGCCTGTTATCACACCTCAATGGCTATTTGATTACTTTAGCAAGAACCTCTATAAGAGAATCACCATGTTCACTTGTATTTATCTAAACTTTTTAATACCATCTTGTCTAAGTTTAACATAAAAAATATACTATCGAGGCCCTGTATAAGATCATCACCATGTTCTTTTGTATTTATCTGAACTTTTTAGCACCATCTTTTCTAAGTTTAACATAAAAATATACTTCTTATTCACTTCATGATACCTTCGATAAACAGTAACTCTCACTGAATAAGGCACACAATTCTTTCTCTTCTTTTAAGAGAAACAGAGAAAATCTCGTCGAATAAAATTTTGCTTAATGAAGAACTTCCCTGAATTTGCCTGGAATTTTGTTTCTCTAGTTAGGATTCAGTGTTTGGTTTCTAAAAGATAAGAAGCGATTGAAAAGGAAATTAAAGAGAGATAATATGTTAGCTCGGGACAAAGCTAAAGCGAATGACGAAACTCCTTGATCATTTGGAAAAGTTCAAATGATTATATTACGAATGCAAGAGAACAATTTCGCAACGCATTGAATTTAAGGTGGTAAAGAAAGTCAAATATTGTATGAATATTTAAATTTGTGAGTATGTGTAGATTGTCTTAATAGAGGTGTGTGCGTGATTTTAAAATGAGACCTAACAAAAGATGAAGTTTTTGCGATATTTTAAACTAGACTATAAAAGCTTTATCACGGTATATATGGAATGATGAAATAAAAATTGAATAAAGATATATTTAAAAGAACAATGAGAATTCAGAGATGTGCATAAATTGTAGGGAACTTAAATATGATTTTATATTATGTATAGCTGCTTACAATTATATGGTATCAATATTAACTATTTGTGTAACTAATTAGTGTTTTTTTAAATAATTTATATATTTAAATTTACCCGTCATTTCATTACATCTTTTTTTTTTAATAAATAATTAAAAGATTAACACACATAGTTTTTTATTCCAATGGTAGTTAAAGTAAAAGTAACGTATGTTTGAGAACTTATTATTTGTATTTCTAAGTAAAGCTGTAAATTTATGAAAATGAGAAAATATGTTTCTACTAAATAAAACTAAATATAAATTAATATTTGTTAAAATGCATCTTAACATTTTTAGATTGTGTGAGATGAAATCAATTAATTTGGTTGAATATTTTCAAACGATATTTTTCTATCAAATATTTCCCATTTTTCTGTTTTCTTATCCTAACTGGCCTCTAAATGTAGTTCTTCTCCCATAAAGTTTCTGAAAACTAATTACAAGATTAAAAACACATAGTTAACATTTTATTAAACTTGCAACAGTATTTAATATGAAGACAGTGTGAATTAAAGTACAGTCGGATAAAAAAAGGAGAATACCCCATACACTTTAATCAATGGAGTTATTAATAAAGAGGAAGAGACATATAGTGTAGAGTCTATCAGTTGCTAGTGAAGTAACTGAGGAGGTTGTCAGAAGATGGCGGCTGATTTTTTACATCGGCTCAGGAGTTTCTGATTACCACCGAAGAAAACTCCTACCAGTAAATTTTGAATAGAAAATTTTGCCGTATTTTAGTGGCTTACTTAAGTAAAATTGCTTTCTTATATATCTTTAAAAACACCATTCGTTTTCAATGGTGGAATTTGGCTGGGGTATTGTAATTTCTTTCGCTAACACTGACAGACCACCGAAGGAAATGTCCGCCAGTAAAAATAGATTTACGTTTTTAGCCTTAATTATGACTTAAATTTTACTGTAATAAGGCGTTTAAATAAAGAGAAAATTTCTATTCAAATTTACTGGTGAAAGTTTTCCCCTGTGGTAATGCGCCACTACGAAACCGGTTAGAGTTGAAGCTTCACCATTTTTTGGATATGTCAATACCTCTTTATTCTTAGTTGCATGCTTTAATCTCCAAATTTTGACAGAAAAAAAAACGAAAATAGCCATTCGATTTAGTTAGTTAGTTCACTAATTACGGCGCTACGGTCATCTTCTACACATGAGGACTAAACAGACCGGGATATCCTTTTAAAGTGAAATACGACCCACTAGAAACGCCCACGCTTGAGTAGGGCCTGAGCACTTTCCTTCCGGTAGTTAGCACCCTAACCACTAGAAAAGCAAGTGGACCCATTTAATTGGGATTTATAACGGGTTTGAATGTATGTTAAAAAGTAAGCTTAGAGGTCCAACTTCATTTTGAAATTATAACAAACTTTGATATTTTCAATATGAATGGCTATATTTGACATTATGTATAAAATCTTAGGAAAATTTTATTCTCGTATTCCAAACGGGACGTCATTCAGTGAACTTCTTTAGGAATTTTGCTTATGAAAAATTTGGATCTCCTAATGTTACAGTATATTACATAGTATGTGCTGTAACCCATAAAATTTTAAGGGAAAACTGTTTCTAAAAGCTACAAATATGTTAATCCGTAAGATCAGCACTTTTTGACAAGTAATTTTTGAGATATGCCTAACCCTTAATTAGAAACGTGAAAATCCCGTGCACAAACAGAACGCTTAATAATTTACCAAATAGTGAACTTAAACATTTAATCTTTAATAGTAATGCATTAACAGAACCAATTTTTTTAATATAACAGCATAAAAATTAGTTTTGAATGTGGGAGAGAGATAATATCAGGTTGTAACGAAAGTTTCCCGCCACAGCTAATCCGGTCTGTGCAAGCAGTTCGCGTTGATGTATTTGCTCATATTTTATCAAACAATTTTTGGCGTTTGAAAGAAAGAGACTTGCTTTATATCACTAAGTAGTGAAATTTGTAAAAGATTCTCATTATCATTAAGTTCAAGGTGTATGAAATGGAACTATCACGATACCAGATAAGAATCATCATTTACTTCCAGTTCTGTTGCAAAAAGTCAGCTGCAGAATGTCACCAAATAAAGTGTACAGCTTTAGGTACTCGCGTTGTATCATATGATACCGTGAAGGTTTGGCGGAATGGTGGTTATATAGAAAATTACAGTTAATTATATATATTATAATTAGTATTATGTATTGGTGATTTGGCTGAAAACTTTCGTTACAACCTAATATTAAGGGCCTATATGTAGACGCAACCATCTCACAGACGGTATGTTTCCGGTTAAGGGTTAATAAGGTAGACACATTAAGTTTGTTTTGCGGCTATTTAAAATGAATTTAATAGAATATTACAAGATTTTCCTCTGCATAATTCCTAATAGACGTCACCGCAATATTTGTAGTTTTGTATTCCATGGTAAAGCTTTCCAAAAAGACCAAATTAGATGTCTGTATTGAAAATTTAAAAGTTTATTACAACTTCATTGTAATAAACAGACGGCTTAGCTTTTTTAAAAAGAAAAATTCTAGGGTGGGAGGTGTTAACTGTACAAGTTAGTTTTGGGTCAAATCAGTATATTTGCATATTTCGCAGTGGAGATATGATATATATGTGTGGCTAAAAGGGTATAAGTCAAGGTAAAATTCAGCGAACTGCTTTAACTAGTGATCCTAACAGAACAAGAAAAAAATGTTTGATATGTTTATATATTACAGTACCCACTGCACAAACCGAAAGTAAAAATTATTACTTTACATTGTCAAAACACATTTCAAGATTAAATACATTGATATTAACCAAAAGAGCTTGCACCCAGTTAAATCAAAAACAAACGTACACGTATTTTTTACTTTCCTCTAAAATTGCAATGCCCACCTAAGTATTGAAAGAAGGCATATAAGAATCTTTGTGAACTAATCTATTTTTTAAACATAAATATTAAAATAAAAAATGAAGATTATTGGAACGAAATTTAAGAAATTTATGAAAACGTTATAGCTTAGGAAGGAAAACACCATACAATGAGATGACATTAAGTTATAGTAAAATCGCTAAAAAAATTAATGGTAGGAAAATATAAAAAACTAGTCGGATGTGGCAATCCCAAAACCATCTTCTATCTCATACATGTTAATACTCCAAAATTTGCTATCACAGTGCCAAAATTAACAATCTATGCCCATCGTGAAGATTCTGAAATTCCGTGTAACAAGTTCTTGAAATAGGACTATTGCGAATATCGGGGAAAATGTAGAATAAAAGCGCCACCTGTTATTCGATTTACACCAAAACATAATCAGCAATAATATTCATCCCCCTATACCTGAATCTGAAGTTTCATGAAAAGTCGTGCATTAGTTCGTGAGATAGAGCTATTGCGGGAATCGGGAAAAATTCAGCATAGCAGCGCCACCTGTAGGGCGATTGACACCAAAACACAAACCAATTCATATCAGATTAACTGTATCTGAAGTTTTATGAAAATCCGTGCATCAATTCCTGAGATACAGCTGTTGCGGAAATCGTGAAAAATGCAGCATATCAACGCCACCCGTTGAGCGATTTAGAGCAAAATTTAAACAGCATCAATTTATGTCAAGGACTACATGAATATAATTGTTTATTAAATTCCGTGCATTAGTTCTTGAGATAGAGCGCCAACAAAGTTTATGTCACAGACAGACAGAGTCCTATACTCTCAGACAGACATTTTGTAAAAACACGTTTTTGGAATCTCTGAACCAAAAATACGTCAAGAAACGGAATTCAAAAATTTTCGCGAATGCAATATTTTTTTCTTTTAAAGATAGAAGAAAATAAAAAGTAACGTTGTAACGACTGACCTTATTTCGAAAATATTACTAAAAAAACTAAACCTGCAGTTGTACGATCCATGAAGGATCAGGGCCTACAATGCCTAACTTTGTTTACTAGACCCTGGGCCCCGAGGTCCTGTGCAGCTTTTGCCCCTCCCGGGTGGTCAGCCCAACGCGAGACCCTCGGTGTTTAGTTCCCAAGCAATCTTGGTACTAATTTTATAGGCCCCGAAGGGATGAAAGGTTGAGTGAGTGAACCTTGCCCAGCCGTGACCAAACTCGCGACATGTAGCGTGGCAGACAGGTGTACTGACCCCTACGTTATTGGGCTTCGAAAATATAACACTTTATTAATTTTTGACTGATAACAGATTTATGTTCTTTAAAACACAATGTGTGAGCTCAAAGTACTTTTTATAATATATTGTTTTCCATTCGATTTCTAAAATATCATTTCTTTATTTATGACTATAAGCACTTTAGTGATCTTAACCGTTTAAACGCCAATGTTCCAAAATTGGAACAGAAGTTTTAACTAAATGTTACAAATGTAAATAATTTTCGAATTATTGCGGGTTGTTTGTATTATGATAAGAATGATTATGAAATATTTTTTTTATTAAATATTAAAAATTAAATTTTATTTTTGTTATTTTTTATGATTTTTAGAAATTTCTTATTTTTGAGGTATTTTTCACTATTTCAAATAACATTCCCCAACACATATATTATGCAAAAAAATTAAAATTATATTTTATAGTCATAAGAAGAGAACTACTACTTGTAAAAAATTGCTAGTAAAAACTTTCTAAAATAAAATATAAATGTTTGACGCAGTTTGAAAAACTCATGTTCCGATTTTGGAACATTGGCGCTTTAGCGATACAGTTTTCAAAATGAGTAATCACATAAATAAGAAATTCAAATCTCATTATATAATCCGTTGACTGATTCAATGTTGGTATCGTCAAGGTCAAAAAGCAGACCGTGTCAAAGCATTTACCCGGAAGAGTTTATTTTATTAGGTAAGTAAAGTGTAAATTGAAGGGAGGTGCGCAAATAGAAAGAGGGAAAAAAGCTTTTTCTTTTTCTTTATTTGAATGGAACGTTCGTGTTTTGTTCAGTCGCAGTTGGAATAATTTGTAGCATTATTAGAAGCTAAAGTAGAATAGATTTCTTTAGTAGAATACATATTATATTCAGCAGAATGTTTTTTTAGTAGAATATATGTTTTTTTTCGATTTTGATTATAAAACATGTCGAAAAAATTTTTAACTGTAGAAGAAGCAGTAGCGTATTTAGAAACTCTTTCGGATTCAGATTTATCGGATGTTGATATATGTCAGTTACCTCCAGATGAACCAGGCGATGTAACAGACGAAGAGGATATTGTGGAGAATGATTTTAGCCCGTTATACCAGCTGACGTGACTGGAATGATAGACGTAATTTGCAAAAACGATAATTCTAGTTGCCGAGAAAACGTGATACTCAATGCAGAAGCCGGTCCATCGAATATAAAAATTGAACTTCCGGGAAGGAAACGTAAGTTGGAATCTGCAGATATTGTCCCGACTTCTGAAAAAGCACAGAAAGTAAAGAAACCTCCTAAAAAGAAAATTGCATGGAAGAGAAAATGTGATTTTAAAAAACCTATTATATCAAACAGAATCGAAACAATTTTGCAGACGTTTCCTAACTTAGTAACTCTGCCGCCTGTCGACCTATTTTTTAAAATTTTGCCTCATGACTATATTGAACTCCTCGCTAAAATGACAAAATTGTACGCTTTACAAAAAGGAGAAGATATTGAAGTAGTATATGACGATATTTTGCAGTTTTTTGGTCTACTTCTTCTAAGTGGATACCATTCTGTTCCTACTGAAGATATGTATTGGAGCACAGCTGAAGATACGTCCGTTCCTATTGTTCCAACTGTTATGACCCGCAATCGCTTTAGAAAGATGAAGAAGTATTTTCACTTGATGGACAATAATCAATTGAAAGCAAACGATAAACTTGGTAAAATAGCACCGATATATAAAGAGTTATCCAAAAATCTGCAACAGTTTGGAATCTGGCACGAGAAGTTGAGCATTGATGAATCAATGGTCCCGTACTATGGCCGGCATACATGCAAAATGTTTATCAGAGGAAAACCTATTAGGTTTGGATTTAAAATATGGATGATGTGTTCATCAAATGGATATCCATACGCTATGGAGATATACAGTGGAAGAAAAGGATCCTCGTCCGTTGGACAGTTAGGCTCGAGAGTTGTGAACGAATTATTATCTAACTTGCAAGAAAATTCAAAGCATGAAATATATTTTGATAACTTTTTTACTTCCTACGATTTAATTTCGGATCTTGCAGCACGTGGAATACGAGCGACAGGCACAATTCGTGAAAATCGCACTGCCCTTTGTCCATTGAAATCTAAAAAAGATCTCGCTAAAGAAGACAGGGGAAATTATGATTTTCGTTCCGATGGAGCGGTATATATCTGCAGTTACAACGATAATGCGGTGGTCTCAGTAGCATCGAACTGCTACACACATGAACCCGTTGGAACAGTAAAGAGATATTCAAATGCAAACAAATGCAAAATTGATGTTACTCAACCTCATATTATCAAGAAATACAACGAAGGCATGGGAGGCGTTGATGTTTTAGATAAACTTTTAGGCAGTTATAGGCCAAAAATGAGGAGCAAGAAATGGTGGTGGAATCTGTTCATAAATGCTTTAAATATGGCAGTGGTTTCAAGTTGGATTATACACTCTGAGGTGAATGACATCAAAATATCGCACTTGGAATTTCGTAGACAAATTGCAACTTTTCTTCTACGGAGAAAAGAGCGTCTGGTCATTCATCATGGACCCCGTTGTCATGTGAAAAAGGAAGTAAGAATATCTGATGGACATTATATTGTACCTACATCTCAAGGGCGTTGCGTAGTTTGTAAAAAAAACACAACAAAGAAATGTTTTCAGTGCGATAAACGCATTCATCAAAGTTGTTTCCTAGCATATCATGGGCACTAGAAATGAACATAATTCAAGAATTTTGTTTAGATTTTCCAAAATCAGGTATTTTATTATATTTTAATATTAATTAATTGTGTAATAATGTATATTAATTGTGTAATAATACATATATATACTCAGTAAATACCACAAAATATTATCTGTATTGAATATTTTCTTCTGTTGAAAATTTTGTATAAAAATGTAACCCACGAAACGCCAATGTTCCAATAATGGAACATAGCAAAAAAAATAGGAAAACATTTTTTTTCCCAAAATTTTATTATTGTATTAGATAGAGGTGCTCTAAAGAAGCACAATTCCAAAATTTTATATTAATAGGAAGATCCGTTCATAGTACGGCGTTTAAACGGTTAAGATCCATATACTTTTATATAAGATACGAAATTTTTTTTTTTTCATTTTAGCCTTAATGAGTTTCTTTACATTAAAATCAGATCTGATCTTATGAATATTTAAAAGCTATGGATATAAAAAGTAACGTAGTAATCACCGACCTTATTTAGAAAATATTACACATTATTAATTTTTTGACTGACAACAGATTTTCGTTCTTTTAAACACAATGTGTGAGCTCAAAGTACTTTCTACCCGACTGCCAAGGATGTTTATGTGTTTCACGTGTATCTGGGTAAGTGGATTTTCCATACCCTCGAAACATCCCATCGGCTGGATGAATTTTAAGGAATGGGGTCTCTATCGATTCGTCTTAACCGTCTGATGGTTATAGGCTAGATTTTGATTTTTATAAATTTAAAATGGCGGCCGTAAAATACAAAATGGTGATAAAGACGAAAAAAATACGCACCATATTATGTGGCATATCATTGGATAGGTCTTTCAAAATGAAGGCGATATTTCATTGACTATTTTACAGTCAGATGCTCCGTTTAAATATTACACCACATTGAAGTTGTGTAGGAAGGATCTCTAGCTTTACTGCAACTCTAACTATCATAGACATCTATATAGGCCTCGTCAAAACAGTGTTTATAGATAGGAACTAACAATTAAACACAACTTAAAAGTCATCAATACAAGTAAGTAAAACAAATAGGTAAGTAATATAAAAAATAGTTTCGCATTGATGAGAAATAATTAATTAGTTCGCTTTTTACGCAGTTGCGTTTTTTGAATTTTTAAATTTAATATATTATTATAACATATTGTTTTCCATTCATTTTCTAAAATATCATTTCTTTATTTATGACTATAAGCACGTTAGTGATCTTAAGATCCATACACTTTTATTTAAGATACAAAGTTTTTTTTTTCTCATTTTAGCCTTTATGGGTTTCTTTACATTAAAATCAGATCTGAACTTATGAATATTTAAAAGCTATGAATATAAAAAGTAACGTAGTAATCTAAAGCATTATTTCAAAAACATTACACTTTATTAATTTTTTGACTGATAATGGATATTTGTTCTTTAAAACAGAATGTGGGTGCTCAAAGTACTTTTTATAATATATTGTTGCCATTCATTTTCTAAAATATCATTTCTTTATTTAAGACTATAAGCAGTTTATTGATCTTAAGATCCATATATTTTTATTTAAGACACGAATATATATTTTTTTCATTTTAGCTTTTATGAGTTTCTTTACATTAAAATCAGATCTGAATTTATGAATATTTAAAAGCTATGAATATCTCGTATTGCAAAATACTCAAATTACTTTTGTTCTTCTGAATTCGTTACAAGCTTTCGATTTTTAGATTATTAATTTTCTTGATTCGAAAATAAAACTGTTCATTAAGCTGTTTTTTCAACTTTATCTCCATAAATACTGTTGTTGGCTTCTTTCCTTTTTTGGTGAAAAGCGAGGAAAGAAATCGAATTTAGGGAAAAATAACTTTTCTGAAATTTTATTCCGTCAGCGTAGAATGATTTCATACGAATTCTTTGAAACGTGTAAAGAAAATCACGGAATTTTATTGCAATCTTCGATGAATGAGATAATAAACTATGTATTTAATAACAGTTTGGTAATTTAGCATTTTGTTCTATTATTCTAAATATTCATTCTTATGCACTGTAAAAAAAATCTGTAGTTCTACAGATGTAAAGTTACATGCTTACAAAACTTTCACCTGTAACTGCACAAAAAAATTTGTAAATCTACAAAACTAGCTTTTGTAAAGCTACAGAAATCTGTAGCTTTACAAATGAATCTGCTAAAATTACAGTAATTTTATTAAAATTTTATCTGTAACCCTGGTTGCAGTTACATAAAAAGTTCTATGCATCCCAGTTTCCTAAAAAAGTCTTAGTAACCTTACAGATTTTTTAATTTTCGGTGCAAAAAGGTATTTGTTGCACGAAGTTTTGTTGTTGCCGTTACATAAAATGTTTTTGCAATCCTTGTTTCCTAGAAAAACTTTTGTAATTTTACAGATTTTTTTTTTTTTTACAATGTGAAGAATTTCATTATTCTATTATTTATAAACTATCTTAGATTCTAAGACATTTAAAGAATGTTTCAGCTGTTGCAAATAGTTTTGATGATAATGTAAATACAGGGTTCCTACACTTTCAGCTGCAATACCAGTATTTTTATGAGAAAATCTCGACTTACACAATCGCGCGATTGCAAAAGGCGAGTTTTCATTTAAAATAATACTGATGTTTATCTGACCTAAAGTAAGGAAAATTCCCTGACCTTTAGGAACCCTGAAATAGTTCTGTAGATAATTTACTAAACATTGTAGTTCACTGTAAAAAAAATCGATAAAGTTACTCAGACGTTTATAGGAAACTGGGATGCCTAGAGCTTCTTATGTAACTGCAACCCGGGTTACAGATAATATTTTAGTAAGATTACTGTAATTTTAGTAGATTCTTTTGTAAAGCTACAGAAATCTGTAGCTATACAAAAACTTCTTTTGAAGATTTACATTTTTTGTGTACAGTGTACACAATCGTACAGATAAAATTTTAGTAAGCATACAGATTTCTGCACTTAACATCTGTGGAACTACATCTTTCTTTTTTTCTTACTGTGTAGGTCTGATCACTTATAGTTTGGCTAAGAAGTGGGGGGTGTATAGACAGTGAGTTCGATATCGTTTATGGGTGATAGTGATTTAGTTTTTAATTCTTCTACTCTCGATGATAAAGGAATCGTCAAGGTTTCTGACTTATCAATACTGATGGTGTGAAGTCTGGATGATTTGCGATATTAGATTTCAGACGTTTTTAGTAAATTGCTTATTTTAGCGAAAACTGTGGAGAAAAGTTTTATTAACTTTTCTTTACACATTTTTATTTACTGTTAATTTTTTCTACACTAATTACAATTTACCACGTCTGAATGTGTAGGAATGTTGTACATATGTTTTCCGGTACAAAGACATTTTCTGCCGGAGTTACAGTATGTTTTGGCTTTCTTAGCTTTCGCATCTCGTATCCTTTGAATTACGATGATAATAAATATTAGAATGATAATGCTTTTAATATATAATTAATAAATAATAATATAATTTAATAAAAAAGTGTTCGTGTTCCCATAGTTCAATAATATTAGATCGAACTAATTTGTGCTAATTTATATAAGAGCTAAAGAGCATACATTCGGCACGTGAAAACATTCGCAAACTAAAGTTAAACCAAAGTAAGTTTTTGCTCATTTGCATTTCATTTTTTATAAATTATTCTATTTGAATAGAATATTTGAGGTTGATGTGTACTTTTTGCACTTTTTTGTTTTGCTTGCGTTTTCATTCTGGGGGCACATTATTAGATACAACCAACCAATTACTTATTGAAATTAAAACGTTTTGTAGAATTTAAATGAAATTAAAATCGAAAAGCACTAAAGGAAAACGTTAGACGCCGCCCTCAGCTATGCCATGCAGAAAGAATCGCACAAAAATATTTAAATGCAAACGAGAAATTTATAATCAATGCTTTAATTGGTTCAATATTATCTTATGAATATCGTACCATGAACAGTGTAGGCTCTTAACCCTTTCGAGGGCTGTGGTTCATTTTTGGACCACCTAATTTTAATCCCTAAATGGAACATTGACAGAAGAATTTTGGTTTGAAAATTTTCGTTTTATTAAGTACGTGAAGAAGTAGAAAAAAATATTGAAGACGGTGTTCCAATAAATGCAAATGTGGTATACGTCGTTTTGTGATTTGTGGTAAAAGTGACGTCATCGCTAATCGACCGACTTGTCACTAGTGTTGGAATTCACACCAGAAAATTTTGAATAGCAATTTTCTTTTATTTTATTTGTGGAATATCTATCATTTTACAAAACAATAAAAACTATTTATATTTACTTGTGAGAATTTGGAATACCCCAGTAAAAAATCAGCCAGATGCGGCAATACCGTAGCATTCCGCATCTGGCTAAAGTTTTGCTTTTGAATTCCGAATTCTCCCCAGTAAGTTTAAATAGTTATTATTGCTTTATAAGATTATAGATATTCTACAAATAAAATAAAATAAAATTGCTATTCAATTTTTTCCGGTGTGAATTCCAGCACTAGTGAGAAGTCAGTCGATTAGTAATGACGTCACACTCGTGTCCCCTGGCCTTGAGTATTTCGATGGCAGTGGTCCACAGCATTTGGAGTACCGATTTATGTGGGACACCTGCCAACATCAGCCGTGAGAGATCAAGAGCTATAGGTCCATCAACACGGGGTCATTGGACCAAAATAAAAATAAATTCCTACAACATTTATATATTCTGAGAGTCAGTATTCTGTACATTTTTATATGCAAGACCTCCTTAGATCCAAAGATACGATTTCACTCTACCTGTGTGGGTTAGGGGGCTCATTTTATAAAAACATTTCGTACTGCAAGCCTTGATAGATTCTGAGATATGGTTTCTCCAGGGAGGACATTTTCAAAAACATAATCCATATCCTATATATTTAAATTCACCAAAGAAGACAATTTCATCTCTAAAGTGATCATGAGTTATAATTATGTCTTCAGATGAAGGCGATGGGGCCGTATTATAAAGGAAACCTCATATCTCACTTCTATATTTTGAGAGTCAGCATCCTAAAAGGTTTTAACTGTAAGGTCTTGATATATTGTTATATATGCCTCGCCCCCTTGTGGTTGAGTATCAGAAGACCAAATTCAAAATAATAATTCTTTTCCAGCCTCCATGTTCCAAAATTCCCTATCTGTAACGCTGTGATAGATCACGAGATCAAGTTCATTCGACATTTCCCCTGCTCCGGCCGATGTAGACTTCCAAGTATATAACTTTAGCGTTATAACCTAAAAATCATTCCTGGAATAATATTTCTCATGTGAACTTTTAGATGCTAAGAGAGCTTATGTCACGTGACCTTTTTGCACATCAGTGGGAAAAAGACATGGACATCGAAGATCATAGTTCATTTAAAATATATCCGATTCAAACAGGTCTTTCTCGGAACCGGTCGCGCACGCCGCATCTCTCGTGTGAGCAAAAGCACTGAGATCCAACTTGGGATCAGGAGTTAACGTTTCGTAGGAGAAAGCATGGAACTATTAATAAATAGGAACTAACATATCCTAAAAATAGTGAAGATTCAACTGTAACTTCTTTCGCAGGGGTTGATTAACGCCGTGGAAAACTACCATTAGTAAATTTATGTAGAGTTTTTCTTCTTATTTAAACGCCTGATTACTGCAAAATTTCAGGGATTAATAATAGCAAAAACATATATTATTTTTAGTGGTGGAAGTTTATTTTGACAATAGGCAGTCCCTGCGTTTCCGCCATATTGCGATAACCAAGACAAACTCCTGTCAGTATCAGTGTGAAAGATTATAATACCTGCGCAAAATTACACCAGTAAAAAATTAATAGAAGTGTTTACCATACTTGTGAGATAATATAAAGCGCTTAAATACGAGTAAATTTTCTGATCAAATTTACTGGTGGGAAGTTTGCCCGGCTGTAATTAGAAACAATTGATCCGATTAAAATAAAACAGCCGCCATATTGTGACAACTTCCTCAGTTACTTCACTCGCAACTGGTAAACAGAACACTTTATGGCGCCTCCTCTTTATTCATAACTCCATTGGAGAAAGACCCATATATACGTTACGGCCAAAACCCGGAGCTTGGCCAATACGCGAATTGGCCGGCCAATTCGCGAACTGGCCGAGATTCCTAGCCAAAACCCGAAATACATGAAATGAACAGCTTATTACGGGTTTTGGCCGGCTAATTCGCGAACTGGCCGGGAAGCCTTGGCCAATATACGAAGTGTTCAGCAATGGGTATCCACAGCCGGTAATGTGATTCTTTTAGCTTTCATGCAGCCCTGCATATGATCTACAAACGTGGTAATACACTACATATAAATTAAATTTTAAAAGCCTATCACAGCTGAAAACGCACATCAAGCAATAATGGCTCATAGCCATACCAATAACCCAAATTATTTCAGTGACTCTTTAAATAATCGACAAATTCTACTTAGTCAATAATCTATAGAAAACATGCTGTAGAATATAATAGTAATGTATAACAGTTTCATTATGTATGAAGTAGTGTAACATCATTAGAATACCCTATAAGCAATTTTTTCATATATATCATAATTCTTTATCGGAATTTGTTTGGCATCCGTATAAACGAACTATAATGACTACTTAATCAATACTCTACAAAAAAGCATATTGCTCCCAACATGTGTGAGGCGTGTGAATTTTATTATGTTTGAAATAGATTGGCATAATTTAAGTGTACTAAAAAATATCTTTCACCATTCAATGCAACGTAATGAAATACTTTTAAATGTCTCTGTAAACAAACTATAATTGCTACTGATTTTATACACTTAGATAACAGTTTGTTGTCCATCTTAATGATGCATACCAATTCCATTATAATTAAGATAATGTAACAACATTAAAATACACCGGAAAAACTTTTCTCCTTGATGATATTGCAACGAAATACATTATTGTGCCGCTGTAAATTAACCAAAAATAGTACACACTTCACTTGCAATATCGAAATTAATTTAAAAACCTAAATAATATAACAATTACAAGTCAATCCGAGTCTTTACTCAAGTTAGAGCACGGACAGGCAGACTGCTAGACAAATTGATCTCATCAACAGTCTCAACTATGTTAGAAAGGGATAAAAAGTAAAAATTGGTTTCTATATACTTATTTCGCGAACTGGCCGATCGCGTATGGCCACTTCGCGAACTGGCCGATCACATCTGGCCAGTTCGGGAATTGGCCAGTCAGTTTAAAGCGTTATTGGCCAGTTCGCGTATTGGCCGGCCAATTCGGGTTTTGGCCAATTTCGGATTTTGGCCGTAACATATATATTCATATAAAAAGAGAGTTTTACGAGGTATAAAGGCTGCTAGTCACTCAGTTTCCGAATTCTCCTCTGTAATGGTATGTCTATGGGCGTTTGATGCATTCTTATATTTAAAATATCTCCTCAGCGAATTAATATTTTTAACTTCTTTTTTCAGTGTTCTCTACTTAAAGGATGTCACTTTTTTTCTCTGTTGTCAAAAAATTTATAAAATTTATGCTTAGTTTATTATTTTATGTTTTAAAAACTAACGAGCTGGGAGTAAAATTTTAGCACTTCATATAAAATTAAACACAGACTTTAGAAATATTTTGAAAACTAAAAGAAAAAGAGACATCCTTTAAGAAGAGTACACAGGAAATGAAATTAAAAATATTAATTTACTGAGGAGATATTTTGAATACAACAATGCATCAAATGCAAATAGGCTCAACATTACCTAGGGGAATTCGGAAACTGGGTGACTAGCAGCCTCTTCTCAAATCCAAAGAAGCTACTTTCTACCACATTTTTAAATTCCTTTTTGTTCGTAAGCCCATGAAATTGATAGGTGTTCTTCTTCAGAAACTGTGTAATCGATTGGAATTTTCCATTTTTTGGTAAAGACAGAAGATATTTGGCTGACAAAGTTGGCGTTTTGAACCGAATTTTGAACGCGACAGCCCGAAGAATGGGAAAAAAATTGACGTCACGTGACAAGAAACGGTTATAAATCGAAAAGTAATTTATTTATCAAGAGATGGAAACCGTTTTTCGATTCCAAATCTCTTCAATAGTCAGATCAGGAAATTTTATGCCTTTACGTTTAACAATAAGTCCGATAATGTGTCAGAATGATTCACATTTTATAGCAGGTAATTTGAGAATAATAGGATCCTTAATAATAGCATAGCAGCCAACTTCTACGATTTGTGTACAGCCGTATTTTTACACAGGAATCTCCACCTTATTTAATTGCTGATATGAGCGATTTTAATTAAATTAATATACAGTAAAATCTTTCTAAGGCGGAATCGATCGGGACTGAGAAAATTTTCCGTCTTAGACAGTATTACGCCTTATGCAAATCAGTAAATAAGAAAAAAAACCTATCGCATATTTTTAACAAATTTTAAAAAAGGAAGTTTATCAATTCGACGCGTACGGGTATTTTTCTCTTAACAGGGAGAGAGTTTTAAGTATAAAATTTCGCTTTTATTAATTTAATGAAAAGTATAAAAGACAAAAAAGTGAACATTTTTATTCGTTCAATCGAAATTTTTTCTTTTATTTACGATTATTTATAGTTTTTTACACAAATAAACTCCTATTTTTCTCATCGAAATGGATACATATGCAGTACGATACATAAAATTAAACCATACTATTTTAATTAATTTTTTTCCATTATCCTAATAATTTACAAAAATTATAATTTTTAAAAATTTGTTTTTTAAATTTTGTATGCAAGACATTTTTTAAATATCGTAGTTTTATATTTACTGTTAGAATAACGACCTATATATATATATATATATATATATATATATATATTATTAAAAGTGTAATGGAAAAAAACAAAAATGCATAGTTTAAATTTTTGTACCGTAAGAAAACGTAAATTTTTTGGGCAAAAAATTGTAAAGAAAAAGAAAATTTTGTCGAGTGAACAAATACAAACTGCTTATTTTCTTTTCCTTTTAATTACTTCCGCAAAAATTCATTTCATAATTAAAATTCTCTCTCTAATAAATGCGTAAAAGTATGTTTTTATTAAAACTAGTTGGTTCCCGTCCAGATTTCATGGTAGATAACTGGAATGTTTCATTAGAAAAAATCTTGAATTTTTAAGGGGACAGTTCCCCTTCAACCGGTCGAAAATGCTAGAAAACTGATTCTATTTCCATACCTTTTCACAAATTAACTAATAAAGCAAATTCAGTGAAATTTTTTGGATTGTTAAGTATAACTTTACTTGTTACAATAAACAAAACATATTGATGAAAAATGTTTAAATTAATTAGGAAAACTTAATTAGGTAACCTACTGTTTTTTTTTCATAATTACTGTATATCAATGCGCGCATGATATCTCGTATTCATCTTAATTTATTAACTTTAAATAGATGTTAATTTAAACTTCGCTAATGCTTTGCTTAACATAATGAACTAAAATCTTTTAAGTATCTTTATTTATAATATTTATAATTAATAATAAAAATTAAAAAAAGAAAATCTGAAAATTTTCTCGCATATTTTTTGTAATAACATTTTTATTATTTGAGATAATTCTAAAATTTTAGTTAATTTTATCCAAAAGTGTAATATTAATGCACTCCAAAAGTGTCAACCCATTATCTTTACTAGTTTTTGAGAAATCATGCGCCCAGTGATATAGGGCAATTACAGAAACAAACAAAAAAAACAGTAGGCTACTTAATTAAGTTTTCCTAATTAATTTAAATAGTTTTGGTCAATCTGCTTTGTTTATTGTAACAAGTAAAGCTATACTTAACATTTAAAAAAATTTCATTGAATTTGCTTTATTAGTTAGTTTGTGAAAAGGTATGGAATTTGAATCACTTTTCTAGCATTTTTGACCGATTGAAGGGGAACTGTCCCCTTAATTAGTTGCTTTTAAATTAATTATTGAATGACGAATTACGTGACGATTTTTATATTGCATAAGTGATTCTTATTTCTTTAAGGCGATAGATGGTGCTGCCAGTTGGCCTATTCAATGATGTGAAAGAATTTTAAGTTTATAATTTACAATAACTATAATAATTTATAATAATTACACAATAATTATGCTTGCTTTTTATCAGAAATTTACCTAAAAATCCTGGAAGAGAATTTATTTTTACTTACTACGACTTCATTTTTTTTAAACATCAATATCTATTTTCATTTATTTATTTAACTACAGGGCCATTAAAAGCTGCCATGAATTTTATTTTTATCTGTCTCATTCTCTAAAAACCTAAATTGGAAACTAGATGCAGCTAACGATTCATAATATATACTAGGAGGCTCTGCCCCCTGCAAGATACGCTCGCCAACCCCCGTTCAGACACCGCAGCATCTAAAAACACGCTAGTCTGATGGGTTTTAAAAATAGTAGAGAAGATTGAAATATACAGAAAAAAGCTGTGCAGATCTCCCTGTAAACGGGTTTCCATTCAATTCCCTTTGATTGCAAAATTTTAAGGGCGAATCAGTTGCTGTTAAGACATTCAATGGTTGTTTTCGTTTTTGATTAAAGAGGATCAGTTAAACATTTGAAAAGAAGCTAAAATAAAATAAATTAAGTATACAGAGTCTTTGTCTCTCGGTATTTTAAAACAATCTCTATAACAATAGCTTAAGTGATGTGACTATCATAAACAGTTCCAGGCGGACCACTTCGCCTTTTATACTCTAGGTGCCATTTTGGTACTTTAATGTTACCCAGGCACAGGTGATAAGTCGCCAAATATTATTCTATCGCCATCATTTCCTCTATATTACAATAGTTCAAGTGATCAACTGCCATAAACAAATACGGTCTGATCCCTTCGCCGTTCATATGAAAGTTTGGCACAGATGTCATATACGTCCCATATTGGCGCGATTTTTAACGACGCCAATTTGGGGAACGCATCAACAGCATAAACAACAACATCTGGCTTACCATATCAAGCAAAATAACGATACTTTGGCGCCAGTTAAGTGCCCGTTCCGTATATGACATTGGCGTTAGAAAAAAATCGCGTCAATATAAGACCGTAAGTTTTCCATTTTGATTAAAAAATCAAAAATTTTTTTTTCGAATAAAACTACGTAATATTTGCCATGGTTGCAAAGAATTCTTGATACTGTTACGCTGGCCGGATGCAAATCTCGCCAATAGCTTTTTTTCAACTCGCCAGTTAGCACTTTTTTTCGAGTGGTAATATTTGGCCAGATGTTACATACGCACAGCAGGTTTGGCGTGATTTTTTTTTTTTTTTATGAAAATTTGGCGAAAACCTCGTTTTCAAATACCAGTTACACATGCATTTTTGATATTACTTAGTTATCCCGTCGACCAAAAATCTATCGCCAAACTATAAGATTAAATGCCAATAATGGTTGATCGTAAATGTCACATTCACTTGACTTCAAGCAAGTTACACGTGTTTACGTCATCAAGTGATTTTTATTTCGACTTTTTATTTGTATATTTATTAATGTTATATTAATTTATTTGTTCTTTCGTTATTTAAAATAAAAATTATGTCAATTTGTATAATTTGGCGAGTGTTTTGGCGATTTATAGAATTTGGCGAAATTGGTCGACGGAATAACTTAGTAGTGCCGTATTCTTTAATTATTTTCTATTATTTTCTAAGGAAATATAAAAAATAATTAATAATTATAGAACAAAATAATTTATATAATTTATAAAATGAAATAAATGTAAATAAACATTTATTATCAAATAAACAACAATAGCCGGGTTACCATGTCAACCTTTTCTGAAATATGAAAAAAATATATCTGTTTGATTAAAAATTGAGTTGCCATCATTAGAAAAATGTATATGAAATTTGAAAAATATTAATATTTCCAAAACTAATTCGAATTTAAAAATTCTAATACCAGTTTTGAGATCTGCGGATCAACGCTGATTTTTGGTGTTAATTTCATCGCAAAGTATTCCATATTTTAGGAGAAATCGCTTGAAACATAATCAGTTGTTTAATCAGTCGATTCATATATTCGTTTCATATATCCGTTTCATAAATTCGTTTCATTAGGATTTTATATATATAGGGTAGATTTTTTATTGCTTGAATTTTATTTTACATTTTTATAGATTTTAACCTGGATATCAAGGTAATTTTTTTTGTAGCTCTTACAGGAATTTTTTTTTCTTTCCGTTTCATTTTTTGCGCAAATGAAGAACAAACTTTTGTTTCTGACACTCACATATATATTCTTGATAATGGTCAGAAAATATAACGAAAATTTTAGATCAGCTCAATTTATTTAATTGATAATTACATTTAAAATATTTTAGCTTAAATATTTTAAATATAAAATCATTATTTTTCCAAAATATTATTGAGTGTTAAATTTTATTTAATTATAAAGCATTCAAATAATAATAATAAAATAAAAATTCTATAATTTCTCTTCCTAATAATATATGTCATTATTGAAATGAATTATCGCCAAAAATATTACATATTTTGCCATGCTTGGGTTCGAACCTGCGTCCTTTTACGAAAATCCAGAGCTTTAAAGTGCTACGTTAACCCTCTACGCTAGCAGTAACTCGTTTTACTTCCTTCTAAATTGAAGAGGTTCAAAAAACAGCTGGCGCGTACGAATGTCTCGAATTTGGGTCGGCTGCCCCGAGATAAGTCGGGGGTAAATGCACTGTTTCTTTATACCTGTCGCCGGTGAAGTGGTTGAGCTAGATACAGTTTATTTCGGGGGTGTCATATTGTCTTGGTCAAATTACACACAGATCATAAACACAGTGATATGAGGCTAAAAGTTATGTCTAATGATCTGTCTTATGAACTGCCAATACTTAGACACGAAGATTGGGAAAGTAGCATATTAAGTTGTAGCTACTTCTTCGAAAAAATAAAGTATCATAAATATTAAAACGCAAAACTATTTCTGTTTTTTAACCACTATTTAGACACAATCAAATTTTGAATTGTTAATAATGCTGAAAGATCCAAATAATATTAACTTTGAGAAAGAAGGAAAATCTTGTTTATAGTAAGATCGAGTAGCAGATGAACGTAAAACAGCTTCGACCTTTGATGTGATAGTTCAACTGAGCGAGCATTTTTGAGCATGTGCGTGCAGCGCGTCACTCCAAAGGCAGACTTGTAGTTATTTACTGCGCGTGCGCAACTGTAGAACTTTAATTTAAAATTACGACTAATTAATAAAATATTTAAACAAACGAATGGACGATAACAAATCTGTGGCTAAATATCTTTCATAAAAAAAAAAAAAAAAAGATTGGTGTAATTTGATGCAGTAGTTTCTTCTAACGGACTGTCGAAAGAAAGCACATAGCGTTTTAAATATATAGATAATGTTTTTATTTATATATGTATTTTATATGTATTCATTTATATATATTTGATTTATCTATCAGTTTATAAAGTTTCATATGCTGGATACTTTTCATTTTTAAAATATCCATTTTTCTGTCTTATACAAATATTTGTTTTCGGCGGGGCCTTAAAACCTTTCTGCTTCCGCATTAGGCAGATTACGTATTAATGTTATTTTCTATGGATTCGTCGGGACTTGAAAATCTTTCCTTGACAGACAAATTTCCGGCTTACTCAGAGTCTGCCTTAGACAGATTTTACTCTAATATTACTATTTTACTGTAATATTAGTGATTTTAGTATTTATAAATACTTATATTTTTATTTATTTCATTTTTAAAACAAATTAACTTTTAATTAATGTGCTAATGCTTTTAATTATTTTTACGCAAAATACGAGCTACTTAGGTAATAATGTGCACATTTAACTGTATGTTTCTTTTATGATTTAGAGAAAAAATAATGAAATCCCTTTTCATACCAGTGTAGACAGAGGTATTGAATATAGTGCATTGCATAATTTTAGCATGGAATGTTTCCTTGATTAGAGTATATCATCTAAGAATCTGGAAAATGGCTATTTTAAATTAGATAAATCTTATGAATTATTTTGAGCTGAGCATATTTTCATTCCAACTCTACTCAAATAGAGAATGCTTCTTTGAAAAATTAAAAAATATATTCTATCCATATAATTGTACCAAACTTATAGTACGGAAGTTCCCTTTGTATTGGAGGACCGGAGATATTTCTTTGTCTGTCCCCTCCCTATCTCTGCGCCATTTGTGAGAAATGGGAAAATTGAAATTTCCTTCAGAACACGGACACATCCCATCGTTCACTTTAAACATGTCCAGTTCGAACCATTTCCTTTTTCGGAAAAGATTATTTGAACTTTTTCGTTTGCCCACTTTATATCTATAGTATTTTTAAAAATGCTTTCGTAATGCAGAATTGCAAACTATTATCCTAAATATTTCAACTCATGTTTTTTTTTTTTTTTTTTTTTTTTTTTTTTTTTTTTTTTTTTTGAGGAAATATATTATTTGTTTCTGTTATAGAATCTTTAAAGTTCTAGAAATAATTAAGAACTAGCTGTTTAACCCGTTCTACGCACAGGAGTTCGTGGATTTAATTCTAAAACTAATATAAAAAATAACTATTCGATTTAGAAAAATATTTTTCTACTATTGTGCATTTTTTTATGAAATTTAATTTATCATGTTACTATGGCAGCAGCCGATAAAACGGTGTCTTTGGAATAAGGGAATAAATATGCATGTGAAGTAAATTAATTATCGTAATACCCGCTAGAGCTTCTGAATATTGCAGCGTGGCGTACGTTATATGTATATCTCACACTAGTCAGAACTCGTGCGATTACGTGTTAAAGTTAAACATAAAAAAGGCAAAAGTTCGTCAAAAACATAAAATTAAAACTTACTGTTTAAAAATTTCGAATTCTTTACTCCAATCGTTCATGGGCACCCTACCATTAACCCGTGTGCCAAATTTCGTAACCCTGACCCCGTGGTTTCCGAGTTTTTGAGGTTACATAGATACGCGCGCAGATTTTAATAGGGTAGATTAATTTTGTGTAAATAATTTTGTTATTTAAATATCATGTATGCGAATATTTGATACCAATCCACATGATCAATAACAACTATAAACTATAAATGATACTAAAGAAAATTAAAATTCATTTCTATAAAAATGACTAACGTCTCATGAAATGCTTTTTACCCAATGGGAAAGAGCCATAAATAAAAAAGTGGTCAAACAAAAAAATTAATATAAAATGCTGCACTTGAAAATACTATTGGAAAATCTTACACTTTCTTTAATTTTTTTCAAAAATGACTCATTTAACCCTTAACACTTAAATGAGCGATTTTTTATTTTGTTTTGAAAAATTATATATGATTCTCTGAAAAGGTTTATTACACAGGAAAAATATTGAAAAAAAAATCAGAGATACATTTTTCATATAATACGTCAATCTTTTCTTCTGTTGCACATCTGCAAGATAAGTATAAAAACTACTGTCGTGTGGTTGTTTTACGGTAAAACATTGCAAATTAGTAAATATTTTAATAAGTATGTGTCCAACTACCTTATTTTATATAATTATTTTTTTTTTTATAAAACTTAACCTTTAATCCTTTTATTCGCATGATATAATACGTCCTAGAAATTACGTTGTTCAGAGGATTTGACTTTACACCAGAAAGTTTCAATGGTTAATTTCGTTTTATTTAAATACGGAATATCTGTTATTAATTAAAGTAAATATTGCTATTATAAATTTCTGGTGTACATTAGGTATATAAATTCTATTAACTTCAAAACACTGTTGTATGCATATATGCAAAGCTGCTTTACGCGCAGGTTAAATGCGCCTGGTAAAGGTTAGATGCGCAGTATAGCCTATTTACAAAACTTTTTATTTAACTTTTAATAAATAAATTAAGTTCTTCGCAACACCTGTATTTATATAGAAATATTAATTCTGCAAAATTCACATAAATATGCTACTAAATGAAATGTTAAAAACCTATCGTAAAATTTCTGGTATCTAATCTTTAACATACGTAAAAAAACACAATTCTAAAAGAAAAATTCGCGCATTTAAGGATTAAAATCTAATGTGTTCGATGAAGTTATATTTGTCTTCATTTATCAGTAAACAGAGCTGTTGTGAACTTATGATCCAAGTGTTTTTATTTAAGAAATGTATATTATACAGTGGAGATTTTTTCAGTTCATTTACAATAAAAGATGCTCTGGACTTATGAAGATTTAAAAAAAACAATATCCCAAGATTTGTTCGATACTTTTTTTTTTTTTTTTTTTTATTCATTTCAAACGTTCTCATACTTAGCTTATCTATTTTTAGATTGTAAAATAAAACTGACGAAGGATTATATTTCTCCAATTAATCTTCATAAAGACCGTTGTTTGTTGGTTTTTTCTTTGCTAAAAGAGTGAGAGGGAAAAAAAGCAGATGGAAAGAAAAATGACCGTTACCTTTTGTTAAAATATATCCATCTAATGTGGAATGGGAATATAATCACAGAACTTTATAGTTATACAGGTTGACTAAAATAAATTGACAAAATGACATGGCAAATCAGGCATACAACAAGGATAAAAAATCACATAGGAACATAGGGTCGGAAATCACTTATTGAATCACAAATACAGGGTGTTTCATCGTAACTCAATTTGGGTTGACAGTCATAACTTTCAGGACACTGAAGTGTATTATAATAAAACATTTAACAGACATTCTCACCTTTGTTGTAAATGTGATAACACCAAACAAAAGTAGTAGACGTATTCAATATATCAGTATGCACTGGACGCCCCACATTGTGGACTGTGATGATCAATTCATACGGTATCATCGATTGCTTGAGCTACGTGTTTTTCCAGAACTTTTCGTGATGTTATCACATTTCACACAAAACAAGGTCCATATCGTTGCCTTTTCATTGCAATGTTTTAAATTTTCTCAAAATATGACCGTCGACCCGAGTTCAATTAGCATGAAACACCCTATATTTGTGACTCAATAAGTGGTTTGCGACCCTATGTTACTATGAGATTTTTTATTCTTGTTGTATGCCTGATTTGCCATGTCATTTTGTCAACGTTTTTTTTTAATCACCCTGTATATCATGAACACGACTTAATATTATGTGTATTAAAAACTTTCTTAATACGCCATTGTATTCTATTATCATAGAAATTTCTATTCGTTTTTATTTCGAAAATTTTTATTTGTTCTGCTTTATTATTTCATCACTTAGGTTCTAAGACCATTTGCGATTTTAAGGTTGATGAAAATTATTTTGCTATACAAATTACATGTTTCAAATATTTTTTTAGAAATGGAAAAGAGATAATAGAAGTAAGAAAAAATCATATAAGAAGAGGTAATATATATATATATAATAATATAATATATATATATATATATATAAACAACTCCATACCATGAAATGGCATTTCTCAATGAAAAATCACTATAAATGAAATCAATGGCAGAAAGCATAAATAAAATAATAAAATTGCATTAGAATATGTTATTAGAAAAAGATACTATTTCTTCCATTTTTTATTTTTAGTGATAAAACGTTTTCAGCGTTTTAAAACGGATGTGACAGATGGAAACCCTTTTTACATTGTTTCCCATTCATTTTCTGATATATCTTCATTTATTAGGAAATAGTACTTTTGTGACCTTAGGGTCCAGGTGTTTTTATTTAAGAGACGAATCTTTCCCAAATGAGCCTTTAAGACTTTCTTTACATGAAAAGCAGCTCTGAACTTATGAATATTTAAAAGCCAATATTCAAAGTCAGAAGATAAGTTCTGTACATATATTTCGTTTGTGCTTCTTTATTCGTTGCAAATATTTGCCTTTTTAGTTTAGTTTTATTTTTTTTATTTCCAAAATGAAACTCGATTGAGTTTGTTTTTCAACTTTATGTTTATAATAAAATGTTGCTTGATTTTTACTTTCTTCTATCTTCAATAGAGGAAAGTATTGTAATCGAATTTTTTTCGACTTCCGCTTTTCTACGAATTTACACGTTTTAGGGGTTAGAGATCCCAAAAAACATGTTTATCGAAAATGTCTGTCTACCCGTGTGTCTGTCGCTATTGTACCATCGAAAAGTGTATGAAGTTATGCATAAAATCGAGCCAATTTTTTTTTAAGATGTTGGCTATCACAAGCATGTGCTCCTTTAATTTGGAAAAAATCCACCGGAAGAGAGCGCTGTAATAGCAATGTTTGTGCCATTTTCAATATTGTACCATCGAAAAATGTATGAAGTTATGCATAGAATTGAACCAAGAATTTTGTGTATGTGTTTGGCCATAGCAAGAAGGATCTCCCGGAATTTGGAAATATTCCGCCGAAAGGGGGCACTATAATAGGGATTTCTGTCTAATTTTCTTAATTTTTCGTAGTTCTACTGTACACCTGCGGCTCGTGCAGCGATAGGAAATTCCCTTCCTGATAAGCCGACTATTCATGAATGTACAACAAAATAACAGAAAACTATTGATTTTAATAAATATCATGAACGCGATTAAATCGTTTTTATTCCGATTAATTGACTAAAGCAGAAATTTAAGATGAAAGTCAAAGTTGATATAGTATCGAATAATAAAAATGAAATATTGACATTTGTAACAGCATTTTGAATTATTAAAAAGCCAATTATTAAAAAGGCTTCTTATATTGGGCAGACTAAACGTGCTCTTAGATTTCGTTTAAAAGAGCATGAAGGTTATGTTAAAAATCAGGAGCTTAAACGTTCTTCTATTGCTCAACATTGTTGGTCTTTTCAACATAGGTTCAATTTTTCTTCAGCCATCATTATCCAGAAATGTTCTTCTAACCTTGATCTTGATTTTCGGGAAGCTTACCAGATCATTAAAAATTCTGACTCTTTAGTCAATGACTTATTTAGTACTCCTGATTTTCCAAGTATTTGGAAAACATTAATTTTAATCCCCCCTTTTTGATTTATTTTTCTCTCGTTCTCCAGTAGATGTCGCTACTTGTCCACTCAGTCGTTTCATCCGCTTCTGTCTCATTGGTTGTTTTGGCGCATTCGCTACCCGTATTGTGTATATGAGCCGGCACCTCTCTGTCATTTTGCTCAGCCTTGATTTTTCTAGCACACCGTGTCTTGTTCTATCTTGCACTGAAGAAGAATATCGCTAGTAGATTCGAAACAGCTGTTTGCTACTTTTCACGTATTATTTGTACATTTTTAAACATTGGTTTTCTGCTTTTTAATATTCCTGCACAAAGGCTTTAATTACTATCTAAAAACATTTTGAATTATTAAGATATATGAGATAGAAGAAAGTTTTGGGATTGGCACATGCAACTAATTTTTTCTTTGCTGAGAAAAAATAAGGGAGAAAAGCAGATGGTAAAGAAAAAGGACCCTAACTTTTTGTCAAAATGTAGAATGTCAATTCTGAATACATGCGACTTCAGGGATATCTGGAAAGAAAATCATATAATTTTATAGTAATTTCTATATAACAAGAAAATCCTGTTTCTTTAACTATTTTATTTTTGTCACTGCTGCTTTATAATGAAATTTAATTCGAAGAGATTTCTCGCTTGGTGGCAACACTCCATGTAACACTATGTGTAAATTTTTGTCCTAGCATCGTAAGTAAAATTTCGGAACTAAATTGTGCAGAACATTGAATTAATACCATGTTGTGCCGTGGAGAAATACATAAAATAATCGTTTAAAGGGACTTGAAAAGTTTTAAATGATGAAAAATGACTGACGTGTGACCATGGATTAGGAAGCTTGTAATTAATTCAGCATGTTACTAATTTGTGAATTTATTTATTCATGTTTTATAAATATGAGTAATATTTGTTAATTTCCAAAAACAATAAAAAATTTCTATTTTTATACTAAAAAATTAATCTTGTAAAACTAGTTTTGCCACGGTCTTTACGCAAAGGTTCCATATTTTTCAGTCGCCATTTCTTCTTCATACTACTAATTACGTTGGTTATCGATTACACCTAAAAAAAAATCAAATTCGTTAAAATTTTATAAAAGTTTTAATAAAAAAAATTAAAAAATAACCTGCGGCTGAATGATCCATGAAGGATCAGGGCCTACAGTGCCCAACTCTGTTTACTTGACCCTGGGCCCCGAGGTGCTATGCAGCATGTGTCCCGGCCGGGTGGTCAACCCAACGCGAGACCCTGGGTGTTTAGTTCCCAAGCAAGCTTGGTACTCATTTTATCGACCCCGATGGGATGAAAGGTTGAATAAAAAAAATTAAGATCCATAAAAAATTGATCATATTTTTTGTTATTATTTTTAAAAAGTATTTGTTTTTTAGATATATTTTATAGAGAATTTAATTTCCTTTATTCAAATGAAATATGTAAATCAGTTAATTCAAGCAAAATATATCTTGGCAAAACCGCTGAAAACAAGGTTTCGATATAATTGTACTTAGTAAAGTTTTGCCTTCGCATGTAACGCCCGTCTGCGCGGCTGTACGTTTATGGCTCTTACTACCGTAATTTTTGTTGTTTTCCTATCGAGCTATTTATACAATATTCTTAAATGATCAAACATAATAGTAATATTAATAATGAATACATTTTCCCGTCATTTAAAACTTTATAATACTCTTAACCCTTAAATGCGCGATTTTTTATTTTGTTTAAAATATATATATATATATGATTGTTTGAAAGGTTTATTGCACAAGAAAATAATGAAAAAAAAAAAAATCAGAGATACATTTTTCATATAATATGTCAATCTTTTCTTCTGTTGCACATCTGTAATATAAGTAAAACCTACTGTCGTGTGGCTGTTTTACATTAAAATAATGCAAATTAGTAAATATTTAAATAAGTATGTCTCCATATACCTTATTTTTTAAAATTATTAATTTTATAAACTTAACCTTTAACCCTTTAATTCCCATGACAGAATGCGTTCTAGCAATTACGTAGTTCAGAGAATCTGATTTTACACCAGAAAGTTTAAATGGTTAATTTCGCTTTATTTTAAAACGGAATGTCTGTTATTAATTAAAGCAAATATTGCTATTTCAATTTTCTGGTGTGAATTAGGTATAAACAAATATAAAAATCTATTAAATTCAAAACACTGCTGTTTGCATATATATAAAGTTGCGCACTAAAGGGTTAAGAGGTATTATTAAAATCTAGACATTTTATTAGAGTCCCATTTCTCGTGTTGATCAGATAAACTACTGAAAACTAGTTGCAATTTTTACTAAGTATTGACGATGGTTTATAGAGTTGAGGAAGTTTTTAACCACGGTAATGATTTTACAGAACAAATTACGCTCTTTTTTCAAAATTTTAATGCAAAAATCGTAACCAGAAAAATAGTTATAACAGATCTGCGTTAGATTTCTAATAGTCAGATGAAATGTATACTGATAAAAAATGTTAATTTAATTAATATGAGAATGTTAGAGTCCGCATTATTTAGCTTATCAACTATTCAGGGCCGTCAAGCACCAGTTTATCATATGCTTGAAAACAAAGTCACCAAAAGAGTGAAAAATAGTAGAGTTGATGGGGTTAAAGATACACACGGGGCAAAGATACTCACTGGCTGATTTAATATGACGAAACATTTCTACGATCATGACCGCTAGGTGGCAGTTTAGTCTCAAGTGTAGTAGTTGCGTGTTTAAACCTTGTGAAAAAAGTATCACCCAGTACTTAAAAAATGATGTAAGTTTAAATTTTCGGATTCTGATCAATATTTTTTAAATTTCACTTTATTGTTTAGCTGACAATATCTCGAATTTTTACAAATCCAAAAATTCAGTGGAGAATGGAAGTTCTTTAGCTTTTAAATGTGTGTAGTTTATCTCGATCGCGTCTGTTTAAACTTGTAGGTAGCCGGTTAAGCAAAATACTGCAGACGCATCTGTCTTGGGGCAGAGATAGGCATAAGTTTAAGATGCGGTACTTTGTCCTATCACTTTAGCTAGATGCAAAGCTTTCTACAATTACGTTGCGGAAAGCTTTTTTTTAATAAGTTAGCATTGTATAAAATATAATAGCTACTTAACTAATATAAGCTAGTTAGCTACCTTTTCGTTTTTCTAGTTAAGTTTTTTAAATATAGAACGTACGTATCTACCTACCTACTTTTAAAAATCAGTATTCTTGTTTCAATAATGCTTTTGTTTTAAGTCTTAACCCTTAACTCATGTTAATAGACTCACAGACCGCTGCTATATTCAGTTTTTATAGTTTAACTTGTAATTTTTAGTTTAACTATTGATGTTAGTTTAATTTGGATTCGTCTGGAATCTTAGTAGTATCGCTAAAGGCTTCTAAATGAGGCCAATTTTTATTATAATAGGCCTTTACATAAAGTTTAGCGCAGAAACAGTATCTTATGAGTCAGTCAACCCTTTTATTCATTCTACGACATGGAACTTGTTAAGTATTAACCGAGACATAAATAGTTAATACTAATGCAACTTAAACCTATTTATTGTATTAGTATACAAGCCAGAAACATAGCTATCAAGCAGTGACAATCGAGTATATTTACATATAGCGTGCGTGCGGCCTGTTGCCACTCCGGTAGCATAAAAGTATGTTTCAATACATAACATTCCTCCCCCCTATGTAACATAGTCCTTTAGCCAGGATGGTGGATGTTTAGCTCTGACTGGTCTTGATGGAAGGACCGCTGGACTTGCAACATCAGGCAACTTTCCAACCACTGCAGGTGCAGTTCCAATTAAACTGCCCATCTTCCTAGGCTCTGAAACCACGTCCTTTGTCGGCAGAACTGGATCCTGGTTGCTTCCTGCTGGCTCAGAGTTCTCGCTGTCTCCTACTGATTCTGACTTCAACGGTGAAGGTGTTGGGACATTACATGGATATGCTGAAGAACTATCGGAGTCTGTCATATGTCGAGGACTGCCCAGGCGTCGTCTTAGTTGGTCAATGGGTCTTTTCCACACAAGACCTTTATCCGTTAAAACCTCATACATTGTGGGGCTAATTACTTCTATTACTGTAGATGGTACCCATTTGTCGTGAGGGTGGAATCCTCGAGCATATACTAAATCTAGAGGTGCAAACATCCGGAATCTTAAATTAGACAGATCCTTAGGATTAGGCTCTGAAAAATCTGGATGGATCCTGTCAAGGCAGGTTTTCAAACGGCGGTTCATAAGCAGCTCTGCTGGAGAAACATTGGTAGCAGAATTGGGCGTAGCATGTTGTGCTAATAAGAATGATGCAAGTCTAGTATTCCAATTCCCCGAAACAATTCTTCGAAGTGCATCTTTTGTTGTCTGCACCATCCGTTCTGCTTGTCCGTTTGATGAAGGATGTCCAGGAGCTGTGAATGTATGATGAATTCCGTTTCTAATAAGGAACCGTTCAAATTCAGACGATGTGAAGCCAGGTCCGTTATCTGTGACTATGGTGTCGGGAATACCATGTGAGCCAAAAAGCTTCCTCAAAGCTTCAATAGCACAAGGTGAGTCTGTTGACGATACCTTAATAACCTCTAGCCATTTTGAATATGCATCAACGACAATGAGGAAAAGGGATCCCTGAAAAGGTCCAGCATGATCTATGTGGAGTCTTGACCATGGTTTTCTAAGGCATTCCCATGTTCTCAGTGTCTTAGGAAGTGCATGTCGTGTTTGTTGACAAATATTGCACCTATTTACTGTGTCTTCAATTTGACTATCCATCTTTGGCTACCACATGTAACTTCTTGCGAGGCTCTTTGTACGTACGATGCCTTGATGCGAACTGTGGACAGTGGCCAATAGGTGTTCTTGTGCCTTCCTGGGTATTATGACCCTGCATCCCCAAAGGAGGCATCCTTTGTGGGTTGAGATTTCCAGTCGCCGTTGGAAATAGGGGGTGAATTCTGCGTCTGGATTTTCAGCGGGCCACCCCTTCAAAACCCAGTTGAGAACTCGAGCTAAGATAGGGTCTTGCATAGTCATCCGTGCAATATCTTTGGCTGAGATGGGAGGCTTGTCCAGAGCCTCCAGGAGTAATACTTCATTAGAAGATGTCCCATGATGAATCATCTGTGGATGAGGTAGACGACTAAGTCCATCTGCATTAGAAATCAATTTACCAGGTTTGTATACAAGATGGTAATCATATGAGCTTAAAGCTAGGGACCACCGCTGCATTCTTGGGGACAACATTGTTGGTGTGGGTTTATCGCTGGCGAGAAGGCCCAGTAAAGGCTTGTGGTCAGTTCTTATTTCGAATTTCTGCCCATAAAGGTAGTTGTGAAACTTCTTAACCCCGTGAATGATGGCCAAGGCTTCTTTGTCTATCTGAGCATACCGACGCTCTGTTGGGTTCATCGTTCTTGAATAGAATGCCACTGGAGCTTCAACTCCCTCTGACAATTTGTGGCTGAGAACAGCGCCAACACCATACTGGGAAGCATCACATGTCAGGATGATTGGTTTCTTTTCATCGAAATGTACAAGGAGGGAATCACTTGATAAGAGATTTTTAACCTTATGAAAAGCTTCTTCGTGGCTTTTCTTCCATTTCCACACTGCTCCCTTGTCTAGCAAGCGATGAAGAGGCTCTGCCACTGTTGCTTTACTTTGTAGAAAGACATGATAAAAGTTCAGTAGACCCAAAAATGCTTGGAGTTCCTCTCTCTTTGTTGGAGTAGGGGCTTCTTGAATAGCTTTTATTTTGTCCTTTGTGGGTTTAATACCTCTCTCGTTGATTTCATAACCTAAGAATTCAATTTTTGGTGTTCCAATAATACATTTATTTTTGTTTAAACGTAACCCAGCCTTAGAGAATCGATCAAGAACTTCACGAAATCGCTTGGCTAGTTCTTCTTCTGTAGAACCTTTGATCAAGACATCATCATAGTATGGAAACACCGCTGGTATGTTTGCGAGCAATGTCTCAATGAACCGCTGGAATATTCCAGGAGCTGTGGAAATGCCAAATTGGAGGCGATTACACTTGAATGCTCCACGATGTGTCACAACTGTTTGTGCCATGGCAGAAGATTCATCCACGACTAATTGCAGATATGCTTGGGACAAATCAAGCTTTATGAAAAGTCGGCCTCCTGTTAAATCTGCAAGAATTTGATTTACTGCCGGTACTGGATATGGATGGGTGCCCAAAGCCTTGTTGACTGTACATTTATAGTCACCACATAACCTAATCTCTCCATTAGATTTCAGGACAGGAACAACAGGAGTTGCCCAATCAGAGTAACTAACTGGTTCAAGAACTCCCTGGTCTTGTAATCGTTGCAATTCCTTCTCAATCTTGGGTCTTAGAGCAAATGGTACATTCCTAGCTTTCAGCTGAATTGGACGAACTGAGGGATCCAAATGTAACTTGATAGGTGTACCTGTAAACTTTCCCAGTTCTTCCTTGAAAACATTAGAGAATTCACTCAGGACATCATCCAAAGTAGAATTTAGTATTCTATGGATGCCTGTTACCTTTATTCCTAATGGTTCGAACCAATTTAGACCAAGAATTCCTTGGCGTTTCTTCTTAGCAATCAGAAGTGGAAGTTCCCGCTCGTATGAAGCATATTTAACTCTAACTCGGCACTGACCCAAGATTTCTACTGGTTGTTTATTATAGTCTTTGACAACGAAAGGAGACTTTTTCAACAGTGGAACATTGTGAGGATATAACTGGTCTAAAGTACCTTTGTCAATGATTGATATTTTAGCTCCTGAATCTACTTCCATAACACATGGTCTACCGTTGATCAGGATGGTTGTTTTCATGTTTAATGTTTCCATACTGTTGAGGCACACAACTTTCAAATGGACGATGTCTAAACTCTCTGCGTCAAAGGAATCAGAGTCACTGTCTTGTAAATTCTGTTCATGTACAGTTTCCCGAGAAAAATTTGATTTGCGTCGACAGACTCTTTGAATGTGGCCCTTCTTTTGCATGCACGACATTCAGCATCTTTAAATTTGCATTGTGCTCTTGAATGGTTGCCTCCACAACCAGCACAATTTCCTTTCTGACAATGCCTTTGATTTCGATTTTGTCTCTTGTCAAGAGGCATAATTGAAACAGTTCCAGATCCTCTAATCTCTTTTACATGAGAATTAGCCATTTCTGCTGCCAAAGCCTTATCTAGTGCTTGAGCAAACGTCAACGATGTTTCGGCGAGTAAACGTCGTTGGAGAGCTTCATCTCTCATACCGCACACCAACCTATCTCGGAGCATGACATCTAACGACGCGCCGAAATTACAGTGCTCGGATAGCTTCCGTAATTCTGCAATGAATGCACTTACACTTTCTTCCGACTGTTGATTCCGTCTATAAAATAAAAATCGCTGGAAGATCTCGGAAGGTTTCGGCAAGAAATATGCCTTAACAAGGTTTATTAGCTCGTCATAAGGCTTAGTGGTAGGGTTTGCTGGGGACATGAGAGAACGGATCGTTGCGTATGTCTTCGCCCCGCACATACTCAAAAATATGGCCCGTTTTTTTGTTGGTTCAGTGATATCGTTTGCTTCTAAAAAGCATTCCAAGCGTTCATGGTAAGCATTCCACGCTGATGGTTCCGATACGTCGAAAGGTTCCAAGCTGCCGAAACTAGTCATCTCTTCACAAAATAATGTTGAGGGAAACAAAAGTTCTTTATTAGAAATTAGCAAAATGTATATATTACTCACAGTTCTGATGCGTCGGTAAACGTTTCCTCAGTTAGGCCTAAAACATAAGCGTAGCTCCAATCTTCAGCAATTTTGGCAGTTCCCTGAATTCTATTAGCGTAGTTGAATACTTTTACCTCGTCGCCAATTGTTAAGTATTAACCGAGACATAAATAGTTAATACTAATGCAACTTAAACCTATTTATTATATTAGTATACAAGCCAGAAACATAGCTATCAAGCTGTGACAATCGAGTATATTTACATATAGCGTGCGTGCGGCCTGTTGCCACTCCGGTAGCATAAAAGTATGTTTCAATACATAACAGAACTAGTAATAAAGAGGAAATGACATATCCTTAAAATAATGAAGCTTCAACTGTAACCGCTTTCGCAAGCACTGATTACCTCCAGTGAGAACTTCCACCAGTAAATTTATATAGAAATTTTCTCCGTATTTAAAGGCCTTATAATAGCAAAATTTTAGTCATAAATAATGGCAGAAATATATTTTCATTTTTACTGGTGCAAGTTTACTTTTGCGGTAGTCAGACGTTTCCGCCATATTGTGTCAACCGCGAAACACACTGACTGTTTTACCAGCAAAACTGACACCAGTAAAAACAAATAGAAGTTTTGCCATATTTGTGAGATAATATTTCCATGAAAAAGACGCTTAAATAATAATAAAAATTTTCTATTCAATTTTATTGGGGGAGGGGAAGTTTGCTCCACTCTTTCGTTCGTTAAAAATTAAAATCTATGGAAACTGCATATCTTTACCCCCACCTACTCTATACTCTGACTAATGAACCTGTTTTGACGTGGATATATTCCGTAGAACAAATTTATGTGATAATCAGATAAGTTAATACGAGTGTTATTAGATCCACGAAAGGAACTTTTTGAGGTATTACCTCTGTAGTTAGATACTCTCTTTTTATTCCGATTGATGTCTAACTTGTATCCTCAAAACGTTATCTGTAGAACAAACTTCATTAGCATTACTTGTTTGTTTCTTAGCTACCGCGGCACCGTGAACTGATATATCAGATCACTAAGGTGTATGTTTCACTACAACTGAAGCATTATTTAAATTAATATTATTCTACAGATATAATCCAGTTTTAAAACATTAAGTTATCATTAATGCTCTCAGTGTTTTAATCCTAGACGTAATTATTTTTTCATATTAAATTGGAAAAATAATCTTTTTTATCATAAAAAAAAAAAATGCCTAGAAAACAACCGCATAATTTTGCCTGTTTGCTCCTTAGTCAGGTGGTTAACAATAAACCTCCTAAATTTCCATTATTTTTCTGAAATTTGAATATTTCTATCTTCACTAATTTATGAATTATAGATATTTAACATTATCCAACATAGTTGAAAAGTGTTTATGACATAGGTTTTTCTGGTCTTCTGTCTGGTCATGCTTTAACTCGCGTAAATGTACTCGGATTGCCATGTAATTTATATGTTTTTAGGATTACTATGGAATGTTCGGTATTGAAATAAAGTGTCTAGCATTTATAGTTCGTTTACAAGGACCTTAAAATAATTTCGTTACATTCATGCCTATGGGAAAAAATCGTTTACAATGAATTACTTGATGCTTTGCTGCTTCAAACATATTGAAAATTTTTAAGCACAGATGTGCATTATGAGAGGTTTAATGTAGAATATTGGAGAGTGCAAGCTGTTTATATATACCAGTAATACACATTTGTAGCTTACTTATGATCACAACATATTTTTTAATGTATAAAAATATTTTCAGTAATTTGCGTATATATTGGAAAATTTTAACGCATAAAACCATATAAAAACTCTTTTCAGTATTCCCATCACAAATATTAATTTTTTTCGTCACAACTTGTTATTTTCATTAAAAAACTAATAGGACCGTGTATATAAATTTGTATGCTTTAAAAAAAAACTGCTTTCATTCTTCTTTGACTACAAAAATATAAATTTTAAATTTCACTTTCAAATATCATAATACATTTATTAGAAAATAAGTTGACATTCTACTATATATATTAACTGGTTACCTAGTAACCTAAAGATTGATTAACTCGAACTAATTTAGTTTTCGCCACGCTCATTTTAACTAATTTGTTTATTTGAATTATGATCTAATTCATGGATTTCTAAAATAGTTGCCAATTACAAATTACTTCAATGGGTCATTGAAAATCATCTATGAGTTTAGTTCATCCCACCTCGTTTCCAAATAATTAATGTTTTACTGCGAGAAGAGCTGGTTCATTTCGCGGTTTAGGTAAATGGATATTAATACTGCTCTACGACATCTGCGTTAATAAATGAGTAATATTTAAAATACATTTATATACAACATACAGGGTATTTTAGAAAAATGAGTCAATCTTTAATTCTTTGAAGTATGGCGTCCTACTAATAAAACATGTGTTTAAATTTACTTCTGATGTGCATTTATAATTAATACTGTTGTTATCCACATGTAATAATAGTAGTAGATGTCTTTACATTGACTAATATTTCAGCATTTATGTTTTTTCATTAGTAATAATTTAAAAATATCGCTTAAAGCTCCATAAATCGAAGATGAGAATTTTATTTCAAACACTTCTTTAATTGCTTTAAGGGGTCTCAGAACTCTTTAAATTTTAAATTTTAATTTTTTTAGATGTTAAACTCCTGCTTTTTCTGCATATTTTGACACAGTTGTTTCTTTGAAATTCGCATTAGAGCAGAAATTATGGCATTTAGAATTATACCCGATCAATAGCTGAGCGGCATTTTCAATACTTTGAAGTCATTTTTACAGGTGTCAACTTTTACGCATTTCTCCTACCACTATTTTTAATCAGAGAAATTTGTCTTATTTAATCATCGAAAACATAGCATTGAATAAGTCAAATTTTTCTGCTAAAAAATAGTGGCAGGAAAAAATCGTAAAATTTGGCAGCTATTCATTTTTCTCCAAATGATGATTTTGGGCATAACTCGCACGATATCTCAAAAACTTCTGAATATTTTTCCAGGAAATTTTCAAAACACATTTCATGTTAGTCTTTATAAACTGAACCTAAAATTTCCATTTTACTGTTCAAAAAAAATATTTTTTAGAAAATATTTATTGTTTTAAAAAAAAATATTTTGTTGAAATTTTCTATATTTTGCATTAGCTAAATACAAGTGTGTATTAAAAATATAAAAATGCTTTAAATAAAAATTTATTTAGGTTCAGAGTAATTATTACGATCTGAAGTATAAGTAAGTACCAAAATTTTCATTCTAGTTACAAAATTTATTTTGCAATCCTGCGCATAAGCTGATACGCCAATTTTCTCCTCGTCAAATGCCTGACAGTTTAGAGCCCCCTGTAAATACTAATTCTGCACTTTGCGAATTTTTAAATACATGAAATGAAAGAACGTATTTATATCTTTCATTTCAATTAAAATTCGTATTAAAATCCCATACGTTTTAAGATATTAAATGTTGAAAATAGTCTTCTTTTTCCATTTTTTCCTATTGTAAGAGTCCTGAAACCCCTTAATGTTAAATAAAAGGTAATTTTTTAGAACCAGTAAGTTTCGATAAAAAAAGGAAAAGTGATGGAAAGTTGTCGTGGTTATTTATTTATTTATTGTAATAAGGCATTTTCCAAGTGCCCACCCCTCCCATAGGGATATCTACTTTTGGTATTTGCAGGTGTAGCTACCCCAATCTTCCGAGAATTTTTTTCTGTTCCCTCCATAGTCTTATATTTCCTCTCTTTCTTCACTATCATCTCCTATTTTGAATGGAGCGTCAGTCTCCACAAATAGATATCAAACTTTCTATATCAGTTTCAGGATTTTTTTTTTTTAATCCTGTTTGACTTGCGTGGCTATCCGTGTCCATGGAAAGAGGGATTCTGGTCATTGAGAGAAACTAACAAACTGCTTTGGACCTTGCTTTAGATTGGTCCAGTATGCATCAATCGAGGTAGCTGACTTGAAACTGGCTAGAGATTATGATCTTGTTAACCCTTGTGGGACAGGTGATGCATATATGCATAGTCAAAAGGTGCAAGTGGGATTGTAGCTTTGTAAAAGTCTTTGTCTTTTTTTACTAGAGCATATTTTGGTGTTTCACTAGTAAAGGAACTGTTTAAAATTTGCTGTGTCATCCAAGTAAAATTTGCGTAAGGAATTCTCGAAATGATTAATAGTCGAGGCTGACATAGGAGTGTCTTGCGATTGTTTGATTCTTGGTTAGCACTGCTGCACAATTGTACACCTCCTTCATAGGCTCAGTAACAGGAGGTGCGTTCAGGTTCTAAATTGTGTTTTTTTTTTAATGGAAATACTTTCTTATAGTTCACTGTAGTGTAGAAAGAAAAAATATACGCAAAACAACACATTATCTCCTTTGTTTATAAATATTCGCGCTAATAGGATTTCTACAAGTTCTGTAGAGATAACTTCAACTTTTCTTATTTCAAAAGCATTTCAGCGTGTTTTTGCAGAAGTTCATTTACTTAAAAAATAGCGTATTTGCAATTTACCGGCGGCCTTCTATGCCTTCAGCCGACCAATAACAATTTCTCTGAATTTACATAAAAATCAATAAGTATATTTTGTTTCTGTTCAGATAAATCAAACTCTCAATACAAGCCGTGGTGTAATATTCGAATAAGGATTTTTATTCTCAACAAAAGAAGACATATTTAAAATTTAAAAGATCAAATTGTTATAGATCATAGTCGGCGAACCATCGTGCGAGAAAGGGAATTTAAACCATCATTTCGAATAGAAAAACTTCTTCTACTTAACCCATTCAGTGGCAAGCAAATGTGTTTCCGAAACGTAGAATTCTCACAAGAATTTTCGAAAAAAATTACTTCAAATTAAAGGAGAGCATTTTTTCAACTTTTTTTCCACCAAAGTTAAAAGAACAAAATTTAATTTAAAGTTTCCCGTGAGAATCATGATTAAAATTATATTATATCCCACCACCCGTCAACGAGGTAAGGAAAGAAATTCTACGAACTAGTAAGACGAATATAATTTTTCGCAAATTTAGTGATAACTGGCATTCTAAAATGTAGTTTCTCAAACCATGTTACAGCTGCATATCAATTTACTCTTCGTCGGAATGAACAAGTGCTTCTTATAAAGCACATCTTTAAGTATTTTTCTTCAATTTTTTCATCGAATTTTAATTCCTGGAACTAAGGCAGCTTACCTTAACTGCGCAGTCCGGCCATATATACCTATCCCCCTCCCTTACGTTGTTTTCAAATCCAGCATTAGAGCAAGATTAAAGTTCCTTGTTGTGGATCCATTACCTATGGGATAAGCACGATATGAAAATTTCAGCCACGACGATGAAAAGTGTGAAAATTCTGAACGCTGCCCTATAAAGTATGAAACCTGGTGACCACTCAGTATTTTCAAGATCTTGCCCTAGTTGGTCAGTTGAAAATAATCCGTATTTTACTTAATATATTTAAATATTTTTTCTTCCATTTTAATTGCTGGAATTAAGGCAGCTTACCTTAGATGTACAGTCCGGCCATATATACCTAAAATTCTACGTTGTTTTCAACTCCCACATTAGAACAATATTAAAGTTTCTTTTCGCGGATCCATTACCCGTTCTATGAAAAATTCAACCATGACGATAAAAACTGTGCAATTGCCGAACGCTGTGCTATAAATGTGATCACTCAGCGCTTTCAAGATCTTGCCCTAGATTTTCAGTTGTAAAGCAAATCAAGACGTTTAAAATTACTCAGAATGCCCCGCAGATCGTCCTGTAGAACTATCATGTAGATTGTAAGTGAGTAGAATCCATAATCTCATCTGTAAGGTTCCATACTCCAGTGTTCTAAAACAACCTTTAAAATCAGTAAGACGCATAAAAACCCAAACTCTGACTTTTTATCAATTGATACATCTACTACACTGCTATCTGCAAGGAAAAAACTAATCCATACTCCTCTTATGTCAAGAAAATACTCCTCTTATATCCTCAAATTATCCCCTAATGAGACTGCTACCACTATCGTCACCGCCTACAATAGAATAAAATTATTCGTCTAATAATCATGAATTTGATTTTACAGCCAAAATAACCCTTTGCTCAGTCTTCAAGTCTTTCGCAAAAAAGTTCTTCAGCCACCTCTCCTTCATGATAATCAAGGACAAAATCGCAGTAAAAAAAAAATAATCCTTCCTCTCCTATTTCATAACATGTTAAAACAGCAAGGAAAAGAGGCATGAAGTACTGGTTTCCCTCAACATAATCGAACATTAAGAATTCCAAACAGCTTCACAAATATGCGGAAGAGGCTAGGGAATCGGAGTCCTATAGTCATGATTTGGGATGTGAAATCACATATAAATTCCTTAAATTATTCCTTTTCCCTAAATTTCAGATAAAACTAGTCTTTAAATATTTGTTCATTTTACACTAACTTTTATTTCAGTTCCCATTATATTTTTCCTCCAAAGGATAAGAAAGAAAAGGTATTTAACATATGTCTTCCTCACTAAAATGGTTCTCACAAAAATAGAATTATTTTAGATGATTATTCAATCGTCTAAAAGATTCTTGATGATTATAAAAATCGACTTTGCTTATGGTCAGTAGAAATAACCATTTGTTCTGCTTAATTGTGAGATGAAATTCCTCGTTAAATCATGAACATTTCCAGTGCATGCTGTCTGTTTTGCCTTTCACACTATGTTCCCAAAACTTTGCTCCTAACGTATGAATTGGCGTTCGAATTTTTACTGGCTGATTTTTTAGGACTACTTTTCTAATTACACTGCTACGGAATTCAAAATTCTCCTAATTGTTTAACCTGAGAGAACTCGCTAGTGAGAATGCCCAATTGCTTTTCTTTTACTTTAGATTCATATAATATCAATTTTTTTTGGTTGGCTTAGTACTTTTATTCACAAAAGAGGTAAAATAATTGAAATAACATTTTGAAAATTTAATTAAAATGAAAAATGGTTTAAATAAGAGTCTTAAAAAAGTACGACTGTCAGAGAAAATCTCATGCAGCGAGTTCTCCCGGGTTAAAGCGTAACAGATAATCTATGTTCATATAATATCATTCATTTGCATGTGCTCTTTGTTTTCGCCAATTGTGTGATGCCAATGTGTGAATTACATAATGATTAATTGGATTGCTGCCTCTCGTTTCACAAATCCAGTTATAAGAAAAACGTTTCTTAAAAATGCTCTCAAGAACGATCCTTATCATTTCTGTATGAAATGCTTTAATTTATATTTTTACTCCCCAAAAAAAAAAAAACAGATTTTGTAAAAAGCATATTTTTAATAATTTATCACAGCCTGCAACAATTTATAAGCTCCAGCGAATGCACTCAAAAAGAATCTATCCTCCAGTCATGATTTTGACAGTAATAAAAAAAATCTGTGTTTGAGGAATTCGAGCATACGGAAGTTTTAACTTAATTCCTTTTTATTTCACAGTTTAATTAGAATATCTTACTTTATATTTTAGCATGCGTATTCATCATTTCTTATGGACCTTTGTTTGAATTTCAGCACGTAGATTTATATTAATGTGTATGTATTACTATTTTAACTAACGCTATTTAAATATTTTTAACTCTTTTTTTTTTCTTAGTGCTGTATGTGCAGGAGCAGTCGTTGCGCCATATAACACAATTCACCCAACAAATCAACAACAAAACACCGTCAAAAATTCTTATATAACCTACTTTCATACAGAAAGTAAGCAAAATAATTATTATTTCAAATCTAAAAGTAATTTTCCCCCGAATAAATAAATACACTGCTCAAAACAATTAAAGGATATTGCAGTTTTAGGTGGATTTTGTATCTGGTAAACTGTTTAGCTGATTGATACATGGTCGACAGACATAGTAGGTTATATGAGAATAAATTACACATGTTTGGCAGAAAAAATTGCATTTTATTGCGCATTTGTGTACTAAAGGAAAAAAACACAATTTGTGCATGTGAGAAAAAAAGAACAAGAAAAGGTGTTTTCTTCAAAGAAAATCATTTTCAGTAGGGGGTATGGTTTCCACGGGCGGCCAGCAACGTTGAACACCTTTGAGGCATGGACTCAATGAGGCTATTAATGACGAGTTGGGGTATTCTGCCCCACTCTTCCAGAAGAGCTCTTTCCAGTTCTTGGAGAGTTTGTGGGGTTTGTTGGCGGCCAGAAACTCGTCTTCCTAGTGCGTCCCAAACGTGCTCGATTGGATTCATGTCTGGAGAACACGCTGGCCATTCCATTCGAACGATTCCTTCCTCGAAAAGGAAACCCTCCACCAGGTTTGCACGATGTGGCCTGCAGTTATCGTCCATTAAAATGAAGTTATCTCCGATTGCTGCAGCGTAAGGGACTACAATAGGTCTGAGGATCTCATCCCTATATCGGCGACCAGTCAGAGCTACATCTCGAATGATGTAGAGGTCAGTGCGCCCGTCAATGGAGATGCCACCATACACCAACACTCCTCCACCGCCAAATCTGACACTTTCGTGCACGAACGCAGGATTATTTCTACTGCCACGGTCCCTCCAGATGAAAATACGCCTATTATCCGGATGCACAGAAAAACGGGACTCGTCAGAAAACAGAATATTGCTCCATTCATTTCTCCTCCAGTTGACATGCTCGGTTGCCCACTCCCTGCGGTCGCGACGATGCCTTGATGTTAATCTAACACATACCATCGGTCGGCGAGCATACAGACCTACAGCATGGAGCCGGTTTCGGACAGTCTGAGTTGAAATCGTGGTGCCTGCAGCCGAGCGAAGGTGTTGTTGGAGAAGAGTAGCGTTCATGGTTCGGTGTCTCCGAGCTGTTAACGCTAAATACCGATCTTCATTGGGCGTTGTTGCCCGTCTACGACCTTGCCCTGCTCTTCGGCCTGCACATCCACTCTCCAAAAAACGGTTCCAGATCCTGGAAATGACACTTTGTGACACTCCAATGGCTTGCGCTACTTCGGCTTGAGTTTGGCCCCCTTCTAACCTACCAACAATTCTCAAAGCTTCTGAATCTGTCAAATGACTTCGCTGAGACATCGTACTCATCGAAACAAAGCAATCACTGAATGCCGATCATCCTTGTCTTCATTCTCTTTTATCCAGTTGAAAGTCAAATTTCATTCGCTGCCGCTGAAGCGACGTTTTTGACGTCGAACTCAAAATTTGCATACTCCACAGTTTGAAAACCAGAAAAATTTGCATTTGTGATTCTCTTCTTCTATTTTCGGCGAAAAAAATTTCGTTTATATCTTTATTTTATATAAAACTTTAAATATCCTTTAATTGTTTTGAGCAGTGTATATATATATGGCACGAAAGTATTGAGAGGTGGCACAGCACGCTAGATAAAAGTCCTTTCGGGCTGTGCCGGGGAAAAAAAGTAGCTTTGATGTTTCTTACCGTTAAAAATCCAGCATATTTCACTCAAACGAAGATAAAATTAAATAATAAAAAAAAAAACGACTGCGTAAAAAGCGAACTAATTAATTATTTCTCGTCAATGTTAAGCTATTTTTATATATTACTTGATATTTTTTCCATTTACTTGTATTGATGACTTTTAAGTTGTGTTTAATTGTTAGTTTCTATCTATAAACACAGTTTTAATGAGGCCTATAGATGTCTATGATGGTTAGAGTTCCAGTAAAGTCAGAGATCCTACCTAAACAACTTCCAGGTTGTGTAATATTTAAACGGAGCTTCTGACTGTAAAATAGTCAATGAAACATCGACTTCATTTTGAAAGACCTATCCAATGATATGCCACTCATGATGGTGCGTATTTGTTTTTCGTGTGTACTGCCATTTTATATTTTACGGACGCCATTTTGAATTTATAAAAACAAAATTTAGCCTATAACAATCGGACAGTTAGGACGAATCAATAGAGACCTCTTTCATTAATATCCATCCAGCCGTTGGGATGTTTCGAGGGTATAAAGAAATCCACATACCCAGATACGCATGAAACTCATAACCCTTCTTGGCAATCGGGTAATAAGTGGAACCGATTATAGAATCCCAGCTTTCGCCAATACTGAATATGAATGAGATTTTCGAATATTAGTCAACTGTATCAAACTTGCTTCATTTAGAGCGATTTATGTTTGGTAGTCAAATTTTGTGATATTTTGATGTACCCTTCATTTTAAAACAACATGGCGGATGAAGCTAACCAATGAACTTGATCGAGACCTTGGTAAATCCTGTACACATGCTCAATCATGTAAAAAGCGGTTAATATAAACAAATGCTATCACATGACAAAAAATCAGAGTGTTTAGAAATGCCGCATAGACTAGAATTTAAAACTGCTGTATCTCAGCCAATTTTTAGATGCGTACTTAATTATATAAAAACGTAGCACCTATAGTCGGCGTTCAGTCCGTCTGTCTGTCGGTCCGTTTGTTCGCTTATAATGGAGCGAAAACTACCCAACTTAATGGTCTGAAATATTAAATATATAATTGTTGCAAAATTTTGTCGCGTATTTTCAAATTTTATGAAGATCGGATGCATAGTTTAATTACAGGGACAGTTAAAATTTTCCGTTACATTACAACTTATGGGAAAAAATTATTTCAAGTGCATTTTAATGATCTGACAGCTTTTCGAACAGAATGAAATTGATATGCACTTGTGAAGTGCACTAAAATATACATTCAGTACAATATGTGGTGCAAAAAATATTTACAAACTAGTTATGGTACGAACGCACCTCATTTGCCACGTTTGACGTGCAATTTCCAACATGTTTAAATAAAGACGAAACAAAAAATGCTCCGGCTTCCTTGTATCAGAGTCAAAAAAAGCTTTTTCAAATTCTAATTTTGTGTATTTATTTTTCATTTTAAAATTAAAAAGAAATATAACGACCACCATTTTGAAACAGGATGCACACATATACAAATCTGTTCATAAATGCGAGAGTAACAGCATGACAAAAATCAGATATTTATTCAGATATTAATTATATATATTAATATTTGAACGAAGGTTGGTTTTGGGGACGGGATCCTAATCGGTGAAAATATACGAATATTTTTCAGAATGACTTTCCTCCGGACGTCTGGAATAGATAGATTTTTCACTTTTTGTAAGGAAAACTTGGGACACAATACACTTATTTAGTCAAAAATATAGGATGTCTCTCTCCAAGCTGAACCAATTTTTTTTTCATAACTTTAACACTAGAACGTCCGACATTTTCGACATCCTAAAACAGCCGCTGGTTTCAGTTGGACACCACTAATTAAATTATGCAAAATGGATGCTGCAAATACTATTTTAACACTATTAGGTTGAGCAAAAAGTTCTGGGAAATTTTTAATCCAATAGTTACCAGAATTTTTATGGTATATAGGAGTACTAGTATTATATTTATAGGAGTTCAGGAACTTTGGCTCCAAAATGCTTATTGAACAGTATGATTTGCGTGTGTTGATCCGGCATTATTAGAGAAAAGGCCTAACGATTCTGAAAGCCGTCGATGAGATTAATGAGGATGAAGGTGCTGGTAACGGCGACAAACTTAGACAATAAACCGGAATCTGGCTGAACGGCGGCAAAAAGTCGTGGACTATGATGGTCTCTACTTTAAAGAATAGCCCTTGTTGCTTTTGTTGTTAATTTACGCATATTAACGCAACTCTCACAAATTTCCCAGAACTTTTTGCTCAACCTACTATATCGGATTATTGTACTTTAACAATGAATATATTGTTAAACTTGCACAAAAGAACAATGATTTATTTTATAGAAAAATACATTAAATGACATTAAATTTCACACTTATAGAAAAGGAAACAAAAATATTTAAAAAAGAGAAATAAATCTGTTAATTTTCTTCACATTATGATATTTAAGCATAAGTTAACATGATGTAAAATATTGTATGTCAGAAGCATACCTTATTTACAAAATTTTCAGCAATATACTATGATTTTGGTACATTATAAACATGCCATCTCCATGCACGAAAAGAATATTTTGTCTGTGGCATTAACTTTACGCATTTTAATTTTACCTTTTCTGCGTTTAAGGGAAATGTTTTTGTTTAATTCTGGTATATAATTTTGATTAGTGGCACATTTTTTATCCTTTACACAATATAAGCGTAATTCATTTGCTAACTATTCAGTATAACATTTCCTTGAAATATAATGGCTTGACAACCTGACATAAATTTGTAAATAAGCCAAGCATTTATAACTGCAATGTCTACAATGTTGTAAAATGTATCTACAGGCCATCTCCTTGATGGGATTTTACAGAAAATTTTCTAGCCATCTGATCTAAAATGTCCACACAATATTTGCTTTTATTGTAGAATGTTGCAGTTTCTGGTGTTTTCTTTTCATTACTTGCAGTTGTAACGTTTGAATAAAGTGTGCTCAGTATAATGATTCTCTTTAGTTTTTTTTCCTTGATATATTGTAAGTATGGTACCGGTAGTTTCGTGTTTTTTATATATTCGTGGAATAAAGACTATCATTTTTATTTTTCAGGCGATCTGGATTTTCTCTTCGAGCTCGATTCGCATTTTCTACCACACTTGTTTTACATTTAATCAGATCTTTTGCTAGTTCCAGAGAAATAAAAAAAAAGTATCAACTGCCACATTATGACCTATATTTTTTATATGGTTGCATTACTTTTAGAACTATGAATTCCGCTATCGTTTACCATCAGTCGAGATTCATTTTTCTCCAAATAAGGAAATAAGTCACTAAGTCCATAGTAATAAAATAAGTCCGAAAGTTCACTATCATGCGATTCATTTTAGGATAATTGTCTCAATAGATTTCCAATTTCTTAGGAAATGATATCTTTTTTGTGGTACATAATTCCGAAAAAAATAATTTCTGTAAGTATATAATCTCTCCCAGGAATAAAATGCTTTCAAATAATGTAATAAAGACAAAGAAAGTAACTGGAGACATTTAGTCGCCTGAAATGGAATAAACCATTTCCGCCCTTCATTAGGGGTGTAAAGTATAATAGACATTTCGTAATGAAATCAAGTTACATGAACTGGAAAAAAAGACACAAGTAAACTATTTTTGTTAATTTTCTGCTTGGTTTCGAAACAACGCCAGCGGACGTTCTAGCTGGATTTAGCTGTAACTTAAAGAAAAAAATAGAATCACATAATAAATATTTCGACAGTTAGTTTCTTACGTAAAATGATTAAAAGTCATTAAATTTGAAGAATATAGGTGAAAAAATGTGATACAGAGATAACGCTAAATTTGGTTTAGTGTCCAAGTGACACCAACGGACGTTAACAATAATGATTAACAATATAAAACAATAATGTATAATAATAATGTAATAATATATTGTAATGGATAGCGGTAAATTAATTTTTTTTAAATATGTTCTTCTATTCTTATTTTGGTAACTTTCAAAATAAAATAAAGTACATGTTTCAAACCCGGACTACTTTTACTGTTTAAATATTTTAATATTAGTATGTTTTATGATAGTCATACAGGTGTTTTTATTTTTCATTCTGTTTTAGAAATGCAATTTTCTAAAATTAAAAGAAAAAATAATAATTCTATTTTTGAATTTTATTCTTCAAGAGAAAGGAGAAAGTTAGCTTAGAATTAATTTTCGGAAAGCTTTCATTTTGGTTATCTTGATAAAAGAAGAAAATATTAGAAGTGAAAACTTTCTTAAGAAAAGTGATCCAAATTTTAATTTTATATCAAAGAAATTACAAAATATTTCATGTTACTAAATTTACAAAAGAGATTCTTACTTACAAAGGACAAGCCTTTTAAAATAACAACGATAAATTTAAGAAAAAATCCGTTAATAAAGGATTTTATGAATGATTTTAAATATGAAAACTTCAATATTGCTTATAAGATGAATTTATTTTTAAAAACTAGATGTGCAGCTTTTAATAAAAATATCAGAACCAAGCGTTCTTTTGCTAATCACTTTAAAAATAGTCCCAATCAAAGGTACACTTTAATTATTGACCTTTTTATTTCAAACGTACGTGTCTTTTTGTAATTAAATCTAAATATATACTTCATTGAAACATTTATTTAAAATAGAAGAGATAGGAAATGTATATAAATTTGAAATGTGCAATATTCAATAATCTTTGTTGCATAAATAACTGCGTTGAAAGAAAAAAAAAAAAAAAAAAAAAAAAAAAAACAGAATTTTTTTTTCGTCTAACCGAAACGTGTACGAAAGTTCATTGCAACTTTATAGTTACCATTGATTCCGGTAACTTTCCCCATACCATAAGACACTAAACGAAGAACAACCTATGACAAATGTAGAAAAAACGTTTTTCGATGTTTACGAAAATGTTAGGGACATACCGCCCCCCCCCCCCCCCGTCTCCTTCCTCCGACCCTTTTTTGTAGCTCAGAAATTTCGGTGTGCTTATTCGAATCTAGGATTTCTGAATAGTTCTTTTCATAAAAAAATTTCATCGTTCATTTTTACAATATCAGGAAAAACTTCAGCTTATTTTGTAAGCGAACATTTACCAAACAACATGATTTATTTTAAAGCCTAGTGTCTTATTAGTAGTACAGAAGATAATTTCAAATCAACTAATCATATATTAATAAAACTTTTTCTCTTTACGGAAAATATTTTAATTTATTTAACCTGTATCTACTGTCAATAAAATTGTCACTTGTTAATGTGAGATGTCTGAAAATACGAATAAAAAGCTTGATTAACTCATATGATACTACTTATGTTCAAATAGTTATACAGGATTAGGGGGCACTGCCCCTTTCGAGCTACGCTCGCCAACAACGTTGTAAATTAAAGGGATTCAATATTTTCGTGCTTTTTAGCTCAGAGCCTATAAAAGCCTGAGAGCTAATGTACCCGCCGGTTCTGTATGTATGTATGTACCGATGTCCGTAACGCGATAACTCTTGATAGAAATATCCGATTTGCTTCAATTTTTATTTCTTAGTTCATTCTTACAAGGCGCTTCCCTGATTAGTTTTGGGGCTTCATTGGTTAAATATAAAGGGTAAACGGGGCTCTAATTCCCCCTTAACATAGTTGAATGGGTTTCTCATGCAGACTTATCAGATTTTCTTCCAATTTGGTATACCGGTTAATTCTTATAAAGCGCTTCCGTGATTAGATTTGAAGATTCATTGTGTAAGTCTAAAGGGGGGAAACGGGGAGGCTAATACTCCCTTAATTTAGATAAATGGGTTTTTACAACCGATTTGCTGCAAATTTGGTATACCGGTTTACTCTGATAAGGCCCTTCCCTGATTAGATTTGGAAGTTCATTGTTTAAATATAAAGAGGGAAACGGTGGATTAATACCCCCTTAATTTAGGTAAATTATTTTTTTCTATCCGATTTGCTTCAAATTTTGTGTACCGGTTTATCTCGATAAGGCGCTACCCTGATGATATTTGTAGGCTCATGGGTTAAGTATTAAGAGGGGGAAAAGAGGGATAATCCCCCTTAATTTATTGTTCGAGGGTAATTATTCTTTGAAATAAGAGTATAATATACAATTAGTGTGAATAGCCTATGAGCTCAATGCCATCAGTTTAACTGTGCACTTTTCTTTTCTATTTAAGTATTACTGGAATAGCCGATTTCTACTCTATCTATGCTAGATGCTATAGTGAAACTGCCGTGAATACTTTTGCCTCTGTTCAGACACCGCAGACACTACAAAACACACTAATTTGATTTGCTTTAAACAGATTACGAAAGATTGAATTATAATTGATCTACCAGTGGCCATCTCCTGCAATCGGGTTTCAATTCATTTCCCTTTGATTGAGAGATTTTAAGGCCGAATCGATGGTGTCGGGGGCTAACGACTATTTTCGTTATTAGTTAAATAAGATCAATTAAACCTTTGAAAATGAGCTTATATAAAATGGTTAAGTAAACAATATTTCTGCCTCCCGTAATTTTAGAACGACGTTATAGAAAAATTGTTATAAATAAGGCATTTTAAATATATTGTTTTAAATAAGATGTAATTTTCACCACAATTTTGTTTCTCTTTTCATTATTCACGTGAATATACATTTTTTAATAGTTCAGTAGACCATTTGAAGCCAGTGATGGAATAGTGAAGCAGCTGTTGGGCGATTGTCACCAAAATTTTAAATTTTATAGTATTTGTATTTTATAGTATAGTATTTTATAGTATGTAAAATTTTATAGTATTCTTCGCCTTTAAGGGGGTCCGGGACGCAATTTAAAATAATTCTTATTTATTGAGTTAAAATTTTGAATTTTTTTCTGATAGTTAACCATGTTATTTCTAAACAAAATCACATGAAAAAACTTATCATATATTTAAAAAAAAATTAATTTAAAATTCATTAAAATGTGGGGTAATTTAAAATTGTTATAACTCGAAATATTATTTGTAGAATTTCAATATTTTTTCATTTAAATAAACTGGAATATATAAGTTTTAATTTAGTTTCAGCATTTTTAAAAATATTAATTTAAAAAAATTTAAAATATTTAAAGAAATATTTAAAAAAAAGGTGTAACTTTAAAAAAAAATCATATTTTCAAAAGTAAATATTTTTTTCTAATTTGCTGAATCAAATTAAAGTAAAAGAATTGAAAAAGACATACTCTAAGTTTGAACCATTTACCTTTAACGGTTCTTGAATTATAACGATTTAAATACGAGAAATGGTGAAAAAAGCCCTCATGATGAAAAATGCATTTTCACTAGAAATAGACAACCATTGCTTGAAAGCTAGATTTTGAAAACAAACCAAAACGAAAAATTTAATATTTTCCGTTCTAATTAAGATAGAAACGTGATTTAAACATTATTTTACGCAGAAAAACACAGAGAAATCTTTAATGCAATAAAAGATTTTTAGAAAATTTGGAGATTTTTGTGTCCCGAACCCCAATAAAAGTCTCAGAACGTCTGTCCTGAAGTAAGAGTAAGAATACAATTAAGATTTAGCGGTGTCAATTGATTCTTTGGTGCTTCACTGTTCCATCACTTTGAAGCCTGAAACAAATCTCTCGTGTAAATATATTTTTTAAATTTAAAAGGTTTGCCAATATTATTATTTGGGCATTTTAAATATGACGTAATTTTCCCCATTTACTGTTTTTAACCCATAATCATTTAGTTATTATTTTAAAGTTTTCTTTCTGTTTTCAATAGTCACGTATAAAATCTTTTTTAATTGAAAGGAAATATTATTTTTTGCGCTGTTTTACAATTTGGAAAAGAAAAAGTTCTTTTCTATCTATTAAAATAATGAAATTTTGAATAAAAAAACTTTAAAAAAATCTCAACAATTTAATCAAATTAAAAAAAATTATTATACACTTCATACCGCAAGCTTTTCTAAGACATAAGCGTGCCTTCAGAAGGGACTTTTGAAAATTCCGCCCCTAAGGGTGTTAAACGGACGGTCGGATATTATAGAACATCTGGTCATATCTCAGCAGCCGGTTTAGGCAGGAGTACGAAATTCCAGAAAATAAATCTAATAAAAAATAATTAAACACGTATTTCAGCGATTTTAGAATTTCTCCTCTTTTGGAGTTCAAATTGGGTCGAAAATTTTAGAACATTTGGTATATCTCAGCAACCGTTTCAGGTAGGCGCGCGAAATTCCAGAAAATAAATGTACTAAAAATATAATTAGACACGTATTTCAGCAAAGTAAAAACCATTTATGTTCGTTTTAATTATGCATAAATTATGCTAGTTTTTATGCTTGTTTGATCTGAGGTGTCCAGCTATAAGTATGCAAAATTTGATGTCTCCAACATTTATCGTTTCTGAGAACGGGCTATGTGACGAACAGACAGACAGAGAGAGGAGAGAGACGAATAGGGTTTCGTCAGATGTACGAAAAGCTAAAAACATCTTAATTGCATATTGCTTTTGTTTTGGTACTTTGAAGAAGGTGATGGTTTTGATTGTTTCGACAAACTCAAAGTCCTGTGCCCCCGTAAGTATTATTGCTTTGAACATGCTATATTTCAAAACTTGGTATTAATATGCATGTATTACTATACATAAAAGTAAAATTTAGTAGTTATATAACTTTTTTCCGTGAATTTTCATGAAAAATTATAAATATTAGAAGTTTATTATTATGTTTTCACTTAAAATTAGAATAATTTTAAAACGCATGCCCACTTTTGTTGCAATAATATAAAGTTATCATTTAACAAAACACCAGGTTCCCAAAGACAAATTTAATGCACAGGGAGAATTTTTAGTTAGAGTGATTAATCAATATTTTTAATTAATAACTTAATTACACACATTTTTTAATAATTTTTTTTAATGTACATAAAAAAATTTATGAATGTGTGCAGAATTTCAGTACAATTGAGTGAAAAATGAAAAAAAAAATTTTTGAACATCCACTATCCCCATATAAGTTTATTTTCTTTATTTTCTTTGTTTTATTTTTTCTAGTTTCCAAAACTTTTAAAGATAAATATATTTAAAGTTACTGAAATGTTTTATATTCTAATGTGTAGCATACTTGATATGGATTTATTTCCCGCAAGAAAATATTGTTAGCATTTTAAAGAACATTTTTACGGATTGCTTTCCGATGCACTTTCTCTTGAAATGAAACATAACATTTTAGGTGCACCTCACTGTTGTGACAAGACCAGTTGAGTTGAATTATTCATAAATAATCATTTATTCATAAAAAAATTTATTAACGAACCATACATTTAAAATAATATAGTGGTTTAAGGATAAGTGCAGAATATGGACGAAAACTTACATTATATTTTGTTGGAAATTCAGGTTTCAAAAAGCAACTAACAATGATGCAGTTTTACCCTATTTCTCCTACCCATGATAATTTTTAATCTATTGTTGAGGTAGTAAAGTATACTAAGGTTTGTCCCAACGAAATAAAACTTCCGTAATTATGTGTCGCAACTGGGCACGAAACGAACAAATACGACCGAAACAAATATATTAAGAAAGTCTATATACAAATGCATATTTACAAGGAGTAACTCACTCCCTGTTCCACCTGAGCAGAAGAAAAAGATGAATGTATAAAAAAAGAGGAGGAAAAGTGTCCTGCCGAAAAAAAGCCACTGCCAGTATTAGTATTCATTGGTAACTACCGACATTCTAGCTGCTGCAGTTGAACATGTTTATGACATCAGGAAGTTGTCAATTACTTATTCTGTGCCAGTGGAACTTTGTGAAGATTTAGAAGGCTGTATGTTCTATTTCTTCTGCAGTGTTGCAATGGGAATGAAATCCCAGCTATCAAAGTTCGAGAAACGACAAATAACAGCTTTTAAGGAACAAGGCCTTTCGCACAGACCAATATATAAGCAAATCAAAAGATTTAAAACCATAATAGACAATTTTGTAAAGCAGAGCAGTGCGTACGGGTACACAAAAGGGAAGTGTACGTGCAGAAAAATATCTTCCAAGCCGGAAAGAGAAGTTTTGCTTCATCATTCACGCGGTGGTATTTTCCTAAAACAGTTGGCCAAAGAGGATAACATCTCTGTGACAAAAACAACGCTGTCACGAATTGAAAAATGTACAAGAATCATGAGACATAAGAAAAGAAAACAAACACCCATGTTGAAAGCTAACCACATGCAAAGGAGAATCGATTGGGACAAATGTCATCAAATCTGGAAGGACCAGTAGCATCGTGTTATAGTCTCAGGTGAGAAAAAAAATTAATTTGGATGGGCCTTGCTTTCCATTGGCATGACATGGTGAAATATGAGGAAATTTTCCCCAAAAGACAGCAAGGTTGAGGCTCATTAATGGTGTGGGGAGGACTCGGCTATGGAGGTAAATATAACTTGGCTTTTCTCTGAGGCACATGGAGGCTACCGATTACCAAGAAATGCTATAAAACCATTTACTGGCATTTTCAAAGAGAATTGGTGGACTAAGTTGGCTTTTCCAGCAAGATAAGACGTACATCCATGTTGCACAATCCACCTGGAAATATTTTTTGAATAATCAGATGCATGTCACAGAATGGCCAACCTTTCCCCCCGATCTCAACCTCCAAGAAATGTGCGAGATATCCTCAGTGGCGCTGTATATGCCAATGGAAGACAGTTTCAGTCTGTGTCAAAATTGAAGGTCGTCATCATTGAAGCGTGGAAGAATATTGATTCTACTGTCCTCCAAGGATTGGTGAATGGTATGCCACATAGATATTCAAAGTCATATATAACCATGGCGGATATTGAATAATAAAGACATGAACTATCACATTGCTAACTACGCCGCAAGATTGTGTGCTCATGAAGACTATTCCATCTAGTAACTGCGGTAGCAGGCTTACCAACTTATGTGGGTGAGTGACGCCAAGCTGAGCATCGTCCTCGTGGCTTAATGGTAGAGCATTGGAGCGTTATTCCAGGGGTCCGGGTACGATTCCGGGCTTGGACATTTTTCACTCTGTTGCTTTACGCTTAATTAGCAATGTGATAATTCACGTCTTTATTATTCAATAATTTCAAGCGTAATTTCACTGCTGAAAAGTAGTTGAAGAATTAATTAAAAATCATGGCGGATATATTGTCTATTAACAATAGTGTCTTTATTTCGGCAGGACACTCCCCCCCCCCCTTTTTATTTTACAAATTCATTTTCTTTCCTGCCCATATAAAGCAGGGAGTGAATTACTTCTTGTAAATATGTATTTTTAAATAGACTTTCTTAACCCGGGAGGACGCGCGCCGGGCCTGATAGACCCGGAATGCGAACCGTTTTTACATTTGTGACCGCTACCTTTTTAAAAGTAATCTTCAACTTCTTTTATCGTAAAACTGTCTCCGACTAAATAAGTTGACGATTACTATTTGTATTTATTTGTGACAAAGAAAAACCATTCATACCTTGGGTATGGGCGCATTATCCCGGGTTAATATATTTGTGTCGTTCTAATTTGTTTGTTTCCTATCCAAATCTAGCATACAATCACGGTGGCTTTATTTTGGTGTTACACACCTTCCTTAAAAGTACAGGGTCCACACAGCACAGGAACCAAGACATGAGCAGCTTGGGCCGCTATTTGTGACTTCATAAACAGCAGGGTCCTGGGTTATGTAACTGTGCAAAATTGCTAGAGTTTTCCTTCTACAAGATTAATATTTCGAGTGACTTTTCCTGAAAAATCTTCATTAGAAAACCTTCTGTAGAAATATGGTTCAAATTGGCCGATGATTAAAGATAATAACATCCCTTCTTATATTTATTTCGGCTTATTTTAGATATTTAAAACAGTACCGAATAACATAAAAAGAAGAAATAAATATAAAAAGGTTATATTAATAAATATAGCCAAAATTATTACATTAAATACAAAAAATAAAATGTTTTCGAAAAATGAAGATACATATTTTCCATTACTAAATAACTTTTCTAACAAAGTGTGAAAAAAGCATTCTAGCTAACAATAGTAAAACTATTAAAATTTAATTAAAACTTATTCTTCGAATAAAAACGAATAATCACTTTCCCATTGTGTAACTAAACATTTAAATTTATAATGCTTTAATTTGCTTTTTTGAAATAAGAATATATTAAATATTACCAATCTTGAGTTTCAGTAAAACATATGTATCTTCATCACAGTTACGTTTATTTATCTGAAGCAAAGAAAGAACCCATCAGAACAAAAGAAGAAGAGAATGCGAAACGATTATACACGGTGCAGTGATATTAATGTGACCACCATCTACTTTCGATGTCAACGTGAAATAACCAATCACACAAGACTGATGGTAGCGCATTGCAGTGGAGCGTATATAAAGTGTGTCCGAGGGAATCGGAAAAGATTGCTATCTTTGGCATAATGCAGAAAAGGAGCGACTTATCCGACGTCCAAAAAGGCATGATCAGTGGCTTTCGGGCCAAGGGTGGAAGCATTTCCGAAACGGTTAATTTTGTAAATTGTTCGCTTACTGCCGTGGTAAAAGTTTGCCATGCATGGCAAAATGACACTATTGAAAATCAGCGACGTGGCAAATGTGGTGCACCAATGACCATAGAAGACAGAGGTGAACGACGGTTGCGGAGATGCGTTCGGACAAATAAACGTGCAACCGTTGAGCAACTGACCGTCCAGATAAACCAAGGGGCTGCCAACAGTGTCTCCTCAACGAAGGTTCAGCGAACGATTTTCAGAATGGTCCTCCGCAGCAGACACCTGGTTAATGCACCTACGGTGACTGCTGTCCATAGGCAACGAAGGCTGGAATTTGCACGCCAGTACCGCAACTGGACGTCCAATGAGTGGGGACAGGTGGCTTTTTCAGATGAATGACGTTTTATGCTCTTTCAGATAGATGGAAGTTTGCGTACACGGCGTGAAACGTCTGAAAGCAAACACCCTTCAGTAATTTCCGGAATGGTCCAAGCTGGAGGAGGGAGCATTACGGTCTGGGGAATGTTTTCGTGATATTATCTGCGTGCACTCATCATTGTGCAAGGCACGATGTATCAACACAAGTACGCATCTGTCCTTGCGGACCATGTCCATCCCGACAAGCGAATTGATTTTCGTCTGAATGATGGCTCCTACCAGCAGGACAATGCGAGGTGTCATATGGCTCACAGTATGCGTGCATGGTTCGAAGAGCACCAGGATGAGTTTACAATACTCCCCTGGCCATCAAACTACCCGGATTTAATCCTAATCGAGAATCTGTAAGACCACTTCGATCGGGTTGTTCGCGCCATGGATCCTCAACCACGAAACCTACCGCAGCTGCCCACGGCACTGCAGTCAGCATGGCTGAACACCTTCAAGAACCTAGTTTACTTTTTTCCTGCACGTCTCGCAGCAGTCCGCACTGCAAAACGTGGCTATTCTGGCTTTTGAAAGGTGGTCACATTAATGTGACTGGACTGTGTACTAACTGAGAGTAGTAAAAAATTGACAACTTAATTTTAACACTTTCTTCTGATGAAAAGGAAGAATCGCTTTTACATTGCGTAACAAAGCAATTTTATTTAAAATTATTTTATTTACTGTTTTGAAAAAATCAGATATTAAACAACATGCATCAAGATTATCATAATCATCAACCTTCAGTCTTATATTTACTAGAATTGCTTTTATATTTTTAAAAGAAATAAGATTCTCTCCAAAGAAAAATGTGAACCACGAAAGATTATACTAACTGAATATAGAAAAAAAAATGTATAATTTAATTTTTTCTTATTCTTCTAATAAAAAGAAAAAATCTTCCTTAAAGTATTACTAAGCAATTTAATTTATGATATTTTTCTTGACACTTTTAAAGCAACAATGTATTAAGCAATACACATAATAATTTTCAGTCCAACTTTCATTTCTATTTTCGCCAGAATTATTTTATATATTTAAAAGAAAAATGTGAACACCAAAAGATTATACTAACTCAATATAGAAAAAAGTTCTATAATTTAATTCAAACTTATTCTTCTAATAAAAACAAAGAACCTTCTTTAAACTGTTACTAAGCAACTTAGTTTATGATACTTTCATTTACACTTTTAAAGCAGCAATGTATTAAACAATACACATCATAATTTTCAGTCTAACATCATTTTTATCTTCACTACATCTACTTATAAATATTTAAACGAAAAATTTATCATCAAAAGAAACAAAATGTTCCTCAAGGATTATACTAACTGAAAAGAATAAAAAATAGTACAATTTAATTATAACATATTCCTTTAATAAAAAGGAAGAATCTTCTTCCGCATTGTGTAACTAAGCAACTTATTTTATAATGCTTTCCTGTGCTCTTTAGAAGCAGCAATATATTTCTCGACTTTCCCCTTTCGAGATTCCTCTCATTTGTCCGAAAATCAGTGATTTCCATTGCAGGGAAAACGCAGTTCGTAAATCAATTTGGGGATTGTTCCTTTCCGTTGCTTGAACGCAGAAGAGTCTCTTCTTATGTAAACTTCGGAGTTTCCCATTGCTTTCGATATTCGTTCCGCCCCTTTTGTTAGAATACAACAGGACAATATCATACCACCATTTTCTCGTTTACTGCATTCATATAAGCTTTGCTCTTTATTACTTTCGAATAAACTGAGCATCGAGATTTTCAAATTGCGCTTCCAGGGATCTAAACTTATAAATGCGAAGCAGTTTAAAACTAAATACTTTGATTTTAGAGATTGGTTTATTGAGAATAAAAATAAAGAATTATTAAAAATTTGGAACAATGCTAAATATTGTCTATAAATAGATATATAACAAACCATTAGTAATATATATGCATATGTAAGTAATATACATATATATACATATATATATATATATATATATGTATATATCGTGCATATGTGTATATAGGCATATATTAAACACACACACACATATATATGTATGATTCTGTAATCAGAAAGTACCTGGAATGGTGGCATAAAACAAAAGGTATTAATTTATTGCATCTCTTTTAAAAAAAAAACCTCCCCCGATTGCAATGCACTTCTGCCAACGTTTTTTCCAATCATCAAAACAAGCCTAAGTCGTTTTGTGAAACCTCTTCAGAGTTAGTAGAGAATTTTTGAAAACGAATTATTGGACTCAAAACGGCGACCACGAAGAATAAATTTTAACCATGGAAATAATAAAGTCACATAGTGCCTTATCATGTGAATACGGAACCTGTGGAGCAGTATTTGTTGAATGTGTGGTTAAAAACTCAGGAATAATATTGGGTTATCCAGAAACTTCTGCGGTTTTTTTTATGATAAATTTCAATAAAGACCTCCGAAAACATAAGAAAATTTTATTGAATTACATAAGCACCATTTTGTTCTATGACTTTTTGCCATCGTTCTGGCAGCTAGAAAATTCCTTTTTTTAAAAAAAGTCATTGGATTTAGTCGTAAAGAAATGATAAAGGTGCTATTTGATAGACTCCAAAGAAATGAAATCCTGGTCGCTCAGAGAATTTTGAAGTGACCTGAAAAGGTAAAAATCAGAGGGAGGGTCACTTCTGGTGAATATTTTGTGTGATACAAAACATCCCAGGTATACTCAATAAGGCGTTTCCTGACATTCATCTCAATGTAGGGCCTATCATTCTCATGTGGGAACACAACACACCTGCGCGATTCTTCAGTTCTGCTCGCTTTTCTTCGACTTTCGCTTTCAAACCTGCCATTTATGAACAGTATCTTTCGGAATTTATTGTCTAATTTGGCGGTAATAATTCATAATAAATAACTCCTTTGTAGTCCCACCATAAACAAAGCCTTACTGTTTTTGGATGCAGTCCTCCTCTCGATGTTACTTAGGGAGGTTCATTTGATCTACCCCATGATCTTTTCCTTGTAGCATTATTGTATAGTATCTATTTCACATCTCCAATAATGAACTGTTTTAAAGAAGGAGCGTCTTCATTTCGTTTCAGCAAATAATCAAATGCCAAAACTCGAGCAAGCATATTCTGCAGTGTTAAAGTATGGGGTATCCACACATCATAGCGGCTTACATACCCAATCTTCTTCAAATGATCATGCACTATACTTTTTTGAATATTTAATCTGTGTGATAGCTCCTGAACCGTGTAACGTGAATTTTCAGCGATAGCTTCTTTTAAGAGGTTCTTCCTTTACAGATGATGGTCGTCCAGAGCGAGCGTCATCTTCGAGGCTGCAATTTTCTCATTTAAACATCTGAAACCACCTCCGAACTGTGTCATTTGAAACAGCACTTTGTCCATATATAGCACTACTTCTATGAGCAGTCTGACTAGCAATTTTGCCTTTTTTAAAATAAAACAGCACAATAAGACGAAAATGAACTCTTTGGTTCTCCATTGTTAGCACTGCCCTGATTTAAAAATTATGTGACAATACAAGTAAGAATTATGCAGCGTAAGCAGAAAATTCTAAATATACATATCTGGGTCATTCAAGGTCATGTCTTATTAGTAGTAACAAAATAACTAAACAAAACACAGATTCACTTTGAAAAACAGCAGAACTTTCCGGTTGACCCAATAAATGCACAGTAAGAATGCGCATTATCATGTTTCAAAACCCATGAGATCTCTCTCCACATTTCAGGTCGTTTTCGGCGTTAAATGCTTTCACGTGAACGGCACAAAATATTCAAATAATACTTTTTATTCGCTGCCTAGTCAATTGGCAGAAATTCATAATACATAACACCACGACAATCAAAGGAAACTTTCAACATTACATTTATTTCTGAACGACTTTGTTGCGGTCTTTTTCGTCTTCCTTCAACTTTCAGGCACCATTCACTAGATTGTTGAGCTGTTTCTGTATCAAAAGCATATATCCAAGTTTCATAATCGCTAATAATGCGTTTTAGGAAGAAATCGCCTTGAGAAAGCATCTTTCGGTCCACTTGAGCTCTTTGTTGTTTTTGGGAGAAATTCGAAGTTCCTGAGACAACTTGTGTAGCGACGGGTCGCAAACCCTAGTAATCCTTTAAAGCCTTCCCATGGAACTATTAATAAAGAGGAACTGACATATCCTTAAAATAGTGAAGCTTCCTCTGTAACTGCTTTCGCAAGCGCTGATTATCTCCGGTGGGAACTTCCACCAGTAAATTTATATAGAATTTTTATCCGTATTTAAAAGCATTATAATTGATAAATTTTAGTCATCAATAATGGCAGAAACATATTTTCATTTTTACTGGTGCAAGTTTACTTTTGCAGTAGTCAGGCCCTACGTTTCTGCCATATTGTGACAACCGGCGAAACACAGCGACTGTTTTACCAGCGAAACTGGCACCAGTAAAACAAATAGAAGGTTTTTCATATTTGTGGGACAATATTTCCATGAATAAGACGCTTTAATAACATAAAATTTTCTGTTCAATTTTATTGGTGGGAAGTTTGCTCCAGTGGTATTCAAAAACTCTACATCCGATTTTAAAATAGCAGCCGCCATCTTGTGACAACATCCTCAGTTACTTCACTCGCAACTCATATACAGTACATTATATGTCTCCTCCTCTTTATTCATAACTCCATTACCTTTCCGGTGCGGTGTAATTCTGTTTGTAAAATGATGAAATGATGGACTGACACCAGAATTTACAAACAATTTTAATACAAAAGAAAAACTTGCTTATTTTCACGTAATTTATAAAAGGAAAATTTTAATTGAATATTATGTGCGCCAGTACTCTAAAAATCAGGTGTTCCCGCTAAAGGTTTAAAATTACTTCAGAGAAACCAAATCATATAATAACTTGTTCAATAATGTATGTTATTGTCAAACGACTATCTCCAAGCACCAGTTCTATATCCTTATCGATATCTTGATCATTAATTGAAATTGATGGTTTACCAGACCGCGGATCATTCTCTACAATCATTAAACTTTTTATACCAATCAAATATTGTTTTTTTTTTTTTTTATAAACAGTTAGTTCAGGCAATAGAGACCGTATAGGGGCTCTACCTAGCAAAATTCATGGTAGTTCTAGAAAAAGGCTTACTGCATGTTTTTTGGGTCGCTGAAGCCGAATTTTTAACTTCCCACAAAAATTTCTCCCGGCACCCCCCCACCCCGCCAAATTTTGGTAAAATTCCCCCAAAAAAGTTTTTTATTAAAAAAATCAAATTTTTTATTGTTTTAGGGAAACAGTGTCTAGAAATTCAGAAAGTAGACAAAATTTGCAACAAATTAAATCTATGACATTATGACTTAGGATGAAGGGGAAGGGGGGGATCTGCCTCGGAACATGCGCGCGGTGTTGCGTGAACTAAGTTGCGCAATTCAACTTAACCACTTACACGTTTACATTCGCCCTCCCATCTCCCCTCCGAACTTTCTCTATAAGGTTTACTTTAAGTGTTTTGGGTCACTGAATACGAATTTTTAACTTCCCCCCAAAATAATGAAAAAATTTGGTTTTTCAGAAAAGCGCGCGGGGAATGTTCCGAGGCAGCCCCCTCTCTCCCCGTTTATCCTACTTCATAATGTCATATATCCATTTGTTGCAAATTTGTCTAGTTTTTGAATTTTGTCATGCTTTTCTCCTAAAACAATAAGAAATTTAAGTTAATAACAACTATTTGGGGGGGGGGGGTTCGGGGGGGAAATTTTGGGGTTAAGTTAAAAATTCGGACTCAGCGACCCAAAAAACTTAAAGTAAACCTTATAACGAAAGTTCGGAGGGGAGATGGGAGGCCTTGCATACGCCTTGCATACAATATTTCAAATGAAAATCAAATTTCAAATTAATTGCTTAAAATGCAATTTTAATTTGAAATTTGATTTTCATTTGAAATATGCAAGGCGAATGTTTCTCTCTGGAAAAATTCCCATGTATTTATATAGTTTGAATCGCTGCTGGATTTAATTAAGTTTCGTGTTTGCCCCATGTTGGTGGCTCATGATAAATATTCCATCTTGTGCTGAGTTTATAGCCTTGCCAACATGTAATAGTAAGATATTTTCCAGGCTGGGTCTCGTTCCATGTGGTTTAGTCGGTAGAATGTCAGTGGGCTATACTGATGGCCCGGATTCAAGTACCGTTATGGAATTTTTTTTCACTATGTTGGATTTTGCGCCTTTTAAGCAATCAATTTGAAATTTGATTTCCATTTGAAATATTGTTTGCAAGGCGAATGTTTCTCTCTGGAAAAATTTCCAAGCATTAATACTGTGATGATTCTTGTTATAAACACTGTGATGAATTTTAAAATAAAGTTTTGTTTGAAATATACAATATTATCTTTTTACCGTACTTTTTAGCAAAGTATCGCTATTTTGGAGTCCTATTCTTCTAAAAAACTTTTAATTTTTACACTGAAAAAAACAATGCTTATCATCTGGCATCCTTTTTTATTAAGTTCTAAGCTTGATCTTGAGTTCAAGCTTTATATTAAGAATGTGTAAGTTTTTACGTGTTGTGATTTGTTATTATTTTATTAAATACGAACATGGAGTCTAACGGATATTAATATATTTCCTATTTAAAGAAGAATAAGATAAGCCATATTTATTTAAATTTTTTATTCCCGTGTATATTGTATTTTGTTAATATGAGCTAAATAGATTTGGTATGATGTATAGGAAATGACTGATCTGGGAAATAGAAGAAACAAGTAAGAAAAATCATGCGTTAAGCATAGATTATAAAGCACTTTCCAACGCTTCCTGGATGCTTTAACTAGACATCGTAATTTAAGGAAATAACGTAAATAAGATAACTAAGTAAATATTTTAGAAAACGCATAAAACATTTGAAAAACTGATTTCAGCAATTACCGTCCATAGCCAAATATGTTTTCCAATTCTTTTGAATAGCCCTGTATTTAATCTGTAGGTTGATATATACTAGTATATAATGTGAAAATTTAGTTTAGCAAGAAAACGCATAACAGGTTGAAATTCTCATTCAGCAATTTATACTAATATATGAAAACATACTTGAATACTTTTGTACAACCCTGTAGTTTACCTAGAATCTTTATTACACGCCACTATTTAGTTAAAATTTAATTCAAATTAAAACACTCTTAAAACTGCTGAAATCATATTTCCAGAAATTATAATTTATAGACGGCCATATATCCATTTCCTTGCGTGACCCTGTGTATCATTTTATCCATATTCTACAAACATTTCTTAGTAAATTAAATGCAGTTAAACATAAAAATCCATAACTCATCTAAAAAACACCTTTAAGATTTGCGCCCATACCCCTTAACTCTTACGTATACTTTTGTGTAGCCCTGTATATGAATTATAGCTTTTATATACACCATATACTATGCATAAATATAGCGCATATTATAATTAAAAATGCATTTCCAGCAATTATCGCTAATGAACAGTACAATATCAACTTTTATAAATATCATAAATTATAAATATTTTTTATAAATATTATAAATATCAAATTTAAAAAAGTATAATAAAGCAGTTTAATCTATAAACTTGCTATCAGGCATAAAAAACACTTTATTTCAATGCTTAAATGTCATATTTTATTTTTTAATGCGAAGTATCGAACGTGCATCGAAAACGTAGAAAATGAGTTTACAATCGAAGAAAATTTAATAACTGATTCTGAATGTCTACAATTAAATGTTTGATTAAAATCACGAACAGTAAAAACGTGCTTACATACAATTTAAAAAAATAAATATACCAATTTGAAAAACACTAAATAATTAGTATTTATAATTGTACTATTAAACAACAACAAAGTACAATAGATGAATTAAATGTATTATTAGATTTAACAATTTCTCAAAAATCTCTCCATATGTTACAAGGAATTCCTATTATTTTATAATTTTGGCAAATGTTAAATCTGAAAACATTGATATGAAGATTTAGGATCTTAAATAATAATTTAAAATATTATTAGCAATGAAAAAAAGTCTTTCAAAAGTTTCAAAACTATAGTATGTAAAACGACATTTCCCATTCAGTATAATGTTAATTTCTAATCAGAAAAACAATTCCAGACCAGTCTCTTTCTATAGGTATAATATAAAACTATTTAACTCATCTCACCAAATATACAAAACAAGAATAAACAATTTAAATTAAATAAGACCTACTTTTTAAGCTCCATAAATTAATTATTAATATCCGTGTGTATCCGAAAATGGCGACGTCTTTTTCTTCCATTAAAAAAAGCACACGCAAAAGCTTACATTTTAGACTAGTAACTTACCGCATCTGTTAGAACAAAAAGTTCTCTGTTTACCCTGCGGTATCGTGGCAGACAATTTTGGGCAGGTGGATTTGGAACTTACATGTGCAATCATTTTTTGAGACTGTCTGTATTTAAATTTTTGTATTTGAAGAATTTTCCAATGTATTTTACCTTTTCTTTTTATAAGTTTTAACCCCCCCCCCCTTCCCTTCCTCCCTTTTTCTAAGTAAAGATTGTTTCACACATAATAAATACAAAATATCTCCTTAAAAATTAATAAGATATAAATAAATATCGAGGATAAAAAAATTTTCTTTGTCAATCGTCATTCTTTTCATGTTAATTTCCTGTAGAATAAAACAATTCGTAAAATAACTTTTTTTTAGAGTCATATCTCTAAAACACAAATTTGAAATACGAATAATAAATTATATCATGGGTTTTGCATAAATTTTTTTTAATTCGGAAAATGCTAATTTTATTTTAAAAGTCTGAAAGAAGTACAATTTTTTTTAAATAGTTACTTAAAATAGGTACACTAACAGGAAAAAATATGACTTGAATGCAAATTATAAAGCAAGAAATGTATGTATGACTAAACTCTGAAGACTCTTTCTACGTGCTCATTAAAAGCTGCAGACTTAACTATAATTTTTAGTTTGAAGCTACAAAAGTGTTTCGAATACCAGTGGTCGGTAAAAATAAATTAAAAATTTTCCTTCCTGCAAACTAAATATGTAAAGTTTATATATTTAATATTCCTAATTCTAAATATGTTATCCAAATTGCTCCAGTACGTACCATTTTTCCGAGAAACACTTTTATAGTAATAAGAATAAGAGAAGGATTACTATATTAAATTGCAATACTAGATAAAATTGAAATCAGGAAAAAGTATACTTTCACCCTCTTAGATATCAAATTGATAAAATATAGCATGAAAATCTAGTTTGTTGATACTTGTACCGCGCATTTTCCTTTATATGCCCCCCCACCATCTTTTCGTGTCTGAATTTACTATTTGCTATCCACTAATATATTTTCATTCCTTATGCCGCTATAACTCGGGCCTTTTTAAAACATTTCTCTTCATTTTCAAAGATTTTTGAAGTTCATATTTTTCTCACACTGTGACTTACAATATGGGGGGATTTTTTTTGTGAGTGTGACGTGACCTACGTTACATGCAGTGACATAACAATTCTTTTTTATTGCCAGAAAAATAAAATTTTACAGTAACATGTTTTGAAGAATTTTTGTAATTTTTTAAAGTTTTCTAAGAAGTTCACATCTAAGTCACAATGTGACATCACTGAGTGGTGGCATTTCGGCCACAGATGTGACGTAACCACAGTGACGTCACAACGACGTCACTGTGACCATGCATGCTATGAGGGTATAAGTTTAACCGATTCGAACAGGTATATAAACCTGATCAGGTCTATTGATGCATACGGACTGCTAAGTTGCATGTATCGGTTTAACCACCATAACAGAAGTTAGAGTAAAATATTTGTACTTTTCCGTCCCAGTCTTTTTTGGTATTTGATAAGTATAGCGTTTAAAAAAACCGGTGTCAACCGAATAAAATTTCTGCGTATCTGCTGATTGTCAATTCTCTCAACAGAGGGATTTTTTGCTTTCGTCACTTTCGTGAATTAAAGACAGTCTTGCCATCAGTTTCACAACAAACTACTAATGCAAGTGGGTGATGGTATACCTTGCGGGAGATTTGCTGCGAATTTCTCAATTAAAATTTGTCACGGCAAGATAATATCAGAAAAAATCAAACTTGCTGATATCATGCTATCACGCGTTCATGCTATCTGGGATAAGATTTCCGACTTTTTGCATGCCAGTATAATCTTAGAGACAATGATATTTTATTTAATAGGAACATTTTTGCGATTTAAGAGAACAACATTTTTTCTAAGATTATACTTGTATGCAAAAAGTCGGAAATCTCATCCCCGAATATCCTAAGATACAGTATACGGTGCATCCATATATGATGTCAGACATATGCGTTAGTTTTGGTTTTTTCCTGTTTGATACAGTTTCTATGCATAGACGAATCAAAAACAAAATTAAAGTGTAGAATTAATTATTAGGCGTCATCGCTAATCTATTTCTACCATACATATATTTATATGATAATTGGAAACAGAATTAGTAGGGTACGATAATATTTTTCCAGCACCGTAGAATAGTTATAAAAAAATTATTACCTAAAATTCTGAGTCAAAATTGAATTTAACCGTTGTGCCACATGGCCAAATATATCTTACTGAAGCAATATTGCACATGTGATTTAACACTATAAAGTCCACAAGCAATCATTTTGACTGCTACCAAGTGAATATGTCTCGGTTCGAACAAGGAATTTTTTTTATAAAAATAGTTTAAAATATCAAAAGAAAAAAACTAGTTAAATGGATAAGTTAATCATTCAAAATAAAAAATCTGGTGTAAAATATTTTTCTAAAATTTGAGTAAAATTCTCGGTTTTTCTAGTGTTAACCCTCTTGCTGCGCAATTGTTATATCAAAATAGCTTCAAAAACTGCGTACTTAATTCCTTCGCGACGAGCGTCTTTTAAGAATTTTTATTCTTTTGCTACCGGTTTTTCAAAACAAAAATTTTCGTCTGATTTAATCGGGAAAATGCTCCTATTAAATAAGGCAAAATTTACAATAAAAAGTAACTGGTGGGAATGATCAAGGTGAGTTAATTAGACTGAGAAAATGCATCCCCGATGAAATCACGTGTTGGGCAAATTTTGCTACTTTTACGTTGCCCGAGAAACTCTCGGGTTGCGCGAGGGTTAAAGCCCACACTTACTGAAAAAAGACCATATATTTACCCAATAATATTTTGCCTTCTATCTCTGAGTATTATGTAATAAAAGAAAAAAAAGACATTTCGTTTTATTAACACATAGCTCGTACTTCAATGTTTTTGCAATATACAAATATATAATGTTTAGAATGTTCGATCGTTTAGACTAAATTATCTTCATTTTAGATGGATGTTTAACCCAGATTTAGAAAAAGGTTCATATTATGCAAACTCCTCACACATGTGCAATGTATAACAATCATTTGTACATATTATACAGGGTGAATAAAAAAAAGATAAACTTTAAAAGGTGATAGCGCACACTGCAGCAAACATTTTGTACTGATAACTATAGTAAAAATCTATTTATTCAGCCATAAATACAGGATTTTTATCTCTATTTCAAATTTCTTTAAAATAACCAAGATAGTTCAAGAAACCTTAAATAACTTGATTTTCCTTTGTGCGAAATGAAAGCATATCACGGAAGCTAATTGAAGTGGCTAACATCCTTATACAAATATCTCTGAAATAGACGTTCCATAATTCGAACTTCATTCGACGATTCGTACAATTTCACTTACCGCAACGCGGTATGCTTCGATCACCTTCGAAGCTACAGGGTGTCCCAAAAAGGGGTACCTATTTTTAAAAATGAATAACCAACAAACGAATAGAGCTATTAAAAAAACTCTTGCAGGAAATGAATGTGTGAACTCTGGAATTTTGTTTAGAACACTTTATTATAATAGTTCAAAATGTGAACGACAGATGGCGCTACAACACATTTTGTTGGCTATATGAGCAAACGGAGCATGCGTGAAGACCAGACGGAAGTAGACGTGGTCAGCGAAAGTTCCGTAGCAAGCATCTGAAGAGAAACAGTAGTTGTATTTGCGTAAATTCTTCAATATGGTGTATTCGTTGGCCATATAGCTACCAAAATGTGCTGTAGCGCCATCTGTTGGTCAGATTTTGAACTATTGTAATAAAATTTTCTAAACAAAATTCCAGACTTCACACATCCGTTTCCTGCAAGAATTTTTTTAATAAATCAACTCGTTTGTTAATCATTCATTTTTTAAAATAGGTACTCCTTTTTGGGACACCCTGTATCATTACATTTCACAAAAAGCTAGTTTTGAAAATTATTTCCAAATATCACTATTATAGATAACGTTATAAAGTATAGTTATGCTCAGATTGGAATGATACACATGTATATTTACTTAAAGAAAGTGTTTCCATAGCTGCCAAATCTTACGCTTCTTTGTACCACAAAAAAATATAGTAAATTTTAGCTTTTAAAATCGTCGTAATCTGCCAATTAAATAAGGTAAAATTTTCTATTACATTTTTGTGGTACAAAAAAGCGGAAGAGTTGACAGTTATGAGTTTCTGAAACAAAAATTGCTTGTTTTCTTATGCACTGCCACCTCTTAATGTTTTTTAATGTTCCTATATATAACAAAAAATGCACTGAAAATTAAAATTAGTATAATTTGTTATTCTTAAATTATTTTTAAGAAGTCTTTTACCTGTAGCGTCTAACCCTATACTAACCATCTTTCGACTGAACTTCAGTAAAATGTGAGTTAATTTAAACCAGATTAAACATGTTTCGAATTAGAACGTTTTTTAAAGAAATCATATTAAACAAGTTCCATGTAGAAACAGGAAATTAAATAGCTAATGATACATCTAAAATAATTTCCTGTTAGAAACCTGTTTAACCAGGTTTAAATAAACTCACATTTTACGGAAGTTAAACGGGAAGTTGGCAAGTATGTAACCCCTTGAAGGGCAGTGGTTCATTTTTGGACTGCTTAATTTTAATCCCTAAACGCCACATTGGCAGCAAAATTTTTGAATAAAAAATTTTCCTTTTATCAAGTACATGAAGAAAAGTTTTTACTTATTTTAAAATAAATTTGTTCCTAAATTTTGATATCTTTCAATCATTTCAGCATTTTATGAATGAAAGACTTTGCCCCTGAATGGGTTAATGGAAAATTTGTAGATGGCCCCTATGTAAGAAATAAAATCTTTAATCGAAACGCTTTTCACTGTTAGAACAAGTCTCGTTTCTCAAACCTAATTAACATGGTAAATCCAGGAATCAGAATTCACTTTCCCGAAATTGTTGCAGCATGTGCAATTCCATTCCGATTTTTTTTTCAAGCTTGTTTCCTGTCGGTGCTTAAGATATTTTTGCTGTTCTGAGGGGTAGAGAGAGGATGTTTGCGGACCACTAGTTGCATCCGCAAAAGAAAACATCACAGAGAAAAAAAATGGATTTCATTTGTTTGACCGCTCTTTTTTGGTTTGGTGTTTACCCGGAATTATGTGGATGTGGTTTTACCGCAAATTCTAATCTAAGAATGTATTTCATTATTGTTTTCGATTACATATAATAAAAGCGAACATATTGAATATATTTTTTAAGATTCTTTTCGTAAGGAATTTGTTAAATAATAAAAGAATATATTTAATAAAATATTCAAATAAAACAACTATTTATAAAAGTTTAAAAATTTCAAAAAGAGATCTGAACTTTTTGTAACAGTTAAGGCTGTTCTCAAATCCAAGAGGGCAACTTTATGACATAAGTTTTAATTTATTTTTGTTCGGAAACGCATGAAACTAACAGGTGTTGTTCTTCAGAAACTATGTAATCGAGCTGTTTTTTTTCGATTTTTTGAAAACGCAATAGATCTTTCAGAAAATAGTGTCAAAGTGGGCGTTTTGAACAAAATTTCCGCACGAAAGTAGAATAACCACTCAAGAAAGAACGAAAAAAGTTTTTGTCAGGTGATAAAAATCGCTTATGACTCAATAGGTAATTTATTTATCAAAAAACGATAAACACAGTTCGATTCTAAATCGCTTCCATGGACAGGCTTTCCAATTTTATATCTTTCCGTTTAAAAGTGAATTTGTAAATATGTCAAAACTTTTTGCGCTTGTTGAGCAGAGCAGTCGAGAACAGCCTTAAACAGAAATCTCGAGAAAATCTATTTTTATACAGTTTATGTACATTAGTAAGTTTAGAAACTAACTTAAAGAAATCGTCAAAATGTCATGTTTAAAACGATTTTCCAGAAAATATATTTCCCGGGTGATTAACGTGAAATTCTTCTACTCATTTACGTATTAACTTTTAAACTTCAAAGCATGAAATTGGCCAGCATGACTATTTAAGTGATTTTTAATCGTATAGCTTTTTTGTTTATTATGCTATGAATGCATTAGATTTTGAGTTAGAGCGAATGCACTCTCACGATGGTATTCCTCTGTATTTCTAACACAGGAATTCGGTTGAAATTTTTACTGCTTATTCTGTAAGTTTCTTAGCCTTTATTTAAAAATGGAAAACGACATTCGATTTCATATTTTTTGTATAAAATCGCATGAACATTTTGAGCACTTATGACTAAAAATGAATTCATTTATAAGTCGTAAAATATTCAGTTTAAATTTAATAATACCTTTAATAACAAAATAGTTTAAACTAGCTTTAATAATAAGACAGTTTGGAATAGTTTACGCTAACATTTAAAAACTTATTTAAAGAAAAGTATAATTCATAGTTATTCTAAATGCCTTTTCTGTTTCTTCTAAAACAGTTCATGGGTATTCGAAAAACTTTTAATTTTCTACTATCCATTTTATGTGGAAACGATTCAAGATACTTTATACTAGTAGGGGAGAGTGGGGATGAAAGGGACATTTTGTCTTTATAAGCTTATAAAATAATGGCATTAAAAGATATCACTTTTAAATTTGAGCCTAATTCTCGTCTAAAACCTTTGCTTTTACATTACCAAAACTTCTTACCCCAAGTGCAGTAGCTTAAACCATATACGCATTTTTATAAATTAGGAGAAATGTCCCTTTTAACCCCATTGTAGGGTATGAAAGGGACACTGTGCAGGGTTGAAAGGGACACACAAAAATAAAACCTTTTTATGAGTTTTCTTCTTTTAATTTGCGATTACATTATTAAAAAATAAAAGATAATTATACAGAAATAAAAAATAAAATATATTGTAACATATGATAAAATAAAAACAAGAAAAATAATATGTTTATTCCTACTTGACATAAAACAACTTTAAATCAGTCAAAATTTTTAAGAAAGATTTGGTTCTAGCTGTCTCACCACCAGTTATGGGTTTAGGTAACTCCACCACAATATCATGAATCTTCACGTCATTCATGTCAATAGTATCAGTAAATATAAAATGGTTTTATTCTGGAGTTTTTTTCTGAAAAAAAAAATGTACCTTAAATTCATTACGAGTACTTTTCAGGAGTTTGTGGCTACAGTGCGACAGGAATATCACCATAAGTATTCCATTACTTTTTGCAAGTTTTATTGATTAATATTTATATTGTTTTGATAATTATCGAATAAGATAACGGCAGAATCAGTTTTGGAACATCTCAGAATATTTAGCTAATGCGCAATTGCTTTAAAAAACGCCTGCGCCCATTGACCAACTTTGATGAACCAGTTCAAATTTTTGGGATGGAGCACCTCCGAGCATGATCTTCTTAAAATTCTTCCTTGGGAAAGCGAATACTGTTGAACACAGTTACATGGTGCAGAAACAAAACACAAAATTGTGACAATTTGACCATGTTTAGCTGATGTTACATGAGAAAATTGTTTTTCACATCGTTTTGCTACTATATTAGGTGGTTTGTACTATGTCATTAAGCCTGTTTTATCACAGTTATATAATATGTTCTGTGTAAATTTAAAGCGATCTATAGCTAACTGAAGGTTTCTAAAAAATATCAACATTATCTTTCTTGAAACCTGTACTTCTTGTTAAAATAATGGCTATAGGTTTCTTAAGAGAAAGCATGAATTTCGTTGCATAAAATCTTGGAGCCATTCAATTCCATCTTGCTTCTTTGTTCGCCGAGATAGGGACATATTTGGAGGGTTCAAAGCAATTGAATACTCATAGTAAGCACACTTGTCAAACCATCGTTAGTATTAGGTGCTTGGAGCAAATATGAAGCTAACTCTTTTTATTGGGCTTCACTAAAGGAAGCTCGATAGAAACAACCTAAGGTTTTTAAAGTGAGATGTCCCTTTCAACCCCTCAGTTTCTGTCCCTTTCAACCCCATACCCACCTAGCGAAATTAAAAATGTATTCATGCATGAGAGTATTTTAGCTAACGAAATATACTGATATTCCCATAAAGTGCATACTTTACAGTGCTAAATAATATAGGTATTATATTGCTGAACACAATATTACTTTTTTAGAGAAACAAAGTAAAGAAATATCAAAGTTTACTTTTTTACATCGAAAACGGGTTTTGCTTTCATCACCTACACCGCTATAATTGCTAATGTTAGTTATAAGGATTATTAAGACAGAACAAGTATCGTCATCGATTGAGCCAAAGTTGAAACTTTGTACATTTTATTTTTTTCCTGAAATTTTGAGTGTCCCTTTCATCCCTTGTCCCTTTCATTCCCACTCTCCCCTATCTGAAAGCATTTAGATCTTGTTATGCCGTCACGTACTTAAAACTTAGTCGGCATGTAACGTCAGTTATCCATCATTTGAAATATATGAAACTGTGGTTAACCAGCACTTCCTACTTATGATTTCCTTTTATAACACTTTCCAACAAAGTAAAAAAGTGTTTATGACCTCGGTTTGTCTGGCTTTCTGTCCGCGCTCTAATTCTCGTAAATATACTCGGATTACCCTGAAATTTTTGGTTGTTATTGAAGTTTACCCTGGCACGATTCCTATTTCAAATGAAGCTTGCAGCATGTTTAGTTCATTTACAGATACAATCAAAAGTATTCCGTTACATTAAGGCCAAAGGGAAAAAATCGTTTCAAGTGATTTTTAATGATGTTTCACCCGTTCCAACATAATAAAATTGCTATGCATTTACGAAGTGTACTAAAATATAAATTCTGTAGAATATGCGATGCAAAGAATAGTTGTTATTCATTTACAAGGCCAAACAAAAGAATTCCGTTACATAATGGTATAGGGGGGAGAATTGTTTGCAGCGCATTTTAATTATGTTAAACTATTTCATATATAATTAAACCGATATACGTCGCTGAGGTTCACTATAAGTTATTACATGTATAATACGAAGTGCATAGCATTTACAGGGACACACGAAAGATTTCAGATACTATATTGTATCCGAAGTACTGCTTAGTAGCGATGAGTGCTGGAAATGCATTTTTATTTAATATGCGCCTTTAAGTTTCACTGTATTTCTGCATACTATATGGTGTGTATAAATGCTATAGTTCATATCCTCCTGAGACCCCGCGTCCATTCTATTGGACATTTTTATTTTTTATGTAAAATACTTAATTTCAGTTGGAACTTGTAAATACTTGCTGCCCATTATACTAGATAGTCTAGTGCTGCTATATGTACGCCGAAATAATAAAAAAATTGAAACTAAATATGTATTTTAATCATTTGAAATTGGCAGGGAACAAGAGAAAGACTGTTGAAGGTAAGCAGACATTTTTAACGCTAATTTTTTATATATTTTTAAAGTATTTTGATATTAATTCTACATAAATCTAATGTTAAGTGTTGTATAAATGAAATGACATCGCAGTTTAAGTAATTTAAAGTATATTTTACAGAATAAACAACTTTTTTTTTTTTAAATGTCCATTCTATTGGACGTTGGGTCTTCATCAGTTGTTTTTATTCATATTAGACACTTTTTGTATACTGAAGAGAGACATTAGTTTTTACTTAAAAATCAACACAGTATTGAAACAAATAATAGATACAGACGTAGATAATATATATTCTTAAATAAATAAATAAAATATTCAAATATTATCCTAAAAATATATATTTTTACTGATAAAATGGTTGTTCTAAATCAGTACATTGTTAAACTTTGGATTTCAGTGAATATTATTTTTTTTTATTATTTTTTTTTTGCGCAGCATTTGGTAAATATAGATAATTAAGTCTTTATTATGTTTTATTCTTATTCATAACTATTTTTGGTATTATTTTTCTGTTAGTATGCTATTTATAATTGAATTAATAAATTTAATTATACATAATTATCAAAAAAACTTTCAGAAAATATAATTAAAGATAACGTTCTAAGATTCTAAATAAACTCATTTTGATTTCTTTTAAATTTCTTCTTAGTATTTACTTGCCAATTGTGGTAGCTGTGACACTATTTATAATCATTATTCTAACAAACAAATTACTGGTGTTGAGAAGAGTTAAAAAACAAAACAAAATATTATTAATTTTTTATTATTACTACTAAATTGATCAACACGTTTCTTAGATAAAAAATACTTTTTCTATTTGATGATGCAAAAATTGAATTTATGTGATATTTGGAAGTGACGTACAAACGATAAAAACACATTTCTGATGTCAGCAAAGTTTGTAGTGAAAGGAATAGGAACTTGACGCTAAAAATCTGGTTTTTGAAGCCTATGTAGCGATATCATCTTACTTGATAAGCATAAAATAAAATAATTAAGCATGAAATGCAACTTGTATTTGTACATTCGTTTAAATACAAAAAATAAATGCAAGCTTTTTATATTATTTTACTGTTTGTAAGTCGTTTATAATTAAATTAGTTAATTTAATCGAATTCAAACAGAAATAAAAATTTTAAGAAAATATAACTGAAGATAATAATTTAAGAGTATAAGTAAACTGCATTTTATTTCTTTTTAATTTCATTTGGCATCCAAATGTTAATTGTGGTAACCGTGACACTAACGCTATAATTATTTTTTTTAGAAAAAACTTTTAGTCGTGTGATTTTCTTTTTTAATTCCTTTTTTAAAACTATTTAAAAGTCGCTAAATTTTTTTATACTTTTCTAATAAATTTCATCCAAAAATACTTTTTCTCTTTGATAATAAAAAAATTAAAATTGTGCAATATTTACAGGTGATATATGAACGATAAAAGCCCATTTATAATGGAAGAAAATATAACTGAAGATAATAATTTAAGATTATAAATAAACTGCGTTTTATTTCTTTTTTATTTCCTTTTGGCATCCAAATGTCAATTGTGGTAACCGTGCCACTAACTATTTGTAATTTTATTTAGAAAAAAACTTTTATTGGTGTGATAGATTTTTTTTTATTTCTTTAAAACAAAACTTTTTAAAAATCACTAACTTAATTTATACTTTTCAAATAAATCTCATCCAAAAGTACTTTTTTCTTTTTAATAATGAAAAAACTGTAATTGTGCAATATTTAAAGGTGATGTATGAGCGATAAAAACACATTTATAATGAAAGAAAATTCTGCAATTAAGAATTTTTCATTCAGAATCACGTAATTCAATAATATGGTTTTTACAGGACTAAGACCCAATGTCCATTATATTGGACACGCCAAAACTCTATGTATTTTTTAGATTTAAAAATAAATGAATAAATATAAAGTCTTCTAGCCCCATAAATAGCCTTAATCCTAAAAATGGTAAAATGTGTGCGAAAAATGCGAGCTTGGGTCTCAAGAGGATATACAGGGCTACACAAAAGAAATCCTAAGGGTCACTGAGTATGAGCTTAAATTTCTTAAAGGGGGGAGGCCTTAAATGGGTAATGCCTTTTTACGCTGAACTGCGTTTAGTTTACTAAGACATGTTTGTAGAATATAGATAAAATTATTTACAGGTTCAAACAAAGAATTGGATACACGGTCGTCTATGGATTATAATTTCTGGAAGTGTGATTTCTGTAGTTTTCAGAGTGTTTTAGTTAGATTAAATTTTAGCTAAATAGTGGGTGTAGTAAAGGTACTAGATAAACTACGGGACTGTACAAATGTATTGAAGGATGTTTCCATCTATTACTATGAATTTCTGAAAGAGAAATTTAAACTTCTTATATGTTTTCTTGCTAAACTAAATATTCCCATTACGTAGTATCTATTTCAACCTATAGATGAAATAGAGGGCTGTTCAAAAGAATTGGAATACATATTTGGCTATGGGCGGTAACTGCTGAAAGCAGTTTTTCAAATGTTTTATACGTTTTCTAAATTGTTTATTTAGTTATCTTATTTACCTTATTTCTTTAAATAACGAAAGTTTGTTAAAGATTTCAGGAAGTGTTGGAAAGTGTTTCATAATCTAAGCAGAACGCATGATTTTTCTTCATTGCTTCAAATATGGTAGGTAAAAAATGATAGAAATGTCAAAAATTTGTGATGAAAAAGAAATAAGTAATAGAAAAGTAAAGATTTTCCTTTCTTGTTCATATATAAAAATGGATTGCATGTTTATATTGAATGAAAAATAAATATATAAATACATTTTAAACCTTTTTAACATTTTCCAAGAAAGTTGAAAAGTTTTTATGACTTTTGTTTGTCTGTCCGTCTCTCCGCACTCTAACTCTCGTAAATATATTCGGATTGCCCTGAAATTTTTGGATGTTATTGACGTTTACACTAGCACGAACCCTATTCCAAATGAAGTTTGCAGCATGTTTAGTTTATGTACACGGACAGCCAAAATATATATACTTTCACGAAATGAACTTGCATTGTAGAATATGTGGTGTAAAGAATAGTTATTATTCATTTATAGGGCCACACAAAAGAATTCCATTACATAGTGGTATAGGGGGGAATCATTGTGTTTTAATTATATTAAACTATTTCATATATAATATAACTGATATACATTGCTGAGGTTTACTGTAATTTATTTCATGTATAATATGAAGTGCATAGCATTTACAATGACATACAAAAGATTTCAGATAGTATATTCTTTCCGAATTACTGTATATTAGCGATGATGGCAGGAAATGCATTTTAATTATGATATGCACTTTTAAGTTTCACTATGTTTATGCATACTATATGTTGTGTATAAATGCTATACTTGATATACAGGGCTACACAAACGAATTCGAAAAGGTTACTGAGGGTAAATTGTTATAGGTGGTTTTTAAATAAGTTCTGCATATTTACGCTGAACTGCATTTAGTTTGCTAAGAAATGTTCATAGAATATGGATAAAATGATATACAAGGCCACGGAAAGAATTGGATATATGTCCGTCTATGGATGATAATTTATGGAAATATGATTTCAATAATTTTGAGAGTGTTTTATTTTTAATTAAATTTTAGATAAATAGTGGTGTGTAATGAAGTTACTATGTCAACTACAGGGCTGAAAAAAAGTATTCAAATATGTTTCCATCTATTAGTATAAATTTCTGAAAAAGAAATATCAACCTGTTATGCGTTTTCTTGCTAAACTATATTTTCTCATTATATAGTATGCATATCAACCTAATGCATATCAACCTACAGATCAAATACAGGGCTTTTCAAAAGAATTGGAATACATATTTGGGTGTGTACGGTAACTGCTGAAAGCAGTTTTTCGAATGTTTTATCTGTTTTCTAAAATGTTAACTTAGTTATCTTATTTACCTTATTTCCCTAAATAACGAAGTTTTGTTAAATATTTCAGGAAGTATTCGAAAGTGTTTCATAATCTATGCTGACAGCATGATTTTGCTTTCTTGTTTCAAATATGGTAGGTAAAAAATGTTAGAAAAGTAAAAAAAAAAAAAATTGTGATGAAAAAGAGAAAAGTAATAGTGACAGTGAACTCGTTGAACAAAAAACACCACGAAAATTCCAAGACGCTCTTACTGTATTATATATCTGAGTGATTCTCTGTAAAGAGGCAAATTTGAAAAGCACTGAAGTGAAAATATGAACTACTTACTTTCTTGAGGATTGTTACATAAATGTTTGTTCTAATGTTGAATAAACATAGAAAATGCATGTTTTGAAAATTTTACAAAGTTATGGGGATTTTAAATTTTTATAATAGTGAGGGAATGATACTTTTGCATAGGAGGAAATTCTTTTAAAAATGCATATATATGGCAATAAGATTCTTTGATTATAATTTCTAGTTTATACACACATATCTAATATTTTTCAATTTCTAGGTTAATACAATACCACGAAATAACTGTAAATATAACATTACAGATAAATTAATCATAAAAATAGGATAAATTCATTTAGTTAATGTAAACAAGGTGGCCCTTCTAGCATAGGGTACTGGTAGTACAATTCTTTTTAGAATATCAGAAAGATGATAAATATGAATGTCTGGTTTTGGTGCTGGCAATTTATATGTCCCTGGGGTTTTGCTGGGATGCATTGCACTGATTTGAAATGTGTCATTTATCTGTGCTATATCTTCTCCAGGATATTCTTCATCTTCATACAGCAGTAGCACCCATTATCCTACAGATAATTTAAAATATATACTAATGTATTATGTGAAATAAAATTTACAAATTCTTATTATTACGTAAATACCTTGTGCTATATGACTGATACTTATTCAGATTGAGCAATTATTCATAAATCATTTGCAAATGTTTGTTATAACTTGAAAAAGACAGCCATATTGAATTTTATCATTCCCTCACACATCATTCCCACACATTTGATAAAATGAGGAAATGACAGAACTTGTCAAAATAATTTTAAAAGTTTAACTTTAGTGTTTCAAAGCACTAACCAATTAAATTGCATTTTAGTACAAAATTTTATTCTTGGTTTCAATCTATTTTGATAATTTAGATCAGGACTTTTAGACTTTCTTGAATCTTACCTTTTTTTGTTTTGCTTACTAAATGAGAAATTTGGGCATCCAAACCTCTGATATCCTTCCTCGAGGTAGTAGTGACTGCCTTCCTGCTGGTTGAAGTCAAAGCAGCTCAAACTTCTAAAAGTTAGTTTAGGTTTGCCTTTCCTGAAAATAACTTATGCACACTTTGAGTTCCCTTGAAAGCTTCATAATTAGAATCCGCACCAAACTTTTTTTTTTAGAAATCTCTATTTCTTCTGCAGTAACATGAAATATTTTAATAGTTCCACATTTTTCTTTTATAATTGAAAGGAAAGTGTAAAAGTCCTGATCTAAATTATCTAAATAGATTGAAACCAAGAATAACATTTTGTACTAAAATGCATAAATTTAATTGGTTAGTGCTTTGAAACACTAAAGTTAAACTTTTAAAATTATTTTGACAAGTTCTGTCATTTCCTCACTTATATAGTTATTTCCTCATTTCAGCAAATGTGTGGGAATGATGTGTGAGGGAGTGATAAAATTCAATATGGCTGTCTTTCTCAAGTTACACAAAATGGTTGCAAATGATTTATGAATAATTGCTCAATCTGAATAAGTATCAGTCATATAGCACAATATTAGGTATAAATTATTTTCTTTTGAGTTACCTTAAAGTTCGTATCTGTGTGAGGGAATGATGATTAAAAAAAAACACCCATGCACAAATGTTTATTTCTTTATTTTATCTGCAACATACAATGTCCAACTCAAACTAAAGATTTCCAAACAGAAAGGTGTCAATGCAACAAACAAAATGACCCTGATATTGGAAACAATGCTGCCCTCTTGTGGCTGAAATTTAGATTTTTTTTTTTTTAATGTGAGTGAATGATTTAAAATGTAGGGAAAAAGGTGATTGTTAATTAAAGCAACTTTTAAATTAAGTAAAAAATAAGAAACTTGAGCTTATGATTAATATAATTATTTAACTCCACTAAAACACTTTCATAATAAATATTTATTTTAATTACATTTGAGGGAAAAAGTTCAAAATTGCATAGAAGGAGTAGGGAACTTGTGAGGGAATGATTTGAGTTGAGTTGATTTTTGACGGCCGATTATCTACTCGAGGGATATAGGCCCTAGGGGGAGTGCCCTCCATGGGGGTCTTTCTAAGGGAACTTAACCCGTATTTACGCATGGAAAATCCAAGGTTTTGATGAAAACCACGAAAACTCCGAAACGGTTAGGCCGACGGGCGCGATTGAGTTCGAACCCAGCACTTCCCGTCTACCAGCTTCGAGAGCAGAACCTCTCAGTCGCTGGTGGGTCTGTGAGGGAATGACTTATCTTATATTAAATTATTTTTTAAAAAAAAATTATAATTAATCAATCATCTTGATTAATTTGTTTTAAAAAGAAATTAAAAAGAACACTATTTTAGAAATAAATATATACAAAAGAAAAACAGTTTTTCGTATTTTTCATGTTAGAGATAAGGGAAAGCAATATTGCCTCTTTACTGAGAATCACTCATATCTATTTTTTCAATTACTTCGAAAAAAAAAAAAAAAAAAAAAAAGAGAGAATTTCGCAATGCTTTAAAAATCAGTACATAATTGAATTCACGAAACTATCGACAAAATATTTGTCTTTGAGGTATTTTTAAAGCAATATCTTTTCATATTTGTTAAATTGTGATATTTTTTAGAACATTTTAATAATTATACATGTTTCCAATTAATAATTGCTGTAAAACAAATATTTGTAGCGGTGATTTTTGAGTAATCCTTTCCCTTTTTTTTTTGTTATTAAATGTTTTGTAAAATAAAATTAAATCTATTATAAATGAGTTTTATCATAATCTCATAAATGCGTTTGAGGATCATGCTCATTATTAAGTGAATATAGCCATTTTAACTACAACAATTAATTTCTCGGTATCCCCATCTCACTTAGAGCGTCTCATTTGGCAGGACCCATGAGGCGACGGATTAACGAAAATTTCACTGCATTAAAATTACAGTTAAATTGCAAACAAGAAATTATTTGCACGTCAGTAAAACATTTTCATACATTTTAACACATAACCTTCCCTATAAACTCCTAAATTCAATATTCAGATATCCAGTAGTAACGGTTGCCAAGTTTATGTTATATATGTATCCCAAATGATTAATATGCTTAACGTGGGTCATATAAGGCACATCTGTATAACAATCCATTTCATTCCGCATGCGAGTCGTCACATTCAGTATGATAAGCACCATAGAAACAGTGATATAGTTACGAAGTTCCTGGATATGTACAAAGATAATAGAGACGTATGGACACCTATACGAAAATGTTGAATGAATTGAGCCTTTTAATCAGCATGTCGGCAATATTAGTGCGTCAACTCATTTTAATGATAGCCCATCAAACTTTGTTTTTAATCATTTCTTGATTTTCAGCATAAACCATAAAATTAAGGTGGCGTATGTCTGATAATTCCTAAAAAATTTAAGAGCAATATTTTATTCGATCGTTTTTTATAAGCAAAGCAAAATCAGATTCTTTATTGAAAACTAACACATTAAATTTGGCAGCCCACCATTTTCCTAAAAATTCAAAAAATCTTCGACCTATGACTAAATAGTTACTTGTGTTTTAATTTTCTTTTCGTTTTACTGGTTTCTGATAAAACCACTGTGAGAGAATTCTTGAGCACTATGGAATGAAGCCTACATGCCGGTAAAAAGCCAATACGCTGACATTTTCGATAAAAATGAATAAAATTTTGTTATTTTACTCTTATATATCTTTTCCTATGCAAAAATATGCATAATTCTAACACGTTCCTAGATATTTGAAAAAACCTTATAAGATAAGCTTAATTTTTACAGCCATTCCCACTTAAATAGAAACACTGTAAAATAAACCAAGTCCTTCCGCTGAGGCGAACGAAAAGGTTGATTTCTTTGGAGATATATTAAGGCACATACGTCATATTTAACAACAAAAAGGGAGAAATTGGTCTCACTCCTAAATTCACTATTTTGGTGACAGAGTTAATTGCATGGAAATTATAAATTTCGTTTAACAAATGTAATTTGATGGATATGAGACAACTGTGTAAAAAATGTTATTTAAAAAAAAAAAATCATAGTTTAAAAATTCCCCATGGCTATAATATATTTCTGACGTTCAAACCGTACGAACATAAAACATTCTTCGAAAAACTTTATGTGTCTCTTTAAACGAACTATAAGTGCTAAATACTTGTTTAACGAACTAATCCAAGATATTTGTAACATTAATATGCTGTCTCGATGAGGTTCGAATTGGTTCAGTATTTACGAAGTTATCGGGATAATTTTCGCATGTTTTACTTACTTTTTCCCTGTAAATGAAACATACATGCTACTTACTTGATTAATGATCTCGTCCAAGATATTTCTAAGATCAATACACTGTCCAGTTAGGTTCGTTTTAATTCTGTATATAAGACGTTATTATAATAACACGTTTTGCGTATTTAGATATTGCGCATTCCTGTAAACGGATTATATGAGCTACATACTTGATTATAAGTCCGTTCTTACTGCGGGAAAGCTCCAAAATTTCATAAAATTCAAAGTATCATAACGCAGTGAAATTAGATCGTAGAATAATGAAATTATTACTGCCGTACTTGCCAGACTTTAGAAACATTGTTTCTAAATATATCTTGCACGATCCAGGAGGTTTGGTATTAATATTCAACAAATAAAATTATGCCTCAAGCATAGATTATGAAACATTTTCAAACACATTTCGAATACTGTAACAAAACATCTCCGTTTAATAAGGTATATGTGGATATCTAGGTCAACATGTTGAAAAACGCATAATACATATGAAAACCGAATTTCAACAAATGCCGTACATAATTGGAATGTATTAAAACTCTTTTGTGAAGCCCTGTATATGATCTAAAGATTGCTACACATACTTGTGTGTATCTACGCAGTATGCTCTACACGGTATGCTATAATTTAGTTCATTTAGAAAACACGTAGCGCAGTTTAAAATTACCTTTTAGAAATTACCGTCAAGTGTCTTAGTCAAAAAGCTGGTGAAATACGTAGTAGTTTTTTAAAAATAAAGATGCGTATTTAGTGAAATGAGTTCTATTAATTGCGAAATTGAAGTTTTCAACTAAACATTTTGTTAGTTGAAATTACATAGAACACCCATATTTTGAATTTCTAAGTATCTCTCCAAGTATTTAACTAGTAAAATTTGGGAAGATTATTTTTAAAAAGATCAAAATGATTGAATATTGGTAGAGGTAAAGTGTCCACCTGTTTTACTAATGCTGTTATAAGAAAAAAACGTGCTAACATTTTCATTACTTTTTACTCGATATGGCGCGCTCTATTCCTATAGCTCCAAATTGCCATTTCACTTTATATATCTACTTTTAACTAATAAAATATGATTTTGTGTGTATAAAGAGTACTTTACGAAATAAAAAAGAAAATATTCTAAATGTTTAACCGGTCAAAATGGCGTTTCCCCTAATTTCAATAAACGTGTAGGAGACGGGACATTATATGATCTCGCGTTGAAAGATGGTAATATATTACTAAAACTAAGTGCTTATTTATTTTTTAATGTATAGCGTCAGCTGTGACAAGATTTGGAATTATTGTTATCTTTGCTTAATCAAAACCTTTGAACGTCAGAAGAATTGTAGTTAAATTGTCATTCTAGTGAATTTGTTGAGTTTGTTTTAATATTTCAGTTTATTTAATTTACTTCATGTTATGTGAAAGTAGATTCCTTCGAAAATCGGTCTTTTCGTCTTACTTAGAAATTGTGGGTTTGAGTTAGTCATTGACGAAGATGAAGAAAAACGATTTTTTTTTTTTTTACATTAGTGCCCAAATGATTCTATGATGCTTTAATTTTGTAATAAAATGCTATTACGATGATCGATTTTATTAATTTAAGTTCAAAAAGGGCTAAACATTTCAGATTAATATTTTTGTAACAATTTGTAATGTAAAAAGTCCTTCCGGCCAGTGCCGGGAGGAAGAGGTAGCTTTCATAATCCTTATTTAAAAAAAGCCAACTTATATCATGCAAACACACGAAGCTCAATTTAGTGGAAACCGAATATAGGAGATTCAATACTAATTTTTATCAATATAATGAATGAGAATTTTGCGAAATTAGTCAGCTTTATCCAAGCTGCTTTTCTTTAAAGTAACTTATATTTGGCTGCCAAATTCGGCAATTTCTTAAAGTGCCTGTCATTTTAAGACAACATGGTGGATGAGGCTAAGCAGTGAACTTGGTCGAGACCTTAGTAATTGCTGTGCACATGCTCACTCACATCGGAATCGGTTAATATATAGGAGTGCTGTCGCATGCAAAAAATCAGATTTTTCAAAATGTCACCCACAATAGAAATTGAAACTGCTATATCTGAGCCATTTTTTAAGGTAAAGACAAACAAAAAATGCTCCTGAATCCTTATATCAAGATCAAATACTTAAGAAAGAAACCTTTTTCAATTTCTATTTTTTTTTTGCACCTCACTTTAAATATATATATATTTTTTAATTTAATGGCCGCCATTTTGAAACAAGATGGCTGATGAATCTGGCCAGCGAACTTGGTCGAGGTGTTGATGTATACTATCCACATGCCTTCTTACATCGAAATAGGAAAATACGTGTGTTATCGCGTGACAAATACAAGATCGTTTCAAAACGTTAGCCATGCTAGAAATTCAAAGTGCTATAAATCAACCATTTTTTAAGATATCAACAAAAGAACAAATTTTCAGAAACAAAAACTGCTCCGGAATCTTTGTATCAAGGCCAAATACATAAAAAAAATCTTTTTCATTTTCCAATTTTTTAATACCTCTTTTTGAATTTTAAATTTAATTTTTTTTAAATGGCAACCCTTTTGAAACAAGATGGCGAATGAAGCTGGCCAACGAACTCGGTTGAGACATTGGTATGTACTATGTACAGACCAAGTTACATCCAAATAGGTTCATAAATACGCCTGTTATCGCGTGACAAAAATCAGGTCGTTTTAAAATGTCAGCCACAAGAGAAATTCAAAATGCTATTACTCAGCCATTTTTTTTTAGATATAGACGAAAGAAAAACTGTTCCGGAATCTTTGTATTAAGGTCAAACACATACAAAAAAAATCTTTTTCATTTTCCAATTTTTTGGTATCTCATTTAAATTTTTTTATTTTTTAATTTTTTTAAATGGCCGCCATTTTGAAACAAGATGGCGGATGTAGCTGGCCAACGAACTCGGTCGAGATATTTGTATGTACTATGTACACACCAAGGTACATCCAAGTCGGTTCATAAATACTCCTGTTATTACGTGAGAAAAATCAGGACGTTTCAAAATGTCAGCCACGCTAGAAATTCAAAATGCTATAACTCAGCCATTTCTTAAGATATAGACGAAACAAAAACTGCTCCCGAATCTTTTTATCAAGGTCAAACACATAAGAAGAAAATATTTTTTCAATTTTCAATTTTTGGTACCACATTTCAAATTTAAATTTTTCTTAAAAATTTAAATGGCCGCCATTTTTAAACAAGATAGCGGGTGAAGCTGGCCAACGAACCCGGTCGAGACATTGGTATGTACTATGTATAAACGAAGTTACATCCAAATCGGTTCATAAATACGCCTTTTATCGTGTGACAAAATTCAGGACGTTTCAAAATGTCAGCCACGCTAGAAATTCAAAATGCTATAACTCAGCCATTTTTTAAGATATAGACGAAACAAAAACTGCTCCGAAATCTTTGTATAAAGGTCAAATACATAAGAAAAAAATATTTTTCCATTTTCAATTTTTTGGTATCACATTTCAAATTTTAAATTTTTAAAGAAATTTTAAATGGCCGCCATTTTGAAACAAAATGGCGGATGAAGCTGGCCAACGAACTCGGTCGAGAGATTGGTATGTACTATGTACACACCGAATTACATCCAAATCGGTTCATAAATACGCCTTTTATCGCGTGACAAAATTCAGGACGTTTCAAAATGTCAGCCTCGCTAGAAATTCAAAATGCTATAACTCAGCCATTTTTTAAGATATAGACGAAACAAAAACTGCTCCGGAATCTTTGTATAAAGGTCAAATACATAAGAAAAAAATATATTTCCATTTTTAATTTTTTGGTACCACATTTCAAGTTTTAAATTTTTTTAAAAATTTTAAATGGCCGCCATTTTGAAACAAAACGGCGGATGATGCTGGCCAACGAACTCGGTCGAGACATTGGTATGTACTATGTACACACCGAATTACATTCAAATCGGTTCATAAATACGCCTTTTATCGCGTGACAAACTTCAGGACGTTTCAAAATGTCAGCCTCGCTAGAAATTCAAAATGCTATAACTCAGCCATTTTTTAAGATATAGACGAAACAAAAACTGCTCCGGAATCTTTGTATAAAGGTCAAATACATAAGAAAAAAATATATTTCCATTTTTAATTTTTTGGTACCACATTTCAAGTTTTAAATTTTTTTAAAAATTTTAAATGGCCGCCATTTTGAAACAAAACGGCGGATGATGCTGGCCAACGAACTCGGTCGAGACATTGGTATGTACTATGTACACACCGAATTACATCGAAATCGGTTCATAATTACGGGAGTTACAGTGTGACATACGTCAGATATATATATATATATATATATATAGATATATATATATATATATATATATATATATATCAATTTTGAACGGAGGGTGGTTTCGGGGTCTGGGGGTCATGATCGATGAAAATATACCAAAATTTTTTGAAATCGCTTTCCTCCGAACGGCTGCAATAGGTAGCTTTTTTGTAAAGAAAGCTACCTAAAATAAAAAAGGCTTTTCAATACCCATCCGGAAAAGCCTGTGTTTTCCTTCCTTTATTGGAAAAATTGTTACGATCCATGTGCGGTAGTAGCTGTATCAACAACAGGTCCAGCAATGGTTACAACAATGGTTATAATAATACTTTCAGAATGGTTACAACAATGGTTATAATAATACTTCCAGAATGGTTACAACAATGGTTATTAAAATATTTATAAAAATGGTAATAAAAATATTACAACCATGATTAAAACAATGACGAGCATTACAACAATGGTAAAGCAATGGTGAGCTTTACAAAAGTTTACCAAAAATCAAGCATTAGGGAGGTAGTCGTTGAATCACCGCGATCATTTTATAAGCTTTCTGTATTATTTTCATTTTCAAAATGTACTTCTTTGATCTAATATCAATTTCTAAAAGCTATATCTATTTTACTATTCCCGTAGTTCTTCAAATCTTTCATTTTATCAAATGTACTGTCATAGACAATCCCCAAGCAATTAAAATATTATTTTCCTCATTTTTTGACACTATTTGGCAAGGTATTTTAAATAAAAAAATATTGCAATGAAGCCTTAACAATAGATTCTATTATTCCCGTTTTTTGAAAAGCCCCGAAAACTTTGCATCTTCCTAATTTCACAAAATATTTTTAGAAAAAATCTCAAGCTATCAACAAGTGTTTCTTGCAGGCGGTATTGATTAGCATTGTAAATGCTTCCATTTTTTTTCTTCTAAAACATCTCAAACCCCTAAAAAGATTTTCTCTTTTTCCAATGCCACATTTTCCGCTTACAAAAGAGTGCGTAGGTGGTATTTTATCCCGTTTCCAAAAATATTCATGCATAGAATGTTCTTTACAGTAATCCAAGGAAGGAAAATAATAACGAAGGAAATGGAATCAGCAGTGTTTGTTCACAATAGCTTTTACAAAAGAGTTAAAAGAGTTGTGATATTTTTTCAGATGTAAAGTATTACAGTTTTGAAACTTTTGATGAAAATAATTTTTTCGAAAGTATTTTTAAATTATCTCTATTGAATGTTTCTTGAACAGTAAATCAAATAACTGCATAAGAAAATACAATCCTTTGAATAATGGTTATTTTGTATGCAAAAGTTTGACATGCAGCTTTAGATTTAAGTTAATATTTATTTTAAGAGGGAAACAACAAACGATTCTGAAATCATATGGAAAGCAGCTAATACTGAAGTACATTTTTCTTGGGAACTACTGTAATGATTTCAATAGTTTTTCAACAATTTTTAGGGTTCCGTACTTAAAAAGTAAAAACGGAACCAAGATCACTTCTGTGACTGTCTGTCACAGCCATTTTACTCATAAACTATGCAACGTGGAAAGTTCAATTTGGGTGGAAGTAATAAAGACTACTGACCCACATATTTACAGATTATTAAACATTTACGAATATTTTTATTAGGCTAATTCCATGGGTTTTTGTAGTGTAAGTCACATAGATGATAACTGTTATTCTTGTTGGCCACCGTTATTTTCGAAATGTTTGCTAGGCCTTATTCAATAAATGAGATATCGCCGATAAAATAAGTCACATTTTTTTCGTTCTAAAATACTGGTAGCCAAAAATCGTAGCATGTGACTTACTCTACAAGTACTCATGGAAGTAGCCATTAAAAAAAGTAGAGGTGCTAACAACGTTACTTGAAACATAAATATTTTCTATGTATATTGTGTTGGGTATCGTGTGAAAGCTTTCGTAACGCTGAACTCAAAAATATATTTCTTTTAATTGTAGGTATTATATTTTAAGATTTATCGTCAAAAATGTTGCACAAAAATATGCCCCCCCCCCTTCCCCCCATCTATTTCCGAATTTACTGAAACTAAAATTATTAAAAAATTAGAGGAAGTAGACTTTAATATTAACCTTGCAGGAAAGTTACAGCGATTACCCTAGGTCACGTAGTTTTTGAGAAAAACGCATTTTTTCGTTACACACAAATTACGATTTGCAGACATTCAGCAAAGGTGTTGAGGAGCGCTGGAGGTACCTATCGTAGCAAAAGTATAAAACTATTGATGATAATTAGTTTCGAAAAAAATCGTCAGTAATTAGCCGAAATGTTAACCCTTAAATACACGGGCGATTTGGACACACATAATGACAGATGTGGCGTACTCTATGTACCATCGGCTTTTAAAGCCCAGATAACAACTTTTAATGATATATTTGTGTAATGCAATGCCCAGTAGTAGTATAAAAACAATGAACTTCAAATTGTTAAAAACGTACTAATTAGAAGTAATCACATAAATCCTATGGTATTAGCGACTAGTTTGCATTGTGTGGATCTATTAATACGCCTGCCGTGTTTTTAAAAGTAAAAAAAAAACCTATCTGGCACGGACCAATGCGGCGTTGAAACTTTGCGACCTCCTTTCGAAGCGCGCTTAGTACAAAGCCAAGTTTAAACTTTGAACAAGGTGCACTAAATTTAGTTTTATGAAATGCCAAATTAAGTTTAAATATGGACTACTTTTATTGTCTGTACCGAATTTAGTTCTCATAAACAGATTAGAATAAGATTTTAAAAAGAGTTATACAGAATAGCAATATTTGATATTATTTAGGCTTCACATCTCTTTGAACTTTTATGGTATACCCATTCATATTCTGGTATATATAGCTATACGAAACCCTACGTTGTGTAGTTGTTAACGTTGTACAAAGCCCTAAGTTGTACAAAGCCTTATTATTCCTTTAGCAACGATTTTTTAATAATACAGTTAATAATTAATTTATTTATTGTACGGAACCCTCTGAGCGCGAGTAATACTGGCACTTGACCGTTTATTTCAGTATCTAAAGTCTTAATTGATCGCTTGGATATAAATAAAAATAAAAATGCAATACTTACGTGATCTAAAAATCTACAGAATTTTTTTAATTAACTTTACTAGGAATAAATTGATTTTTCAAAAACAAAAACAAAAGGATTCAAACATAACTAATTTTAATATGAAAAATATACTACATCACTTCAGTAGTTTTTTAAAGTCAAGTACGTCAGTATAAGCTGTTTTACATAGGATTTCGTAGCTGTTGCTCACCCTTAAGTAGTGCACCTATAAATAAAATGAAATATTAAAAATTTACAGTATATGTGAATACAATGTACGATAGGAGAAAAACGAACGAATGTAATTCCCTCCTTCTGTAAGTGCAAGTTGTAAAGATGCATGGTTCGCGGTATTGTACATTCCACCTCTACCCTCCCCCCCCCCCCCCCCCAACCTAAAAAAAAAAAGAAAAACAATCCCAAGCATTTTAATCTCCAAATTATTATAGAAAATATACAAAAATGGCCATTTGACTGAAAATTAGGTATTTTTTTTTTCATTTTATGTTAATAAAGTAACCTTAGGCGGTCATCTACCTACTGTATATATACCAAACACTAGGAATTGTAATAGGAACACCTACTATTGACATCATATTTGGCTTTTTTGGTAAATTTGCACATTAGTATATCATATTTGAGGTCATTCGGTAAAGTAGTTTAGGTATTATGAAGGTTAAAAGTTTGAAACTCCTAATGTTAAACTTATTTGTATTAGGTGCATAACAGATTGCAGTGCCCGTAGTTTTTAAGCATTACTCAAAACGACTGTGCTTAATCAGCTATAATTTAAATTCGCATATTTGAAGCTTCTAGAAATCGATTTCCGTTAAAAATTCCGTAAATTTTTAAAAAGAAACCGATTTCTAAAATCTTCATATATGGGAATCCAATATAAAAATATATTCTACCAAGTCGTTCTGGAGACATTTTTAATAACACTTCACTAATTGCAATTTTTTGGAACGATTTTAAATGAATTTAACATTAGTAGTTCCAAATTGTAAACTTTCATAATTATTCAACTACACTCATGTCCAAAATTAAGGTCACAAACATAAAATCTGTGAAAACTGATGAACTATTCAATGTGCTTCCACGAAATTTAACACAGAGGTATATTACACTAGGAGAAAGAATATAGCAACAAAACAATATGGAAAATATTTTAATTGTGAATTAATATACAGGTTATATCAAAAATTGTTAAATTGTGAATGAGAAATAAAGCATTTATCTTGGGAAAAGCCTGTCTAATATGGAGTGTGGCCACCGTGCACTGCTATACAAGCCTCACAACGAGCTCTCATACTGTTTATGAGGCTCTCAATAAATGTTTGTGGCAACAAAGCACATTGTTCCAAAAGCGCGGTTTTTAACTCCCGGCGGGTCCTGAGAGCGGGGTTACGCTGTGCAATGACTCTTCCTAGTCCATCCCAAACATGTTCAATAGGATTGAGGTCCGGAGACCTGGAGGGCCAATTCATACAGTGAATTTCCTCCTCTTCAAGAGAATCGTCAACAATGTGAGCTCTATGCAGCTTCGCATTATCGTCCATAAACATGAAGTCCGGAACTACAGTACCCCGGAACAACCTCACATAGGCTTCAAGGGCCTCATCCCTGTAGGGATGTGCATTGACAGTACCCGTATCGAAGACGTGCAGTGGTTTACGACTGCCCAATTTTATGCCGCTCCAGACAAGGATTCCTTTGCCACCAAATCTGTCAATTTCTTTTACGCAAGAGTGATGATAGCGTGCTTCACGTTCTCTCCAGATGAAAATTCGAAGAAAATCACTCTGTGTGGTAAATCTCGACTCTCATCACTGAAAAGAACACTCCCCATTCTTGTTGAGTCCGAGACTGATGTCTTCGGCTCCACAACAACCGAGCTCTCCTGTTGGATGCAGGGAAAGGGACACACACGACTGGACGCCGGGCGTTAGGATGAAGTCCTTTAAGCCTATGAGAGGTTGTTCTGTAGGCCCGGACTTGATGTTTATGAACGATAATGCGAAGCCATACAGAGCTCACATTGTTCCTGATTTTCTTGAAGAAGAGGATATTCGCCGTATAAATCGGCCCTCGAGGTGTCCGGACATCAATCGTATTGAACATGTTTTGGATGGTCTAGGAAGAGCCATTGCACAGCGTAACCCCCCTCCCAGGACCCGCCAGAAGTTAAAAGAAGTTCTTTGTAAGAATGGGCTTTGTTGCCACAAACATTTATTGACACTCTCGTAAACAGTATGAGAGTTCGTTGTGAGGCTTGTATAACAGTGCACGGTGGTCACACTGCATATTAGACAGGCTTTTCCCGAGATAAATGCTTTATCTCTGATTCATGATTTAACAAATTTTCATATACCCTGTATCTTAATTCAGAATTAAAATATTTTCCATATTGTTATATTGCTATATGCTTTCTCCCATTATAATATAACTCTGTGCCAACTTTCGCGGCAACACAGTGAAAAGTTCGCCAGTTTTCACAGATTTTATGTTTGTGACCTTAATTTTGGACATGAGTGTACTTGCCCGAAAGATTTTCGTTTTGTACCATAGGGTAAATTTTTTTCAAAAAGTCAAATAACATGTCGTTGTTAGGTATTCGTATTGAAAGTGTTTTAATTCGGTACAATATCAGTATGAAGATTACCACTGAGCTTTTCATTTAAGATAAAATTAAACGATGCATAATTTTCACTTAATGGCTATTTTCGTTTTCTCCTTTGAAATGTTGGAGATCGAAATGTACAAGGAACTATTAATAATGAGGAACTGACATATCCTTAAAATTGTAAAGCTTCAAATGCAACCGCTATCGCAGCGGTTGTTTACAACCGGTGGAAATTTCCACCAGTAAATTTATAGAGAAATTTCCTACTTATTTAAACGCCTTACTATTGCACAATTTCAGTCATAAATATTGGTAGAAACAGATTTTCATTTTTACTGGTAGCAGTGGCGGTTGTCACGCCCTGCGTTTTGGCCATATTATGACAATCAGGGAAACAAACTGATAATCTTACAAGGCGAACTGACACCAGTAAGACAAATAGAAATTTTGGCCACATTTGTGAGAAAAGCATTCCATGAATAAGACGCTCAAATAAGACGAAATTTTCTATTCAATTTCACTGGTGGGATGTTTGTGCCAGAGGTAATCAGAAACTGAAGATACGATTTTTTAAAAAAAATCAGCTGCCATATTGTGACAACCTCCTCAGTTACTTCACTCTCAACTGGTAGCCACTGCACTATATGTCTCTTCCTCTCTATTCATAACTCCATTAAAATGTATGTCAAATGGTAACATACATTTTTGATAGTTTATTTGATTTACTTGGATCAAATGAGATCGTAAAAGTATACTGTTTGTGATTCTTTTTAAAACTTCTCAGAGTGATCTAGGATGCAAGTATGCATATGGGAATGTTAAATTCACTCGACGATTTTTAATTTATAACCTCAAATAGGCGTTACTCTTGTAATTGTTTGTCTTCCCGTATAGATTTGCATAAAATCTTTGGATGGAAACTTTTTCATAAACAAAATTATTTGAATCGAGATAAACATAATCATAGAACCTAAGCAATAATGCAAAGAAAATAAATTAAAATTTCGCTTTAGAAACGAATAGATATATTTATAATAATAGCCACTACGGATATAGTATAAAAGGGATTTTAAATACACAAAATTGCATATTTTCCTTAAAAGTATTAGTGACGTCATTTGCAATCTTTCCACACCGAGGAGTAAATTTTTACAAAAGTTTCTCATCCTTTAACCCTCTATCTGTCTTTCCCCCTCACTTTTTCAGCAAAGAAGAAAACAACAAACAACAGTCTTTTATGAAGATAAAGTTGAAAAACAAACTAAATCAAGACTTTGATTTCTGAATCTTAAAATAAAAAAAAACAGAGAATGCAAACGTTTGCAACGAATAAAAGAAGCGCAAAAGAAATAAATGTATAGAACTGATCTTGTGACTTGGGATATTAGCTTTTGAATATTTATAAGTTCAGAGCTGCTTTTCATGTAAAGAAACTCATAAAAGATCAATTGGAAGAGATTTATTTCTTAAATATAAACACATGGACCCTAAAGTCACAAAACTACAATTTACTTATAAATGAAGAGGGAATATATGAGAAAATGAATGGGAAATAATATATCATAAATGAGAATTCATGCTGATACATCAATCTTATAGAAAGAAAAGGTTGTTTTACTCAAAAATTGAAAGAAAGAATAAAATTTTCAAATAAGATTCTTAATGCAATATTATTTTTGTTACTCTTTCTACAGTTAACTTCAATTATACCGATTTCACACTATGTAAATACAACACACTTTTATAAAAAGGATTTTATTTTTAGTATTAATATATAATTTTGCAGCATTTACAGCTTTTCTTGTTTTGCATAACATATTTTCTTACACATCATTTAAATAGCGAATTTATTTTCATCAAAATAAATAACAATAATTATCTTCATGCAAACAAATGGAAATATTTCGAATAATAAGAATGCAATGATTTTAAAAAACACTTTTTAAATACATAGTGTTGGATTATTTTCGGTACCAGAAAAGACAATAAAATACTTCGATTGTATTTACACCTGGTATAGAAATCAGCATACACAATCACGCTACAGCTCAGTCAGAAAATTTGCGCAAAATGTTCTAGTACTTTTCCTTCCATTTATTTTTTTTCTCATTCTTCCGCAAAGAAAAGACAACAAATAATGATTTTTTGTGAATTTTTTTTTTAATAATGCCATCAAGTGTTTCATTTTTAATTACGAAAATAAAAAAAGTAAAACGCGAGCAAATAAAAAAGCACAAAAGTAATAAATTAGTGAAATATACCTTCTGACTTGAGATATCGGCATGTAAATATACATGGCTGAATATCACAAAATGTGAGATAATATAAACAAAAACTATTGAAAATTTAAATCGTTTCAAAGCTTCTGATTAAAAAAAATTCTGGTTGAACAGCTGAATAATGGAATTTCCATGTAAAATTGTTAAAGTTTGAAGTGCTTAAGCTCACTTTTATGTACTTATAATTATATGTCATTTTCTTGGCATATGTATGCGAGGATAATGACAATTTGATTCTAAAACATTTTTCAATTTCTTGTTTTTTTGGTAGATTTCGTATGAAATGCTACCTATTACATTCTTCTCTATGTTGAAATTTCTGAAAACGTTTTGCATATCTACACCGATCATAACCCCTAGAGCCCAAAACTGCCCTCAGTAAAAAACTTTATATATATATATATATATATATATATATAACCATTATATAATTACAAATCATCATCTATTTCCAATTGCTAAAATTAAATTAATAAATTTAGCTAAAATTCAAAACTCTGACATTATATAAAATAAAGATGGAACATTTAACTAGTAATTTGGAATCAAGCACAATACCTCTAATTCACTAGCACATTGCGGATGATTAATCCACATAAAACATAAGAAAAACCACCAAATTTTGATAAAATATCCTATTAAAGACAAAAGATACAAATAACCAGCGAAATAATGTTGAACCATTAAAAGACGTAACGTAAACAAACAATAGATCAAATTTATGTATATATATACAGGGCTCGCACCGTTCCTAAAATTTTCGCAATTTGCTACCAGTATTTTAAGTAAGAACTATTTGTGGTAGATTCCTTTAACATGTATAATAGAATTAAACAACAAAGATTATCGTTTTAATTTAGTGGTAGCAAAGTGCGAAAATTTTAGGAACGCTGCGAGCCCTGTATATATCACTTTCTTCTAGACACGATAACTTCCGTAATTCACCACAAATTTCTTCCAAACTGATACATAAAATCAAGGGGCATAAAATCTCGGCAAAGTTCGTTAATGATCAAAATCGAAGCAAGGGAATGGAAAGGGAGTGGTTTTGTGAAAACCGAAAAAACCACATAACTTCGTAATTTTTGTACATACCAAATCAGTTTAAAGTTTTTATTACTTCTAAAAATAGGGCCAAAAATATATGTATCACAGATTTTTGCTAAAATTAAAAATCGGCTCAAGAGGCACAAAAAAACAGAGTTTTAGGGAGAAAAAAAATCGTCAATTCTCAACATATCAAATCCAATTATATTTATTATAAATCTTCTTAATACTGTCTACAACTTCTATATTGACAAGTTGTTGATAGGACCAATTCGTACAGAAAAAAAAAAAAAAAAAAAAAAAAAAAAAAAAAAAAAAAAAGTAGAAACTAAAACAAAAAGGGAGGTTGAGGAAGAAAAAAATCCATAACTTCGCCAATTCACAAGATATAAAATCCTCATGAGTTTATTATATATCTTCTTAATATTATCTACAACATTTATGTTGACAAGTTTTTGATAGGACATAGTCTTACTGCAAAAAAAATTAAAAAGTCATAGCGTTTGAAGAAAAAAATCATCGCATTAAAGGTGTTTTCAAATCCAAACTGCTTATTTTCTGTCTCATTTTTAAATTCCTTTTTGCTCTCAAACGCATCCAATTGTTAGACTCCCTTATTCAGAAACTATATAATGTACCGTTATGGTCGTTTTTTTTTAAAAAGGCAGAATATAATTAAAAAAATGCTGTCAAAGTGTGCACTTTGAACGAAATTTCCCGAAATGATAGTGCTGGAAACGAAAACAAATGGTCGTACTGAGAAAATAATTGTAAATCAAGTTCTAATTAATTGAACTAAAAATAAAAACATAGGTCGCTTATAAATCTCTTCTAAAAAAATCACGTTAGCAAGTTTCATGATTTTACTTTTAAAAATGAGTCTGAAAATGTGTCAGAAAATTTCGAGTTGTTAAGCGGGGATTTTTTTTTTTTTAAATACCGGCTGAATATGTTTCTGATAAAATGAGCTCTTACAGAAATATTAAATTAAATTTCATCAAAAGCGGCCAGATAAAATTGTTAAACTGGGTTTATCTCTAATCTTGGTTTAGTGTTTGTTGGTGAAATTAGTACTTAAGATCGGAATCTACCTTTACCTGTGGGCCGAGCCAGCAGGGATTTTTTTATTTTTAGATCCAATATTTTAATTTCGTTTAAAAGAACATGTTTCCTCTATAGTACCTCAAATTCAGTGTAATGTTTAGTTTTATTTGTAATTTATTGAACGCAGGAAAATGACTTAATAAAAGGCTATTCAATTTTTAAAAAGCCTTTAAACACATTATTTTTAAAGAAATATCTAAAAGATCTTGCTGGTAGCAATGATTTTGCTACTTCTGACTTGAACTATGTCAAGAACAAGAAGAATTACTCTGCAGCGTTATCTTTATACCTCATAAAGAACTAAAATGAACAGTCCAGGAAAATGACATTGATTTTTAGTGACCATTATATTTTAATTATGGAAAATTATTTGTAAAATACAGAACATTTACCTTCCTCCTATATGTGTTTTATAAGGTATAATTATTAATTTGAAGTTTAAAAAATTAGAAAAAGATATTTGTACAGTATAGCAGAAAGCTTTTCACTTTGCACAAATCACAGCGTGGCATGCCAGGAAAATGATAATATGAAATTTTAAATCTTTTAATTGCTTTATTTTCGTGTTATTATGAATATAATATCTCTTGAAAATACTTCTAAGAATATTTTTTATTAGAATGTAAAAAAGAATATTGCATTATATAATACTTAGGGGAGACCGGGGCTAGTAGACGCTGTTTTGGGTTATTAATTTTTATTAATTTTCTGTTTAAGTTTTTTAACAAAATTTCACTGCAGTTTTAAAGAACAGACATTTGACTATAAATATCCGGAGTTCTATGTTTGTAGCTTTTGTAGTTTATGTTTAAAGGAAGCCTGAAGTAAGAAAAAAAATGTTTTCCAACCTACCCCGCCGCGGGGCAAGTTGCTTATACCTATGGGGTAAGTTGGCTCACGCTTCATAAAAAGTTAATTTAAGCTCAAATAAGACATGTAGTTAATAGAAATCAATTTTATTATTACCAGCAAGTTTAAGCAAATGAATTATCCCCGTACAATGTACATTCTAAATCATACAGATATAAAAATAATGAATAAACATTAACATTGAGTAGCTTCTATCGTACTTGATATCATCCTCTGAGTTGCGGTTATCATAAATGTAAAATTGAGTGTAGTGCAGAGCACATGTGCTTAAACACTGCATCGCACACACTTTTATTGGTCTTTGCTGTTTCTAAAGTATAAACACACACCAGATATTAATCTTCCTCGTCATCTGAGATAATATCAAGATTCGTACTTTTCTCTATAACAAGTTCCCTTTCATTATAGGTGGAAACAAAATTTTCCTTATTATCTGTTTATTTTTTGCCAATTTTTTCTGTTGCCTTTATTTTCTTCTTTTTTGTATTTAATCTTTTTCCTCTCTAAAGCTTACTTTTCATCTTTCAATGCCTTCATATTTTATGAATTTTTCAATATCCACGTGGCTGCCTTTTACCTACGCCGATTTTTCCCTATTTTCTTTTTGATTCTGTCTTTTTTAATGATCTAACATCCTCAGAATATAATTATCCAACATCTTAAGCGAAAATCAGATGATCTCCAATGACTGCTGGAGATAAAACCAAAAAAGTGATACCGAATATTTTTGCTACATATTTTACCAGTGTTTGCGTTTAGATCCGCTAGATGGCCGTATCAGCCGGCATGAGTATTCAGAAAGAAGTTATGCGGCTACGTACGAAGTTGTGTTTTGTTAATTCCATAGCTGCCAACCTTGACGCTTTTTTCCTACCACTAAAATTTAATAGAGATTCTTGCCTTGTTTAATCGTGAGATTTCGACGATTAAATTAGACAATCTTTACTGTAAAATTTCACTGGTAGGGAGAAAGCGTAAAAGTTGGCAGCTATGTAATTCTCTTAATATGCTTAAGCCTAATGATCGTGTTAAATACATCAAGGATAATTAAGAATTCTTCGATGTGTTAACCTATTCAGTTTATCTTTGGTAATTACGCATGTTTTTTGTAAAAAAGTAATTAATTTATCAAACGGGATAAAATAGTAGAAAATATTACGAAACAGTGTAACGGGGTTAGTCAGCGCACCGAGCCAACTTGTACAGTGTTCAATGCGCCTTCTAGCACCATAAGAAATTTCTTCACATAATTGAGTATATAACCCTCTGATATAACCCCTGAATGATATAACCCTCTAAACATAAAAAAATCCAAGTAAATCACATATGGAATAGGTAGAGTCAATCATACACTATGAAAAACTACAAAAGTTAAATCGCTGTTATTAAGATAAGTATTAGAAATTAGAAAAAGAATGAAGCAACTAAAAATTACTTATGAGTGCAAAAAGAAGAAAAATCGTAATAAATTACCACTGCACGTGGGTAACGCTGCAAAACTACAATGGGGATTATATAAAGCAAGAAGAAAGGTACTCTGTGACTGGGTGCGTCATCTACCCATAAACAGACAAATTTTGAGGACTGCGACTACTTACCCCTGTAGCCAATTAGCCCCGGTCTCCCCAAATTCAAATTTTATTGTGCAGACTGCAATTTTCTTATTTTGTGATATTGTCCCTCAAAAGTTCAAAGCAGATTTTTAGGTAAATAAACTCATAAACATGCAAAAGGTAAAGTATCGTTCATTAAATAAAATCACTCTGACTGTAAGGTCACAAAAGTACTGTTTACTTATAAATGAAAAAAAAAATCAATAAAATGATTGGGAAACAATATCTGATATAAAATTACCACCTGACTAATAACTTTTTACAGGATAAAAATGTTTTATCGCTCAAAATTTTGATGAGTGTAATTTTTTAAGCATCGATCAGTTTTGACCATATTGCTACAAATGTATGCCTTAAGGGAAAACTATTCAAGAAAAAGTGGCACGGGTTCTCTTAAAAGGAAAATACTGAAAACCTTATACAGGCATACCACCTAGATCGGACTGGTTTCAAACCCACTAGCTTCGGCCTCAGTTTCTCATTTTTTGTCTAGTATGGTAACCACTGGACTGAGCGATGTCATCACTCAAAAGTTGAAGAAAGAGTAAGATTATCTATTAAGATATTCCAATGCAAATATTATTTTTTTTTATTTGTGCTTAAAAACGTTGATTTAATTAATAAAATTGAGTAAATTCCATTTTGTAGTACGGAAATAATTTTTATATAAATGATAATTTCGCTTTTTATCGTTTTAGTCAATGCAGCTGTTTTCCTTCATTTTAACTTCCATAAAATATTTCCATACATGTAAAATTCCTTTCATGACTGTATACATTCTTAAATATTCTTAAGTATTAGGAGATTAGGAGCAGAATAAATAATGAAATTCTTCATGTAAACGAAAATAAATAGTTATGATAATAGCGTGCAGTGCTATATTTTTTCAGCAAAGAAAAGACAACGAAAAGTAATCTTTTGTGTAAAATTTTTGAAATATAAACTCCATCAAAAGTTTGATTTTTAAAGCCAGAAATAAAAAGGTAAAACGGGAACGTATGCAACAAATAAAATAGCACAAAAATAATATGTGTAAAACTTACCTTCTGACTTGAAATATCGCATTTAAATATACATAAGCTCAAAGCAGATTTTTATGTAAAGAAACTTATAAAGATGCAAACGGAAAAGATTCGTTCCCTAAATAAAATCATCCTGGTCGTAATTTCACAAACATATTGTTCACTCATAAATGAAAACAATCTGAAGAAAATGAATGAAAAACAATAACGTATACAGAGTGTATCGGAAATGCTTCAACAAACTTAGAGGAATGGTAGTACTCATGAAGACGAACAAAAAATGCAATGAAACATGGGGGGTCGCAAATGACGTTTAAAGGATGAAAATCGAGAAAATGCGTCTGGAAATGGACAAACTGAGACAAGAAAGAAACACTCCAGAAAATTATTTATTGCACAGAATAGATACAACACAGCTCGTGATGTCCAGAGAAAACAAATATTTTCGACCGCGGACATTATTACACAGAGTACATCTACGGAGGAACGACTGGCGGACACGCTCGAAGACTTCGGGAGTCCTGCATACGTGGATTCCAGCTCACAGATTTGTTTTGCTTTCTTCCAAGTTTTTGTTACCTCTTTCTGACTGGATATGCAAAAAGTGAAAGGAAAACCAACTTCGTTCTACTAGCCAGTTCTGCAGAAAAGCAGCATGCGAGATTTCAATAGTTTTATTAGTTTTGCGATTTTCATCCTATAAACGTCATTCGCGACCCCATGTTCCATTGCATTTTTTGTTCGTCTTGATGAGTACTATCATCCCTCTACGTTTTTTGAAGCATTTCAGATACACCCTGAATAAAAGACGTCCAGCTGACAGATAAGTTTTTACAGGATAAAAATGTTTCATCCCTCAAAATATGGGATAGGGCAATTCTTTTAAGAATCGGCCAGTTTTGGACGTATTGCTTAAACGGAATGGATTTAAGGAGGACTATTGAAGAGAAAGTGACACGGATTATCTTTTGCTTAAGGGAGCCGGGTAAGCTCTATCTCCGCCATGTTAAATTCGCCTACTTTATGTACCTTTTTCTCAGAAACGGTGATAGAGGTCTAAATTTTTTATGGTAGTTAGCTGTTTTACATACTTTAACACAGGAATTTGATGATTTGCTGATAATTATTTGTTTTAGGCAGTGAAAGTGCTAATTTAAAAATGATTTTCAATAAAAAATTAATAATAAATTTTCTGTTTCACTTAGAAAGAAAATGGTCTATTAAAGCATGTAAAATCTATTATTCTAACTACCGTAAAAAATCTAGATTTCCATCTATCACCGTTTCTGAGAAAAGGTACATAAAGTAGGTGAATATAACATGGCGGAGATAGAGCTTACCTGGTCCCCTTAAAAGGAAAAGTCTCAAAAGCTTCTACAGACATCCCGCATTGATCGCCCTGGTTTGGAAACCACGAACGTCCCCGAAGCTTCCCATTTTGTGGCTGTTATGGTAACCACTGGTCTGAGCGATCTCATCACTCAAAAGCTTGAAGAAAGTGTAAGATTTTCTAGTAAGATACCTAACTATGTTTTTTTTTTTCTTTCTCACTACCATTAATTTCATTTATCAAATTGGATAAATTTCACTTCGTGGTACGAAGATAATTTTTATATAAATGGTTTTGAATTTTTCTTCAAATAATTGTAATCTTTGTAGCTGTTTTCCTTCATATGGATTTCCATAAAATATATCCGCACATGTGGAATTTCTTTCACGAATTTACACATTCTTTATTACTCTTAGATATTAGGAGATTCCGAAAGCATACATAATGAAATTGTTCATGTAAATGTTAAAAAATAAATAAAGAAACAAAAAGACGAGGCTGGATTCAATTGAGTATATTGTGTTCCATATTTACAATAACTACAACAACTGATATAAAACAGAGAAATAACATGTATTTATAGATTTTGAAAGGCCCATGACAGACAGGTTAGCGGACGATAAAGGGAGCTATAAAGTTAGCTTAAATAACCAATCACAATTAAACATAAACGATTGTATTAAAATGAAAACTGAAATTAATAACAGAATAATGTAATGCTATGATTACAATATTCTAACACCCGACCATAATCTAGCATTACATCAGAAAAATAAAAATAAAACAAAATTTTAGTAAACAAACATTAAAAATAGTATGACACAGTTTTTAAACATCACTTGCTCAAACAGCAAAGACATAACAGTTCATAAAATTTAACTTTAGGTAAAGCCTTCGTAAACAAATCAGCAATTTGAATATTTTTAGTAATATATTCTATTTTAATATTATTTTCTTTTACAACATTACGAAAAAAATTTAGTTTTATATCAATGTGTTTCATTCTACCATAATTGTTCTCATTAATGATACATTTTATACATGAGTTCTACTAAGTTCTTAACATTTACAATTTCACAAGCAATGTTTTTAAACCATAACAAGTCTTGCAAACTCTTGGTTAAAGCAATGACTTCAGCTTCAGTTGACGATAATGCAACTGATTTTTGTTTATTACAACACAACAGAACAGGTATGTTACAAAACATCAATATATAACCTGATACTGATTTTCGATAATCTGTGTTTGCCCCCCCAGTCGGCATCAACATACATGGATAATTTCGGTTTTTGAAATTTGCTTTTTATACACAAGTTTTAAGGTCAAAGTTCTTTTAAATATCTTAAAATTTTCTTTAGTGCAATCCATGCAACATCAGTAGGATTTTCCTACATTTGACTCAAACAGTTAACTGCATACAAAATGTCGGGTCGGGAAACATATGCTAAATACAATAAACAACCTACAAGCGCACGATATGGACCATTAGATGGTTTTCCATTTTTGAAATCAGATGAAGTGGATTTAAAGGAAATGGGAATATCAGAGGGTTTACAATCTAGCATATTAAATTTACTTAACGATTTAATTATATAAGACTCTTATCCATAATTAAACTATCGGTTGTGAATTTCATTTGAATACCTAGAATTCTGAAACACATTCTGATTTTGACATGTGAAACTATTTAGACAATAAGGAAATAACTACATTAGTTTCATTTACATCTGAACCTGCTATTAACATATCATCTACATACAGAGCAATAATTATTTTATGATCATTTCTATACCGAATAAAAATACTAGGTTCATTATCAAGTGATTTAAAATTTAATTTAGAAAGAAATCCAAGACACCTTTGAAACCATTGCCGTGGGGCTTGTTTTAGACCATATAAACTTCTTTTAAGTTTACACTTTCGCCCACTATCATCATCATAGCCTTGTGGCTGATCCATAAAAACAAGTTCATTTAACTTACCATTCAGGAAAGCAGTTTTTACATCTAATACATATGTATCTAGATCTTAATTTAAAATCAAAGTAACCACTAAACGTAAAGCAGGCATACCTATAACAGGTGAAAATATCTCAGTGTAGTCCACTGCTTCTTTCTGCATGAACCCGAGAGCTTGCCTTGTATTTACCGTCACTCTTTTTCCGCAGCACCCACTTGCAGAAGATGGTATTTTATCTTTTGGCAGCTCTTCTAAATTCCACTCTTCATTTTATCTCATGGACTCCATTTCTTCATCCATAGCTTCTTTCCACTTTTGTTGTTCATTGTGAAGCAGAGTAGAAATGTCATCAAATTTAATGTTGCTTCTTGAGTACGCATTGCTTCATATATTTTAGGTTCTGTAAACCTAACAGGATGTTTCGTTTCTCTGGATAATTTTCTCACACATTCTTCTTTCGAATTTTTTGTTTTTTTCTGTAGATGGTAAGAAACAATCGATTACACTTTCTTGAAATCAACTTTCAACATCAGGTTCATCTTCCTCGATATTCTGGAAAACATTTATAAAATCATTGGAAGTTTTCTTTCCTTGATTACATTTAACATTTTTGGATATAATGATGCGCTTTATTTTACGATCAAGTAAGCGATACCCCATTGATGCCTACAAAAAACCTTTTTTTGCAATTTTCACCTATTTTCTTCCCTTTATTATTAGGTATCAGTGTATAGGCATCACAGTCAAATGTTCTCAGATTCTTCAAATCGGGATGCTTTTTGTGCTTTAAATAGTATGGAGTTGAATTTTCAATTGATGCGCGAGGTAATCTATTATTAATGTGATAGTGAGAACTGCAAAACCCCAAAAGTTCTTAGGAAAATTAGCTTAAAATAAAATCGTTCAACCTATTATTAAAAGATTTCTATTAGCACGTTCTGATACAACGTTCAAACATGGAGTATATGGTGGAGAAGGATCATTAATTATACCAGTTGCAAAGTTTGAAAATTCACCATCAACATATTCTTTCGCGTTATCACATCAAATTTTCCTTACTGTGGGATTCAATTTGCAGAAAGTTTTAATCTCATTTACTTTTTCGTTTAAGTAGACAGACTTCAGTAAAACGCGAATATTCATCTATTAAAGTAATAAAATATTGCTCACTTGCAAAAGTCTTGGGTACTAGCGGCCCACATATATCTGAGTGAATCATCACCATTGGTTCAGATTCCCTTTTTCTAGGACCTTTTCCAACAGGTGTTGCAGTTTACTTTGACCTTGTACATATTTCGCAGTAACTCGAGGAAGTTCGTAGTCCTAATTGCTTCAGGACTTGGTTGCACGAGTGCCTTAATCTGCGATGTCAGATATCACAATCGATATCACAATCACTTTCTTTTGAAGCAAGTAAGGTTTCATAAACACGGACAAAGTCACTTACATATTGTCCATTTAAAACACGTTTACCAAAACAAAACCAGTTTCTTCCTTTTTCAATAAATACGTTTTCATTCTTGAAAAAATCTGCATAATTTGGAATTTCAATTTTCCTAACGGAAATCAACTTCCCATTTAGGTCTGTTATGTAAAGCACATTATTTAAAATAATTTCCATTTCTTTTGATAGTTTTTCAGTAATATTTCCAATCCCCTTAATTTCAAGATTCGTTGTTTTCGATGCACACATTATAGTTCCTGAAGAAGGTAGTAAAGACGGGAAATATTTCCCATTATAACACAAGTGAGAAGTTGCTCCAGAATCTGTGATAAATTCGTTCTTTCTAACGTTCCCAGTAACAAATGATACTGCTGAAGAGGCGAACTGAACTTTTAATAACTTTAAAATGTCGTTTTATATGGCCACTTTTTCTGCATGAATAACAAGTAAGTTTCATTCTACAATATTTTGCCCTTTTGTATTACAAATTTTACAAAAGCATTCTTTGCGAGTTGACGACAGAAATGCAGTATTATCATGAGCAGTCTTAGTATACACTTTTCCTTTCTTTTAGTTCAGTAGAAGTGATTCAGCATCTAATAACCTTTGTGTGACGAAATCCAACGTCAAAACAGCATTCGTTTTATTTTCTAAAGCAGTCTTCACATTTTCAAATTCCTGAGGCAACGACATCAAAATATAGACAATAATATCGGTTTCACTTACTTCTGCTCCAGATAACTTTAGATCCGAAATTAATTTATTTATTTCGTCAATATGGTTTCTCATAGATACAGCACGGTCTTTCTTAATAGTAACCAACCTCTTACGAATCAAAATTTGATTCACTGCACGCTTCGTATCATATGTGTGTTCTAATTTATTCCAAATTTTATGTGCCGTATTTTCAACTTGAAGCGATGCAAGCACAGCATCACTTAAGAGTGATAATAATAAAGCATTGCTTTCACAATGTCCCCAGCATTTCCATGATCCGGTTCATTGTCCAAAAAGTTTTCTAATTCCTTGGCAGCAAAAATCACGATAACTCTTCTTTACCATATGAAAAAAAAATTACTGTTACCTTTAATAAGAGAAATGTCAAAAAGTTCTTTCAGAGATTCCATTCTGCACGATAAAAATACAAAAATTAAATATAACCTTTTTCACGGATAATCGCAATAGAAATGAAAGGGAGAAAAAAATAGCGCCAGACAGTCTAGCAGGTGCTAATTAAGTTATGATGAAACCGCGCTCTGCGGTTGAAAAATAAATAAAGAAAAAAAAGACGAGTATGGATCGAATTGAGTATATTGTGTTACATATTTACAAGAACTACAACAACTGAAATAAAACAGAGAAATAACATATATTTATAGATTTTGAAAGGCCCATGACAGACAGGTTAGTGGACGTGAAAAAGAGCTGTAAAGTTAGCTTAAATAACCAACCACGGGTAAACATAAACAATTATATTAAAATGAAAACTGAAATACATAACAGAATAATGTAATGCTATGATTACAATATTCTAACAGTAAACGGATAGAAATATTTAGGATAATAGTATCCAATTCAAACATAGTATAAAAACACAGTATTATAATACATGTATTTAAAATACATAATATTATATCTTCTTAATGACAAAAACCAATATCGTACTGTGATTTTCCATACACCTGTCCTATAAATTATATACAAGTTGTTGGGATTCTACAAAACCGTGCCGAAAAAAAAAATTTCCCTCTGTATATACAGAAGAGTGGTCCATAAAACCATAACTCGACGATGCACAGTTTTGGAGAAAAAAGCAAAATAAAAAGTATGACGTCACAGCTTTTTATGCATTTCCAATGCGCTGACAAAAATTAAAGTACATATGGTAGTAATCCGCGAATGGAATACGTCATCAATATGCGAATATTGCTGTATGAGTTTTACAGGTAAGGTTTTTTGGACAGTTTTCGTGCATTCTAGGGGAGGGTTCTCGTTCTGCAAAGTTTGTTGATAACCGAACACTGTCATAACTAACACGTCTTCGCATATATAATGCAGGTCATATGTTGTGTCTGAGGTTGTAAAATATGCTGGCAATATATTTTCCAACCCTAGGCTTAATTTCTTCCCTCATTTTGAAAATTGTATATTCTTTTCTTCATTATTTTGCCTATACGTGATTGGGAAAATAATTCTTTTTTTAGTAATCTGGTAAATGAAAAATTTTACTCGATCATTATTTCGATATTTTCGTTGGCAATTTCATTTGTTTATGTTCTACGAAAATTATATTTACAAAACAAATTAAGTAATTAATTACGCCATCAGCATAAATATGTATGCAGGATCACGCAACACATTGTGCTTTAGAGATTGTTATTTCTTTTTTTACTTGAAATCTATTTTGTCAATAAGTTTTTTATAATACATATGCATCAAGTAATTAAATATGTTCACGTAGAATTTCAATAGAACCTGCCGTTAGATGTAAAAAAATTAATGTTATCAGTTTTTTTAATTCAAGCATAAATTATGTTTTCGGACAAAACAAGTATCGCTTCCAAAAATAAATTTATTTTCTGCTTAATTACTATACCCTTAACGGTTTTTAATTTCAGATTTAAATAATACAGACTTTAATTTATAACATGTCAAAGCTAATTGTAGAAATAAAAGATTTTTGAGGATAGTTTGAACAAATATATCTGAATATTTCCTTTTATCCAGAGATATCGTTTGCGATTTTTATTTTTAAAAAGCTGTTTATTTAAAACTCTTCCCAAATGTAGACTTATAAATATAAGATTTGTCTTTTATAAACATTCGAAAATTTTTAATTACCTATTCTAAAAAGAATATCCATTTGGAATAATATTCCCATTTGGCTTAACTTTGAATCAGAATTAAATATTTACTCTAAGATCATTTAAAAAACGAAATTTGATTAATTAATAAAAAAAATTCGCTATTCAAGATCATCTTCATTGTTTTGCTATGTGCAAGTCTCCGACTTTTATTTCCTGACTGAAGAAAGACAACCGACACCATGTTTGCAGTTAATCTAGATGCATTAAATTCGCCGACATAAAAAAAACAAACAAAACACAACATTTAGTGTTTAAAACTCAATAAATTTGAGACATATTTTAAACACATAAAATAATAACATCGCAGAATGGAGATCAAGATTGGGTTTGAATATTGTTTTTGGTCACGCTGCTTAACCATTTAATAAAAACAGAAGCACTTAAAACTACGTCTTTCTACTTTTTTTTTTATTATTATTGATAGATTTAATCTTAAAACTTATTTGAAAATAATTCTGTATTTCATTATTACAGACAACATAGTACAATATTTTTGTGCTATTGAAATTTTTATCTATAATTTAAAATTTCTTTGTTCGAATAACAAGTATTTTACCGAATTTCTTGATTTATTTTAAAGTTCAGGAATAAATATATAGTTTGATTTATGAATAATGTTTTAGGAGTTTATAATTCCTGCTTAAATTTTCCCTCTAACACATACAAAAGTAAATAAAATTTATCACATTATTTTTAGATCGAATTAAAATACCAATACAGCCTTTCAGTTTTTACATAAATTACGTTATACATCCTTAGATGCTTTTGTATATTGGTTAGTTGTATTTTTAATTTATTATTGTCTACGTTTTAATTTTTTTTTCAAATTCGAAATTCCATTTTCTCAATAACGATTTAATGTAAAGTTTAAAATAACCTTTTTACCTTCGGTTGCCAAATTTTAAAATATCAAATATTAATATTTTAAAACACTTTTGAAAAATACATTTACAGGTGAATTTTAAAAAATACATATAATTTAAAAAGGAATAAGGTATTTCGGGCTAAAAGCATTTGAGTTGAATACAAAGTTTTAAATACCCTGTTTTTCTTGTGTTGCCAAATTTTAAAAAGATCAAATTGTAATATTTTAAAACACCTTTGAAAAATATATTTACAGGTGAATTTAAAGCAAGACATAAAATTTTAACCCCTTAACGGTCACATTAAATTGCGGTTTAAAAATTCAAATTGCTAATTGGCACCACTTTTTTGAAAAAGAAATATTCACCTTATTACTGGCAGGTAAAATACCATAATAATGCCAATTACACTATTTTATAAAACTGGTGGGAATCAAACAAAAATGAATAAAATGAATGAAAGACACAGCCCGTGAATATCACGGGAGCGAGAATTAAGGGGTTAAAATTAGTAAAATATTTTGGGCGAAAAGCATATAATGGTGAAAATTACGTCACATTAACAACGATTTGTTTAAAATGTCACGTTTAATACCATTTTCTTATAGTATATGCAAACACTATTTTTAATTGAGATATATACTGGGCGTCACATAAATTCGTTAATACAATTAATAAAAAAGTTAAAAAGATCATTTATTTGAATGCGGTTTGCAGCAAAATTATTCTGATGCAGGGGAATTCTCTCTCTCTTTTTATTTATTTATTTTTATTTTTATTTTTCGTGAAGAGAAAGCATTTAGTGAAAATTTTTCTCAAAAGCGGGTGCTTAACATCAAATCCCAAAATGAAAAAATACTTTTATTATGAAGGTTGTAGGTTGTATTTATGACGGCCAATCTTTATTATGAAGGATACGGAATACCGTGGTTTTTAGTATGCCGGGTATTCTCTTGCCCTACTTATCTCACTCGTGAACTGATTACTTAAAATTAGAGATCGACCGAAAAATCGGTTTCGTTTTCGTTTCGGCTCGAAATATGAGTTTCGCCGACAGTTCGGCCTGAAGGAAACTTAAACAAAACTGTCTGCATTCCAAAAATCTCGTTTCTTCCTTCACAAATTTTCAACTCATTCATTACTCATTGATTTGAGCAGCATCGGCTCAAATGAGACACTCATAATTTATCGATGTTTATAATTATCAGTCATGACTGACTCAAGACGTGAGTGCAAATTATAAAGCAAGCAATGCTTTAATGACTAAACTTTGAAGATGCTTTTCACGTGCTCCTTAAAAGCTGCAGACTTAACAGTAATAGAAAATTTTTAGTTTGAAACCTCAGAAGTGTTTCGAATGCTATTTTATCATCTATAATCTATATCGTTGATGAATTGATCACATGGTATTTTATACTAGTATATAATCCCCGTCAAAAATGACGGAAAGTGAATGATCAATCGTCAAAACAATAGTTTAAAAAATATTTTCCTCACTTAAAAGAGAAAAAAAAGATTCTCCATGCATTTTGTTAATCAAAAAGTATTATCCTTTGATTATTTATGATTAGAACAAGGAAATTATGTAAAATAGAATTTAGTCACCAGCGCTTAAACGCGCCATTTCCAGCTACACATGCAATGACGAAAAGGCTTGCTTAGGTTCCCTCTACATTAAAAATGTGTCGTTTAGCGTGACTACTTTTTTCGCTACAAACTATGTTACAATACATAATTTTATCTGCAAGATAATTAAAATTTGTTGTATCGATAAGAAATGTTCCTTTTATTTGCAATGTCTTCAAATCTGATAAAATGCATTGTAAAAAAAGTACGATTACAACAGAAAGTTGACGCCAAAAGAATTAGCAAGAAACATAAGCTCTTAATTTATTGGGAAATAAAATGGCCTACAGAGGCACTGATCGCAGTCTTCGGTACAGAAAAAATTGTCCCTTTAATTTTCCTTTAAATAATGCTAAAGTGCCATTGAATAATTCTTTATTGTAAATGCATTTGGAAGTTTTAGATATTCAAATTAGGATAATTCTTATTTTGTCATCTAAGAAAGAATACAAATATCACAGGAAATCTGAAATTGTGCAAAAGAATAATCATTCTGAATAAATTAAAAATACATGTAATACAATGTGCTTGCACGGACCTTCGTAGAGCGAAAGTTATATCTTTTCTCCACCAGATGGCGATAGTTATCCGTTACTTTTAATGTGGAACTTGCTGTTGATTTGGCCTTTAAATTTAGAACTTAATCGGATAGTTTCTGAAGGTTTTAAACAAAATTAAAATATTTAAAGGTTTTAATACACTTTTGCAAATATTATAAGACCAGCATCGGCGTTAACCTGTATTTTTTTATGAAGCGTTCAAAGAGTCATTCATTTGTTTGTAGATTTGCTAGAATTTGAATATGAATGGCATGAGTATCGTTTGTTTAGATCTGATTTCTTTGTTTATAATAGCTTAAATTTAATTTAGAAAGCCATATTATAAACCACTACCATAATTATAAATTACCATATTATAAATGGTTATAATACACATGTTTTATGTGAAAATATGCTGATCAGACTTGCTTTCAAGTAGAAAAAATTATCATTTAGCTGTCATATGTTAGGATATGTTTTTCATTAAGCCTAACATGGCGTTTAGCTACGGTCGATTCGCAGAACAGAGTGGTTCGCACAGGCATGGTTACCTACAGCTTCCTGCACTCAGATTTTATTATAAGTAGATGAAAGTAAAAAATTTTTGACAGAGGCACGGAGGAACTTGATCCCACGAAATAAAATTTTCAAACAGGAGAGCTATTTTAAAACTTTCATAGGGATGCGAGGAGAAGGGGAAACTTCTTTGTGAGGGAATAAGCAGTTATTTATTATACATATATCTTATATACATTTAAATCTCTAATAAAGTAATACTAATTACAATTTATAAAATGGTTATTTCTTTTTTTATTATTAAAACATATTCAATTCTACGATTTCTTAAAATAAACTTTGAAGTAGTTTATTTCAATTAATTTAATAGCAAAATATTAAATAACTGAAAAATGTGCATATTTAAAAATTAAATTCTCCATTATTTTACTACATTTATAATTAATTATTAATAAATGCCTATGATTATTGGTTGTCAAAAAGTAATAAAATATAAAATTTGTATTATTAATTATGATTTGTGTTTCAATGGACGTATAATTAATTAATAAATATGTATATTGATGTATGTATTAATGAATTAAAAAACATTTTTTGAACATTTTCGTTTTCGTTTTCCGCCTCAAATAGAAGATTACCAAAATTCAGTTTTGGTTTCGCTTTCGGTCGAACTTTACATAAAATGTCCATTTGCGAAGCTATTGGAGCGGCTTGTTCTTGTGATAAACAGGATGCACCACTGCCAGGTCGAACAGACAAACTTCCAGTTTATTCGAATATAATATATCTATATATTCCGCAGTCCAGAAGGCATTATTGGATCTTTTCCCTTCTTCATTTCTTTCTGTGTCCGCAACCGTCGCACATTGGAGTATTTGACCCAAAAACCTGGCCAAAAATGCAAAAATTGAAATTTCCTCAACAATAGTAAAAATCATATTTTTTTAATAGCTGACAAATTGGCGCGTCGATCAATGTCTATATCAGGAATCTGAGCCATATGCGGTGACACCAGGCTACAGTTGAAGAGAAAACTTCTTTGACAGAAGACATGATTTTTTGTTGATTTTTGGCATTGTTGTTACTTTTAAATGTAATTTTTTTTGTGTCTGAATGAATTGTTGAACTGAAATTGAATAACGCTTAAGTGTTTAAGAAAGGTCAGAGCTTAGTGTTAAGCTATGTGTTAAATTAAATAGTTTAGATTTTAATATAATAATAAAAAAATTGTAAAAGGTTATTTTTCAAGCGTTTTTGGCTCTAGATTAAACATATCGAAAGCTTTTTTTAAAGTGCGCCGGGCTTTGCCGGACCATTTTTAAATTATAATCGTATTGGTTATAGTTCTGAAAACCTATTTCACAAAAACAATGTTCCTCATATTGTTGCCATTTTTTTTTCGGGTGGACTACTTAAATCCCATTTTTTGCGGCAACCGAATCGAAGAGATAAAAACTATATTTTTACTCTTGTATTGAAGGTTTTTAGCTTACAGGAGCCTGAGAGCTTTTGCTCCTACAGATTCTGTATGTATGCATGTACGTACGTATGTAGGTACGTACATACGTACGCAACTCGATACCTCTTGATAGAAATATCAGATCGGCTTCAAATTGTAAATACTTATTTACTGCAAAAAGTTTCTCCAATTAGTTTCGGGGGCTCATAGGTGGAAAATAAAAGGAGAAAGGAGGGAACTGAAGAAGTTTGGAGTAGACGGAGAAAAGATTAAAAGGTTGTAAGTAATATTGGAAGTCACAACAAGTGGGCGTCGCATTGACGAAAAAAAGTTCCGAACATCTGCTGATGAAACAGCAAGACTGTAAGTGAACCTTTACAATTGGTACCCCATGTTTCCAACAATGCACAAGGTTTTGATTCATGGTGACACTGTAATTAAGAAATCTGTCGAACCCATTGGCCAACGGTCAGAAGACGCGACCGAGGCCAGAAACAAACACTTTAGACGGTACCTTACAAAGTACTCAAGAAACTGCAGTAGAGAAGTTCGCTATAGAGAAGTTTGCAATAGAGATGTTCCAAGTTGGCTTCTTTTAATCAGTGATCCTTTTATAAACTGCTCTAGACAAAAACCAAGAGAAAAGTGCAAGCCATACAGTGGTGAGACCCTACAATTTCTTCTTCCAGCTAGGTCTGATGGTAGCCCTGATAAAAGTCAAGAAGAGTGTGATGAAGAAGATGAAAAACAGAGTTCTGAAGAATCAGATTGAAACTGGAATCTATTAAATACACTGAAAAACCAGCATCTCTATACTGTAGAGACTCCACTTTATTAAATATATTATTAAATGTAACCTTATCAAATGTAAATAATCTTTATTAAATGTAAATTAAATGTAATAATTATTATCAAAGTAAATTAAATGTAAATAATAAATTTTATAGATAGTACAATTAAATACATTTAATTAAACATTACTAGTAAATAAAACAATCTACCAGAAATTAATATTCTCTTATAGTAAACATTTAAGGTTGTTATTCACTCAACTTCCAAACTGCTTTCGGTAATGTTAAGTCTATAGGCATGTGATGTAATCGTATTTTTTAAATGTCTACTTAGTAAATTAATATTTTAACTTATTTTTTCTTTGTGCTCTTCTTAACACGTTCACACCGGTGCGGTGGGTCACACTCGACTGTCTCAGAGCTGGCAATTCTCCGGCGTTTTGGATACCAGTATTTTAATACAGAAAATGTTGTTTCATTTAATTAGAGCAATTGGGCGATTTAAAGGAACAACATTTTTCTAAAACAACAGTGGTGGGCAAAAAGCCGGAGACTTGACAACTCTGAGCCAGTCGAGTGTGACCCACCGCGCCAGCGTTAACGTGTTAAATGATGTCTCTTTTTTTTTCTTAGTTGTCAAAATATTTATAACATACTTATTATTATGTGAAGTGTTAAAATCTTACTTACATTTCGTCAGCTTTTAAGATATAAAATATTAAACTAAGCTATGGATTTGTATGTAGACTACGTAGTATGCTAAAAACTACTTCAGTGAAACGCATAGCAAAGTTAAAAATTTCCGTTCAGCTATTTACGTGAATAAACGGAAATGGTCTTGAGAAATTTTGTGCAGCCCTGTATATTATCTATATAATGTATCCACACCAAGTAATATTTAAAAAAAAATAGTTCAATTTAAAAACGCATATCACGACTATAAATGCACTTCCAGCAATTATTGGTCATAAACTTCAATGGTTAAATGTATTCTTCAGCCATATTCTTTTGTTTGTCCCTGTAAATGAACGATATATTCTATGCAAAACCACATTCTATAATAAGTGCCTTAGTACACCTCAGTGATGTATAAAAATTTCAGTACGTTTAAAATAGTGTGATATCATTAAGTTACAAAGCAAGCGATTTTTTCCCATAGACCACAATGTAAGGGTATTCTTTTGGGTGTCTCTGTAAATGAACCGTAAATGCTATAGACTTCATTTACAATACCAAACATGCCATAGTGATACCTAATAACATCTAAGCATTTCAAGGAAATCGGGCTATATTTACATAGAAAAATATGTTTGGCCAGGATTTCGGGTCGAATACTCCACTATGCGTCGTAAAGCTTTGATCGGTGATTCCTGACTAAGGTAAAACAGCTTCACCAACAATGCCTTACACATCGCATGGAAAAACGTACGTCTGCGTTAGTATCAGGTAAATTTGAAATAAGATGTTAAACGTGCACTCGGTATTTAATAGGAATCTAATTTGCATATTTCTTGTAATTGGAATGCCTGAAACGCCAACTATTGACAAAAATGTTCGCTATTTTTTTCTCTTTACACCCCCCCCCCCCAAAAAAAAAAAAAAAAAAAAAAAAAATCCCTCCGCATGAGAAAAATTTTGCCGGAAACTATATTAAAAAAAACAATTTTTCAACTTTTATGAATTTTTAAAGTACTAAAGAATTTATGGGACACCCGGCATTTAAACGTGAATATTGAAAAATAAAGTAAACTTTAAGATTATTAAAATTGAAAACATTTATTGGTGATAATTAGTGCGTGTTTAAAACGATACATGCAAAATGTCATATTTAAAACTGTTTTCTTATAGCTTGTACACAAAACCTTTTCTGAACGCTATAAAAATCCTGCGGACGATGATATTTTTTACTTAAACATTTGATACAAGCGAATTTTGAAATGTGTAATTGAGCTTTCTTAACACGTTCACGCCGGCGCCTTGGGTCACACTAGACTGTCTCAGAGTTAGCAAGTCTCCGGCTTTTTACACACCAGTGTTATTTTAGAGAAAATGTTTTTCCTTTAAATCGCCCAATTATTCTAATTAAATAAAACAACATTTTCTGTATTAAAATACTGGTTGCCACAAATCCGGAGACTTGGCAGCTCTGAGACAGTCGAGTGTGACCCACCGCGCCGGCGTGAACGTGTTAGCCCTTTGAGGGGCGCCGTTTGCAGTCTGCAAACGGTTAATTTTAATGCTTAAATTGCCCAACGGCACTATAACGGCTTTACCGTTATATATTCATTATTCCTCCTTTCCCCTCAGAAAAATCAACTTTTAACCTTACTGGGTTATTATAAATTGTCATTATTCTCCCCCCCCCCTTCAAATAAAATATTTAGTTGAAATTTGACATTTTATGTCTTTATTCATTATCTCCCCCCCCCGCCCCTCTCACTACTGTAAGTTTCGCTTTTACTTTTTAAAGTTCTTTTCAAATGCAGACATCATTTATCTCTGTTCCTTTTTCTGTCTTTCAAATTCACACGATAGAAAGAGATCTTAACCGCAGCTATTTTCCATTGAAATAATGTAAAAGAATAAAATACAAATGAATGTCTTTTCGCTTTGCAGCCGACGATATCTAATGCATATTTTCCCAGCCTCTGAGCTTGCATTAGTATTCAATTCTCACCCTTCTGTTTGTCGGATAAAAGCCATATGCCCCTTGCTGACTAATTCAGCTGTCGTTAAAATCTATAACGAGCATGTAATATCACGTGTTAGCTATTTCTTTAGCCACTTTCCCTTACCGCAGGAATGTTAAGATACGAGTAACCATTTTAGCCGCGCCATGGCGTAAGTTTGAGTTCTATGTAATACTTCGGGATGCTTCTGATTCCTTTGTCCACGCCACCAATATTCATCGCCAATACAGTACATATGTTCTTATTCATCTCGCCAATGAGTGAGTGATTGTAATGAATATTTTACCACTACTCCCTCTGATCTTGAATGTGACAGACCTCAGCTCTCTGCCCTTCGGGGCCTTGTGTTTGACTTCTCCCGTCCCACTGTACTCTCATGGCCCTCCATTTAAAAAGTTTCATAATAAAGAAGTAAGTCCTCGAAATTTTCGTGTTGGAGTTTTTTTATTCATTCATGAATCTGGGAATTCAATAATCTTCTCAACATAAATTGGCGCCGTTGCCCAGATTTTTTTTCTCCAACAGTAATTAAAAAAATAATAAAATAAAATAAAATAAAATAAAATAAAAACATACATTATACACAATTGAAAATATTTTGTTTCTAGGTTTCAACGTTACACATTAGGATATTTCTTTGTTGTTTCATTATACCAGGAACTACTTTTGACCTCACATGATATTCACAAATTAAACATTTATTAAAAAGTTAAGTTTTAACAGATTCTTAATTTTTCCTTTATTATTATATTTCTTTTATGCCATGACATTTCATGTCACCATCACTTCGCTTCACAACAAAGAATGACCAGTTTACAGGATGCTACCCCTTCACATGCATTTTCTTTAAATCTCAAACTTATGATGTTTTTATTGTTTTCATCACACTTGTTTTGGTTTTCTACATGTACATAATTACAAGTTTTCTTTTAAATTTGGAGATTAAATAAAATCTCTGGTTAAGCTTCACTTAGACAATAAACACGTCTAAGATATTATGTCGTTCTTGTAATAACATAACTTCACAATAACAAAAAAAATTTTTTTTGTTTATAGCATTAGTAACCTAGTGCAGTTACACTAAATGTTTCAAACATTATCTAAGGTTATACAATACACATACAGTTCATATCCTGCTCGATACATTGTAAGGAATACAAAGTTAGAATTTACTTTTTAAAAAAATTGTGGTTGTTATACTTACCCGATCATGTCACCAGTCTCTCCACACACTCGGATTGTCCTTTTACCTTTGATATGTGAGATAGTTATCTCAGTTTTTTTTTATTATTATTTTTAATTTATCCCCTCGGAAATTTTGTTCCCGTTCAAAATTTGTGCCCTAAGGGTCCAAACTTCATTGTGTAGAGTGACAAAACCCTTGAATTGTTGTTTCAATTCAATAAACATAACTTTTTTATATGATACATTGACGCATGCTCCTTTGAAGATCAATGTGATCTTTGGGGAGCAGGGACCTATGTGTCATTTGATGTATGGGTCTCATAACTCCCTCCCCCCTAGGGCTGATGTTCTAATCTGACGCCATCACACTTGTTTCTTAACAAGAATAAGGGCTACACCCATTCATAGGCATGCTATATGCATCCCGTTCTTTCGTAGTCCTGTGCGGTGTGCACGAAAACCAATTTTCTACCATTTTTTATTTTTTTTATATTACTTCATTTACCTTTTATTCACAGACATGCATATGTCATTTATTTTCTATTTCATTTTAAAGTAGTATCTGTGTCTTTTGTTGCTTGCATTTACATTATATTTTTTTTATTTTGAGAAGATATTATAACAAGTTACTAAAAAAATATTTACTTCTCTTATTTTGGTCATGGAAAATGCTGGTACCAGCCTCTTAATCAAATACTAAAAAGATATTTAAAAAGGATCCTGTAAAACCAAAAAAAAAATATTATTTGCACTTTCTTGGTGACTGTAAAGACTAATGAATACCAAGAAAAGAATAAAAAAAAGGCGCCATTTATCATGACCTGAAAAGTTTGCTTTATGCAAACATTTAAAGAATTGCAAGCACACAGTTATATGTTATATATATATATATGGAGGCTTATCTTTCTTATTATGTTATATCTGTTTTAAATACTTATATGCATGGGGTGGACAAAGTAATCTTCAAATATAAAAAAAAAACTGTTCTACAAGATTCACAGTTTTTTTTTTCTGGTGGTAATGGGTGATATATATAACGGCTTTACCGTTATATATTCATTATTCCTCCTTTCCCCTCAGAAAAATCAACTTTTAACCTTACTGGGTTATTATAAATTGTCATTATTCTCCCCCGCCCCCCCTTCATAAAAATATTTAGTTTAAATTTGACATTTTAGAGTTAATTTCATATGTCTTTATTCATTCTCTCCCCCCCCCCCTCTCACTACTGTAAGTTTCGCTTTTACTTTTTAAAGTTCTTTTCAAATGGAGACATCATTTATCTCGGTTCCTTTTTCTGTCGTTCAAATTCACACGATAGAAAGAGATCTTAACCGCAGCTATTTTCCATTGAAATAATGTAAAAGAATAAAATACAAATGAATGTCTTTTCGCTTTGCAGCCGACGATATCTAATGCATATTTTCCCAGCCTCTGGGCTTGCATTAGTATTCAATTCTCACCCATCTGTTTGTCGGATAAAAACCATATGCCCCTTGCTGACTAATTCAGCTGTCGTTAAAATCTATAACGAGCATGTAATATCACGTGTTAGCTATTTCTTTAGCCACTTTCTCTTACCGCAAGAATGTTAAGATACGTGTAATCATTTTAGCCGCGCCATGGCGTAAGTTTGAGTTCTATGTAATACTTCGGGATGCTTCTGATTCCTTTATCCACGCCACCAATATTCATCGCCAATACAGTACATATGTTCTTATTCATCTCGCCAATGAGTGAGTGATTGTAATGAATATTTTACCACTACTCCCTCTGATCTTGAATGTGACAGACCTCAGCTCTCTGCCCTTCGAGGCCGCCCCGTTGGGCGGTCTTGTGTTTGACTTCTCCCGTCCCACTGTACTCTCATGGCCTTCCTTTTAAAAAGTTTCATAATAAAGAAGTAAGTCCTCGAAATTTTCGTGTTGGAGTTTTTTTTATTCCTTCATGAATCTGGGAATTCAGTAATCTTCTCAACAGGCACCAGTAAATTTTTAGTACAATTTTGATTTCAAAATATACGTGAAAAAAAAAGTTGTTAATTATTTTCAAATAAATTTGTTTGTTAATTGCGGTGCGAATTAATATTTGAAAATTTTTTGATAAAAATGCCTTGCCCCTGAAAGGGTTAATCAATAACGAAAACAACCGTCTTATGTAGTGAGAACGGTGGGCGCGGCTTGGGAACCAAGCAAATCCCCCAATAAAATGGAAATGAATGGCAACTTAATGGCAGAAGATTGTGAATGGTCGTGATAATGTCGTTTACCGAGTTATCTTTTAAAATAGAGAAAATTAGCGTGTATCGAATGTTAGGTATTTTAGTGCATGTATGGTCTGGAAAATTGTTGACCATCGTAGATCGAAGAGGGCAGAGACCCCTATTAGTTTTACAATACACTCTTTTCTCCCCCTCCCTATTCAAAATTTTTGCGCTTCCTTATATCATGTTTTATGTCATTTATGTCATCTTTATATTTATTATAGCATAGCTGGCAACTTGTACGGATTTTTCATACCACTAAAATTTAATAGCAAATTTTACCTAATTGAATCACCAAAATTCAAGCAATTTTGACGATTAAATAAGTAAAAAAATTCTTTTAGATTTTAGTGGTAAGAAAAATCCATACAAGATGGCAGCTATGTTATAGGGTAAGTATTATTTAATTTGTTTTCCTTTTTGAGGCATCCTATCTCTGCTTGTGTTTAAAGTTTTCTTTTAGTTAAACACCATCTTAGACTTAATAAAATCTTCTCATAAACACTTAGAATAGAGATTTATTTAAAATATGCGGAAATGTCTCTTAATAATTAATAAAGACGCTAAAGTTAAATATTATCACTTTTATTATTGTCTTGTCTTCTAATTCATAAAACACTTAATTTCTTTTGACATACATTCATGAAATTAGAGATGTAATTAAGGAAGACTATTGTATAATTTTCAAATGAATAAGTGCAATAATTACTAGACATGAGTTATAAGGATTTACCAACATAAGTCTATAAATAATTACCGTAATTGGACAAACGAATTCGGATACTAAAAAGATTTTAAATATCAGAGACTTTCCAAGAAATTTAAATTTATGAACTTTTTGCATATTTAATATGTGATTTATTACATTGCTAACGTAAAAATCACGTATTAAATATGCAATAATTTCGCGAATAATTTCATTGCTGAATATTAATTGGAAAATTAATGGACTATATTCCAAATCTGGGTTCGAGGCTGAAAAAAGTCACGTGGTACTGGTAATTTACCCAAAGAACTTCTAATAACTGATAAGAAGGGAAGCTACTATTGCTGTCCACATGAACTGTTTAACTGTCTGGCAGGGATTTACATTGCGTCTACGGAGCTTTCACTTCTTTACGCTAGAAGTTTTTGCCTTGACCGCATGATCATGACGTAGATGGAATATCTCCCATTAAAATTATATGTATAAACTTTTTGGCAAAAAATTTCACCGCCGTGGATTTATTTAAATTTTACTTAATTTTTCAATAATTAATTTTGCTTTTATGATAAACTCATTTTATAACTATTTTATTCAAGAAACTTTGCTTTAAATTTCGGAATTATTGCTGCGTCAAAAGTTTGTTGCACCTTTCAAAATTCTTAAAAGATGTTGAAAAAGTGTTTTAATGGATTGCGGTTTGCACCACAAGACTTGGAAAAGTGTCTTAAAGGAGTTCTGTTTGCACCATAAGACTTCGAAAAGTGTCGGTTATTTTAGGGCAAAAGAAAAAATAGTTCAAGTTTTTATTGAACCAATCTTTTGTTACATAAATTTGAAGTCTTGTGTTCAAAACCTCACTCCTGTACGAAAATTTGTTAAATTTGTATGAGTTTTTGGAATAGGAAAGGATTTATAGGACCACTTTAAACTATTTTGTGATGAAAAATTTAAGTTTTTGACAAGTTTTAGAATTTAAAACCACATTCCCATGAAACAATTTGTCCAATTTCCAGATTTCTTTTTAAATCTGAACATATTTTGTATCTCTAAACTATTTTAGTGCCATAAAACATCTGATATGGTGCAGTATGCACTTCAATAGTACAATTTCTTATATTGTATGATTTTTAAAAATTATAACGAACTTTTTACGCACCTGCAATTCCCTGTGTTTCCCCACAAAAATGTAATCAAGACTATAATAGAACTTGTTAATTCTGTGAATGGGACAATAGGAGTAACAAGTGTACTAAATGAATGCAATCTAACAATTCCCAATCTTTAGAATTGATGAGTTCTGAATTGTAGAGTATCCAAAAATTAACGGAAGCAATTTAAACTGCTTTTTTTAATTAAGTAAATGATGTACAACAGTCAAGTTTGTAACAAAATTCCTTCCATAATGATATTTCAAATTTTCATTATACATGACTCTATACCCAACAAAGCAAGAAAAATGTCAAAAATTCAAACCAAGCGGTTATACAGCGTTAAAAAAAAAAAAATTCGAAAATATTATGAAATTTAATACTTTTAAAATATATACAGGGTGTCCGGTCTCAACGGTGTCCAATGGCTAATTCCTAAACCGTTAGTCATAGACATATAGTTCCAATTACAAAAATGTTTTAAATCAGGTAAAGAAATATTTTAACAGCGATTTGGGTCAATAAAAACATGTCTTAAAAAATTACGAAATTTAAATTTTTGTACGGTCCCCCGGTCCTATAAGTTATATTTAGTGAAATTTTCCTTTTACACTGACAAGTAATACAAAAAAAGTCCCGTTATTCTACGATTAAAATTGACCGAGTTATAGCTGTTTAAAGTTGGAGCATATTTTTTGCTGCAAATTAAGGGTCATTCACAAATTTAGTCGAAATATAATTTCGTGAGATATAAAAAATGTTTGGGAGTAAAATTAACATTGCAATATAAATTTTAAATATTTAATCATTCTGGCATATTAATGGAAAATATACAATTTGTAATAAACATTTAAGAAGAAAGAAAAAACAGAATTTTTGTTAAATAAAATTATTCTAAATTAACAGCCTCAATTCTTTACAAAATGATACTTTTAAAATATTATTAGATAGCACAAGCCTGCAAAAGTTCGGTTATGTCATGATTTTTAGCTTTTGACAATTGATTCTTATATATTCTGTACCGCTGAATCCGAAATTCACCTTTATTTTTAACTATCATATCAGTATTTTTCGCAAATTGCAAATTTCAAAGTTAAGAATTTCAATGTTAAAATCGAATTTCCTCCCCCATCTCATCGGACCACTCAGCTGTTTAGCTCTAAGAATCCCAGGATAAGCAAAAATATCGAATAAATTTTTTAATAAAATAAAATAAAATAAAATAAAAAATGTTTTACATATGTTTTATAGTATGAGATTTTCGCTATATTTTAACTTACACATTTGCGATTTTCAAAAGAATTCTAACGTGATGGTTAAAAATGAAGGTCATTTTCGGATTCAGTGCTAAGTAGTGCGTAAAAATCAATTATCAAAAGTTAAAAAGCACAACGATCTCCTCTACTTTATAGTATTCGATTTTTTGTTATTCTTTAAATTGGAAAATTTATGATTTACAAAATATCCTGACATGATGGTTAAAAATTAGGGTAATTTTTGAATTCAGTGCATACATAAAAGTTAAAAAACCCAACAATCGCAGTCTTGTATTATCTAATCTAAAACTTTTTCTTAAACGCCTTGGCAGAAATCTATCCGAAATTTTTGTGTTATCCTGTAAAATAAGTATAAATGGTAACCAACGAAAATCTTAATAATATTAGATTGCTATCGGATTTGCGCCAGTATGTAAAATGCAATCTCGATCGGATATTTAAAAGTGGGTTAAAGTTCGAGTACAAATTTAGAACTGGAAAAACGTACATACGATTGTTGAAGTAACATAAAAACTTATAAAAAAACATAATTTTTGTTAAAAGAAATCATAAGAGAAACAGTCTCAAATCCTGACAAAATAAAATATATGTTATTTTAGCCAATTTGAGACTTAATCATAATGCTTGTAGGATTTTTTTTCAAAGAGCAGATACACATGAAGTAAGATCTTCGAATACTTTAAACACTTGGTATATGATCCCTCAAAGCCAAGCCGAACTCATTTGTTTTCAAAGTAGAAAAGTGGCATAAGTCATGCATTTTTAAAGTTTCATAACTCGCTCAATTTTAGCGTTATATGAATGGGACTTTTTTTTTGTCTTACTTGTTAGTGTAATAGGAAAAAAATACTAAATATAACTTATAGGACCGGGGGACCGTATAAAAATTTAAATTTCGTAATTTTTTAAGAAATGTATTTATTGACCCAAATCACTTTTAAAATGTTTCTTTACCTGATTTAAAACATTTTTGTAATTGGAACTACATGTCTATGACTAACGGTTTAGGAATTAGCCATTGGACACCGTTGAGACCGGATACCCTGTATAATAAAACATCTTCCGAGTTACCTACGATTCCGAAAAGCTTTCCTTTATCTTCTGAAGCATCATCAAAGACACGAATAGATTTCCGAGACATAAAGAATCTTTTCTATTTTTTTTTTTATTTTAGTGATCACTGTAATATTTTTTTATACGGACATTACATGTATTACCAAAGTTGCAATTATTTTTAACTACATAAGTCGATTACAAAATTAACTATAGCTGCTTTTAAATTTAAATAGTTCCACTTTTGACTTGGAGGATGTAAGAAATATTCTTTATCATTCTCAAATAGATTATCGTAACTGATTTTTTAACGTACTTGGAACACTTATATCTCTGAAAATTGCAAAAATCGAGGTTCCAACGTAACTTAATAATATTTTTATTTCTTTTCATCATCGTCGTAGTTAATTTCAGAGAAATTATATAGGATATTCTCAATATAAATATCCCGTGGAGAGTTCGAATCATACTCTTCCAATCAGCGTAAAGACATCACAGAGAATTTCTCCGCCATTCTACCTTATTTTCAGTATATCTTCACATCTTTTACAATTTGGATCCAATCCGTTTCGTCGGCATTAAAACGCCTTTTGAATTACGTTACAAAACGGAGGCCCTTTTATTAAACTATATAGAGGTTTATGATACCCATTTACAAAACGCGATAAGAACCCGCTTAAACGTCATGCATCTCTATAGTAGTAAATCCGATCTAACGATCATGATTTGCGTGCAAAAGTCTTAAAATGCGGCATTATCATGGCGGCATCTATTGTTCGAAGCCATTAATATTTCATTGGGATATAACAGTTTTGAACATCTTTCTATTAAAAGATAAAATTATTAGTCATAGCATAATTATTAAAAGATATTTTAGTATAAATTTTTAATGAAATTGTGCCCCATTAAACGCTAAATTAGTTGTCTAATAATACAACTTTGTTGTCTAGTCTGGATTAGTCAAATGTCTGACGGATCACTTTAACTAAACAACTTTTTAAAGGTATATATAAATATTTTACAAGCATACATACAATAAACTAAACTGGAGTGAAAAATTAGCCAGAGCCAGGAATCAAACCCGGGACCACTGCATTCCAGGCAGTCGCTGTAACCACTGAGCTACCCCGCCCGATACCTGGGTCTGCAATTTCTCAATAATAAACCAAGTTGGGGAAGTCACCAGCCATCTATACGACAGCCTTGGATGACCGGACAACGATGAATAGATTTTACTATTACATCGATCTACGATATATAATATAATAAAACACACATACTACCACGTAAATTAAAACACACATAACGTAAATCAATGCAGTGGTCCCGTTTTCGATTCCTGGCTCTGCCTAATTTTTCACTCCAGTTGAGTTTATTGTATTTATTGTATGTATACCTGTAAAATATTTATATATACCTTTAGCTGTTGAATGCAGGCGTTATTTATGCGTGTTTTAATTTATATAGTAGCATGTGTGTTTTATTATATTATTTATCGTAGGTCTATGTAATAGTAAAATCTATTCATCATTGTCCGGTCATCCAAGGCTGTCGTATAAATGGCTGGTGACGTCCCACAACTTGGTTTATTAGTGAGAAATTGCAGACCCAGGTATCGGCCGGTGTAGGTCAGTGGTTACTGCGACTACCTGGAATGCCCTGGTTCGATTCCTGGCTCTGGCTAATTTTTCACTCCAGTTGAGGTTATTGTATTTATTGTATGTATGCCTGTAAAATATTTATATATAGCTTTAACTGTTGAATGCAGGCATTATTTATTTGTGTTTTAATTTATATGGTAGTATGTGTGTTTTATTACATCAAACAACTTTTTATTCAACTCGTTTAACATTTATTGATCAACGGCAAAAATTATGACGCAAGAAACTCTTTTAAATTATATGCTGCAATAATATAAGAAAACTCAACGCACGATGCTCCTCGCAAGGCGACACACTCGTTGTCTAATGTAATTTCGAAATCGTCAAAGCAACAACAGATTTTTTTAAATTTCTCAAATTGCGAAGAATAAAAAATGCATGTTTTTTTAAAATGTAATAATAATACTGGTCCTAAATAAATTCTTAAAAAAATAACAAAAGTGTTCAGTAGGGAAAATGTGGTTGCTTATTTATTCTTACAAGTAAAGGGGCAACAGTCCTTGGCAAAGAATTTAGATTTTTATAGTACATTCATTTCGTCTCATCGAGCTTAGCAATTTAATACCTTACACATCGACTATTTAGTTTTAATAATTATTTTAGATCACTTATGGTACTTAAACTACCGTACATTGTTGGTACCTAATGTATAATTACATTATTACGCTTATTTTAATATAAGGTTAATTGTGGCAACTGGGCCATGATTTTACAACGTGACACTGGAGCTTCTGACAATTCAGCTTCAAAAAGTCAATGTTTATTTGAAATAAAGTCTAAACTTTTGTAAATGTGTTCAGTTACGTTCCCTCTATCAGAAAGAAATGCTCAAAATTACATTTTATATTTAAAAATAAAAGAAAATACGCATTTTTCCTCTTTCTTTCTTTATGAGTCCAGTTGCCCAATAAAAATGGGGTAAATGGACCAGGAGGGTCAATGTTCCACACGCGTTTATTTTTTTTTTCATATGGGATATCAGGTCCTGTTTGAAAAAGTGTAAACAACTTAAAAAATTAAACCAGGCAGATCATGTAAATTATATATCAAGTCAAGAGTGTTGTAAGGGAAACCTTTGCTGTCAATGTGTCTAAAAAAAGCACTAAAAGTGAAAATATTAGATTTAATTGTATCAAAAACATAAAAATTAAGTAAGTACTTGTGTACTTTATTATAGGAAATAAGTATAAATGTCACATGGTTATTTAAGGAAAAAAATAGCTACGTAAGTACTTAAGTACTTTATCTGTATCCAGGGGTCACATTATATAGTGAAATTTTTATTGTTCCTACCAGAACCCTTAATTAGTTATCTTCATCATCATTTTATTTAGCATATTATAAAGAAAGGTGCGATGAAGATATTATTTTCAAAATAGTGGTAGGAACAATATAAGTTTCCCTATTGAATGCGGCCACTGTGTATCGTACAATTTCAAGGTTTGACTATATCACGTTCAGCGGCAAGGTACTTGCATTCGTAAAATGTTGAAATAATTTCATGAGACCAATATTTACAAGAGAATCTATTTATAAACAAGTAAACGGACATTTTCGCGTACTTAGTAAAGGTGAAATTTCCATTATAAAATTCCGGTGCAACGTGGCAATTAGGGATTAAAATTATGTGATGCCATAACGGCATCACCACCTCTCAAGTGGTCAAGAAATTTGGTTTGATACCACGTAGTATGTTTTTTTAAAATTTTATTACGTAATTTTAATAAGGTATTCTATAATTTTCTTTATCGTGAGCAAAAAATATTGGAAAAAATTATTTCCCGTAGTAAGAGACAACTAAAAAAAATTATTTATGACTATTGACGTAACTCGATCCAGCATGGTCCAGTTACCCCGGATACATGTCCCAGTCACCCCATTCTTGAAAAATTTATGGGGTAACTGGGACACGGGGCTTACATTTGTAACATGAAGCAAATTTGTATAGATACCTAATAATATTAATGTAGTTATATGCCTAATCTTTAAAAAAAAAAGTTTGTTTGATAAAAGTACTTACAGTATTTTAATAAAGAGCCGAGGAAGTTCAACCATATTGACGTTGTTTAAAAAAAAAAAAAAAAAAAAAAAAAAAAAAAAAGTATTTTTTTGACAACCTATCACAGCAAAGTGAGAGTTATGATTGAGTTGACACACGTTGTTTTAGGAAGTAGTGATTAAGGTGCATTATTCACAAAAGCTAAAACTTAAAAAACATCAACAAATTTTTATAAAATAGACTATAACCCAGTTACCTCGTGGGTCCAGTTACCCCAACTAACAATATTCTAACTTAAAATGATTAATGCTATGCTATCCAGTTTTAAACTGAATTTTCCTCTAACCCTTTTTCAGGTAATACCAAGATTATTTTTAAGTTATCAGTCCGTTCAAATTTAAAAAATATAGTTTTGAACATCGAAACTTCAAGGGAGGAAAACAACATATATATCCCGTAGGAAATATCGCTATTGTTCGGCTGCTATAGTAGCCGTTCAGGGGGTATACCCCTGTTATATATGAGTATACCCCCTGGATGGTATACCTCTAGGGGGTATATTCCCCTGGGGGAATTTCCGCGTCCTGTTGTAATGTCGGCGCTTGCGAAAAATAGATGACTGTGAATGGACAAGATGTTTGTTTAACACTAGAACGTCTAGAAATTTTACCTAATCTTAATAAAAATATTTTAACACTAGAATTTTTATTTAAAACAACCTCACGTATTTATTCAACCGAGTTTTCTATAGTTACAATTTAATTAATTTTACGAAAAAAAAATCTGGTTCAAATCGACATTTTGTCATTTGATCGGTGCCGAATTTACACCAGCTGGACGTTCTAATATTAACAGAAACCTATGGAAACATAATTTTCAAATGAAAAAACGTCTCTCGACTTATGTTTGTGAAATATGAGTATGAACGGAAAGTCGAAGTTTCTGTGAAGAACTTAATTACGGCAAATAAAACATTACATTTTTTGAGTAAGACTATTAACCATTACATTTTTTGACTCAACAATAAGTTTTGAGTCGGAAGAAACTCATGCCTTGCAAATAGGAAAAGAAGAACGACCGGAAGATGAAGTTAACTTAGATGAATAGGTGTTCGACACTAGCGGATGCTGCAGCGCATACGACAAACCATCTGCAATTCTATCAAAATCACTTCAAACAGACCCTGCTTATTAACCGTCTTCGAGCCCATCAAAGAAGGCGAAGGTCAATTTCGACAGCCCTTCTAACGAAAACATCATGAAAGTTCTTAACTATACAAGGATATCAATTGGTAAACGGAAGAAAGCGTCTGCCTTAAAGATTCGATTCAAACGCACCTTTTCAGCTATATGTCAGAATGAAATGTACACTGCAAAACAAATTGTCAATTCAATCATATTACTGACAATTATATTACAGAAGCAAATCCATAAAAGTTACTTGAATTTTTCACAAAAAATATAAATAAAGGTAAACTTAAAATATATATATATATATATGTCCAATCGGGCAAACAGCATCGTTAAACACCGAAAAAGGTTTTAATGCAGAATGCAAAATCATTGTCTATATATAAAAAGGTACAGGTTGTCCCCCACAAAAACTTTAGTGAGCATTTAAACAATATACACACTACTAAGAAAAATGCAAGAAGATTTCCACACTTTGCTTCTTTAAGAGTGGAATTCGCTACCTTAGCGTAAATCGGCGGCCTATGGAACAGAGTTCAAAATAATGTCGAGAAAAACGCACTCATGTTTTATGTCAACATTGTGGTTTTCCCCGACCAATATTTTTACGTTATCAAGGTTTATTATTCAAACAGAAACTCACCAAACGGAATAAAAAGACCGTTCCGTGAAAATTATGAAGAACACTATATGCTGTCCGACTCAAAAAATAAACAAATAATGCAGCGAATTCGTAATAAACTTCCAATAACATAACGTGATGAAACGCGTCTACATGAACATAATTAAGTTTGCATATGTTCTAAAAGTTCAAGGTAGGCGATTTCAACATATAATTTTGAATAAATAAATATGCTTTTGGATTTTCTTTGCGACTTTTTCGAAATTTCAATAATATTATTTTGGGATATCCAGTGGTTCAAAGATTTTCCAATAAGTCACCGCCCCCTAAATACTAGGCTTGATAAGCATAGATCAAACTTTGTGCAAATTTTAATAAAAAAGCTAAAATATTTAACAACGATTTTACGCACAAACACGTGTACGGTCTATTGATATTTGGTACTAATAATTTTTCAGAATTTTTTCTACTTCATTTTTTTCAGAATAAACAAGTCAAGTCTCTTATGAAATACTGATATCTGAATTTAGGGGGCCGCATTTTTGTGTCAGCGCTCAGGCGTTGCCACCGAAACACACAAGGCCTGAGGGCACGCGTTGTGACGTCATCACTAATCGACCGACTTCTCAATAGTGTTGGAATTCATACCGGAAAATTTTGAATAGGAATTTTCTTTTATTTTATTTCTTGAAGAACTGTCATCTGATAAAACAATAATAACTATTCAAACTTACTGGTGAGAATTCGGAATCCCTCAATAAAAATTCCACCGAATGAGGCAATACTGAGGCATTCCGTATCTGGCCGAATTTTTTTTTTTTAGGGATTCGGAATTCTTACCTGTAAGTTTAAACAGTTATTATTGTTTTATCAGATGATATATATTCCACAAATAAAAGAAAAGAAAATTGCTATTCCAAAATTTCCGGTGTGAATCCCAACACTAGTGAGAAGTCGTTCGATTAGTGATGACGTCACAACTCGTGTCCTCAGGCCTTGAGTGTTTCGGTAGAAACGGCTCAGGACGAGTATTCGGGGGCCGGTGGATAAGTCTTCACATTCGTGTCTACTTGCTACACTAAAGGCAAAAGTAAATCACAAAAAAAGTTTAACATTCGATAGTTCTGCATTCTAATGATGATATATGAAACAATTGTAGATCAAATATTTACATACAATAGTTCTGCATTCTAATGATGATGTATGAAACAACATTAAATCTAATCCTGTAAAACTTGCTATATTTTTTAAGATCTAAAAACAACAAATTTAATATTACAAAATTTTTAAATTGCCCATTCCTGGAGACTGACTGATTAACCAAAATTCCTTTGTGTGGTAATCAATATAAAGTTTTGCTTTAGCTTTAAACATTTTTCTTGGTGATATTTCTGGCCACATTCGTGTAAAGGAATTGAAGAGCAAAGTAAATGCTAAATTGGAAATACCAAAATCTTTGAATTTAATTAGAATAAAAATCAGGCCAAACTTTATATTTTAATGTTAATAGTTTCCAAAAGTAGAAGTCGTTATCAGTATCGTGTAATTAAAATATTGAAAAAATATATTACATATGAAGCACCAATCTAAAATGCATTTAATCTTCTTTATGTTTTTGCGAAATTCCATTTGCAATATTTTTTTCCCTTTTCCTTTCCCAAAGATAACTTTTCAGCGGCATTTCTACAAGAAATATTTAATGGAAAAGTATTTTGTCTGAAAGAAATATTAAAGTCAAAGACGGAGAAGAATTATTTTCTTTTACTCTTTAAACAAAATTAAATATGATTTTTTATTAGTTTTTGTTTTAGCTTAAGCAGATGAAGCTATAAAAAATATATTTCTAAGTGAAAATTCCATTTTTTATCTGCCTAAAGTTCCATTATTATTTTTAATATCTAGTCATGAAAAGCATATTTGCAGTATGAATTTAAAGAAGAAAATCCATTTTCTCGTTTATTTTTATTTCAGGAGAAAAATGATATGTGTAACTAAATACCTTTAAAACGAAAAGAAAGTTTGAGATAAGTTAAATTATAAAGAAATGCAAACAAAGTGCATTAATCTGAATAACTCTGTTTCCACTTACATATCAACTATTATGTTTCCTTAAAGCGCTTGAGAAATTATTTACATAATTTTAAACAGTAAATATTGAAATGCATATGATGACTTAATTTTTTTATTATTGTATACGGTTCCTGCACTTAAGCTATAAAGTTTACTCAACAATGCAGAGTCGTTGATTTTTTTTAAAAAAATCATATTTTATTTCGGAATTATTGAGAATTTTTTCGCTTACATTAAAAGTTAAAACATTCTGACGTAAAACGTTTCATAATACAAGAACTGCCTGAATTATTTGTTTAAACATAAAACATGAAGTTAATTATTTTGATATTTCCTAAATTCACTATTATTAGTGTACTTAGAGAATTAAATGTTAAGATTTGCTCACGTTGACACTAAAAAGATTTACACGATTTAGAAGTCACTTGTCACGTTTGAGTAAACCAAGACATGTCATATGACATAGCAGTAGTAGGAAGCCAATATTACTTACATTGGAGTCATGTCTCCAATATGTCAATAACTGGAAATTGTTCCATTGCAATATCAATATTAGTTAAATATTTTAGAAATAAAATGTCCTCTTATTTCTTTCAAATGCTGGTGCAATGTTGCCCAAATGTACACATACCAATTTTGGGGCGATGTTTACAGCAATTATTTTCTATATTGCCAACATACAGCGAAAATATTTCAAAAATTAACAACTGTATGCAATATTGTTTTCTACGGAGAAAAATAATTGATTTATCGTCTTTAAATTTATTTTAACAATTCCCTTGCAAAAAATTAAAATACTTTAACATAATGTGAATAAGAATTTTTTTAATCGTCTTTACAGGATACTTTAAAGGTTCAGTGTGTGCACCTGCACAAATTTTATCACAAAAACGACTTTTTGACATGTCTCACTTGACTCAATTTCGAAATACGAAACCAAAACTATCTGAAGTTTAGTGCTATGTCTTCAGAACAAAATCGGTTTCTCCAATTTCCAAATCCTCCTTAAAAAATTTTGCATGGCGCAGACTCTCTTGGAAGCTGGTTTTAAAACTGGAAAAATTATGAAGATACGTATCTGGTGATAATCCATTAGACATAGTTGAAGATACTAGTTGAAGATACGTATCTGGTGATAATCCGTTAGACATAGTTGAAGATAAAAAAATTCATATTGGGAAAAAAATTACAAAATGGCCTAGAATAGAATATGACCAAGAGCTTAGAAATTAAAAGGTTGTACATTGTTGCTATTTTTCTGTCATTAAAAATATGTTAAAAAAATATAGAAGATATTTTTTTTAAACTAAAAGATTTTCTCGCCTTTGTCTTATTGCATTAAATATTGCGTGATAAATTTTATGAGATAATTTTATTGTTTTCTCATGTATAAATGGTAATTACCGTCTCTAAAGGAATCATTCTAGATATTTTTTCTGCTTACAAATATTGGTACAATTTAATTGTTTGTATTGGTATGTATAATTGCTTTTAAATCCTATCCCTTTTATTATTAAAATGACAAATCTTGTATTTGTAATATCGTTAGTAAACAATACACTTGGTTCGTAAGATATTCAACATGTGTCCACTCGTGAGAAAAATTATTGCGCGTTAGTTGAAAGTTTAACGAAAAAATACTGCGACAGATATCAATGGTCAAGGGGAAAATAATAATATTCACAAGCATTTTATTTTGAGTTTCTATTTTTATTTGGACTTTCTATGTTCTTTACCCTTTTTACTTATTTTAAGAGTATTTTTCAAAGGAATGCTTTCATTTTTGCCTGGGTCCAAGATTGACAAACAATAGAAATATTTTAAAGTTATTAGGAGGTACTTTCACTTCAAATCTCACAAAAATGACTAGCAACATTTTTCTCTGAAGGTCCTTCATGCATTAGAAATTAACCAATATTAAACTTCTAGAAAATTCAAGAGTTTACTACAGATATATTTTCTTTTTCATATCTTGTTAAAGATTTGGTTCTCATTTTATAATTTTTTTCTGCATTTAATATTTTTGATATAGTTCAGAAAATTATTTGAAGTCATATAAGTCACAAAATCAGAGTGTTTACTGGTGAGCAGTAATACGAATTAAATAATAAAACTTTTTTTATTTTTCTGTTATTTTATTTGAGCATCCTACACAAAATCTATATTAGCGTATTGTTCCCAAGGTTTATGAATTTTTCCCATGACTGTTACATAAGTTTAATTGCCATAAAACCGTTAAATTGGAATAAATATTTCTTTTACTCACATAAAAATTTGTTTTAGATAATAAACGGGAAAAACACGAACAAAGGGACTCCCCTATATATGATTTGTATGAAGAAAAAAGAGTAGAAACCAGATAATAAATTCCTGAGTAATTTGGATAAATCGCACTCTTTTTAATTTCTAGAATACCACATTTTCCTTATTTTTAACCCGCCTATAACGAAAACTTTAAATTTGAATGTAGCTTATAATGATGTTTTGTACAAAAAAACTTACACACATACGTACTCACACACACACATTGACAAACACACGCGAGCTTGCACACGCGCAGATACACATACATAGAAATTCAAGTTGGAAATCTGTTCGCATATTAATAAATCACTGTTAATTCAAGAGTTGTTTATGTACCGGTATTGAAATAATGGATCACATAAAAATCAAAAGCTATTTTAATCAAATAATGATAAATAAGATATTTTAGAAAAGAAAACATTGAATGATTTTACGATTGAAAAGTTTTAAAAAGTAACGTTAAATGTATCTTATTTTGCATTCAAAATTTTAACTGATTTTGAAATATACGCTGATATTTCCCCATAAAAGATGTTAACATCCAAATTTAACTTGGCAGTTTTTTTAAACAACTTAAGAGTGATGGATTTCTCTACAAAATTATGTATTTTCACCAAACAAAGGTATGCAATTTTTAATGTTATTTAAACAATATTTACAATGTTCATAACGTTGCTTTAGAATACGCTTAATACGTTGCATCATAATATTCTCTGTATTGTGTTTCAATTTTCATTATATGTAACAGAAGAAATGTATGAATTTGTCTTGAAACATATATTTCAAAGCTAGATAGACTATTCATTATCAATGAAAAATAAACTAATGACAGCGGTATGAATTCATTTGAGCAAGAAATGATCACATAAGGTCCACATGGACATTGATAAATGATTGGGATGAATGCTGAAGCATGAACCTGATTCAGAAGATTACATAACAGGAGACTGTCCATCACGTAATGTCTCAAAGGAGTAGAATCTAAATTGATTTGTGTATTGTCATTCCTAGGTAATCTTTTAATGGAAGGCTTCTATTTTAGATGTAAATTAATGAGCACAGACTTTTGAAAGTACTACCATTAGTAGACAAAATAATGATCTAAATTACGTGCTAAAGTTTTTATATGTTCATTTAACCCTTTCAGGGGCAAAGCCATTCTGTTTCTAAAATGATAAAATACATGACTGCCACAGGAATTTACATGCAAATTTACTTCAAAATAAATAAATAATTTTCTTCATATCCTTTATTTAAAAAAAAAATGGTAAAATGTTTTCGGGGCAATTTGTCAGCTTGGAATTAAAATAAAATGATATAAATACCATTCTCCTTCAGCGGATTAAGCATTTGACAACGCTTATGAAAAACGATCGAAAATAACTGACATTGATGATTAGATGCTGGAGGTAGTTGGGTGGGAGTGTTTTTTGTAATTATTATTACGATATTTTCTGGTTTTCTGATAAATATAAGCACAACTATGATCAGCAACATTAGTTATCTATCGCTGTAGGTTTTTTCAGCATTTCTTTGAAGATTAAAAAATATGTCTCCTTTTACAAATACAAGAATCCATTACCACTTAGACCCAACTCATCCAATTTCTCTAATATTTCTTATTTGAATTTTCTGCTAAAAATCTACCTAAAAATAACAATAACATCACTTACGGAAAACATGAAATCTGTGAATAAAACCAAGTTATTTTTCTTTTGTAAATTTTACTACAATGACTGAAACGTCTTTAACGCAACGAATCACTGTCATAACTATAACACATCTTCTTAAAAATATATATCTGTTAATGTTTCAACACAGAAAAATCTTCAAAAATTTTCTCCCTAAATAAACATATTTAGCGTGACTGCACAATTTTTTATAACAGTACAATTTTATTAGCCTATTTTTTTCGTTAAGAACCTATGCTATTCGTGCTAAGGTGCTCACAAGCTAATAATAAATCAATGGCAACATTGTTTAAATATTCCTTGTTTGCATTTTATTTTATTTACTTATTTATTATTATTACTATTATTATTATTTTAATTAATTTTAATTACTATTATATTTTGCATATCTGAAGTCGATGTATAACCGCGTATATTTTTTATTTTTCAATTTTGGTTGCAGTTTTTGTGTGTGTGTGTGCGGGGGGGGGGGATGCATTCCGTTTTGAAACCGGTTCCAAATTTGTAAAAAAAAAATGTCATTGGTTTAACATTAATTTGCGGGTGTCTTCACGGCGACAAGCGTAGGCTCTTTAAGAGACCTTAGAAAGTAGACCTTACAAATCATGTTCGTTATTTAAGTTACTTCAAGAAGAAAATCTTCAAAGTCGGCTTCTGTACAATCAATTCAACAAATATTTTTAACAAAAGTAAAATTATTTAAAAAATAAATGAAGCTATTATATTGTTTTTAAAAATAATATTTAAATTATCCATGCGTTCTATTAGGTAGATTTCGTAAGAAATACTACTTATTACATTTTCCCCTATCTTAGAATATCTGAAACATTTTTGAGTATCTATGCCGATCATGACCCCTAGAACCCAAACAACCCCCAGATCAAAACTTTATATATAAATATATACTCGTATATGTTCCTGTATATATATATAGATTTTTTTATGGATACGATAACTTCCATAATTCAGCAAAAATCTCTTCCAAACTGATAAAATCAAGGGGCAGAACATCTCAGCCAAGTTCGTTAATCTGCAAAATCGGACCAAAAGTGTGAAAATATGGAGGGGGTTTGTGAAAACAGAGAAAACAGTTCATAACTTGATAATTATAACACATATCGAATATATTATAACACATATCAAATAAGTTATTGTTATTTCAAGGAAAAGGACCAAAAAATTATGTATAACAGATTTTTGATATTATTAAAATTGGGCTCAAGGGGCGAAGAAATAAGGTTTTAAGAAGAAAAAAAAAATAACTTCGTCAATTCATAAGATATCAAATCCACTTAAATTTATTATAAATCTTCTTAATGGTACCTACAACGTTTATATTGACAAGGTTTTGATAAAACCAACTATTACAGCAAAAAAAAAAAAAAAAAAAAAAAAAGGGGGGGGGGTGAAAAAGAAAAAATATAATAACTTCGTCAATTCATACGGCATCAAATGCGCCTAAATTTATTATAAATCTTCCTAATATTATCTACAACATTTATACTGAGAAAATTTTGATAGAACCAAACACTTACAGAAAAAATAGGTGTAGAAGAAAAACTGTCGTATTAAGACTGTTCTCAAATCCAAAGGGGGAACTTTATAACATAAGTTTTAATTCAGTTTTGTTCAGAAACGCATGAAATTGGAATGTATTGCTACACAGAAACATTGTAATTGAAAGACGTTTTCAGTTTTTTTTTCTTTTTGTAAACACAATAGATGTATCAGAAAATACTGTCAAAGTTGGCAGTTTGAACCGAATTTACCGACGAAAGCAGAAAAACCAGTGAACGAAGGGAGATAAACGCCTTGAGATAGGTCGTCCAACTTTATACCTTTACGTTTAAAAATGTGCACGTCATTGTGCCAGAAATTACCAGGCTTGTTGAGCAGTGCCTTTGAGAACAGCCTTAAAATGATTCTGATAAATCCAGCTCATACGGGGAACTGAAATTAAAAACTCGTCAAAAGCGGCCAGATAAAATTGTTATACAAGGTTTATCTCTAATCTTGATTTAGTTATTGTTGGTGGAATTAGTACTTCACTTCGAAATCTACCTGTGTCTGTAATCAAACCGGCAGTGATTTTTCTTATATATCTCTGCTTCATCGTTTCATTTTATTGTTTAAAAGAAATTTGTTATAAGAATTGTGCATGTGAGTTTTTTGGTACTTACGTATTATCAGGTCAGCTACAACTGCGCGAAGCATGGCGCCAGTTATACTGATTACAGTAACCCTTACTTTTTGATAACTTTATAGCACATCATACGTAATAAGAGCTATAATATAATAATAATACGTAATATAGTTTATTTACTTCTACTAGTTTATTTTTTATATGTTTATTTATTTACTATAGTTCATTTATTATATTCTATTTATTAATCTATTTGATAATATTTACCATTTGTAACAATATTATCTATTAAATAATACGAAATTACTGTTTTCAACATGATTGGCAACGGTAAACAAGATTGGCAACGGTAAACAAGATTGGCAATTGGCAACCAATTTTGGCGATCTATCTCCTGGCCCGGATAATTCATAAGTACCGTTTTTTATATGAGAGGCGGTTATTGAAAAAAAGAAACTGGCAGGAAATTGAATTTTCATTAAAAACACGTATGTTAATAATCTTTATTACAAAATTCAGGACATTAACAAGCCAACATTCCAAAATCGATGCACAGATTTGTTGTAGTACATATGTTAATTGTTCCTTAGGCATGTTGATAATTCTGAACAAAAATAAAAACACATGGAACATTTAAAATTATATAGAATGCGAAGAATTTGTTTTGAGAAAACTGCAGTTGAAATACGTTATGGTATATTATTTTCATTAACTAAACCCCCAAGTACAACTTTGACAAATAATAATTATTGCCTCTTTGAATCTCAAAATTATGAGCTTAAATAATCTAAATTTTACTATCCAAATTTAGTTGAACTTAAAATAATAGCATCTGAAATAAAAGTTAAACATTGTTTGAAAGGTGAAAAAAATATATAAAATTAAAGCAAAAATAATTAAGTGAAAATAAGTGAAAATTTATCATGAAAATAAGAAAAGATTTAGTTTAATCCATAATGACTATTATTTTTATTTTTTTAATTATACATTTTTCAAACAATGATCTTGGACGATTATATAACTTTTTTAGTCTATAACTTTGAAATTACTTTGTTTTAAACGACTAAAGTGTGGGAGAATATATGATCTCTTTATAGGAAATATTTATGCATTGCTTGTGACAAAATGCTGTTTTTTTTTTTTTTTTGTTTGTATTTGCAGGGGGGCGGGATTTCTCTTATTTGAACAGATAAATATTATTTTTTATAAAAAAAAAAAAATTCTGTGCTTAATTATACAGTTTTTAACTACTTTCGCGGCTGACAATTTTCCTGTAAAACTAATATTATCTTTGTTGACTGTATTATTGTACTTGCACTATTAAAGTTTTAATATGGTATCTATTTTCTTGATTTACAAAACTATTTTTAAAAATAACTTAACGAATAACTTTGAATCAATAACGTTAATAAATAACAGACGGCAACTGTTGTGAACGTTCTACTTTCTTCTTCCATCTTTCACAGTTTACTGAAGTTCCTATGGAAGATAAAACGATTGTTGTCATGCATGACAGATGATCTACGTCTTTATGTATTCCAGAGATTCTGGAAACAATAAATTAATGGATATTTCAAAATTCTCAATAATTGAATTAAGATATTTATACCCACTTGTTACTAATATGTGTAATTATTGGGAAAAACGAGGTACGAACTTTAGCATAACAATGTAGTTCTTACATTAATAATGTTCAAGAACAGAAAAAGAACAACAATTAATATTTAAAAAAATATATCGCGCACATACAACCAGTTCTATTAGTCATAAAAAAAGAAGAAGAGATACGCTATAGGCAGATGATGAAGCCAGAGTGTATGCGCTCTAGACTCATTTGAAAAAAAAAAGGACATACAGGATTTCATTAAAAAAATTCCGGCTATCCAACGTATACCACCACATACAATCCACTACACCCCTGCACTGTAAAAAAAAATCAGTAGTTCTACAAATGTAAAGTTACATGCTTACTATACTTTCACCTGTAACTGTACAAAAAAGCTGTGAATCTACAAAACTAGTTTTTGTAAAGCTACAGAAATCTGTAACTAAAATTAATTAATTAAAATTTAATTAATTAATTAATATTTGAGAAAACTGTATTAACATCAAATGTCATCCACTACAAGATTAAAAAATGTATTTGAACTTGAGTGGATAAATAATAAGTATTTTATTAACGATTGAAAATTTGAACAAGATATATATAGGGAGATTATGAACTAATAGTAGGAAATTAAATAGAACCGCTTGATATCAAAAAGAGCAGCTAAGCTAACCTATTTATCGCATAAAAGGAAGCTGCTACACAATGAAGTAAATTAACAGAATACACCCAAAATAAAGAAACAGGAAACAAATGAAAATGTTTCAGAAACAATAAATCGTATAGAAGAATTACATTTAAGTGACGACAGCTGGAGGACTTTGAAAACTCAGATTCTGAAGTTGTTGTGTCTGACTGATTTTAAACTGAGAGAGAAAATTGTGTTGATATGATAAAATTATACTTTTTGTTTTCTATTTTATTATCTATATCTATAGTTTTGCATATTATTTATTTATAAATATTAAATTGTGTTTAATATTGGGCTGCTTTCTCAATCCAAAATTACTGAGTTTTATTTCCTAATAAAGTCAAGCTATTGCTGATGATAAATGGTTCTATAAAAACATGGAAACATTTAAAATGCTTCATTTAAAACATATTACTACATAGGTGTGACAAAATATATACAAATGTTTTTTAAGATTAAAAACACTAGATGTTAAAATGATAAAAAGCTACTCCGAGCGCTTTCGGCTAACCTTAAGCCTTTGTCAAGGGGAAGAGAATTGACTGATAAAAACATTCGACGCCCGATGTTCACTGCTACAGATTGACCGGAACCTCACTTCAGGAAGCCCGCAGGTGGTCGTATACATTAAACTGAAGGAGGGGGAAGGTAGAGAAAGCTCAATCCTCCGAGAGACCGAACTCTCCAGTAATATTAAGTAAATTAAACCAGATACGCGGAATTTGGTATGAAAATACGTCATTACAACAATTTTCTGCTTGCGTTAAAATTTCCAAAGACTCTAAAATTGTTAATATGTGCGAACCCCTCTGAACAAAATTATATTCCAGAAAAAAAAGAACTGCTACATTTATTCCCGGACTTATTGAAACTCTTTTCTTCCTTTTCAATGTCATGTGCGAGCATAATAGCTTATGCATCAGTTTCTCCACCTAATTGTGGTTTTTAATGTAGAAGTATATGCTTCGCCACCCTTTTTTTTTTCCCTCTTTTTCGACACGTACTTTTTCACTTCTGCTCTATGCGTCTGTAATTAACGACGTATAAAATGTCTGTGTTCTGTTCTATTATGTGATAAAGTTTATTAAAACAATTAATCAAGATGAAAGTTTAATCACATTATTAAATGAAACTAGCCATGCTTTACCTCACACCTGAATTACATCTTCAATCACTTTTTTCAATTTCTTTTTCAATAAAGATTTTAGCACTGTAACTGTCGGTAAAGTCACAAAGGCGTACCATGGATGTATCCTGAAGTGTATGGCGGTTCCTGTCTCAACACCGGGACATCAGGTAAGAGAAATAATTTTACTTACCTTTATTTTTACTGTGAAATATGATTTGACATAAAATTAGAGGTCCCTCCTAAATATTTGTCGATTATATATATATATTCTAATAACAGATTATGAGCTAGATTGCGCTCTTTATAAGAAATGTATTAACTATTATAATGACATCGTATAAATATTTGCAACATTTTTATATGTAAGCGAAGAAAACTAAAAACAATAAACATACTATTGTTATTATTTAACTGTATAAGAAGATATTTGATATTATTATTATTTGAAAAGAATACGAACTGTTTCATTGCAAATATATATATCGCTACACTCTAAGTGTAAGCAAAAGTTATCAAAGTTATAACTGATTTATATTATTATTATTATTTGATTGTATAAGAAAATATTTATTCTATATAATTAAAACTAAAATGAGTATCCTAAGGGATTCAATAATAGAAAAACTGAACTCAAGCAATTATGATGTATGGAAATTCAGGTTAGAAATGTATTTACAGAAGGAGGACCTCTATAGTGTTATCAGTCAGGACCCGCCCGATCCAATGACAGATGATTTTAGAAATAAAAATAGGAAAGCGCGTGCCATTATAAATTTATTGATCGATGACGATCAAATAACAAATGTGAAGAATTTAGAAAGTGAGCGAGAATGTTGGCTTGCTTTAAAAGAAGTTCACGAACGTTCGAATTTAAGTAGTAAACTATTTCTTTTAAGGAAACTTTACTCCACCAAATTAAAAGAAGGTGGCAATATGGTGGATCACCTTACAAAAATTTATGAAACTCGCGATAAGCTAGCCGCTATCGGCGAGACTGTAACTGATCAACACCCTGCTGCTGTAATGCTCTGCTCTCTCCCTTCCAGTTATGACGGTCTCATTACCGCTTTGGAGGCAAGGGACGAGCGTGACCTTAGTGCTAGTTTTATTCGCACTAAATTAATAGACGAGCACACGAAAAGAGTTGAAAATAACCGCGAAAGTGAGAACAGTCACTCCGCGTTAAAGGTGGTGAAATTCCATAAAAACAAACAAAATAAATTCTGCCGGTACTGTAAAAAGAATTCTCACAATATCGACGATTGTTGGAGCTTGAAAAATAAAAATAAAAATAATCCTAAGCAGTACCAATACCCCAATCGTTTTCCCAACCAGTCACAAAAATCGGCTATATGCTCTCAAGGCAGCGCATACCCGAATACTAACAAAAATAGGAATTTTGAAAAGGAAACACCTAATGATAGAAATGTTACATTTTTTGTTGGGGATAATGTAAAAGATCTCTGGGTAATTGATTCAGGGTCTTTAACTCATATTTGTAATAACAAAAACAAGTTTAATGATTTTCATAACAGTGCTTCTAGCGTAACAATCGCAAACGGTCAAGAGCTTTGCTCTGAGGGTTACGGGACTATAAAATTAAATACATTAATGTCGGATAATGCACACAGAACGATAACACCAAAGAATGTATTGTATGCACCCGAAATTGAAACAAATTTAATTTCTATAAAAAGAGCTACTGAAAATGGTTGTAAAGCCATATTTGAGAAACAATCTTGCAAGATAACTCACGAAGGTGTTACGTACCTCGAGGGCTATGTAAACAATAATTTATATGAATGTAGAACAGAACAAAATATGTCTCACAATGTAAATATTACAAATGAATGCGAAAATAAAAATTGTCTACACAAGTGGCATAGGAGATTAGGCCACAGAAACGTTAATCATATTAAGGAATTGGTAAATAATGATATGGCGTTAGGAATTAAAATTGACAAATGTAAACACGGTGATACATGCGAAACATGCATAATTTCTAAACTCACTAGTGATCCATACCCCAAAGCCGCTAGTTTTCGAGCTACAAAGCCCACAGAATTAGTGCACTCCGATTTATGTGGACCTATGCAAACAGCGACGGTTGGCGGAAAATACTATTTTTTGACTTTTGTAGATGATTTTAGCCGGTTTACCATAACGTACTTACTGAGAACCAAAGATGAAGTTTTCCCTAAATTTAAAGAATATGTTGCAATGACCGCGAATAAATTTGGCAGGAAGGTGCGTGCTATCCGTACCGACAACGGAGGGGAATACACAGGGAAGGAAATTGAAAATTATCTAAAAAATGAGGGAATTAACCATCAACTTACTGTTCCGTATTCCGCGCCTCAAAATGGGGTTGCGGAGCGTAAGAACCGTACCTTGATGGAGATGGCTCGCTGCCTACTTAAAGACAGTAATTTACCTAACTCATTCTGGGGCGAAGCCGTCTGCACCGCAACTTACATACAAAATCGCCTCCCAACTTCATCCAACGACTGCACTCCCTACGAAAAATGGACTGGTCGCAAACCAGATCTTTCAAATATTAAAACCTTCGGTTGTCGCGCCTTTGCTTATGTGGAAAAGACTCATAGAAGAAAATTGGATAATGCAGCCATAGAGGGGATATTCGTAGGTTACGACAATAGGAGTAAGGGCTACAGAATTTGTACGGACGGTAAGAAAATCGTAATAAGTAGAACCGTAAAATTTCTGGAGACTAAAAGTAAAAACATAACTGAGGATAGCATATCAAATAAAAACAATGAAATACCAAATTTTGAAAATCCGGTTCCGAAATTACAATTAATCGAGGATAATATTGACAGCGCCGAAGATACAACGCAAAATCAAAATGCAAATTCGGATACAACGCAAAACGTCCCGCGTAGATCAAACAGACCGAACAGGGGAGTTCCTCCCGATAGATTTGCTTTCTTAACAAATGACGTTAAAGTAGAAGATCCGAAAAAGTTGGGACGATATAAAAAATATGCAAAACCCGATTGAAAAGGAAAAGTGGATAGAAGCGACTTTAGAAGAAATGAATTCTCTTCGCGAAAATAATACATGGGAATTAGTCGAAGTCCCACCAGGAACGAAAGTGATCGGTTGCAAGTGGGCGTTCAAATCCAAATACAATAGCCAGGGTTTGCTGTAAAAGTTTAAGGCTAGGCTGGTCGCAAAGGGTTTTTCCCAAAAGTATGGGGTAGATTATGGTGAGACCTTTGCGCCAGTCGCGTCTCATACGACAATTAGAAGTTTTTTAGCAATGGCATTGTATAAGGATCTGAACTTAAGACATGTAGATATTAAGACCGCTTTCCTTCACGGGGAATTGCAAGAAAATGTGTATATGCATCAGCCTGAAGGCTATGCAGTTCCGGGAGAGGAGCATAAGGTATGCAGACTCAAAAAGGCCATTTATGGTTTGAAGCAGGCCGCCAGAGCGTGGAAACTGACATTACATAAATTAATATCTAAATTAGGTTTTCACCAAAGTAGGATCGATAAATGTTTATATAAGAAAACAACCAATGAAACAACGACTTATGTAATCGTTTATGTAGACGATCTCCTCATAGCTGGGAAAGATGAGAATATTAATAAACTTATAAACGAATTAAACGAGGAATACCCTGTAACTGACTTAGGTGAAGCGAAATATTATCTTGGGATAAATATTAATCGGCCTGACAAAAATACCATGACGCTTGATCAAATTAATAAAATTAATGATTTAATAATTAAATTCGGCTTAGAAAACTCGAAACCAACTAATATACCAATGGAACCAGGATACGTTAAGTTAGTGGATGATGAAAATCTCCTCCCGAATAATACGAATTACAGACAAGCAGTAGGAGCTCTACTATACATCGCGACTGTATCAAGGCCAGATATTAGTGCCGCGGTAAATATTTTAAGTCGCAGAAACGAGCATCCAAGGGCTAAGGATTGGGAAGCTGTTAAGCGAACAATCAGATATCTTAAAACTACAATTGACTTAAAATTAACATACACTAATTTAGAAAAACCTGTCTTGAGGGCATATTCTGATTCAGACTGGGCAAATGATCCTACTGACAGAAAGTCAGTGTCAGGAAATCTACTTATGATTGGAAATAACCCACTTCTGTGGACATCAAAGCAGCAGGCTTGTATTGCCATGTCTTCAGCTGAGTCAGAGTACGTGGCTGCCGCTTGCGCAGCACAAGAAACTATATGGATTTTACAACTACTGAAGGAACTGGACCTCGAGCAAGAACTACCAGTAACTCTGTTTGAGGACAACCAGTCTTCCATCAAACTTGCCGAAAGCGATAAGCATCATCAAAGAACCAAGCACATATCCCTTCGGTATCATCTTCTGAGAAACCTTCTCGAGGAATGGACAATAACTATGACGTACCTTGAAACTGCAGCAATGACTGCAGACCTTCTAACCAAACCCCTTCCCAAGCCTCGATTTGAGCTTCACAGAAATATTGTTTTGAACATTTAAAACTTTTTGTTCCAGGGTTTCAGCGGGGTGTTAATATGTGCGAACCCCTCTGAACAAAATTATATTCCAGAAAAAAAAGAACTGCTACATTTATTCCCGGACTTATTGAAACTCTTTTCTTCCTTTTCAATGTCATGTGCGAGCATAATAGCTTATGCATCAGTTTCTCCACCTAATTGTGGTTTTTAATGTAGAAGTATATGCTTCGCCACCCTTTTTTTTCCCTCTTTTTCGACACGTACTTTTTCACTTCTGCTCTATGCGTCTGTAATTAACGACGTATAAAATGTCTGTCTTCTGTTCTATTATGTGATAAAGTTTATTAAAACAATTAATCAAGATGAAAGTTTAATCACATTATTAAATGAAACTAGCCATGCTTTACCTCACACCTGAATTACATCTTCAATCACATTTTTCAATTTCTTTTTCAATAAAGATTTTAGCACTGCAACTGTCGGTAAAGTCACAAAGGCGTACCATGGATGTATCCTGAAGTGTATGGCGGTTCCTGTCTCAACACCGGGACAACAGGTAAGAGAAATAATTTTCCTTACCTTTATTTTTACTGTGAAATATGATTTGACATAAAATTAGAGGTCCCTCCTAAATATTTGTCGATTATATATATATATTCTAATAACAAAAATAACACAACTGTTAAAATCAGAAGCCAGCATAATGACTTTTGCTCTATTGTAAAGGATGTCAATATCTTTAGTTTGAAACAGCTTTGAGAGGGCGGTAGCCGGTCTATTTTTATTAATATCCTGCATATGCTCTTTAACTCTTGTTTGGAATTTTTTTGTGGTCATACCAATTTTATATTAGACGTGCATTTGAAGTTTGCTCTGATACTCACCTGCAAGAAGAACTGGATAAAATTAAGTCAATTGCTAATAGTAATGGTTTTTCCACTAAATTTATTGATAAATTGATTTATAAGTTTAAGCACGCAGAACCAGCTAAAATAGAGTGTATTAGTAAAAATGAAGTTAAATTTATGGCAGTTGATTGCATTCCTGGTTTATATGAAAAATTAAAATACATCCTAAGGAAATATAGTATAACGTTAATAGCTAGAGATAACACCAAATTAATTAATCTTGTGCAAAAAAGAGTTGATCCTATTAATATGGAAAATAAGTCAGGAGTTTATATCATCCCATACAGAAGTAAAGAAACAAATAAAATATTCAATTACATTGGTATGACCACAAGAAAATTCCAAACAAGAATTAAAGAGCATATGCAGGATATCAATAAAAATAGACCGGCTACCGCCCTCTCAAGGCTGTTTCAAACTAAAGATATTGACATCCATTTCAATAGAGCAAAAATCATTATGCAGGCTTCTGATTTTAATAGTTGTGTTATTTTAGAGTCTTTGGAAATTTTAACGCAAGCAGAAAATTGTTGTAATGACGTATTATCATACCAAATTCCGCGTATCTGTTTTAATTTACTTAATATTACTGGAGAGTTCGGTCTCTTGGAGGATTGAGCTTTCTCTACCTTCCCCTTCCTTCAGTTTAATGGATACGACCACCTGCGGGCTTCCTGAAGTGAGGTTCCTGTCAATCTGTAGCAGTGAACGTCGAGCGTCGAATGATTTTATCAGTCAATTCTCTTCTCCTTGACAAAGGCTTAAGGTTAGCCGAAAGCGCTCGGAATTGCTTTTTATCATTTTAACATCTAGTGTTTTTAATCCTAAAAAAATTTTGTATATATTTTGTCACACCTATGTAGTAATGTGTTTTAAATGAAGCATTTTAAATGTTTCCATGTTTTTATATAATAAACAAAGGTGAATCTGGCGTTCAAGATTGGACTATTTTATTAAGTCAATTTATTAATGCTAAATGGTTCTCTTCAACATAAAAATATTGAATTAAGAAACTTATATTTTTCACTTTTATATCATATCTGCATAATTTGTATATTTTTTATTTATATTTTTCACTTTTACATTTTATATTTGCTTAATTTGTGTATTATATATTTATATATTTTCTATACTAATATTATACCTTAAATTTATTGAAAAAACGATTCTCTATTAACATATTAACTATTTTACATGCTTCATTTTTAAAAATTACATTTAAATTCAATACTTAAATGTAAAAAGTTGATTTTTTTTTAATTAAACGATTGTAAGAAGTTTTATATTTTTCTTAATTTTATACTCTTTCATCATAACTAAAAGTAAAATTAATGTAATTTCCCAATTATATGCAATTGAAAATAAATACCCAACCCTGTGTATTTACCCATAAAAGTAAATACTCGGGTATTTTACATCACTGGTCACAACTCGTGTCCTCAGGCCTTGAGCATTTGGGTGGCAGCGGTTAAGCGCGTTGTTCGGTTACATGTTCGTTAAATTTGTGTTATATATTTATTATTCTGTTATTTTATTTATTTATTCAGGAAATTTTAATTTTATTATGGAGTAAATAACCCGAAACAAATTCTGAATTATTTAGTTTACTTTTAAGTGCAAACAATTTAATCTTTCGTTATTGGGCTGCATGCAACAGTGATATATTTTTTAAAAAACGTGCTTTAAAATTATTTAAAACCCATGAAAAAATATTAAATTGAAACATTGTTTTCTAACAAATTGCATCTAAAAGAACTAGAAACTGTGTATTTCAATGGGTGGTAATATTTTCAACAATGTTGCTATTTGATATTAAAAACAAATTATAACAACAAAAGGTTTATAATAGTTATGAACTAGTTAAGTGCATAATGTACTCGTACTTACTTTTACTCGTTTGTATTTATGAGTATAAAAATGTTTTAAAATAAACTAAAAGCATAGCTGCCAAAATCTTACTCTTTTTTGTACCATATAAATTATAGTAAATTTTACCTTTTTTAATCGCCGCAATCTGCGGATTAAATAAGGCAAATATTTCTATAAAATATTTCTGGTACAAAAAAGCATATGAGTTGGTAGCTATGTAAAAGCATCTGTTCATCTGTCTTATAAAAGAAAAGAAGAAAATAATGTCAAAACCCATATTTAAACTATATGAAGTGTAATAGTAACAAGTGGGTAAGTGTGATCACAGATCGCACAGAGGGTTTCGTTTAATATTCATTTCAAAACACTTTATCCTTTTGAAAAATCTGTTAGTTCCACATTACGCAACCAGGGGAGCACTCTATTCTAAACAAATCTCTATCCGAACGAAACTCCCTTTTACTTACTATCCGTATATGTGGAACTGAAATATGTAAGACTATGGTGCATAATATGAAAGAATGGTCAAAGGGGTGTCGGCAAAAGTTGGAAAAGTGCTCCCCGCATGAAAGGGGCGGAGGTTAGAAAAATTGCTTAAAATATACGTTAGAGCCCGGAGGAGTAAATAATATAAGACTTTTTGAAAATTTTATGATTTGTCGTGTGGTCTGAGGTATTCAGCTATACGTATGCAAAAATTCATGTCTCCAACTTAATTAGGGGCTCTCTTAGAAAGAATTGCTTAAAATACATATGTGGTAGCTCAAAGGGTTAAACGTAAGACTTTTTCAAGATTTTATAATTTGTCGCCTGGCCTCAGGTGTTCTGCTACGATAAGCATGCAAAATTTCAAATCTCCAATTTAATAAGGGGCTCAGTTAGGAAGAATTGCTTAAAACACGCATGTGGGAGCTCAAAGGGTTAAATGTACGACTTTTTAAAAAATTTATGATTTGTCGCATGATGGTGTTCAGCTAGTATGCAAAATTTCACGCCTATAACCTAAATAGAGTGTCACTTAGAAAGAATTGTTTAAAATACACATGTAGGAACCCAAAAGCTTAAATGTACGACTTTTTCAAAATTTTATGATTTGCCGTTTGATGTGTGATGCTCAGTTATAAGTATGCAGAATTTCACGCCTCCAACCTAATTAGGGGCTCACTTAGAAAGAATTGTTTAAAATACACATGTTGGAGATCAAAGGGTTAAATGTACGACTTTTTGAAAATTTTATGATTTGTCGTTTGATGCGAGGAGCTCAGCTATAAGTATGCAAAATTTCACGCCTCCAACCTAATTAGGAGCTCACTTAGAAAGAATTGTTTAAAATACACATGAGGGAGCCCAAGGGGTTAAATGTACGACTTTTCAAAATTTTATGGTTTGTCATTTGATGTGAGGTGTTCAGCTATAAGTATGCCAAATTTCACACCTCCAACGTAAATAGGGTGTCACTTATAAAGAATTGTTTAAAGTACACATGTGGGAGTCCAAAAGGTTAAATGTACGACTTTTTCAAAATTTTATGGTTTGTGATTTGGTGTGAGGTGTTCAGCTATAATTATGCAAAATTTCACACCTCCAACCTAAATAGGGGCACACTTAAAAAGAATTGTTTAAATTACACTTGTGGGAGCCCAAAGGTTAAATGTACGACTTTTTGAAAATTTATGATTTGTCGTTTCATGTGAATTATTCAACTATAAGTATGCAAAATTTCACGCCTCCAACCTAATTAGGGTTCACTTAGAAAGAATTGATTAAAATACATATGTGGGAGCCCAAAGGGTTAAATGTTCGACTTTTTCAAAATTTTATGATTTGTCGTTTGATGTGGGGTACTCAGCTATAAGTATGCAAAATTTCACACCTCCAACCTAAATAGGGGCTCACTTAAAAAGAATTGTTTAAAATACGCATGTGGGAGCCCAAAGGTTTAAATATACTACTTTTTGAAAATTTTATGATTTGTCGTTTGATGTGAGCTATTCAGCTATAAGTATGCAATATTTCACTCCTCCAACCTAATTAGGGTTCACTTAGAAAGAATTGTTTAAAATACACATGTGGGAGCCCAAAGGGTTAAATGTACGACTTTTTCAAAATTTTATGATTTGTCCTTTGATGTGAGGTATTCAGCTATAAGTATGCAAATTTTCACGCCTCCAATGTAATTAGAGGTTCACATAGAAGGAATTGTTTAAAATACACATGTGGGAGCCCAAAGGGTTAAATGTATGACTTTTTCGATTTTTCGTTTGATCTGAGGTGTCCATCTATAAGTACGCAAAATTTCATGCCTGCAACCTAATTAGGGGCTCACTTAAAAAGAATTGTTTAGAATACACATGTGGGAGCCCAAAGGGTTAAATATACAACTTTTTGAAAATTTTATGATTTGTCGTTTGATGTGAGGTATTCAGCTATAAGTATGCAATGTTTCACTCCTCCAACCTAATTAGGGTTCACTTAGAAAGAATTGTTTAAAATACACATGTGGGAGCCCAAAGGGTTAAATGTACGACTTTTTCAAAATTTTATAGTTTGTCGTTTGATGTGAGGTGTTCAGCTATAAGTTTGTAAAATTTCACGCCTCCAACCTAATTAGAGGCTCACATAGAAAGAATTGTTTGAAATACACATGGGGGAGCCCAAAGGGTTAAATGTACGACTTTTTCAAAATTTTATGATTTGTCCTTTGATGTGAGGTATTCAGCTATAAGTATACAAAATTTCACGCCTCCAATCTAATTAGAGGTTCACATAGAAAGAATTGTTTAATATACACATGTGGGAGCCCAAAGGGTTAAATGTACGACTTTTTCAAAATTTTATGATTTGTCCTTTGATGTGAGGTATTCAGCTATAAGTATGCAAAATTTCACGCCTCCAATGTAATTAGAGGTTCACATAGAAAGAATTGTTTAAAATACACATGTGGGAGCCCAAAGGGTTAAATGAATGACTTTTTCAAAATTTTATGATTTGTCGTTTGATCTGAGGTGTCCATCTATAAGTACACAAAATTTCATGTTTGCAACCTAATTAGGGACTCACTTAGAAAGAATTGTTTAAAATACACATGTGGGAGTCCAAAGGGTTAAATGTACGACTTTTTCAAAATTTTATGATTTGTCGTATGATGTGTGGTGGTCATCTATAAGTATGCAAAATTTCAAATCTCCAACATGTGTAGTTTCTGAGAACGGGCTCTGTGACGGACAGACGGACAGACAGACAGAGGAGCGAGACGAATAGGGTTTCGTCAGATGAACGAAACCCTAAAAATGAAACTAAAGGCACATTTTTAGTTTCATCAAGTTCTAAGAATCATTTATGAGTACCTTTTTTAACCACCCACTTTACATTAAGTGTAATATATAATGGGCCGAAATTTTAAATCTCAATTACTATTCCAAAGTATCATTATTTGAAAGTTTAAGCATGTTTTAAAGGCATAACTGGAGTACTTTTAACCTGTTTTCTTTAGTTGTTAAAATTTAATATTTTTGTATTTTATTATTTTTGTCTAAGGTTATTTTCTTCGCTTGGCCTAGTCCAACTGAATTGCTAGTACTATTTTCTAACTGTAAATAACCAGGATAGTAACCCAATCCTACCCAACATGATGGCATGGTATTATTGAATCTTTATTTATCGAGAGGTCTGGACGTGAAAACAAGTTTTTGATGAATTTTTGTAATTGTAAAATGTATCCGTTTACACAAGTAGTTTTGAATGAGTTTACAATGTAGACTTTCAATAGTTACCACAGTAAGAAGTCCATAACTTTTGCGGTTTGCTTTCGGTAGTTTAGCAAAAAATCACTGAAATGTTATCCAAACATATTTTTTTTTTTTTTTTTTTTTTTGCAATTTCTGTCATTGCGTAACAACTTTTGTAAACACAATAAAACTAACTGGAACATTTCCCCAGTTTTAATATTAATACTCATTTAAATTAAAAGAAAAATATTGAACATTATCCGAAGCAACTGGGAGATATCACTTTGTTTTTAGTTTGATAATAAATCAATAATAATAAAAGAACAGATCTCTCTCTCTCTCTCTCTCTCTCTCTCTCTGTGTGTGTGTGTGTGTGTGTGTGTGTGTTTCTGTCTGTCTGTCTTTGCGCCATGGCAAGCAAAATGTACTACACGTAGAAGTTTGAAAATTTAGATGAGGATAGTTCAAGACAGTTCCTGTTACACCTGCGGCTCAGAGTTTTAATTTTTTAAGGGCCGGGGACCCTGGGCCCCTTTAAATTTTTATGCACTAAATTGTTGATACCTTGCCCACTTTCTATCCAATATTCTTTGGTGGAACTTTCTCCATTTAGTGTTTTTCGCCTTTTTACTTTACAGTTAAGACCCCAGCCCCCTGTGGCCCGATACAGGGTCCCTTGAAGTTTTTGTCCAAATAAACTGTTAATAAATTGCTTCCTTTTAATCCGATCTTCATTTTTGGTATCCCTTTTCCATTCAGTTATTCTCACGTTCCTACATTCCATTTAATACCCTGGGGCAGTCTGAGGTGCTGTGGGTCCCGATCCAGGGCCGGTTGGGCTTTTTGCGCGCCAAGCATTTTTAACCCTCGAATTTTCTCATCTTCTCAGTGCATAATTTTAAAGTTCAGTCTTGGACTCTTCTTCCCAGACAAATACACTTATCATTTTATTGGGGCCCTAGAGCGATTTTTTAAAGATTTACCAACTTTTTTGTGCATTTCTTAAAAATATGACTTTGACGAATAATTCATATTATTCCCTATGCTTAATTATCACTAACTGACGATCTAAAGCGCTAAGTACTAAGGCATTTTAACATGTTTACTTGTTAGGGTCCTGTTTTTAAATATCAGTTGGTCCCTTTTGCCCCCCCCCCCCCTATTATAGTTCGATTAAAAATTATCCGATTCACTAGCTTTTAGGTAGCTTTCATAACAAAAAGCTACCTATTGCAGCCGGTCGGAGGAAAGCGATTTCAAAAAATTTTGGTATATTTTCATCGATCATGACCCCCAGACCCCGAAACCACCCTCCGTTCAATATATATATATATATATATATATATATATATATATCTGACCTATGTCACACTGTAACTCTCGTAATTATGAACCGATTTCGATGTAATTCGGTGTGTACATAGTACATACCAATGTCTCGACCGATTTCGTTGGCCAGCTTCATCCGCCGTTTTGTTTCAAAATGGCGGCCATTTAAAATTTTTAAAAAAATTTAAATTTTGAAATGTGGTACCAAAAATAAAATTGGAAAAATATTATTTTCTTTTGTATTTGACCTTTATACAAAGATTCCGGAGCAGTTTTTGTTTCGTCTATATCTTAAAAAATTGCTGAGTTATAGCATTTTGAATTTCTAGCGTGGCTGACATTTTGAAACGTCCTGAATTTTGTCACGCGATACAAGGCGTATTTATGAACCGATTTCGATGTAATTCGGTGTGTACATAGTACATACCAATGTCTCGACCGAGTTCGTTGGCCAGCTTCATTCGTCATCTTGTTTCAAAAGGGTTGCCATTTAAAAAAAATTAAATTTAAAATTTAAAATGAGGTATTAAAAAATTGGAAAATGAAAAAGATTTTTTTATGTGTTTGGCCTTGATACAAAGATTCCGGAGCAGTTTTTGTTTCTGAAAATTTGTTCTTTTGTTTATATCTTAAAAAATGGTTGAATTATAGCACTTTGAATTTCTAGCATGGCTAACATTTTGAAACGATCTTGTATTTGTCACGCGATAACACACGTATTCGCCTAATTTCGATGTAAGAAGGCATGTGGATAGTATACATCAATAGCTCGACCATGTTCGCTGGCCAGATTCATCAACCATCTTGTTTCAAAATGGCGGCCATTAAATTAAGAAAAATATATATATTTAAAGTGAGGTGAAAAAAAAATTAGAAATTGAAAAAGGTTTCTTTCTTAAGTATTTGACCTTGATATAAGGATTCAGGAGCATTTTTTGTTTGTCTTTACCTTAAAAAATGGCTCAGATATAGCAGTTTCAATTTCTATTTTGAAAAATCTGATTTTTTGCATGCGACAGCACTCGTATATATCAACCGATTCCGATGTGAGTGAGCATGTGCACAGCAATTACTAAGGTCTCGACCAAGTTCACTGGTTAGCCTCATCCACCATGTTGTCTTAAAATGGCAGGCACTTCAAGAATTCGCCGAATTTGGCAGCCAAATATAAGTTACTTTAAAGAAAAGCAGCTTGGATAAAGCTGACTAATTTCGCGAAATTCTCATTCATTATATTGATAAAAATTAGTATTGAATCTCCTATATTCGGTTTCCACTAAATTGAGCTTCGTGTGTTTGAATGATATAAGTTGGCTTTTTTAAAATAAGGAATATGAAAGCTACCTCTTCCTCCCGGCACTGGCCGGAAGGACTTTTTTTTTCTTCTAACGACTTCATAGGCACACCAGCTACTACATAAACGACAAAAAAAATTTCTCACGCTTCAGATGCCAACAATTTTTAATATTAAGCGCCTTCTTGGGGCCCTTGGTGCAGATTTTTAAAAATTGATCCGAACCTCTTGCAATTTTCTTAAGTTTTTATGCACTTAGTTGTTAATAACTTGCCCCCCCTTTCATTCAAAATTCTTCTTTTTGGGAGACATTTCTCCATTTAGTGATTTTCGCCTTTCTACTTTTCAGTTAAAACCCTGGTCCCTTGGGCCCAGATATAGGGCCCTTTGAACTTTTTCTGCAATTAAATTGTTAATAAACTGCCCCCTTTTAATCCGATCTTCATTTTTGGTATCCCTTTTCCATTTAGTAATTCTCACGTTTCTACATTCCAGTTTAGAACCTAGGCCCCGGTCCAGAGCCCCTTGGACTTTTGAGCGCCAAGCATTTTTAACCCCTTAATTTTCAAATCTTCTCAGTGCATAATTTTAAAGTTGAGTTTTAGACTCTTCTTCACAGACGAATACATTCATATTTTTATTGGGGCCCTAGGGCCCTTCTTTAAACATGCACCCACTTTTTGTGCATTTCTTTAAAATATCATTTTATAAAAATGATCCGAATAGATTGCAATTTTTTAAGTTTTTATGCACTAAATTCTTAATAACTTGCCCCCTTTTTATCCAATCTTCTTCGTTTTGGAGACATTTCTTCATTTAGTGATTTTCGCCTCTCTAATTTCAGGTTATGACCCTGGTCCCTTTGGCCCCGATACAGGGCCCCTTGAAGTTTTGTGCAAATAAATTTTTAATAAACTGTTTCCTTTTAATCCGAACTTCATTTTTGGTATCCTTTTTCATTTGGTTATTCTCTCGTTTCTACATCGCAGTTAAGACCCTAGCACCTGTCCAGACTCCTTGGACTTTTGTGCGCCAAGCATTTTTAATCCCCTGGAAAATTCAACGGGATTTGGTTCATTCAACTTAGATTACAATTCGGCTACTTTCTGTATAATGAAATTTTACTTTAGACTTCAGTTACGAACATTTTCGAATATCATTGGTGCATTCTTTTCTCGGGTTTTATGGGCTTGATTACTACATGTTTTGGCTCACTGAACTTGGTTTTTGATTGTCTTTGGCACGTGCGGAGCACTTCCGGTACATGCTGCTTTAGGTAGCGGTTACGAACTTACCTTTACCCCTTAATTGTCGATGGGCATTTATCGTCGATGAAGAAAGATCAGAATGTCCTTAAAACTTTAAAATGTATAATATCGAGGGCATAAACCAGGGACACCGGGTTGCAGAATATTGCTGAAAATCTGTTTTATCTTTTTAAATAATAACTCTAATAGATTTTTTATTTAATATATATTTTTTTAGAATACCCACTAACAATTCCAAAAATCATATTTATGTGAAAATAACAATTATGAGATAATAAAATTTGAGAATTGCATTAAAAGCGATATTATCGTACTGGTCTCGCGCCACTGATTAAAACTCAAAGAAATCGCTATATATCACTATTTACAATCAGTCTGTTTCATTTTGATCATTTCCGTGGTTTAAGTGAATAGTTCGGTTGCATGTCTTAAATTTGTGGTTTATTTATATTTTATTGTCTTATTTATTGATTGATGAATGTTTTTCGTTGGTGAATTAATTTCTTTGTGGAATATGAGATGGAAACAAATACTGAGCTATTTATATTATTTGAAGTCCTCATAGATTTACTTTTTTCTAATTGTCTGTACACGATTGTAATAGTTTTATAAAAAAATCATGATTGAAAATTATTTTAAAAACATAAAAACGGGGTAAACTGCGACACAGTTTTCAAACACATTGCATTTGAAAGTATAATTTATTCTGTAGTCAACAGTGTAAAAAATGAAATTGTGCGATGTTTAGAAGTCCAAAAAAGTGCATTAAAAGTTAAATTAAATCGTCTACTGTTTCCACCGTCAAAATGACGTTAGCATTACACACGCACACGTTTGTAATTTATAATATAGATAAGAAGTATGCGTAGACTAATTTTATGAGATTATCTCATAGTTGATATTTATTTAAGTAAGTGTCACACTTTTAAAAAAGACAAATGTTTCTCAATGTACAAAAATATAATATAACCACAAACGAACGTATACAATAACGTCCTCCGAGTTATCCACAATTCCGAAAAAAAGATCAATATCTTTAGAAACTTTAGAAATCATTATACTTTCGGGATTTTAAGAAACATTCATAAAATAATGTTTCTTTTGCTGCCACTGATTTTCCGAAACATTTCCGTTTTATTGAACTTTAATTATTTTTCTCAACCCGGAATATAGATTTTTAAAATGCTACCAATTCTCAATTAAATATTTTCAGCTGCGGAACTAAATTTATACACGCAGGGGTAACGAAATAATAATATTTTTATCGTTAATATTAATGCTGCTAACTTATCATGTTTGTCAGCAAAATATGCTTGTTGAAAAGGAAAATGTTTAGGTGAGAACTCATAGCTTCCTAACCCTTTCAGGGGCAAAGTGCTTTTGTTGCTAAAATATTAAAATGATTGAATGACAATGGAATTTATGAACAGGTTTATATGAAAGTAACTAAAAGCTTTTCTTCGCGTGAGTACATTATACGGAGGAAAATTTAATTCTTAAATTCTGGTGCAAATGCGGCATTTGAGAGTTAAATTTAAAATTAATTATAATAAATTTAAAAATAATTTAAGTTTAAATTTTTAAAATTTTCTGAACATTACGCAAGAAAACCGCATTCAAAAATCTACATTATTTCTTGAGTTATAATCATTTATAGAAGGTGAGTACAATTGAATGTCCGTTGATATTGGAATTTTAAAACGCGTTTTCTCATAATTAGTAAATTTGAAGTTGGCGCGCAATGTTACTTTCAAACTATATAAGCTACACCTATAAAAAATTAATCAAATATGCGTTTCTTTATAGTTGGTGGCATGATTCCACCATTTTTATTATTTAATCATTAATTTTATTTTCCATCATTAATATGCAATACACAGGGTGTATCTGAAATGCTTCAACAAACTTAGGGGGAAGATATACTCATCAAGACGAACAAAAAATGCAACGGAACATGGGGTCGCAAATGACATTTAAAGGGTGAAAATCGCAAAACTAATAAAAATATCGAAATCACGCATGCTGCTTTTCTGCAGAACTGGCTGGTAGCACGAAGCTGGTTTTCCTTTCAATTTGTGCATATCCGGTCAGAAAGAGATAAAAAAAACTTGGAAGAAAGTCAAACAAATCTGTGAACAGGAACCCACATATGTGAATTTGAGCGTGTCCGCCAGTTGTAACTCCGTTGATGTACTCTGCGTAATAATGTCCGCGGTCGACAGTTTGAATAATTGTTATAAAATATTTGTTTTCTCTAGAAAACAAAACACGAGCTGTGTTGTACCTATTCTGTGCAATAAATAATTTTCTGGAGTGTTTCTTTCTTGTCTCAGTTCGTCCAATTCCAGACGCATTTTCTCGAATTTCATCCTTTAAACGTCATTTGTGACCCCATGTTCCATTGCATTTTTTGTTCGTATTCATGAATCCAATCATCCCTCTAAGTTTGTTGAAGCATTTCAGATACACCCTGTAATTACGAAAGTTATATGCCTACATAGCAGAACACTTAATATTGCTATTATTCTTTTACTTTGTATATATATATTTACCAGCTGATGTTTTTATGACTTTGCGATTTATGAGAGATCAGGGTTCAAACTATATGTGTGGCCGTACACATGAGAAAGAAGTCACGTGATTGCCGTGGAGTGACCCACCTGGGGTCGCAGCAATAGTGGCTTAAAGCATAGAGAAGCTTATCTGTCCACTAAGATTCATCTGGGGTATGCCATTTTTTTCACGAGTGCCCAGGGTCTAAATTATGCGCCATATGCTAATTCGGGCCGATCACTTACAGGCTCTATGCAAATTTTCGGGAAAAAAATATGGAGATATGCTGGCTTGGAGAGAGGGGGGCAGAATAGGGAGAGAAGGATCTCTTTTGGAGAGGCATTCAATCAGAAGTCTTCTAAAAGTTAGGATATAAATGTCCCTTAGAAAAAAAATTACAGTAAAAATAATAGGAGTATTTTATCGGTCATATTGGACCATATTGTAAGGCAATATAAAATTATAATATTGCCCCGTCAGCTTGCAAACGACATAGTACACCTCTATGTAGTCTGTGAGGACCCCTGCATCTCATTCCCAGGTAGGACTTTTAGAAGTATTATGTGTACCATGCATGAATTTGTGTTTTTGTTGTATATAAGTAATCCCGCAGGAGAAACTATGTCATCCTTTTGTTTTATGAGCAATTAATTAATAATATCTAGGAAATGTTAGTGTCCAGTTAGATCCATTTTTTCACTAGTGCCTTTTTTAAAATTATTTTCTTTTCCTTTAAGTATTTTCTTATGTAATGTGTTTAAATTTTGTAAATAAATTTTGTTATGGTTAAATCTCTCTCTTTTTTTTTTATTAGTTAGACTGAGTCTCTTTTTTTGCATGATTTATTTCAGGCAGTTTTTTTTTTTTTTTTTTGTTGAAAAAAAAGGTAAACTAATTATTCTGTATTATCCGGCTTGGTTTGTAGAAACCGGGTATTCGATTACTATTGTAAAATCAAAGACGCCATAGGATGGATAAGCATAGTAAAATTAAACAGCGCAAATCCAATTAGTCTTAAAGTGATAGTCTTACATGTAACCCTAGGTTATCCCTTTTCTGTCTAGGTCTAACGGTCACATTGACTTCTGGATAACGAAGTTCTGCAAAAATACTGGCCAAAAATTTTTGGGATGGGGATTGCCCAAGTCCTCAATTAGCTCATGATTGTTGCTTAACTCTTTTTCTGACATAAGTAGCCGACTATAGGAGTATATGGCTCAAACTTACCAGCAATAGTATTCATGCTAAAATTTAAAAAAAGTCACATATTTTGGTTATTTATTTTTTTAACTTAAAATCTTGAATTTTTTTATGAAAACTTTGATTTTTTTTTTCTATTTTGTGCTAAAATTCAATTTTAAACATACCTTTTAGGGTATGTTTTGGTTTTAATTTAGACGTAGGTGTGTTATGATTGTAATTTGTTCAAGAGTTGTTTTCTATATGCATAATTCAGAGTTTTATCATGTGCGCAGTTTATTTCACTCATTAGTAAGACGAATTTTTAAGTTTTAATTTTAAAATTTAAATATTAATTTTGTATATACAACATTTATTTTTTCTGAATAGTATAGCTAAAATATATATTTTTGGCTTATAGAGAAAAAAAAAGATCTGAATTTCATATTATTTGTGTTTTTGTATTTTGAAATTGCGATGTTTTTGATCGTTTCGACAAACTCAAAGGTCCTGTGTCCCCTTAAATCCGATATTCCAGTCTGAGAAGACTGGAAACTTTTCGAAAATTAGTGACAGGCAAATAAACTTTGTTTTTGTCAATGCTTCGTTAAATCTCGAAACTATACTTCTTTCTGTTGTTTCTTAAGATAAAGAATGCTTTTCGGAACCGTTGTGAGCTCGCAGGAGGTTATTGTATATTTTCGTTCGGGGTTATATTATACTTTCCTAGATGTAGAAACATTTTTCTTTTTTTACAGTGTAGTTATGGCCCACGTACCTATAGTTCTTGACGTATGCTTTGACAAACGAAAAACAAATTTTTCTCACAATCACAAGCAACTAAAATGATAAGTGAAACTGTAATTTTATTACCTGTCTTTTTTGTTGCTGGTGACGATCATACATAAATTTATTTTACATTTTTCAAAGAAGATGGTTCCTTATAGGTCTTACATGGACCATTAATAGAAAACTTAACATAAATACAATTCATTGTCAGTGTCTTCACTCTGTCTAAATCCATCTCTCGCGTATTGTGAATTAGTTCCACTCTTCACTGGAGTGTCTTATAAAGGTTGTAGTTTGATGAAGTAAAGCTATATTATTCATTCTCAAGCACATTTAAATGATATGTTGCTTTGAATTTCTAATTTAAATTAGAAATTGTGTTAATTATTTCACCGTTTAACCACTGAACAGACATTAGTAAATTGTGTAATTTATTTTAATGAACTCAGACTATCTTAGAAGATATCACAACACACTGAGCTCTAATTAAACATGTATGTATTTAAACGGTAAAATATATTCTGATAATGAGTTGTGATTTTCTTATCTGAGCGAAAATGTGTCAAAGCTCGGACTCGGACCCAGAACCTTCGACTCTAATTGTCAATGCTCTACCATTTGAGCTATATGAACGACACTCCAGCCAACACAATAATCGCTTAGAGCAACCATTTGTTCATGACATCCTGGCGGTTATTTGAAACAGCACGACAGAATAAACCACTGGTAAAGGAACTGCAACAAACGATAAATTATTAATTACAGATTATATAATTACTGTGTTGGCTGGGGTGTCGTCCAGATAACTTAAATGTTAGAACATTGGCAATTAGAGCAAAGGGTTATGCGTTCGAATCCTAGCCTGGACAAATTTTCGCTCTGGTGGCAAAATTAAAATTTATTTGAATGATTTACAAATCGTATGATTGTGTTTAATAATAATTAATTAATATTCTCATACTTCAGTTATAAAAAAGACACCTGCTCCATTTTTTAATATATATTTAAATTTTTATTCTCGAATCTTTTAACGATGTTTTGAGAGGCCTTTAATTGTTATGAGAAAAATAAAAGGAATTTTCAATATACGAAATAGTTTCAATCATTTCAACATATCTTAAATATGAGATATATTACCTTTAAGAGAAACTTCCTTCTAACAGCTTCCCATCTATGCCAACCAACTAACTTCAAGCGATATTCTATAAAATGTCCAAAGTTATATTTTCATGCATTTGGACAAAGAGTATTTCATTTTCTGGTATCTGCAAACATAATGCAGTTATTTTCCGCAGGTCGATACTCTTTCTATATTTGTGTTTTCTAATAATAATGTTATTGAAATATGAAGCACGTGAAATATATGAATTTTTGTTACATATACAATTCCTATAGTTAGGAGTAGAAAATTTAAATTAGTGACTACAAAAATGTATCAGCAAATTATCCATATATATTTGATAATATTATAATTATTCAAACACCTTCAGTTACCCATGTATTTGATTTGGTAAAAGATTTCATGCAGAAAATTTAATGTTTATTTCTCAGGCAATAAAAGATGTGAATGAACTCTTATGAACACGTTTCATCTAGAAAATAGTTGTTTGAATTATTATTTGTACCGAACAAAGAACGGATCTGAAATGAATAAATGTTGAAATGGAGTTGAAATTCCGAAGACTATTCTATTTGGAAGCTCTTCATATATTCAAAATTGCAGGGAAGAATGTGGTAATATGGGGCAATTTACCAAAGTAGGCAAATATGGCCATTGAAAATGTAAAAAATATGTTTTATCATCAAAGATATAGTACATCTCAGAATAAAACCTCGTCAATATTTCTGTAATTTAACGTAAAAGACAGACTATTCCATTTACTCGCCGCAAAACGAGTTTTTAGAAAACGTATGTTAACATGGACTAAAAAATATTAGAAATTGACCTTGATAACTATTAATATATAAATAAAAAGTCCTTCCGGCCAGTGCCGGGAGGAAGAGGTAGCTTTCATTTTCCTTATTTTAAAAAAGCCAACTTATATTATTCAAACACACGAAGCTCAATTTAGTGGAAACCGAATATAGGAGATTCAATATTAATTTTTATCAATACTAAATCATTATGAATGAGAATTTCGCGAAATTAGTCAGCTTTATCCAAGCTGCTTTTATATAAACTAACTTATATTTGGCTGCCAAAATCGGCGATTTCTTAAAGTTCCTGCCATTTTAAGACAACATAGTGGATGAGGCTAATCAGTGAACTTGGTCGAGACCTTAGTCTTGGCTGTGCACATGCTCACTCACATCGGAATAGGTTGATATATACGAGTGCTGTCGCAGGCAAAAAATAAGTTTTTCAAAATGTCACACACATTAGAAATTGAAACTGCTATATCTGAGCCATTTTAGGTAGCTTTCTTTACAAAAAAGCTACCTATTGCAGCCGTTCGGAGGAAAGCGATTTCAAAAAATTTTGGTATATTTTCATCGATCATGACCCCCAGACCCCGAAACCACCCTCCGTTCAAAATTGATATATATATATATATATATATATATATATATCTATATATATATATATATATATATATATCTGACCTATGTCACACTGTAACTCACGTAATTATGAACCGATTTCGATGTAATTCGGTGTGTACATAGTACATACCAATGTCTCGACCGAGTTCGTTGGCCAGCTTCATCCGCCGTTTTGTTTCAAAATGGCGGCCATTTAAAATTTTAAAAAAATTTTAAAACTTGAAATGTGGTACCAAAAAATTAAAAATGGAAATATATTTTTTTCTTATGTGTTTGACCTTTATACAAAGATTCCGGAGCAGTTTTTGTTTCGTCTATATCTTAAAAAATGGCTGAGTTATAGCATTTTGAATTTCTAGCGAGGCTGACATTTTGAAACGTCCTGAATTTTGTCACGCGATAAAAGGCGTATTTATGAACCGATTTGGATGTAATTCGGTGTGTACATAGTACATACCAATCTCTCGACCGAGTTCGTTGGCCAGCTTCATCCGCCATTTTGTTTCAAAATGGCGGCCATTTAAAATTTTTTTAAAAATTTAAAATTTGAAATGTGGTACCAAAAAATTGAAAATGGAAAAATATTTTTTTCTTATGTATTTGACCTTTATACAAAGATTTCGGAGCAGTTTTTGTTTCGTCTATATCTTAAAAAATGGCTGAGTTATAGCATTTTGAATTTCTAGCGTGGCTGACATTTTGAAATGTCCTGAATTTTGTCACGCGATAAAAGGCGTATTTATGAACCGATTTGGATGTAACTTCGTTTATACATAATACATACCAATGTCTCGACCGAGTTCGTTGGCCAGCTTCACCCGCCATCTTGTTTAAAAATGGCGGGCATTTAAATTTTTAAGAAAAATTTAAATTTGAAATGTGGTACCAAAAATTGAAAATTGAAAAAAATATTTTCTTCTTATGTGTTTTACCTTGATAAAAAGATTCGGGAGCAGTTTTTGTTTCGTCTATATCTTAAGAAATGGCTGAGTTATAGCATTTTGAATTTCTAGCGTGGCTGACATTTTGAAACGTCCTGATTTTTCTCACGTAATAACAGGCGTATTAATGAACCGACTTGGATGTACCTTGGTGTGTACATAGTACATACAAATATCTCGACCGAGTTCGTTGGCCAGCTTCATCCGCCATCTTGTTTCAAAATGGCGTCCATTTAAAAAAATTAAAAAATAAAAAAATTTAAATGAGATACCAAAAAATTGGAAAATGAAAAAGGTTTTTTTGGATGTGTTTGACCTTAATACAAAGATTCCGGAACAGTTTTTCTTTCGTCTATATCTAAAAAAAAATGGCTGAGTAATAGCATTTTGAATTTCTCTTGTGGCTGACATTTTAAAACGACCTGATTTTTGTCACGCGATAACAGGCGTATTTATGAACCTATTTGGATGTAACTTGGTCTGTACATAGTATATACCAATGTCTCGACCGAGTTCGTTGGCCAGCTTCATTCGCCATCTTGTTTAAAAAGGGTTGCCATTTAAAAAAAATTAAATTTAAAATTCAAAATGAGGTATTAAAAAATTGGAAAATGAAAAAGATTTTTTTTATGTGTTTGGCCTTGATACAAAGATTCCGGAGCAGTTTTTGTTTCTGAAAATTTGTTCTTTTGTTGATATCTTAAAAAATGGTTGATTTATAGCACTTTGAATTTCTAGCATGGCTAACATTTTGAAACGATCTTGTATTTGTCACGCGATAACACACGTATTCGCCTATTTCGATGTAAGAACGCTTGTGGATAGTATACATCAACACCTCGACCAAGTTCGCTGGCCTGATTCATCAGCCATCCTGTTTCAAAATGGCGGCCATTAAATTAAAAATATATATATATATTTAAAGTGAGGTGCAAAAAAATTAGAAATTGAAAAAGGTTTCTTTCTTAAGTATTTGATCTTGATATAAGGCTGCAGGAGCATTTTTCGTTTGTCTTTACCTTAAAAAATGGCTCAGATATAGCAGTTTCAATTTCTATTGTGGGTGGCATTTTGAAAAATCTGATTTTTTGCATGCGACAGCACTCCTATATATTAACCGATTCCGATGTGAAAGAGCATGTGCACAGCAATTACTAAGGTCTCGACCAAGTTCACTGCTTAGCCTCATCCACCATGCTGTCTTAAAATGACAGGCACTTTAAGAAATTGCCAAATATAAGTTACTTTAAAGAAAAGCAGCTTGGATAAAGCTGACTAATTTCGCGAAATTCTCATTCATTATATTGATAAAAATTAGTATTGAATCTCCTATATTCGGTTTCCACTAAATTGAGCTTCGTGTGTTTGCATGATATAAGTTAGCTTTTTTTAAATAAGGATTATGAAAGCTACCTCTTCCTCCCGGCACTGGCCGGAAGGACTTTTTTAAGATAAAGACAAACAAAAAATGCTCGTGAATGCTTATATCAAGGTCAAATACTTATGAAAGAAACCTTTTTCAATTTCTATTTTTTTTTTTTTTTTTTGCACCTCACTTTAAATATAATTATTTTTAATTTAATGGCCGCCATTTTGAAACAAGATGGCTGATGAAGCTGGCCAGCGAACTTGGTTGAGATATTGATGTATACTATCCACATGCCTTCTTCCATCGAAATAGGCGAATACGTGTGTTATCGCGTGACAAATACAAGATCGTTTCAAAGTGTTAGCCATGCTAGAAATTTAAAGTGCTATAATTCAATATTTTTTAAGATATAAACAAAAGAACAAATTTTCAGAAACAAAAACTGCTCCAGAATCTTTGTATCAAGGCCAAACACACAAATTTTTTTTTTTCATTTTCCAATTTTTTAATACTTTATTTTAAATTTTAAATGACTTTTTTTTAAAATGGCAACCCTTTTGAAACAAGATGGCGAATGAAGCTGGCCAACGAACTCGGTCGAGACATTGGTATGTACTATGTACAGATCAAGTTACATCCAAATCGGTTCATAAATACGCCTTTTATCGCGTGACAAAATTCAGGACGTTTCAAAATGTCAGCCACGCTAGAAATTCAAAATGCTATAACTCAGCCATTTTTTAAGATATACACGAAATAAAAACTGCTCCGGAATCTTTGTATAAAGGTCAAATACATAAGAAAAAAATATTTTTCCATTTTTAATTTTTTGGTACCACATTTCAAGTTTTAAATTTTTTTAAAAATTTTAAATGGCCGCCATTTTGAAACAAAACGGCGGATGAAGCTGGCCAACGAACTCGGTCGAGACAATGGTATGTACTATGTACACACCGAATTGCATCGAAATCGGTTCATAATTACGGGAGTTACAGTGTGACATAGGTCAGATATATATATATATATATATATATATATATATATATATATATATATATCAATTTTGAACGGAGGGTGGTTTCGGGGTCTGGGGGTCATGATCGATGAAAATATACCAAAATTTTTTGAAATCTCTTTCCTCCGAACGGCTGCAATAGGTAGCTTTTTTGTAAAGAAAGCTACCTAAAAATTAAGAGAAATGTCATGCATGAGAAAAGTATAGTGTGTACAGTGTGATTATAATATATATATATATATATATATGTTCCCCTAGTGACTAGGAATATTCAAGGAAACGAGATGCCGTATCAGAGGGGGTTATCTTTTAGCATGGGATCGAGAACTGAATTGAAAACAACATTGTAGCTCTCACAATTACGGTTACGGAGAGAGAAAATTTTCAAATAGCAACATCTCAATTTCCTTCAACACAAAAGTAGCTTCAAGGGTCAAAATGAAGTTAAAAAATGAATTTAGCTCTAAAAATTGACATCTACCGTTATGTCACGGTTCCTTTTTTTTTTTTTTTTTTTTTTGTCTCTTTTCGTATCTAAAATTTTAGTTATATAGATCAAATATAGGTGCACACGTCATTATAATTTATTTACAAGAAACAAACATTTTCGCAATTTTAACGAAGATTTTACATGTAGTAAGATTCAATTAAAAGTACGTGGAATGGAAATGTATGACCATCTTCCATAAGACAAATAAAGTTACTTACGCGTCTTCAAGATGAATTTGCATTATTACTTAAATTTTCCTTACTATAGGATCGGTGAACATTTCACACATGCATTTCTATAAAATCAAAACATGTAGTAGCGATTCTAACAGTAATTAACTTGGTAAATGGAGTTTTCTCAATTGCCGTTTGTCTTTCATATATTCAAGGCAAAAACTTCGCGTCCAGTTTAAACCTTTCTCTCTGTCAAGATCGTTCACTCTTTAACTACACTGCAGTTTTCACTTCAATACATGCATTATTTAAATTCAAATAATATTACAGATTTAGCACCCTCTTAAAACATCGAGTAATTTTCAATACTCCCAAATTTAAACCTCAAGTACATAATGAAGATTTTTATATCATGTTGGAATAATCATCTTCTCTATAGTATTTAAAAAAAATTACTGTAGAAACAACATAAAAATTTTGTCCTTTTCCTGGACAGTCGTAGAGTTAAGGGGGTCCTGGACACAAAAATCTTCAAATTTTCTAAAAAACGAATTCTGCTTAAAATGACGTTTAAATTATGTTTATATCTTAATTCGAACAGAAAATATTAACTTTTTCGTTTTGGTTTGTGTTTAAAATCTAGCTTTCAAGCAATGTTTGTCACGGAAACGACTTCTTGTGAAAATGCGTTTTTCTTTTTGATGGTTTTTTTCACTATTTCTCGTATTTAAATTGTTATAAGTCAAGAACCATTATAGATAAATGGTTCAAACTTGGAACATGTCTTTTTTAATGGTTTTACTTTAATTCTGATTAAACAAATTAAAAAAGTATTTACTTTTCTAAATAATTTTTTTTTTTACAAAGTTGCATAACTTTGCTTATACATTAATAATTTTAATCCTTTTTTAAATTAATACTTATAAAATTGCTAGATCAAAATTAAAACGTATGTATTTATGTTTATTAAATAAAAAAATGAAATTCTACAAATAATATTTCGAGTTATAACAATTTTAAATTACCCCACTTGTTTAAAAAACTTTTAAATTTAAATTTTTTTTAAAAAAATTGTGAGAAGATTTATCATGTAATTTTGTATACAAATGATATGTTTAAGCATCCCAAAATATTCAAAATTATAACTCAATAAATAAAAATTATTTTAAACTGTGTCCCGGACCCCCTTAAATGATTAATGGACTACTATTTGAGAGATTATATTGTGGCGTCATGCAAAGACTTTGATTCCTGATTTTGATTCAAAGACTTCGATGCCGAGGTAAAGCATCATGTCAATTCTTAGCTCAGAATAATTGTTTATTCAATGTACATTTTAAAACTTTGTTATATTTTTTACCTAAATAAATGGATATTCACCACTAATACTGGAATCAATGTGTTACACATTTGTAGATTAAAAAAAGGATTTTACAATATTAAATGTGTGCAAAGAAATATATTTGATCATTCATGAAACGTATTGAAAGTATAAAAAATATGAAAAAATATAATATATTTTTGATATAGTGTAGAATCCAGTCTAGTAATTATCTGGTGAGCATCAGGAAAATTCTGAATACTGCTTTGCTCTTATCTTAGGTAAATGGTGGATTGAAAAGTCAATCTATATATTATGAATTACACTATTTATTTGCAATTGTTTATAATTTCTGAAAACATTAATTATTTTTACTTGGAAAAGTTCTATCGGACTGTGCCGGGAGGAAAAGTAGCTTTCATATTCTTTGTTTTTAAAAATCCATCTTATTTTACTTAAGCACACGAAACTAAAATTAGTGGAACCCTGTTATAAAATATTTAATAACAGTTTTCGTGAATAATGAATATGAGTAACACTTTCGCCAAATTAGTCAGCTATATCTAAGTTTTTTTAAGCGATTAATGTTTGTTCGCCAGATTTAGATATCTTGAAGTTGCCGCCATTTTAAAACAGCATGTTGGAGGAAGCTAAACAATGAACTTGGTCGCAACATTGATCAGTCCTGTGCTGATGCTCAGTACTTCGAAATTGGTTAATATATACGAATTCTGATGCATGACAAAAATCGGTTTGTTTCAAACTGTCAGACACCCTAGAATTTCAAACTGCTATATCTCGGCCATTTTTGAAGATAAAGAAGAAAAAAATTGCTCTGGAATCCTTTTATCGTGAAAAAATACATAAAAGAAAAAGCTTTTCAGTTTCGTATTTTTTGGTACTTCATTTTGAATTTTAAAATTTAAAAAGATAAATAAGGAATAAATAAGAGGGCGGATGAAGCTGGCTAATGAACTCGATCGGGACCTTAGTATGTCCTGTACACGTACTTAGTCACATACAAATCTATAAATAAATACGCGTGCTTTTGCATGACAAAACCAAATTCTTTCAAAATGTCAGCCACCCTAGAAATTCAAACTACTGTATCTAATCCCCCCCCTTTTTTTAAACAAATACTAAACAAAAAATATTCCGTACTCCTTGTATCAAGATCAAACGATTAAAAAACATCTTTTTCAATTTCGAATTTTTGTACCTCTTTTTAATTTTTAAATAAAAATAAAAAATAGCCGTCATATTGAAACAAGATGGCGGATGAAGCTGGCTAAAGAACTTTATCGACACCTTGTTATGTCTTATACAAATGCTTAGTCACATCCAAATCGTTAATTATTACGCATGCTATCACATGACAATAATCAGATTGTTTCAAAATGTCAGCCCCCCTAGGAATTCAAACTGCTATATCTCAGCCACTTTTTAAGTTAAAGAAGCAAGAAAAATGCTCCAGAATCCTTGCACCAAGGTCAAAACTTAAGAAAAAAATCTTTTTCAATTTCTAACATTTTATACATTTTAAATTTAAAAATTTAGAAATTATTTAAATCGTCGCCATTTTGAAACAAGATGGATGAAAAGCTGCCAACGAACTCGAAGAGACATTTATGTACTATGGCACATACTAATTCATGTATAAACCGGTTCATAAGTATGAGGGTTACAGCAAAAAAATATCATATATAGGGGAGACTAGGGAGGGTTGACTCACTTTTTACAAAATGATTTTTTATTTTTTAAATATTGAACGTAGAATAAAGTTTTATATATCATTTTATTCGTTATACAATCAGTTATCAAAAGAAAATTGGTACATAAGTGTAATATATAAGAAATTTGAAAAATGATGGATTTTAATCATGAGAAAATAATGGGTCAAGGCTCCCCACATATGGGAGGGTTGACCCGCTAAATGGGAGTCTTGACCCACTTTGTTTTATATTGAAATATTTTTGAAGAAAAATAAAATCAGTTTAAAAAAAGCAAAATAGCTTTATGCTACATGCTTTAATTATTATTAAAAATATTTTTGAAAATATGATGATTAAACAAACCTGTTTAGACGCAATCGCAAGTCAGAGGAATTTTTTTTTTTCAAACAGGATTTTGACTGAGCAGATATCACTGTTCAGAAGGGAAAATGAAATTTTAACATTTAAGACAGTATTCCGTTAGAGACAGGAACCATTTTGATAGGGATCCGTGTATTATTATGTCTGGATTTAGGAGACACCGTCCCACTTTTTTTGTATCCTTGTCCTACTTTGACGTGATACTCGATCTAACAACTCAAGTTGTCACTTAGTTTGGTTTCATCTCACTATATGCATCCAGGTGAAATTTGTCTGCATACCTTCCTAAAGTTTTTCGATCAATGCTATGTTCTTTTGCAGCCGCATGAGCACTTAACTTATCATAAACATCTTTTAACCCTTTCAGGGGCAAAGTACTTTCAGTACTAAAATGTTGAAATAAATGACTGACACCGGAATTTAGGAACAAATTTATTTGTAAATAAGAAAACCGCTAAATTTCATATACATATTAAATGGAAAAGATTTTAGGAAAATTCTGGTGCCATTGTGCCGTTTCGAAATTAAAATTAAGTGGTTTCATAAACACACCACTGCCCCTGAAAGGGTAAAAGGGTTGCTTTCATACTTTCTAGTCCTTTCTAGACTTTTCCACTGTTTCTACTTACCTATTGTAAGTAATATTTAAATGGAAAAAAGTTCCTGTCAACTTTACCATTTATATTTCATTACGTTCTTTCTTGCAGTGGATACTATAGCAATTTTTCACATCTTTATTTAATCAGTTTTAAATTTACATTTTATTTATATATCTATAACCATTAACCTTTAATTACGTACAGTGTATAATAGAAAGATTTCTAAAATCTTTTAAATAAGGGAGCCTTGATAATCTGGTCAACCCCCCCCCCCCCTCACATTGACTGGGCCAAGCCTCCCCAGATAGCCCTTTTCCAAAGAATAGCACATTGTTATGTTAAGCCTAACTTACTGTACAATCTGTATGCCTGGAAGGGAAGCTCAATATTTCTGCATTACTTAAAACCTACTTACTTAAATTTCTATGATATATTTTATATGAGAAAAGCTTACAAAATATTTTTAAAAAACGCAACATTTAGGTTGAAAACGCCTCACAATTGATTTTGTCCACACCTATTTCGAGTATCTGCATGAAACAAAGACAGTTGTTTGAGCATTCCAGTAGCTTTTGTTGACACCTATTGATAAAACTCTGAAATTCTTTTAAATATGAAAACAGATGGGTGGGTCAAGCCTCCCCTGTGGTTAACCCTCCCTAGTCTCCCCTATATATATATATATATATATATATATATATATATCAACATTTGAATGGAGGGTGGTTTTGGGTTTATGGGAGTCATGATCGATGAAAATATACCAAAACTTTTCCGGAATTTGTTTCTTGCGGTCAGCTGCAATTGGTAACTTTTGTTTGGCATTAAACCTACATAAAATGACGTTTTATAACGTCAAATAATTTTGTCAGTTTTCATACAATTGTTTCACTATATATTTCAATATTTTCCCTACTGATATTGAGGAATAACAGAGGAAGACGAAATGCTTTATTAAAATAAATATGTACATATTCTCTTGCAAGAAACAAATTTTCCAAGTTTTCAACAGATTTATATCCAGATAAAAGTGTTTTTATATATGTAATATACATGTATGTTTTATCTAAAAAACGCATCATTGTTTCTTGGCTGAAGTGTAGATAAAGATGCGACTTATTACTTTTCTAAGTTTTTTTTAGAAAACGGAAATGTGGCTTAAGGAGGTGAAAACAATTTAGAAATCTCGTGCATAACAGTTGACATTCATCTAAATTTTCTTCGGAACTACGGAATGAGTTTAACCCTTAAATGCCTGTTTATTAAAAATTCATTTTAAACATGTTTTTCGGCTTCCATTTTTAAAATAAATCATGGGAAAAATACTTTAAAAAGTCACATTTTATTTTAAGTGAGGTTTACGACTAGAAAACTGTTTGTTACTAATCGGCAATAATGGTCTTTAATTAAAACAATACTTTTACTTGATAAAATTCTATAATATTAAACACACAAGAATTTAAGAACTATGGAAAGAAAGAAATTTTACATGCTCACGGCAGAACAAAATAGGGTAGCAGAACAAAATAAAGGTTCCAAACAAAACAAAAAGAACACGTAGCAGAAATTGAAAAAAATAAATTTATCGCTATTTTTAAACATTACAAGTGTTGCCATCTACATGCTGAAAATCGATTTAATAATATTTTCAGAATGTATTTTATTGGCAACGTTACGCATCATAGCTTAAATATTATTCTAATAGTATTTTAAAAGCCTAAATTGGGTATGTTGCCGAAAGGCAACACTCGGCATTTAAGGGTTAAAACATTTGCTTAATATTTTAGCAGTAGATAAACTATAAATTAATCTTTCGGCAAGAAATAAAAGTAAAAAAATACAATAGTTACGCGATTCCAAAAACAAAACAAAATCACATGCAAAAAAAACTGATATTGATATACCTTTCTCTTGAGAATCATTGAATCGAATATATTACGTTATTTTAAATCAGTAACAAAATTACAAACTATTCGTTCTGCAAAAAACAAAAATAAAAAATACAGGTTATGCATTTTCACAAACAAAAAAATTCTATTTTTTTTAAAAATAAACTACTTCATGTTTTATTTATTTATTTATTTTTCTTTTGACGAACGATCTACTTATAGTTCAACTGCTCAGAAAAAACTATTAAAATAATAATGAAATTACTTCAGTAACTCTCGAGAAAAAAAGTACATCACTGTCCGCTTTCGACATGTTATTTCGCAAATGTTTTCATCTCCTTAAAAACAGATAAAGAAATGTGAAATTAAACTTTTCAGTAGTAGCAACGAATAAAAACGTATATAATTTTTGTATATTTGATTTCGTTTGTCAAAATTTAATTCTTACAATAAATAAGTCCATAGATTACTCAAAAAAATGAAGAACCTTTAATTATTACGATAAATTCTATTTGAATAAACTTTAGGAAAGCGTAAACGAAATGTATTTCCATTGTTAATTTTATGAATTTTCTGTTTTACACACGGTAAATTAAATTTTCTAATATAAATAGCTGAAGGATATATGTACAGTTTCAATTTTATTGGCAAGTATGTGATGAGTCTTACATATATTTAATACAGATACATGATGGAAATATTTAAAAGCATACTCATACTTATATATTTATCTATACAAAGTGTCGCAGAATTATGGGTATACATTTTAAGGGAGATAATACACGTCTACAGTAACGCAAAAGACTGTATAGTCAGTAAAAAAAAGAAACTTAAAAAAATCATGCATCAAGCATGGATTATGAAACACTTTCCAACACATTCTGAAAAATTTAGCAAAACTGCACCGTTTAATGAGTTAAAATATTATGTCTAATTCTACCATATGGAAAGGCATAACATATTTGAAAACCCATTGTCATCTGTTCCCATCTACAATAAGAAAATTAACTGAATTCTTTGACTGCCCTCTGTATATGATATATAGATTTGTATCTATTAACTGCATACATGCCGAAATTTAGTTCAGTTAACCCTTCCGGTATAGTGTGTTAAATTATGTTCCACTTAATTTTAATTTCCAAGTGCCACAACGGCACCAGTATTTTGAAATGAATTTTTGCCATTTAGATTGTACGTGAAGAAAAGATTTTACATATTTTCAAATAAATTTGTTCGCACGTACCGGTGTCATTGAAATATTTTATCGTTTTAGAAACGGAAATGCTTTGAGCCGGAAAGGGTTAAGAAATACTTATAACTAAATTGAAAATTCCCCTTCAGCAATTTCCGCTAATAAGAAGAATTGTACGTTAATTCTGTTGTGATGCCCTGCATATGGGGTACATAATTTATATACAACAAGTAACATGCAAAATATTAGTTAATTTTAAAAGAGCATACCGAATTTCGCACTTCCAGCAATTATTACTCAAATACGGTACTGTAACTGATTTCTTTTGTGTGTCCCTGTAAATGAACGACAGATGCTATGACTTCCATATTCTATCGTAATTATCTTCTGATGAAATTCAGTGATTTATATCCGTTTTAATCGATGAAGGAGCGTAATATTAAAATACCCTGCAAAAGATTTTTCTCCATATACCATAATGTAATGAAATTATTTTGAGTGCCCCTGTAAATGAACTATTATTCCCACATACTTCATATACAATACAAACATGCCAGGGTGACCCCAAATAACGCCTATCAATTGCATGAAAATCCGAGAATGTTTACGGGAGTTAGAGCTAAGACAGACGGACAGACAAACCGAATGCATAAGTTTGATTCTACGCAAATAGACCATAATGATGAAACTGGAGGATATTTAAATTTTTCAACATAAAAACCAAATGTATTTTTTGACATGTAGTTTAGACATGGTTTTATTATATTAGCTCATAAAATTGAAGCATTAATTAAAACATACATTTAAAATAATTTGTTAAACCTATAAAATATCATTCCCTCACTTCAACTACTACTTCCCAAAAATATAAAAAAATATCATTTCTTACTGAAATATTTATAATTTTTCTTTGCCAGATTTCTGTCTTTTAAGATGAACACATAAAGTATTATTTGTGTGTATTACATTATTATTATTATTATTTTTTTTTTTGGTCTGCATGTGTAATTTTTATTTGTCAAAAAGTTTGCAACTCATATTTTAAATCATTCTTCCACTCATTAATAATTCTGGATATTTGAGACAGGTGGTACTACAGTGGACTGAAACATGGCACATGTAATGAGCACTTGGGTCTTACTTGTCTGCAAAACAATTTTTGCTCATCCTGGAGAAATACTTCAGTATGTAAGGAATAATTTAATAGACAGGTTGGACAAATGTTAACCCTCTAGTTCATACTGTTGCCAATTGGCTACATATTAAATTTTCCCTCCTTATTGTTTATTTACCGTTATCTCTTGACAACTTTATTCTTTACGTATGGTCCTATATTTAGGTTTAGTTCATAAAAAGTATCATAGTTGGCAATAGTTGTTTATAATTTACAAATAAAAAGCAACTTTTGATACCTTCCTTTTTGTTAGCCATAGTTGGATTTCTAACTCATATAAAAAATATTTAACATGCAAAATTTCATTTGAAAAAAATATTTCTGAAAAGAATACACTTTTAAAAGCTATTTTAAATAATTTTCAGTAATGTATATTGGAACAAAAATTGCATGCACGTGAATATACATTTGTTGCCATTTGGCAACACCATGAATTGAGTTCCGCTTTTGTAAACATATTGAGCATTGTTTCTTTCACAACTGATTCTCATGATATTTAACTTTTTTTCACTTTTATCATCATATGTCACCCTTACTTGATAAACGACTTTTATTAAATACAAAATCTTCCCAATTTACTGAAAAACTAGGGCCTGACTAATGCAGGGGTATGCGTGCATCTGCCCGGGACTCCCGATTTAAGCCCCCCCCCCCCACCCCTAATGGCAGATATAAGTTTTTTGTTAGACGGGAGCCAAATGATAAAAAATGGCCAAAATACTTCTGTTTAAAATTTTATGGGGCTCTATTCTCGCTTCCGTGTTCACGCCCCGCTGAAATTACCAGTTACATCTTCAAAAAAGCCAATGTTTAAAATTTTATTGTAATAACTTATTAGTCCATTGTTTTCAGCTTTATGCAACTACTAAAGATGTTAGGAAGGATAAAACTGATCACTAGCCACAACACTTAGATAAAAAACAACGGTGTAAAGTTCTGGGCTGTATAGGTTACCCTAGAGTAAAATGCATTAAATGTTTGGTACCTCTGTGTTTAAACAAAAGCAATAAATGTTCTATTGGTTACCATTCATAACTTTGATAAATATTATTGATATAACATTCTATAGTATTCTGCTGCATTGCCCGTATACTTATAGAGTATATTTTATTAATCTATGATTTTTTCATAGTATTTTGCATGTGATATTACAATTTATAAGCCCATTTTGGTTTTTAAATTTTGAGTGATTTCAATTGGTTTTAAATACAGGATAAATATGGCTGTTTTTCTGTTTTTATTACGTATTTATTTAATTATATTTTTTACAATACTTCTATTGCGTTCTGTATCAGTACAGCATATCTTCTTATTCATTTATAAACTAAAAATGATTCTATTTTAGCATCTAACTTCATATGTTCATTTAATATCTTAGAACTATAATTTGTACCATTATCATTTTGTTGATAGATAACATTTAATGAATAATATTATTACATGCCGTCTTTATTTTGAATTTAGGTTAATATTGCTATATGACTTGTAAGTTAAATTTTGATTTAAAATTATTATGTATATGTAGTATATATATATATATACATATATATATATATATATATATATAATATTATTTTTCTAAGTGTATGTAAAGTATTATATGCATTTAAAATCTTATAATTTACAAAAAAAAAATTGCAATAAAACAGCACAGCGTTGCTAGTTGGCAAAGTTCATTTTTTGTGTTTGTGTGTGTTAATGCATGGTGTTGCCATTTGGCAACAATTTAAAAAACTTCAAAATACTAAAAAATATAAGAGTGAAATTTGTTTCAATAGTTGTCCTGTTATTTATGGCCGTCAAGGAAGCAAATATATTTTTTTAGGAAAAAATAAAAAATCATGCACTAGAGGGTTAAGATGATGTTATCATTCCCTCATTTAAATTAATAAGTCATTTATTTCCTAAAAATGCATTAATGGGTGGTTTAGTTTTCTTTGAAGGGATAATTTGAGAACATTTATTTTATTATCATTATTATTATTATTTACTTTATGAGTACAATTTTTAAAAGCTAATAATTTACATTTTATCATCCCCTCACTAGTCATCCCCTCATGTGAGGGAATGATTCTTATGTGAAAGAATTGTTCTTTTAATTTTTAAATCTTGTAGAAAAGATATTTTTGTTGAAAATGTAATAGTTTTTATGAAAATAAGAGCGTATTTTTAAGCAAATCTGTGTATAAAATTTTATTTATTACATAAGAGGTGAAGAAAAGTCAGCAAGGAAAGAAAGAACAAAAGTTCGTGGAGAAATTTCATCCAAAGTACGTGTGAAAGAACTTAGTATCCAGTTGAAAATATTCCTGGTACACAGCAGAATTGTAGCTTATCAATATGAAGCAATTAAGGAAATAAAGTCAGCTTAAAAACAAAACTTTATTTTATTGCATATAAAGAGGATTTCAGCGAAAAATTTATTCGTAAATTCAACGAAGCAATTTAGTCTGTACATGTCGAAAGACATCGGCAACAAAGAATTCTGTATACGGGTATTATGCATACAAACAATAGGGATACAAAAAATTTTATTTAACAGGGTCTTTAAAGCATTTGTGACTACCCAATATGTGACATTTTAAAAAAAATTGAACTTCTAGAGCAGTGGTTTCCAATCTTTTATTTCCCTCGCCCCACCAAAGCATCTGTAAAACCACCACGCCCCCGATCCCACCCCACCCCACACTGTAACATATATCTCTTATGCGTTAGTCAACTGTATTCACATGGAGGAAGCATAACAGAGCCTTAACAATAACTTTTCATTTCACTATTTTAACTTATCAAAGAAGTAAATTTCTATCCCAAATGTGTTTTTAAACCAATTCGATAAATACAATGAGGCAAAAAATCTTCGCCTTTATGTGCAAAATAGTTTGGTTGTTCCTATCCAACTTTCCTCAGTGTTAACACTAGAACCGCCGTAGCGTTCATTTTGACCTGTAAAAAATGAAAATATTTCAATTCAAACCAGAAATTGTTTTCTAAAATAAGTTAAATATGTACTACGGAGAAATAAGGTAAATAAATAAGTTCAACAGTTACAAAAAAAATTCTGGTGTGAAATAATTTTATAACACTTGAGTAAAATTTCTGTCGGTTCTAGTGTTAAACAAGTGCTATATGGTCTGCACTTTTATCTTCACAAAATGTTTCAAGAGACTCACACATTTAGCATAAAAATTGATTCCATTGACACGATTTATAATTCATTTTAGTAACTTATGAAGAGTTGGTAAAAAATCATTGGACACTAAATTTTCTTTGAATATAGTACAATACATAAGAATCATTTCAAGATTCTCATCTTTATCAACTTGAAGTAGTCATTATTCGGCATCATGGCACATTTCTTCATTTTCCTTTACCAATTATCGTTAACTGATTTCAATGCAATAACTGATTTTAAAATTTACATATCATATATTTACTGTGTAAGAAGCATGTAATATATATTTAATATTTACCCATTTCCTTTTCTAATGCTATTTAATATTTATAATCCATATTACAAAGGGCAAACGTGTCCGTGAATAACGTTGACGTTATTTTGACGTTTTCAATATCAGATGCTTTCGATTTTATTCAATTTTTTTAACTTCTAGACATCACACATTTTTAATTTTTATACTGTCAAATAAGAAAAAAAATATTCTTTGAAGTGCCATTTGAAAACGATCACAATTTGCAGATTTTTTATGGTTTCAAAATAATTTTCAAGCAGGATTTTCTTATATTTATCTATCTATCGCATGCTGACTATTACAAAAAATTAAACCGTTTGTACTTTAACAATATAAATAGTTCAGCATTCGCTTCCGGCTACAATTCTATAACAAAAATAAAACTCCATTAATGAATAAATAAATCACAGACATGTAATCGAACTACGCGCTTAAACAACTGAAATTATCAGAATTAAAAAGGCTACTGTATATAGCGAAATATTTGGTGATTGTTTCGTCTATTAACTCTTGGTTTGCGGCCAATACGAAAATATAGCTTTGAATAAATTTGAACTCTTTATTAGAATACATAATTGATGCTTTTCACATAAAAAATAACTTTGATGTTGCAAGTGTGTATATATATATATATATATATATATATATAAGAATTTTCAATACAAAAAAGTTGTTTCCACCTGGCCGGGTTGGGTCTCCTAGTTATTATAAATTTGAGTTATTAGAAATAAATTTTACTATAAATTTGAGTGTACCTGGTTTAGATATTTCAAGTATTTTTTAAGTTAAATGCGTTCAAAACAGTTAAATTTAGACAGTCTCACGTGTCAAAGTTTCTTGATGCGACATACAGAATAGCAAAAACAAAATAAACGGTCAAGCGGTATTACTCGCACTCAGAGGGTTCCGTACAATAAATATATGAATTATTAACGGTATTATTAAAAAAATCGTTACTAAAAGAATAATAAGACTGTAAAAAACCTAAACAACGTAGGGTTGAGTATAGCATAAAAATCCAAACATATGCGAAGTCTAAATAATATCAAATATTGCTATTCTGTATAATTCATTTTTTTAATCTTATCCTAATCTGTTTATAATGAACTGAATTTGGCAGTGACAATAAAAGTAGTGCATATTTAAACTTCTTTTGTCATTTCATAAAACTAAATTCAGCGTCCTAATAATCTTTTCTTTTTACAGTGTAGCTAAAACAAAACCCTTGTTCAAAGTTTAAACTTGGCATTGTGCTAAGCGCGCTTCGAAGGAAGGTCGCAAATTTGCAACGTCGCCTTGTTTCGTGTCGAGTTCTTCCAGTTAGATTTTTAATTAACTTTCAAAGACACGGGGGGCGTATTGAGAAATCCACTCAATGCAAACTAGTCGCGAATAACATAGTATTTATGTGATTAATTCTAATTAAATTAATCTGTTTTTAATAATTTGACGTTTATTGCTTTTATGCGGCTACTGGACATTGCATTACACAAAATTATCATAAAAAGTTGTTATCTAGGTTTTAAAAGCCGATGGTACTTAGATTACGCCGCCCCTGTCATTATGTATGTTCAAACCGTTCGTGTTTTTAAGGGTTAATATCTCGGCTAATTACCGACGATTTTTTTTATATCATTGTCAACAATGTTTTTATACTTCTGCTAAGATAGGCCCGTCAAGCGTTCCTCAACCCCTTTTTCTGATTGCCGCAAATCGAAATTTGTGTGTAACGGAAAAATGCGCTTTTCTCAAAAACTATGTGATCTAGGGTAATCGCTATAATTTTCATGCGAGGATTAAATTAACGTCCAATACCTCTAATTTTTTCATAATTTTAGATTCAGTAGATTCGGAAATAGAGGCAAGGGGGGGACATATTTCTGCACTACAATTTCCACGATATCTCTGAAAATATAGTACATAAATTAACAGAAATGTATTTTTGAGCTCTGCGTTACGAAATCTTTCTCACGATACTCCACATGATATACAAAGAAAATATTTTTTTTCAAGTAACTTAATTAGCCCCTCTACATTTTTCCTTAATATATTTGTGAATGTTTAACCCTTAACCGGAAACGTACGTCTGTGAGATGGTTGCGTCTACATATCTGCCCTTAATATTTTCTCGCTCAGACATTCAAAACTTATTTTTATGCTGTTATATTAAAAATTTGGTCCTGTGAATGCATTACTATTAAAGATTAAATGTTTAAGTTCACTATTTGGTAAATTATTAAGTGTTCTGTTTGTGCACGGGATTTTCACGTTTCCTATTATGGGTTTATAATCTGTAAATATGTGGGTCAATAGTGTTAATTACTTCCCCCAATTTGAACTTTCCACGTTCCATAGTTTGCAAGAAAAATAGCTGTGACCGACAGACAGACACAGGAGTGATCTAATAATGGTTCCGTTTTTCCTTTTTATGTACGGAACCCTCAAAAAAAGATTCATTCAAGAAATAATCAAAAACGTTGCGAAAAAAATGGAAAATGTATTAACCCTTTCATTCCCATGGTAGAATACGTTCTAGAAATTACGTAGTTCAGAGAATCCAAATTTACATAAGAAAATTTCAATGTTAAATTTCGCTTTATTTAAATACTGAATGGTCTGTTATTTAATAAACCAAATATTGCTACATTAATTTTCTGGTATGAACTTGGAACATCCGAATTAAAAAATCCACTAACATCATGATGCCATTTGGATTCACTGGGAGTGAAAGGGTTAATTAGCAGGACAATTATAAAAATTTAAAAGATACTGAATAAAAAAGGTTTCCTAAAACTTTAAAAAGATTGTTCAAATAATTATTCTGGTGGGAGCCTATTTTAAACTTTTTATTGACATTTTTTTAAATTCCTCAAAAAAACTTATTTTTTTTAATATTGCATGTGTTTTATTTACTTTTAAGTCTACAACATTACTTTAACAGATAATAATAATAAACTGACTGAGAATGCGCGAGTGATAATTTCGGAATTGCTCCCATAAAAAGTCAAATTGCCCCACGTTTTGAACCACTGCTCTACAGCCTTTTGATAGCAAAGAATGTAGATTTAATTTTTCAGTACACACGTTTCCTTAAATATGTTATTTGAAAATTTTTTACACAAAATTCTCATTTCCTCACATTTTAATCATCCCCTCATTCTAATAAATATTTTAAAATCTAATAATTACAATTATCTATTAATTTTTTAATCTAAATCTATTAATTTTTTAACCTCTCCTTGACAGGCGGCTCTTACAAAAATTTTACTCGAAGAGCACCACTTTTTTTTAAAAGTTACCTTTACTTAAATAATCGCGAAAATGGCATAATTAAAGAAATCAAATGTTCTTTTTATTTTTACTGGTATCGAAAACAAATTCTGTATGCAAATTTGGTTGGTTGGTTGTGTATATGACGGCCAATTATCAGCACGAGGGATATAGCCCAAAATGGAGGGAGTGCCCTCCGTGGGGGGTCTTTCTAAGGGAACCTAACCCGTATTTATGCTTGGAAAACCAAGGTTTGAAGATAACCACGAAAACTCCGAACGATTAGGCCGACGGGCACGACTGGGATCGAACCCAGTAGCTCCCGTCTACCAGCTTCGAGAGCGTATGCACATGTGGAAGGTGCATATATAAACCTATGGTCCCTAATGGGTTAATATTAAGCCTGGCGGTTATTTATTTTCCCCAGTAACTATCTTTTATAGTGCCTTGTTACAAAAACTTAGAAACTTCTGACATGATTTATTTTTCTTCATCACTATTATGAAAATAGTTTATTTTCGTAGAGTCACCCGTAAACACTTTTCAACTTAGTTGGAACGTGTTAAAAACAGATGCACATTATTCGCAGACATTTTAAGATAAATTATACTAAAAGTGTGATTAGACTAGGAAGAATGTCTTCAGAATATAAATCTAATGTTTGGAATAGGGGTCGTCTCCATGATAAAAATATCATTTTCTTCTATTTTTATAATGGTAGCACCCACTTTTAACACTTTTGACCCCCCAAAATTGTCTAGTTTGTGCATTTTTGTTAAATCTTCATACAGTTAGAAGAGTACAAAATATCAGGATGCTAACGTCAATGAGAACCTTTTTTTTTTGTACCTTTGCTAAAAATCATCCGATTTTGTTTCATTGTGATACATTCATTATACCAAAATATATTATAGAGATCTTTTTAACGCAATTTTTATTACGCTATCTAATCCTTACTCTTTTATATCTAAGAAACGTTCACTTTTCAAAAGTCTAAAAAGGGACCATACTCTAGGAACGTTTAATCACATATAAGAAAATCAAAAACAGCAACCAGAAAATTTACGTGAAAAATTCTTTTTAATAAAACTTCGGATATGAAAGCTTATTTTAGTCTATGATACAGATACATTTTTCTCGACAATATTACTAGCGTGACTATTGGAGTTTTTCCTCTGATGTCTTAATTTATTTTTTCCTAAATTTCTGAATATTTCCCTAATGTATTTTATTAATAATACTATGAAGATTTAATAAAAATTATATAAATTTTATCTTTTTCCGCGATCCCTTGATCCAAATATGAAATACGGTGTCAAATGTGGTTGCTACCTTTTAAAAATTCAATGTTGATGGAATTCTTAATTTGTATACAACCCCTATTTGAAAATTGCCTTCATATTCTGAAAGACATTACTCGGCGTCCAAAATCACCTTTTATCGAAAACTGCCAGCAAATAAAGGCAGATGGTTTCAATATTTTATACTGACTGTACAATGCATGGCCGTAGATCAGAAGATGGAGCCCTCTACAGAGTTGTAAAAACACAATTGGATTACCAAACCCAACCAGAAAATATCAAAATCCAACCCTATTCGTTCGGAATCAACGCGACTTGGACCCATCTCGAAAAGAAAAAAAATAACGCCGACAGGTCCCGATTCGAATATTCATTTGGTTCTGGTTCACGTTAAAAACTTGAAGGACACCGGTACATTATATATACTACTGAATTTTAATTCCCAAATGCCACACCGGCACCAGAATAAAAGAATTATATTTTGTTTAATACAATGTACCCGAAGGAAAGCTTTTACTTAGTTTCATATAAATTCGTTCATAAAAACCGGTGTCATTCAATCATTTTAACATTTTAGCAACAGAAGTACTTTGCCCCTGAAAGAGTTAAATAAAATTACCGAAGATGTGCTCCTTTTATAGCAAATATTGTGCTCCATATACATGTGCTCCATTTTGACGAGCATTTAAAAAATGTTGACATCTAATTGTAAAACTGTTACACACAATACGACACACAGTAGGGCGTTTTGATGATCTAGGTGGACAAAATTCATTTTTCCGATTATCTCGTTTATTGAACAAGACCGCGTATACAGGAAGCTGAACGTCTCATTTATCTAGATCCATACGAGGTTTGTTTAAAAAATCCGAGGTGTCGATTAACTATGACTGTAAAGTAGGCACTAGTGTAATTGGTTTGAGGGAGTTTCAACAGTTGCGCAAGTTTCCTGTAACTTCGAAAGCATGTTGTGACTATTCTGTTTTATTTGAAAGCACGAGTGCACTGGAAATATGTCACATGTTTATCAGGATAAGATTTAACCTATTGTTGCTTGAAAATAAGTCCCATTAAACACGCTTAAGCGCTTTTTTCAGAGGTTCTGGTACTGGATGATACATGTTGATGTTTACAAAGTTTATCGCGACTTTTAACACAGTATTAAGCATTATTAAGCAATAAGCATTTTTTAAATCAAAGTGCCATTCCTAAAGTATTTAAAACTTAAGAAAACGCCTGCAAAATTTTGCAAATCATTAAGGTTTTATTAATAAACATTCTTTATATTAACTTGCAGAGTATGTATTTATGTTTAGTTCACATCTTGCAAGTCAGTTTTAACCATTTTTAACTATCCGATCGAGCTGAAACTTTGAATACATATGTAGTATAAAATATTATTATAATTTGGGGAACTTAGAAGTTATGCTGTTTCTACAGAGCTACACAAAATTGTAGCTTGAATCTTGCATGTTATTTTTAAACGACTTTCAATTATCCGATTGATCTGAAAAATTTGTTATATATGTAGTTCTGATGACATTGCAATATTATTATAATTTAGGGAAAGTAGTAGTTACGCTTATTTACAGGGCCACACAAAAAATTAGTTCAAACCTTGCAAGTCAATTTTAAACCACTTTAAATTATCTGACCGAGCTGAAACTTTGCCTTCAAGTGTATTTCCGGCGACAATTAAATTATATTATAATTTGAGGAACGTAATAATTATGCATTTTTTACAGGGCCACACAAAAGATTGCAAAAAGTTTGTTGCTTATAAGAAGGAATTTTAATTCAATTTCAACAAAATTAATATAGTAGGTTATTGAGATACACAATAGCATCTTTTAAATTGAAAATAAAGTGCGTTCCAGTTACATTTGTTTTACAGAGCCACACAGATAATTCGGATATATTATCGTATATAAACAGAAATTTTAATCCAAATTCAGTAAAATTTATTTAGGTTTTTGATTTACACAACACTATTGTTTTTCAACTGGAAATAATTTGCGTAGCATTTATATTTTTACAGGGTCACACAAATCATAAAAGCTTGATTTTAAAAATATGTTTTTATTTTGAAACTTTTAGGACGACTACAAGGACTACATTCGTAGTACGACTACAAAAAATTTTCCTCAATCTGTTATTCACCAATGGGTGTTTAAAAAAAGGAAGGGAAATTTGAAGCTGTCCTTTCGATTCTATTTTTTTGTATGTTTCATGCATTCTTTGTATTACAATATATTTTTTATTTCGAGACAGTGTTGTTAAATAAACCAAATATTTATCTCCGTTTCAGTATTTTATTAGTGATACATTGGAAATTATAAGTGATACATAAATAAACTTTAACGCAATAGTTTTGTCCACCTAGATCATCAAATCGCCCCACTGTGCAACGTCTATTTTAAAAACGTTTAGTAATACTGTGAATCTTAACATTATATTACAATTTCATGACGATTGGACAGCTGTTAAGTGGAAGTAAAGCAGAAAAGTAAAGTTTATGAAATTAATAAAACAGAAAGACCAACATATGGTTCTTGTTCAGAGACGACGACTACGTCTCCCGGGCACGAAGGAGACTGAGGCATATGGAGTGAGGTTTGTTTTAAACATACAGTTACAGTGAACTCGTGAGCTAAATACTCAGCAGCTTTGTAGTACCCTCAGAATAAAGTTAATAAGAGATTATATGAGAAGACTGTAGTATTACCCAACACTTTTATTAGATAAATTGCAGAGTGTTTTTAAAAGAGAATAGCAATATTTGCACAGAACGAATGTCCAGTTCCAAAGTTTTTGTCCAATCTATGGCAGCCTATTACAGAGTTTAGTGACAGCCTAGTATTTTCCTTCGCTTGAAAAATAGTGCTTTTTTTATAATTATAACTTTCATTTACATGCATTTTCTGATTGAAATTTTGATGAGTGCTTTCTAATTGTTGAATATTTGCTAGATAAATTATGTCCTTTTAGAAAATGCATGTTAAAACACATATTTTTCTTTTTCAGTGTATTTAAAGATAAAACTTTTTTAATCATTATTTTATAACGCTGGAATTTTTTTTTTTTTTTTTTTTTTTTTTTTTTTTTTTTTTTTATCTATGTGTGAAAATTTATTTTCCTTGAAACTTGTTTATACTTGAGAAAAGTCATTAGGGAGAGAACTGCTTATTAAGTTACTTCAATCCCTCCACTGTTTTGTTTACTGCGTATTTTGCTTTTTTGTCAAGCTGTTCAAGCGAATCAATCAGTCTACCAAAACAAGTGAAAACGTAAAAAAAAAAGCCCAAGCACGTAATCATAGTGACAGCAGATTTCTTGTGGGTCGAGTGAGCGAAGACCGGGCGTAAAATTTGCTGCTGATCGGATTTATATCAGGTCACGTGATACTTTTCATGAATGTTATTTATATGTTATAACTTATATTTAAAGAAATTTTGAGCTATATCGGGAACTTCGGCGATTAAATAAGGAAACGTCACCTTTAAAATATAGAGATAAACGGAAAGTGTAATAGTTGGCAGGCATGTCTTTACTCAGTAAAAAGAAAATATGTTACATTAAAATGTCGTATTTAAAACATCGCTAGGAACAGGGGTGTACTGAAAAACCAAAACCAGAAAAAACCTCTTTTCGTGATAGAAAAAAATCGGAACTGAATAGAAAATCGTTATTTTTAAGAAAACGAAAACCGGAATAGACCCTGAATTGCGTTTTCAGTTTCCGAACTCAATTAAATTATTTTCCTTTTCCACAAATAAATTGTAAAAATTGCTTTATTTTTAAAATTATATTTATTAAATATTCGCTATTTAAAAAATAAATTGAAGCACAATCATTGTTATAAACACATTCTAGCCTTATCTTTTCTATATATATATATATATATATATATATATATATATATATATATACGATGCACGTCAAAAATTACATATTATTTTTACTGCAACTAATTGATCTGCCAAAAATAAAATATTTATTAACTGAGATTAATTAATGAATAGTGCCATTTAGCATGCGTATGGACAAAGTGTAAACTTAAAAAGACGAACCCAACACCGATCATGTTTTTTGCTTCTTATTTCAAAGTTAGAGGTACTTTTAAGACAGGATATATGATTGCCATTTCGATTAACAAGAAAATTGATTAAATATTAAAGTTTAATATTTTAAATTAAATCAAGAATGTCATAAAATTATAGGAAAGACTAGAGCAAAAAAGAAATATAAGACTTTCAAAAATTTTTGCGATAATAATTTGCATTATCTAAAGAGTACACAGTTTATTAAAATAAGACTTTCGAATTGAGACGAAAACGGGAAAACACGTTATTTCTATTAGAATGAAAATATGAACTGAACAAAAAGCATTTATACAAAAGGGAACAAAAACCGGAACTGAGCCGAAAACAAATATACAAAAGGGAACAAAAACTGGAACTGGTTTAAATCCGATATACTTTAAGTGTGTAAAAACCGAAACAGTCGAAATATTTTATGGAACGATAAACGGAACAACAGAAATTACCGTTTGAAGCCCTGTATAAAATGTAAAACTGCAGCTTAAAAAAGCTTAGTATTTTTTAAATAAATGATCACCGATTAAGTCTTAATTAACATTCAAAGGGGAACTAAAATTTATTGATTAAGAATAACAGTTTCGCGGGAATCGATTTTCTTTGCTTCATAGGATAGTGCGTGGCTACAGAAGGAAGCATGTTTTTGACCTTTCCTGTGATATGAAAGATGATAATGAGATTAGTAAGATAGAAATGAGGAAAAATTAACGATTTTAGAAGAGAAGAAAATTAATACGTGAATCTGATAATTTCAACTTTACTTTTGAGAAAATAATTTCAAATTTATAAATTTAGAATTACCGTAAAATCATATTTATAAATAATTTAAATGACATTTGAATATATTGAAATAGTAAGCTAAAATTAACTCTTTGTAACACATTTTATATTTTTAATTGATTTTCCAGGTTTCCAGCGATTTAAATTTATGCATTTCACATACATATATACATATTATACTGCAGTGACACGTTACTTTACTTGTACCACAAAAAATAAATACCTTATTAAATAATAAGTAAATAAATATATCTTAATGCTTGTAAAATTACATTTAAAAACATTAAGTGTTTAAAAGTTTTGTTTAATAATACACAAATGTGTAAAATTTTGTCTCTGTTACACTCTAAAAAGTGTGAAATGTTTCTTGACCTAGCAAGAATTTTTATAAAAATATAATATAAATTTATCTTAATTATCCACAATTCCAAAGACCTCTCATTTATCTTCATAAACTACAAAAACCAACAGATTTCGGGGGTTTAAAGAGGCATTTCTAAAAATAAATCTCTTTCGCTGCCCGTAATTTTCATAAACGATAAGAAGTAGTTTTACAGTATATTAACCCATTAGCAGCCAAAACTATAAAGTTAAAACTTTCAAATTTTTAGCTGAACATAGTTTGCCACCACAAACTCTGAAAGATAATTTTAGCTTTAGATGATTTTAAATATTTATGTCTAGTTTATCGGTATGGTTATATTAGTAAAGTTAATTTTTTAATTGGTGGGTATGTAAATATCTTAAATATGTGAATTTATTCTAACCGTTGAATGAATGGAGCATCAAGGGGTAATGGAGTAGTGTCTCATTACCACCGGGGCAAAGTTCCACCAGTATATTTGAATAGAAAATTTCTTTTATTTAAACACTTTATTAATGCACAATTTCCGTCATAATTATGGCCAAAAACAGATGTTCATTTTTACTGGTGGAAGTTTACTTCAGCAGTAGTCAGGCCCTGCGATTCCGCATTATTATGACAGTCTAAACAACCTCCTGTCAGTGTCAGTGAAACAGCTTATAATACCAGGGAAAACTTCCACCAGTAAAAACGAATAGAAAATTTTACCATATTTTGAGAGAAAATTTGCATGAATGAGCCAAAAAAAGGCGAAATTCTCTGTTCAAAATTTACTGGTGGAAGTTTGCTCCGGCCGTAATGAGAAACAGTTGATCCGATGTTAAAAATCAGCCACCATCTTGTGACAACTTCCTCGGTTACTTCACTCGCAACTAGTAAACTGTACATTATACGTCTCCTCCTTTTTATTTGTAACTCCATTGTCTTTAGAGTGGTTTGGATATGATTCCCTTTCAACATTATATGCAAAATTGAAGATCATTAGAATTACTTTTCAGTTTCGGCGGTGTTATAAAGATCACAGAAGCATAACTAAAATTTTTGGAAATTTACTTTTTTAACATCAAATAGAAGGATCTTGTGTGTTATTTCATCATGTAGAATACTGTATTTATAGATGCATTAGGTTTGAACCAGTGAGCGGTTATGCCACAGTAAACCTAACCCAAATTTAGCATCAACACTGGCTTGTATTTAGTAGTTATTTGAAGCGTTTTGCGAAAATTTTCTCTGTGTTTGTGAGTAGTTTTTTATTTTTAGGTAAATTAATGCATTCGACAATAGTGCTTTTCTTTGTTCGTGTACATATGTTTCCGCAATATTTCAATTAATATCTCATTGTAAAAACGTCTGTATAAAATTACACGTTAAATGTAGTTATTGAGATTGTTTTTCGTAAATAATTACACAACACTATAATATATTTCTAAAGTTTCCTTTAGCAAATAATAGTTAATTTTCATATATGTGATTATTGCTTTCAGAAATGTGCAAATTAATGAGCATACTTATCTAAAATTTACATTTTATTCTTTGGCCCATATTAATGCAGTGATAAATGTACATATACACATGAAAGCATAAACAGAGAAAAAAATTATATGACCTCGGTATTCTACAGGGTGATTATAAAAAAAAAATCCCGATTTATGAGCTCCTAGCTATCATACCGTTCAAAGAAGCAGAATGAAATTTTGGTTTAAAGCATTTTGAGATATGCACTCAAGAATCATATGAAAAACCACAGTTAAATACTAACATTTATGGATAGAATGACAAAATTTCGAAAATTACAAATGGCAACACCTACTTTTTGTTATTGGAATGTGAACTCCATAGTGAAAAACCAAAAATAGCTTTGGAACGGTACATGTAGCACGACAATCGCCGGCGCTAGACAGTCTAAGAGGAAAAGTGAAAGCCACCAAATAAGGGCAGAGAAACAACAGGAAAAAAATACCCTTTATTGTGTTTCACAAATTTTCCACACAATCTCCTTCACAGTCGATTACAATTTGTACAGATGGTGGATAGCACTGAATCACTTAGCATACAAGAGGAATGTGTTGAACCTGACGTTTGATGACATCTTTTAAATCAAATGCAGTTTACGGATTAAATACATACACTTTGGATTCAGACAGTCAGAAATCCATTGCATCGAGATCAGGGGACCATGGCGACCACGGAAACGTGAAATGGCGGGAGATAACTCTGTCACCAAACTGTTCTGTTAATAAACGTTTGACAGAAGACCCCACATGTGGGGGAGCGCAATCTTGCATCCACATGACGTCGGATAGAGCAGTTCGCTGTTCCAAATTGGGAATTAAGTAATTAGTCATAATTTCTAGATAGCGATCACTCGTTACCGTACACCTTTGTAGACCTTCGGCAGTAACGTCTTCAAAAATGTAAGGGCCGATGATGAAGGCGCTTCTTATATAGCACTAAACGGTCACGTTTTTTTCGTGTAACGGAAGTGCAACCACATCATGGGTATTCTTGTCTGCTTAGTGCACGCAGTTCTTCGAATTGACGTTAGCAGTCTACGAGAAATGGGCCTCGTTCGTTCACAGAATGTGTAAAGGCCAGCAGTAATTCTCCTCATACTGGATGAGGAATTCATTTGCAACATCAAGCCTTTTTGGTTTATAACCCGCTTGGAACTCTAGACTCGATGGAACAGATACAAAAACTTATGGAGAACAGTGCGCAGATACTTGTGGACCGTAGAATTCCGGAACTGCAGAACGTGTGAAACACTGCTTGCACATGCAAGAGGAACTTCGCTTATCGTTTCATGGACTTCTGGAACACTCTCGAAAGTAACGAAATCACGAAATAGTGCAAAGCCAAACTTTTGGTATAGGAAATATCAACGAGAGGAAGAACTCGAATGTAACGGGTCGTCCAGGCCGAAATCGAATACATGTTCAACCAGATTCTTCAAATTTGAGTATCAAGTCCATACAGCTTTTACCGTACGCGGACCTCGGCATAGCCCGTGGTTTCTGCGGTAGACTCGCAATGCTTCTGTGACATTTTGTCCGTTCAGGTAATTTTACAATTTTCCCACGTTCTTTCCCTGTAAGCGACATGTTACTCATAATGGAAGAAAGCATGATACGTGGCGCGCATTTCACAGCGCGTTTTCTATCACTTAATGAGACAACATCAGTCATGACGGTGTCTTACGCCAAACCAGGAAATCATCGCACCTTGGTTTCTTCTTCTCGTTTGGAGTGAGATTCAGGAGGCTGGAATCAGAGACGAAGACACATTGTGAAATGTAACATCATTAGAAAATAAAGTCGTGATCTTGCGAGCGCCGCAGTTGTTTTCACTCTACATTTTATTCTGTCTAGCGCAGGAGATTTTTGTGCTACAGTACCCGTCCAACGATATTTTTGGTTTTCCACTATGGAGGTCACATTTCAATAACAAAAAGTAGGTTCTTCTATTTGAAATTTTCCAAATTTTTCCACTGCGTCTGTAACTGTTAGAGTTCAACTGTTGTTTGTCACATGATTCTTGAGCGCATACTTCAAAATACTTTAAACCAAAATTTCATTCAGTTTCTGTCAATGTTACGGTAGCTAGGGGCTCATATATCGGGATAGTTTTTTTTATAATCACCCTGTATATACATGACGAATACTTATCCTTTACTTGTTCTAAGAAGTTACACTCACGAAGTATTACTCATCAATTGTAACGAAATTTTGCAATTAAGTATACGATACCAAGATATACACCACCACGAAATTTTATTTGCAATCTTAATTTGAAGGAGAGATTTTAGGGTTAAAAATGAAATGCAAAAGCACATTTCAAAGCAAAAATGTCCCTCATAGTTAGCATTCCTTCCGTGTTTGTAAAAAACTACATTAGTATTTTTTCATTTCTATAAAAATTTAAATTCGCAATTATTCAGATATATATGCTTCATCAATCAATAAATGTATAGCTTGTCCCCTAAGTCCATTCATTAAGTCCCCTAAGTCCTAAATTCATTTTTGAAATGGGAAATCATTCATTTAAAATGAATCATGAATCATTCAATCAAAATCATTTTTAAATGAAAAAGAAAAGTAACTGAAGATTTTAATCTTAGAAAAAACTTAGTAAATATGAAAGGACAGTGTTTTAATCTATTTTCCTCCTACCTCTCTCTTTTACTGTACGTACCGTGTACACTTCTGATTGCTTATTGTTTGCTGGTTTTTACAGTTGCCTGTTCATTCCTGTTCATTCTTTCGCAGAAGGCAGAGAGTAAAAACAATATGAAAGTAAGTTTCACAGAGAATAAAAACAATATGATCATCGTAGGCTACTACAATTAAAGGTCGCTTTTGCTTTCTATTGATGTAATAATAAATTATAATTATGATAGTTAAATTTAATTTTCTTCCATACTGAATTAAACTGATTTATGTAGTATGTTTTGAAGCAATAAAATAGAATAATTATAAAAACTAAAGTAATAAATGAACGTTGTATATATAAATACATTTTAAAATTTATATTGTTATTTGAAAAAAATCCAGTAAGTAAATATTGCATAATTTTCATAAAGTATAACATTCTCCCACTTGATTCAGTTGGTGAGGGTGATGATGATGATATATTTTTGCAATATATTGCACTATTTTTTAGGTGTCTGTAATTATGTAAATGTGTAGCACCTATAGTCGTCGTTAGGTCCGTTTGCCTGTTCGTCTGTCTGTCTGCCCGTCCCTTCGCATATAACAGAGCAAAAACTGGCCAACCAAATGGTCTGAAATTTTAAATACATAATTGTTGCAAATTTTGTTGAGTCATTTCGAATTTTATGAAAATCGTATGTATAGTTTAATTACAGGGAACACTCAAAAGTTTTCCGTTAAATTAAGGCCAATGGGAAAAATATATTTCAAGTGCATTTTAATGATATTAGGGAACGTCCATTCGTTAATCTTATGATACCTAGGGCAAATTTCCATATATAATTCCAATTATTTTATTACAAAATATAATTAAGATAAAATTGATATAACTAGCTAAATACCACTGTGTTCCACACACAAAAATATATCTAATTTGTCACAAAAAGCATTTTACTTATGTATATATTAAATGACTCTTGTGACACCCTGGTCACAAGAGTAACAAAATTTTGATTGATTATATAGACAAGGGAAATGCTTTTTGTTACAAATTAGATATATTTTATGCGAGTGCAACTTCATTGTATTTAACTGGTTATATCAAATTTGTTTTAATTATATTTTGTAATAAAATAATTGGAAGTATTTGTGAAAATTTGCTCTAATGGTCACAAACATAACAATGGACATTCCCATTACAGCCTTTCGAACAAAATGAAATTATGCACTTATGAAGTGCACTAAAATATATATTCAGTACAATATACGGTGCAAAAAAAAATATAAAGTTAGTTATAGTGCGAACGCACCTCATTTGCTACGTTTGATGTGCAATTTCCAACTTGTATTATTATAGTTAGTAATATTTCTAATGCTGAAAAATAGCCAACAAACTATTACATGTTGATTATTAGGGCTAAATGCAGTAAACAACTCCAAGAGCAAAATACATTTTTCTTTCTACACTTATATTTATTTTTCACAATATTAAAATACAAAATTTTAGGCTCAGTTTTGTGAGTTAGGTTTTATTCATAATTTTAGCGTTCATACTTTTTTTTTTTGTTTTATACATACTTCTGTTTTCGCTTTGTACAAAAATAGTTAGTTGAAACAGTTGTACTGATTTTCTTATTCTACACATGCGCTCAAAATACCTAATGTTTATACACCATGTATGCCTAAACAGTCGGTTGTAGATAGATTGCCAGATCCCTTTTTATAAAGCATGAGCCGTCCTCAACAGGTGAACGGCGCAGCTTGATGCGAAATACTGATCGCTATACTTATATGAATGACGAGGCCACGGCTGAAAAGTATTTGTCTTATATATATGTAAGACATGATAGTTAATGTGCTAAGTAATGTTTTTAAAAATTAGGCTCTTTATGTATCTATTGAGTATTGATAAACAAGGAAGAATGTAGAACATTTAGCTTTGAAAACTACAAGCTCTTTTTGTTTTTGTTTAGTTTAGCTGTTACGGTACATAAAGTAATTCTGTGAAAATGTAACATTATATATTTTTACGTTAAACAAATCTTGAGATTGTATGGATATTTAAGTATAAATACACTTGCATTATTAATAAATAAATAAATAAATAAATAAATATCCATGTATACATCAGACATAATAAAAGACAATATCATATCATATGTCATATGCAGGGCTCGCACCGTTCCTAAAATTTTCGCATATTACTACCAGTATTTTAAATAAGAATTCTTCGTGGTAGATTCCTTTAACATCCATAATAGGATTATACAACTAAGATTATAGTTTTAATTTAGTGGTAGCAAAGTGCGAAAATTTTAGGAACGCTGCAAGCCCTGTTCATATGTCATATAATCACAGGTTTCTGCAATTAAATAAGGGCGTAAATTTTTCCTCGAAAACATCGGAGTCGAAAAACCGTTGCACTTGGGAACTATGGATTCAGCCATATGAAAAGTATGCACGAATCCAATGCAGAATAGAATCTGTTAGAATTTAGGTTGATAAATTTATATTACAGCATTCGACTTGCATGAATGCTGTTTTCGAAAAGTAATGCAAAATTTCACTTTATAATCGAAATTGGAACATTTTTATAAAACCCAATCGTCGCATAATCATGCTCCATTTCATTCCAATATGAGGTTTAAAATCAGTTTCTGAGTTACATTTGGACTAAATCGCTTTTCATAAGGTTATAAATTATATGGTTTATTAATATCACTTCATTTTTCCATAATTTCTGAAACTTGGGGAATATCCGCATATCACTGAAATATTTCAGTATTCAAATATTTCATAAATTTATAATAAAATTATTCCTTAACTCTTTCACCGTCCAAGGATTTTCACATATTTCTATAAAAATGCTTGTAAACCCAAGGATATATATTTTTTTAATCGGAGTTTGATGCTATAATATCTTTAATATCACTTCTTTCTATATATGGTTCAAAATAGAATTATATTTAAAATATTTTTGTCTACAGCCATTTTAACATGATTTCTAGAAATGGGAAAATACGGGCCAGCCTGTTAAAGGATTTAAATGGGTCAAGTGCGAAATTTACTGGCGTAAAAAGGGTTTCGTACGTTGACTATTTATAACTATGAATAGTCTTATGTAAAACAAAGACCTTGTAGAAAGTTTAAACAAGCCTTTGTATCAAGCGCGCTTCGAAAGGAGGTTGCAACTAAGAGGTTATTCTAGATAGATTTTTAATTACTATTTTGACTAATCACCGAAAAATGCTTTTGGAAATCATTATCAATAATCCTGGGATAATTTCGCATCGATGGGTACCTCATGCGGTCTTCAACTGAGGGCCGTAAAATAAAGTTTGTGTGCAACGGACGAATGCGGTTTTCTTAAAAAATACATTACCTCAGATAATCACTATAGTTTTACTTCAAGGTTTAAATAAACTTCTGGTATCCCGAATTTTTTCATAATTTTTGCTTCTGTACATTCGGAAATAGGAGGATGAACATATTTTTGCAGTACATTTTCGACGGTATCTCTGAAAATATAATACTTAAAATTAAAACAAATACGTTTTTTGAGTTTTGTGTCACAAGATATTTCGAACGATACACAACACGACATAAAAAAATAATTAAAATAACTTAATTAACCTGCTAGATTTTTCCTAAAGATATTTGTGAATGGATAATGAATCCGAATTCGGACTTTAGATCAAACTTATTTATATTATGAAAATATATTTATGAAGTTTAATATAGAGTAAATTTTCTTTGTGTGAAAGTAACGATAGCATGAGAAATAGTAGAAGAGGCTAACTAAACCATCCTTAACTAAATAGCGCAGAATTAGACTTACAGTATTTTCGAATATAATTGATAGAACATACGATTTCACTTCTCGAAATGCTGTACAATGCGGTCACTTTTGAGGATATCAATATATTTTACGCAGTGCAAATTAAGGCTGTTAAAAATATCCTTCAAATATCTTTATTTTAGTAAATATTATGAATGATAGTTTTGTTCAGATTAGAGTAAGATACCCTATATTTTGAGTGAAAAAATGGATAACAACATACCTTTACGACGATACATATCTATGTTTTCGTGTGTATTACGACCTTTTTAAATTTGTCCATTTAAAAAGAAATTCCCTGTATTTAATACTAAGATTACACAGTGAGCTCATTAAATTCGCGTGCACCCCTATTAAGTTCAGAAACTCGAGAGGTATAATCATGAACACGGTGCCTAGGTATATGATATAGTAAACTGGCTATACTTTACGCGAATATATGCGAACTACATATAATGCCACATAGTGGCACACTGCGGAATTATCGTTCTTATCTCGAAAATATTATGAGATACGAGAAACAGTCAATTACAAAGATGTAAATCGTTCTCGATTTTGTATAAAATAATGTCCTACACATAAAAATACCTTTATTAAAAGCCGTGAAATGTAAATCCTTTTGTTAAATTTTAATACGCCAAAAATTGCATGCTGAAAATAGCAACGCGTGTAAGCAAGGTACGGTTGATTTTTATAAAGAAAATCTAATCACGTATATTCGATGGTTGTACCACTAAATTTGTTCTGATGGTGGACACATAAAGCACATTTAAATATATTTTCCAGTTTAAAAAAATTACTTTGCTGACATGTGTAAGTTTTTATAGTAAATGTGTGTATGTCTTACATGGTGTATTGTTTCCGGGGTTTGCATGTAAAAATTTGCATTTTGCGGATTCTAATAAAGTTATTTTTACATGTCAGACATAATTTTATACTAAATCGAAAACGCTCTACAACTGCGTAATTGTCTGTTATCTGTGTCTCGTACCGTGTTAGAGATAGCAACATTAACTCCACAGTTTGCCACTTGGTTGCGCTATAAGTGGTCTCATCGCGTATTGTATAGCCACATTACTATATCGAGACACCAAGTTTATGTCTTTAAGTCTCGCCTTTTTGAAGTCAATGGTGGTGGATAAGACTTAGTGAGCATCCTGTATATGCGCATTTTAATATGCAGTTTAATAAAAGCATAATTTGTGCTTATATATGGTTTCTTTTAAAACATTTTGCAACAAACGAGTATCCACTTAGATGTTACTTTCAATATACAGGGTGTATCTGAAATGTTTCAACAAACTAAGGGGGATGATAGTACTTATCAAGACAAACAAAAAATGCAATGTAACATGGGGTCGCAAATGATGTTTAAAGGATAAAAATAGCAAGACTAATAAAAATATCGAAATCTCGCATGCTGCTTTTCTGCAGAATTGGCTAGTAGCACACAGCTGGTTTTCTTTTCACTTTGTGCAAATCCGGTCAGAAAGAGATAACAAAAACTTGGAAGGCAGACAAACAAATATGTGAGCAGGAATCCACGTATGCAAATTTGAGCGTGTCCGCCAGTCGTTCCTCCGTAGATATACTCTGTGTAATAATGTCCGCGGTTCGACACTTTGAAAAATTGTTGTAAAATATTTGTTTTCTCTGGACATAACGAGCTGTGTTGTACCTATTCTGTGCAATAAGTAATTTTCTGGAGTGTTTCTTTTTCGTCTCAGTTTTTCCATTTCCAGACGCATTTTCTCGATTTTCATTCTTTAAACGTCATTTGCGACCCCATGTTCCATTGCATTTTTTGTTCGTCTTCATGAGTATTTCTCTAAGCTTGTTGAAGCATTTCAGACACACTCTGTATGTTCTATAAACTTATGGATCCTGTTCTGTCAGGCGAAGCACTCACGAGCTAATGCTAAACCTATGAGAAGGTTCTTTTCCAAAATCTCATTTGCATTTCTGTAATTTTAAGTAAAATTTTTGAATTGGATAGCTGACCACGATGTTTACATTTGCCTTTTTTTTTACTTTTTCATTTTTGTTGTAGTTCTTTTTAAGATGGCACTTTCTCTTTCGGAACCGGTTCCGAAAGTTAAAGAACTTTATAAAAAAAAAAAATCTGCAACTGAATTCGAAAAAGAACTACAACGAAAAGTAAAAAAGTAAAAAAAGGCAAATGAAAGCATCGCGGTCAGCTATCCAATGCAAAAAAATATATTTCAAAATATCGAAATGCAAAAGAAATATTGAAAAAGAACCTTACCGTAGGTTTAGATTTAGCTGGCAACTGTCTTCGTCTGACGGGACAGGAGCCTTAAGTAAAAACTATAAATTAATACTATTAAATAATTAACCCTTTCAAGGGTAATTAATTGCGGTTCTGTTATGTCAATCAGAATCACATGAAAATTTTCATCCGAAAATAAATAAATGCAATTTTACACGTTTTGTTTCTCCGAAGTTAAAGGAGTAAGTTTATATAAAAAAAGTCGTGTAAAAATCTTCGTTCAAATTAAACGATATAAGAAATATCCGCCTTTCAGGTGATTAAAGCGTATTATCACTTTCACGACAAAGGGAAACATTTTCCCCCATTTTAAAATTGTTGATTGTCCTATTTAATTATAACCTTATCTGCATTTTTTATACAGAAGTCAAAATAGAACATATACCGAAAGCAATTATGTAAAAGATGTGCAAATTGTGCTAAACGCAGTTTAAAAAATAGGACGCATAATATATGTACTATGTGCAATGTCCATCTTCGCTTCATAACCAAAAGAAATTGTTTTGCAGAATGTCATAATTAGCACATCATTTTGTATGGTAATTTTATTTCATAATTTTGTATTATTTTAGTTAACATTTTGTTATAATAAACCAATAAATAAAAGACATTGAATAATAAATCCAACTATAATTTGTATTACCTTTATAGACCATTGGGAAAAACACGTCCTATAACATTCCAAAAAAACTACACACTTTTATGTATTTTTCTTATGATTTTTATTTATTTTACCTCTAAACAAACTAAAATAAACAGTTCCCTACTAATATTCATTCTTAGCAAGCTTATGGTCCTGTGAGGGTTAAGAATATAATCCTCTTTTTTCCTTTCATTTAAAAAATACACATGTGGTCCTTATATTACAATACGTATATAATCTATACGTATATACGATATACGTATATACGAATCTATACGATAGGTTATCTTATATTACAATACGAGCAAAAATTGTGTGTATATGTGTGTGTGTATGTAAATTTTATCTTAAAAACGGATCTAAAGATTTTGACTAAATTTTGTATTTTACCATTTTAGGGCATGAGAGGACCATTGGGCTAGGTTATGTGTTCGAGAAAATTCGATTAGTGGGTCATTTTGGGTCAAAATGGATCAGGGTCAAACTAATTATATTTAAAAAACGGTTCAATGGATTTTGACTAAGTTTTATATTCAACTGTTTTTGGGTACGAGAAAAGTATTGGGCTAGGTCACATGTTCGAGAAATTTCGATTATTGGGTCACTTTTGGGTCACTTCGGATCAAGCTAGATGAATCGAAAAAACGGCTCTATCGGTTTTGACTAAATTTTGTAATCTACTGTTTTGGATTACGAGAAGACCAATGGGCTAAGTCACATGTTAGAGAAAATTCAAATAGTGGATCATCTTTGGGTCAATGTGGGTCAAGCTAAGATTATCTAGAAAACAGCTCGAACGATTTTGACGAAAGTTTGCTTTCTATCGTTTTCGGGAACGAGCGTACCATTGGGCTAGGTCGCATATTCAAGAAAATTCGATTAGTGGGCCATTTTGGATCACAATGGGTCAGGTGTCAAGCTAATTGTATCTAAAAAACGACTCAAACGATTTTGAAAAAAAATTGTATTATACTGTTTCAGGGCATGAGAAGACGTGTGGGCTAAGTCACATGCTCGAGAAAAATCGATTACTGGGTCATTTTGGGGTCACTGTGGTGTCAAGCTAATTGTATCTAAAAAACGCCTCAAAACATTTTTACAAAATTTTGTATTATATCGTTTCTGGGCATGAGAAGACGTGCGGGTTAACTCACATGTTACAGAAAATTAGATTACTGGGTCAGTTTTGGGTCACTGTGGATCAAGCTAATTATATCTAAAAAATACTCAAAATATTTTGTCAAAATTTTTTATTATATCGTTTCTAGGCATGAGAAGACCATTGGGCTAAGTCACATGTTCGAGAAAATTCGATTAGTGGGTCATTTTCGGGTCACTGTGGGTCAAGCTAATTGTATAAAAAACAGATCAAAACATTTTGACAAAATTTTGTATTCTATCGTTTTCGGGTTCAAGAAGAGCATTGGTTAGGGCGCATGTTCTAAAAAATTTCGTTAGTTAGTCATTTTGAGTCACTATATCTCAGGATCCTGTCAATTGTATGTAAACAGCAAGAATGATATAGTGAGAATAAAATATCGAATTATGCACAAGGCTAATTTTGACCGAACTTAGCTCGGTCATCCCTGCAAGTTTTCTAGTAAAAAGATGTAACATCCATATGATAAAGCAAAAAACATGCCCGTGTATAACGCTGACGTCATATTGTTGGTGGCAACACTTGACCAATAAATTGTGTTTCTACTGCAGATTTACCCATTTTTAAATATAGCACAATTTCATTTTTTACTCCATCAAATATGAATAAAAGGTTCTTCGCACGCAAATTGTTTCAAAACTGTATCTTAATTTACTGATTTTTTATAGAATGCAAAATAATAATGAAGCATGAATTTAAAAAAAAAATCTGTATCACGTGCAGCCCGATTACGAAGGATTAACCGTTTTGTACTTAAAATAACATAAATCTTAGATGCCAACATCTGTATATTGACAGAGGAAAAAGATGATTTCAAACGAAAATTTCATTTCATTAAAATTTTTAAAATGAAATCTATTAAGTACTTAATAGAAAGAAGACACATTTTCTTATATGCACCTTCCAGTTTTAAATTTGTTTGTCTTGGATCAGAATTGGCATCTATGCATTAATAATTCAGCAATGTTAGCAGTTGATTTTCCATAGCCAATTTAACGTTTCATCCATCATTTAATAAATAAATAAAAGAATATACAAAAAACACAAATTTCATATACATGTAATCTAATTACGCTCTTAAAGAATTGAAATTAGCAGAATTTTTAAAAAAAAAGTAGCCAATGTTTTAGCAATTACACCAGTTATTAATTCATTCACATGGCTAATACAGGAGTATTGGTTTCAATAAATTTCAAAATTTTATTAATATGCATAATTGATAATTTTCATATAAAAATGCTTTTTTATGCTGCAATCTAAAAAAGAACCTAAAAATTCTATTACGGATTTGAATTAAAAAAAAAATGGTTTTCAAATATTTTACCTGTCTTTATTTCTATTAATAGCCAAATGTAATATCTATGTTCAAAATTATCCTAGACGGTTACAACACATGAAAAGGGGTTTGCTTATGAAACGGAATAAATAAATATTGCATTATGTATTAAGCTTTTATTTCTTTCCAAATGCAGGAATATGAAACTTTAAACCAAAACTTTTCAAAAGATTTAGCGTTAATGCATTTAAAAATACATTTCTTTTCAGAATTTATTTTCCTGAAAACCACCTTTATGGTAAAAAAGAAGTTTAAATATTCGTATATTTCTTTGGTATTGAATAACCTGCGTTCGAACATTTTAAGGGTTTGTTTTACATAGATTGTTCTTTTCTAACTTTAAAGTTTTTATTCTACCGTTGAAAATATATATTTGTAAAATTTTTATCATATTTCCGAATTTCCGTACAAACTGGGAACAGGTCAGATAACGTATGATTTTGGAAATCGGTTAAACTATTTCACTGGAACGATGATTTACGCAGCAATTTCTAAAATATTCCAAACAACTATTCATCCTTACCATGTCACAAAATATATTCTTTACACTTTTTTACAGCGTTTTTGATAGCGATTATTCTTAGATATATATTTCTAAGAAGGATATATGAATAAAAATTTTGTTTCTTATAAATGAAAATTTGAACATCAAAAGTTTTTTGGAATGATTGCTATGTCTACTTTACTGATAAGCAAGCGGCGAATTTAGATTTTATAAATCATTCGATTTGTCTTATTGAGCTTAGTAGTTTGATAGCTATTGCTATTGAGTTTTAACCCTTAAATGCGTGATTTTCTTTTTGTTTCGAAAAAATTATATATGATTCTCTGAAAGGTTTATTACAAAGGAAAAATACCGTTAACCGGGGTTACTTTTGTCCTTGCGGGGTTTCTTTGGTCCATTACATAAAAAAAGTGTCTATTCTTTGTATTGAACAAACAATACAAGATAATTTGGAGTTTTTGCCCTTGAAAAATATTTTATACCTTACTATAGGATATTTGAATAGTTTGGGGTAATTTAATTTTTTGTTAATGGCAACACTGGATGTGTTTGTAAACAACTGTTTTCATGTGTAGATTTTTACCCTCCAAACTTTCTATAGCGAAACAATCTGAATAAGAACTACAAATAAGGTAACTGTCCAAATATTATCTTTAGTAACCTCTAACCCATGTATGATCATATTTTTTCATTCAACTCTTTATTTTGACAGGAAACTTTCAAGTTTTCATAAAGCTAACATGAAAACTAGTTTTTCAGGGCTACATTGTGCCAGGCCTGGTTTGGTCCGAAGTAGCCCCAGTTACTTAGAAATGCCTTTTTTGCAACCAAATCTCTTAAAAAATGTTTTAAGTAACATTTTTTTAAATGTTACTGTAGCAAAATGTTACATTAATTGTTTTAGTTCGAGTTCCTGAAGGTAACATGACGAAAACTGTTTCTCGTGTTTTTAATATTTACAATTGGTTTATTGTGTTGAAATGTTAAAAAACGATTTGATATCGAGTTTGCAGTGTTAATTCCTTAGCAGATCCTATTCCAAGAGGGTTTCACTATTCCAACATATGAAATGTATTAAATTTATATGAAACAATGTGAATGTACTAAAGAAGCCCCCAGCAGGGGCTACTTTGTTCCAAAACTTTAAAGATAGTTAAAAAATAAAACAATAAAAAAATGCTCCTTTCCCCCCCCCCCCCCCCCCAAAAAAAAAATCACACAGTTTGCTTCATTGTTTCATGTTAATTATTTACCACTAAATTTCGACGCTTAAAAATCATACATAATATTTTTAATAATAGAAATGCTAGTGGAACCAGACAAAATGGCCCAAAGGGCTCGACGGTAATGAAAAAAATCAGAGATATAATTTTCTTATAATACGTCAACCTTTTCTTATGTTGCACATCTGCAATACAAGTAAAAACTAAAATATTGCAAATTAATACATATTTTAATAAGTATGAATCTAAATACCTTATTTTATACATTTTTTTTTATTTTGTAACACTTAACCCTTAAATGCATGAATTATTTTTTTAGAATTATGTTTTTTACTCTTATATTAAAGATTACACACCATAAATTTTAAGATAGATTTTTACAGGATTAATATTTGTATATATTTATAGACTGGTTGCTAAGAATTAAATAGATAGTGATGCCGATATGCATAACTACGCATTTAAGGGATAATAATGACAAGGGATCGAGTCAAAGTTCAAAATTTCTTTTATTGGAAAAGAGTTGCCGTCAAAGAAATATGAATTAAATTTATTGGTGGTTTTTACACAGCCATACATTGATGGTAATCCATTTTTGACACATTGTTCTTTCGGAAGAAGTGAGTAAAGCAAAAACATTTCGTTTAGTGAGTACAACGAGCAAAGACATCTTCTTCAGTTGACTCGACGAAGCACTTAAAACAGGTCTGCAGATGTTTATCTACATTACTGTAATACAAAGTGTCAAATTAACGGAAGAAACTGTCACTTTTGGCATCAGTAGTAAACGTGTAATTTATAGAAAGTATCCGTCATTTTTTTCACTAGAGCAATTTTTTCTTTAAAAAATATAGATTTTATCTGAAAAATTTTCAAAATCCATATATCTTACAGAAAAAAAAACTATTTTTTAAACGGTTTTTTTCTGTAAAAGATCTGTAAAAATTACAGTTTTTCTTACATATCTTATAACAGGGTTCGTACGGGTATTTGAATTTCCAGACTAAGAAATTCTTCGCTACCAGTATTTTCTTATAAAAAATCATTACTTAAATAAGGCGTAATTTCGCGCGTTTAAAATAGATTTATTTTACTATAAAAAAATACTGATATTTGGCCTTGAAAATGACAGTACCCGTACGAACCCTGTAGGGGAGACCGGGGCAAGTTTTACAACTTTTTAGATTTTTATTTTTGTATTTTTTATTTTTAACTATTTTGATATATACAAGATATCATTGTATTCCCTAGACCTTCTTGTACAAACTGGCATGATTATTTTTCAAAAAACTAAATATACTTTTTCACAAAAAATAGTTAAGTCTAACCATGTTACGTTGGAAAATGTGCCCCGTATGCGGGGCAAGTTTTCCAGCCTACGAAAAATGGTCAGGGGCAAGTTTTCCAACTATGCTTTAAATGGTAAAACATCGGTAAATAATCTTGCTTGTTAATTAATAAGTATTTTTTATTGTGAACTAAATGCTCAGTAACATAACAGTAACATAAAAAACAGTTTTAATCCATTTGACATTTAAAGACGAAGGTCCAAACAGCTCCCTGGCCGGAATTGGATTTTTTTTTCTCGCCCCTTTTATCTGATTCCTTTTGCAGTTTCCTTTTTTTAGATGAACCTTTTTTTCCATTTTCAGTTGATTTTTGACAGGAGAATCAGTATGTACAATACTTCCTATTTTTTTCCACGCCGTGTTTGCCTGCTTAGGGCAGCCTTCGCAAAAGTCCTAACTTCTTCTGGTGTAGGCAAAGCTTGTTTGGATGTAGAAGGAACGCTTTTTTCATAAGCAATAGGGAAATTTTGAGTAGAACTTAAGGAACAGCTTTTTTGGAAATGCTAGCCTGCGTTGGTGTAGAGTGATTAGATGCTCTCGGTGTTGTTTTGTTTCTGCGGGGGGGGGGGGGGATTATTGAGGAAAGTTACAAATCTTTTCAGGATTGTTGGTGCTTTTAAGATTCGGTGCGGCAGGAGCTGGCCTGACAGAAAAGTAGGATGGCGTAAAAGCAGAGTCTGTAAATATTTCAGGATTCATTATGAAAATTCTCTAACGTTTAAAACCCGTCGTAATATTAACTGTGGATTAACGCCAGTGGAGCCGCTCTAAGCACGGTTAATTTGCTTTTTGAGGGGTTCATACTCACTGCGATCTCAGTGTGCTAGCTTATGACTATAAAGGCATAATTAACATAAAATGGATTCATTAAATGAACCCATTTTAGAAAAAATTGACATTTTATTATATTTTTTAATTTACCTTGTTTTTTATATTGATAGTTTTACTTAAATGACTAAATGATCAAACGGGTTCGTAGTTATATGGTTATTTTGCCGATTTTTTGACACAATAAAACTAGCTGATTTAGGAGGGGGGAGGTTTTCAAACGAGAAACATGATGGAAAACATGCCCCGTATGCTGTTGGAAAACCTGTCCCGTCGCCATATTTGAACTTTTACGCTACCTGGACGAATACCGGTGTAAATTATTTGCAAAACAAACGCATAGTTACCTGAAGAAAGAAACCTTTTTTTAGTGTATGCAATGTCAAAACAGTAAGTTTAACGCTAGTACGTTTTTTTTTTACGTTTTAATAAAGACCTAAAATTTTACTCACCGTTGAAAAAATGAAATAAACAGCTCTCCAGACGAAGTGACAGCAGCTACTAAGCTATAACTTTTGTAGATGTTGTGTAAGATGTTGCCACTTCAGCAAGTTCACACGATAGCGTCACCTAGCGGCTCATTTAAAAATTAAAGCGAGTTGGAAAACTTGCCCCTATGGCAAATGTGCCCCGGTCTCCCCTATAATAATCATAATAATATAATCATATAGTAATTACCAACAATGTATGGCAGAGTTCGAATTAGTGGAGACTACGGAGGGTTGACCATACGGGAGGCATCCTTCAGTTTTCATATTTAAAAGAATTTCAGAATTTGGCCAATAAGTAGCAACTAAAGCTACTGAAATCCTCAAACAATAGTCTTTGCTTCATGCAGATAATTGAAACAGGTGAGGTAAAATCAATTGTGAAAGTTTTCAGCTTAAAATGTGTATTTTTGGAAACATTTTGTAAGGCTTTCTCCGCTAAAATATATCATAGAAATTTAAGTAAGTAGGTTTTAAGTAATGCAGAAATATTCGGCTTTCATTCAAGGAATAAAGATCGTGCAATAAATTAGGCTGGCGATAACAAAGCACTATAATTTAAAAAGTGGTATGTGGGGAGGCTTGACCCAGTCAATGTGAGGGAGGGTTGACCAGATGGTCAAAGCCCTTTAATTTAATTTTTTTGGAAAACTTTTTATTATCATATTAGTATAATCACTGCATATAATGAAGGGTTAATGGTTATATTGCTAAAATAATGCAAATTTATTCTGTAAAGGTACCGTAAAATAGGGTAGGAGTTAGGATAGGGTAGGGGAAATGAAAATGCTTAAAACCGATTAAAGGAAGATGTCAAAAATTGTTATAGAAGCACGAAAACATTTAATGAAATATAAATTGGAAAGTTGATAGGAATTTTTTTTCATTTAAATACTACCCATAGTTGGTAAATAGGAAGAATGGAAAAGACTAGAAAGGATGAAAGCAGCAGAATTAAGAAATGTGTGTCAAGCCTCTGCAAAAGGACATAGCATTGATCAAAACAATTTAGGTAGGTATGTAAATAAAATTCCCCAAGATGAACATAATGAGATCAAGCAAAACTATTTGGCAACTACTGTTGCTAAGTCGTGTTTCACAAAAATAGGTGCTTAAGACGGAATTTTTCTTCTGTACCTTGGATTCCATCTAAGCTGGTTTGTTTACGCATAACATTTTCACAAATAATTTTTAATAATAATTAAACAATGCAGCATAAAGTAATTCTGCCTTTTTAAACTGATTTCATTTTACTTAACAAATATTTCAATATAAAATAAAATGTGTCAAGCCTCCCAAATATGGGAAGCCTTGATCCATTATTTTCTCATGATTGAAATCAATCATTTTTCAGGTTTCTTATATAGTACACATAATCGCAATTTTATTTTGATAACGGATTGTATAACGAATAAAATGATATATGAGACTTTATTCTAGATTCGATATTTAAAAAATAAAAAATGGGTCAACACTCCCCAGTCTCTCCTATATGTAAACTTAAGGCTGTTCTCAAATCCAAAAGGGCAACTTCCTGACATAAGTTTTAATTTATTTTTGTTCGAAAATGCGTGAAACTACCTGGTGTTGTTGTTCAGAAACTATGTCATCGATCTGTTTTTTCCATTTTTTTGCAAACGCAATATATCTTTCAGAAAATAAAGTCAAAGTGGACCTTTTGAACCGAATTTCCGCGCGAAAGTAGAAAAATCACTCAAGAGCGGGCGAAAAATGGGTTTGTCACGTGGTCGATATCGCTTATTACTCAGTGGGTAATTGATTGATCAAAAAATGGAAAAAATAGTTCAATTCCAAATCGCTTCCATGGCCAGGCTTTCCAATTTTATATCTTTCCGTTAAAAAATGAATTTGTAAATGTGTCAGAACGTTTAGCGCTTGTTCAGCGGAGCAGTTAAGAACAGTCTTAAACCATGCTTATTTCTTGGATGGCAACTTTTTTTCAATGAACGAAATTTTGAACTTTGACCCTGACACATGTCATTAATAAAACTAAATAGCAGATATGCAAGGCATCAATTTACTAAACTCAATTAGACAAACCAAATGAGATATACAAAATTCACTACCAAGAAATCTGTACCTTTACTTATGAGATTTTTAGATTTTCTACTTCAATTTCTTGCTATGGTACCGCAGAATATGGTGTCCCAGGTTTCACCAAATTTTAACCGGTCTTGATTTTTTTATTTAGGGATGCTTAGATTAATCAACTATATATTACGTCCATTTCTGTAACTCATAAAAATTACCGTATAATTCAGTGTATAAGCCGATCCGTATAATCCGAGTACATGATTTTTCAGTAAAAAATCACCCAAAATCTGAAACCCGTATATAAGCCGATGTTAAAAAAGTCCTTCCGGCCAGTGCCGGGAGGAAGAGGTAGCTTTCATATTCCTTATTTTAAAAAAGCCAACTTATATCATACAAACACACGAAGCTCAATTTAGTGGAAACGGAATATAGGAGATTCAATACTAATTTTTATCAATATAATGAATGAGAATTTCGCGAAATTAGTCAGCTTTATCCAAGCTGCTTTTCTTTAAAGTAACTTATATTTGGCTGCCAAATTCGGCAATTTCTTAAAGTGCCTTCCATTTTAAGACAACATGGTGGATGAGGCTAAGCAGTGAACTTGGTCGAGACCTTAGTAATTGCTGTGCACATTCTCACTCACATCGGAATCGGTTGTTATATATACGAGTGCTGTCGCATGCAAAATATCAGATTTTTCAAAATTGTCACCCACAATAGAAATTGAAACTGCTATATCTGAGCCATTTTTTAAGGTAAAGACAAAGAAAAAATGCTCCTGAATCCTTATATCAAGGTCAAATACTTAAGAAAGAAACCTTTATCAATTTCTTATTTTTTTGTACCTCACTTTAAATATATATATATATTTTAATTTAATGGCCGCCATTTTGAAACAAGATGACTGATGAATCTGGACAGCGAACATGGTCGAGGTGTTGATGTATACTATCCACATGCATTCTTACATCGAAATAGGCGAATACGTGTGTTATCACGTGACAAATACAAGATCGTTTCAAAATGTTAGACATGCTAGAAATTCAAAGTGCTATAAATCAACCATTTTTTAAGATATAAACAAAAGAACAAATTTTCAGAAACAAAAACTGCTCCGGAATCTTCGTATCAAGGCCAAACACATAAAAAAAATCTTTTTCATTTTCCAATTTTTTAATACCTCATTTTAAATTTTAAATTTAATTTTTTGAAATGGCAACCCTTTTGAAAGAAGATGGCGAATGAAGCTGGCCAACGAACTTGGTCGAGACATTGGTATGTGCTATGAACAGACCAAGTTACATCCAAATCGGTTCATAAATACGCCTGTTATCGCGTGACAAAAATCAGGTCGTTTTAAAATGTCAGCCCCAATAGAAATTCAATATGCTATTACTCAGCCATTTTTTTTTAGATATAGACGAAACAAAAACTGTTCCGGAATCTTTGTATTAAGGTCAAACACATACGAAAAAAATCTTTTTCATTTTCCAATTTTTTGGTATCTCATTCAAATTTTTATTTTTTAATTTTTTTAAATTGCCGCCATTTTGAAACAAGATGGCGGATGAAGCTGGCCAACGAACGCGGACGAGATATTTGTATATACTATGTACACACTAAGGTACATCCAAATCGGTTCATAAATACGCCTGTTATTACGTGAGAAAAATCAGGACGTTTCAAAATGTCAGCCACGCTAGAAATTCAAAATGCTATAACTCAGCCATTGCTTAAGATATAGACGAAACAAAAACTCGTCCGAATCTTTTTATAAAGGTCAAATACATAAGAAGAAAATATTTTTTCAAATTTTCAATTTTTTGGTACCACATTTCAAATTTAAATTTTTCTTAAAAATTTAAATGGCCGCCATTTTTAAACAAGATCGCGGATGAAGCTGGCCAACGAACTCGGTCGAGACATTGGTATGTACTATATATAAACGAAGTTACATCCAAATCGGTTCATAAATACCCCTTTTATCGCGTGACCAAATTTCAGGACGTTTCAAAATGTCAGCCACGATAGAAATTCAAAATGCTATAACTCAGCCATTTTTTAAGATGTAGACGAAACAAAAACTGCTCCGAAATCTTTGTATAAAGGTCAAATACATAAGAAAAAAATATTTTTCCATTTTCAATTCTTTGGTACCACATTTCAAATTTTAATTTTTTTTTAAATTTTAAATGGCCGCCATTTTTAAACAAAATGGCGGATGAAGCTGGCCAACGAACTCAGTCGAGACATTGGTATGTACTATGTACACACCGGATTACATCGAAATCGGTTCATAAATACGCCTTTTATCGCGTACAAATTTCAGGACGTTTCAAAATGTCAGCAGTGCTAGAAATTCAAAATGTCAGCAGTGCTAGAAATTCAAAATGCTATAACTCAGCCATTTTTTAAGATATAGACGAAACAAAAACTGCTCCGCAATCTTTGTATAAAGGTCAAATACATAAGAAGAAAATATTTTTTCAATTTTTTGGTACCACATTTCAAATTTAAATTTTTCTTAAAAATTTAAATGGCCGCCATTTTTAAACAAGATCGCAGATGAAGCTGGCCAACGAACTCGGTCGAGACATTGGTATGTACTATATATAAACGAAGTTACATCCAAATCGGTTCATAAATACCCCTTTTATCGCGTGACAAATTTCAGGACGTTTCAAAATGTCAGCAGTGCTAGAAATTCAAAATGCTATAACTCAGCCATTTTTTAAGATATAGACGAAACAAAAACTGCTCCGCAATCTTTGTATAAAGGTCAAATACATAAGAAGAAAATATTTTTTCAATTTTTTGGTACCACATTTCAAATTTAAATTTTTCTTAAAAATTTAAATGGCCGCCATTTTTAAACAAGATCGCAGATGAAGCTGGCCAACGAACTCGGTCGAGACATTGGTATGTACTATGTACACACCGAATTACATCGAAATCGGTTCATAAATACGCCTTTTATCGCGTACAAATTTCAGGACGTTTCAAAATGTCAGCCACGCTAGAAATTCAAAATGCTATAACTCAGCCATTTTTTAAGATGTAGACGAAACAAAAACTGCTCCGAAATCTTTGTATAAAGGTCAAATACATAAGAAAATAATATTTTTCCATTTTCTATTCTTTGGTACCACATTTCAAATTTTAAATTTTTTTTTAAATTTAAATGGCCGCCATTTTGAAACAAAATGGCGGATGAAGCTGGCCAACGAACTCGGTCGAGACATCGGTATGTACTATGTACACACCGAATTACATCGAAATCGGTTCATAAATACGCCTTTTATCGCGTACAAATTTCAGGACGTTTCAAAATGTCAGCCACGCTAGAAATTCAAAATGCTATAACTCAGCCATTTTTTAAGATATAGACGAAACAAAAACTGCTCCGCAATCTTTGTATAAAGGTCAAATACATAAGAAAAAAATATTTTTCAATTTTTAATTTTTTGGTACCACATTTCAAGTTTTTAATATTTTTAAAAATTTTAAATGGCCGCCATTTTGAATCAAAACGACGGATGAAGCAAGCCAACGAACGGTCGAGACATTGGTATGTACTATGTACACACCGAATTACATCGAAATCGGTTCATAATTACGGGAGTTACAGTGTGACATAGGTCAGATATATATATATATATATATATATATATATATATATATTGAACGGAGGGTGGTTTCGGGGTCTGGGGGTCACGATCGATGAAAATATACCAAATTTTTTTGAAATCGCTTTCCTCCGAACGGCTGCAATAGGTAGCTTTTTGTAATGAAAGCTACCTAAAAAAGTGATAAAAAATTCGTAGAACAAAAACTTAGCACTTACTTGTGCATAGCTAATAGAAAAAAATGCGCACTCTAAAATTATAGATCTCTCCTATTCTGCCTTGACGCTCTGCCAAATCTATTTGTGTTCCGCTCATCCTGCTATGTCTTGGTCGTTCATAAAAACCAAACTTCCTATTTTTGGACGTTGGAAAACCTTTCTCTACTTCATGTGACTGCTGACTATTACTTTGGTTTAAGGAAAGATGACTGGACAAAAGCGCACCGCTTCTAATGCGGATTTTAAATTAAAAGTCATTAATTTTTCTGAGCAGTCGATTAACTCAGTGGCTGCTCGTCATTTCATACTCAATGAAAAACAAGTGGAGAATGAAACAAGACGAAATTTGAAATATTTTAAAAGTAATGAAAGCTGCCAGAGGGCGCAAAGATGTCGTCTTTTGAAGAAGATGGCGTTGATGATGATGATAATCTTTTCACTAACGATATTCATCCTGATGTACCAATTACAGAAAACGATTTTAAAGACTTGCTTCAAAATTGCGATAATAACTTCGATAGTGAATGATGATTGGTGACTTTTGTATTGTAAAAGAATGGAGTATTTCAATATTTTTAGAAATTTGAACGTTTTTATGTTGTTGTGCTTAATATATTTTTTATTTTAGAATATTAATTTTGGAAATTATCTTAGACTCGTGTATAAGTCAATCCCCCCACTTTGGAGCAAAACAAAAAATGCCCAAAAAATCTCGGCTTATACATGTTAATAAAGGTACTATATCTTTTTAAAATTTATTTTAAAATTTATTAAATGTAGTTTTTGTTTATCCACTTAATTGCTAGAAAATTAATTTATGCTTTCGAAGTGCAAAATTTAGAAATATTTAATAACGACTATGTTTATTTATGGTAAAGTAGGTATAAAGAGACTGTTTTGGCAAAGTAACATAACATGCAAATATAGATATTGGTGAAAGCGAAAAGTGTACTTTCGCTGCTGCTTAGAGTATTTAAAACTATTTATTAATCTAAGAAACAAGCCAAGTAAAGTTTTCAATTAATTTTTTTATATTTTTTTCAAAAAAATTTACTTTTCTAGTCATCGATACAAAGGACAGTTGCTTGACAAACATAAAATATATTGTTTATTGCACTTCGGTCATGCATTTCGTGGATTAAAGTTATTAAATGAATCTTTTCTAAGGCAGTGTAAAGTATTTATCGCACTTACTTGTAATCCAATATCCAAAATTTATACCAGATTTTTTCCGTAGATTTCTTAAGAAACACTTCTTGTTACATTCTTCCCCATGCTGGAATTTCTGGAAAAAAATTGCAGATATACGCCGATTATGGCCCCTAGAACCCAAAACCACGAGCAGTTAAAAACTCTATGAGTTTTAACACTTTTTATTGTCATGATTGCTTCGATAATTCTGCACAAATCTCTTCCAATCTGATGCATAAAATTTCGGGGTAGAAAATCTCTGTCAAGTTTCTTAACAATTTCCGGCACAGAAAAATTCTGTTCCTAAAAGGATGATATGATTAACTGACACCAGAATTTAGAAACGAATTTTTTAGAAAGTAAAAATTTGTTCGTTTAACTTTCATTGTAAAAGAAACATTTTATCAAAATATTTTAGATGCCATTTGTAAGTTTGTAATTAAATTTTGGCGCTCCCGGCGTGGGATAACTGTGCTTGAAAGCAGTGTTGCCAATGGGATACTTTTTATAAATTCAGATTTTTTGATGGGCACCGCTTTTCTGAAATGGTAAAATTCACCTTGTTTTTGCCTTAATATGCCAATAATAATAATAATGTTAATTAATATGTCATTAAATAAGGCGAATTTTACTATTTCAAAAAACGTTGCAAATCAAGAAATCGGGATTTTAAAAAAGTAGCCCACTGGCAACACCTCTTGAAAAGGTTAATGGTCAAAATCGGACCAAATGTATGGAAATGGCGAGGGGTTTTGAGAAAGCAGACAAAACCCTATAACTTCTGAATTATGATACATATCGAATTCGTTTATAGGGAATCCACTTCCAGGAAATTGGAAAATGTTTTATGCATGACATATATTTGATATTTTAAAAAAATCCCCAAGAGATGAAATAAACAGGGTTTTATAAAGAAAAAAAAGAACTCATAACTTCGCCAGTTCTCAAGATATTCAACCCACTTAATTTTATTGTAAATCTTCTTAATATTATCTACAGCTTTTATATTGATAAGTTTTGACCTATTTGCAATTTTTTATTTTTTTTCTCTTTCATTGGATGACCTTTTTCAACCTGCCCGCATTTATTAACATTGTGCTTCTCGTTGGCTGAAGGGTTAGTTCGTCATCATCATACGGGAAAGGGTATTTTGGGGAGGATGGGTAAACCCATCCTCCTTTCTGCATCCTGTTTATGTCTCTTTTTCTTTTTTCTTTATTATATATTTTTAAAATGAGAATAGCATCCTGTGGTCTGTCAGCTGTGATACCTTCTATTTATGGTATCCAGTGTGGCTATTTCCCTGGACAGTGATCTTATCTTGATTATCTAGTTATTTATATATTATAAAAAATGTAATATACAAAGTATACACAAAAATATGAAATGCAAAGCATAAACTATATATACACAACATGATATGTACAAAACATGGCAAAAAAAAAAAATAATAAAGAAAATGTAATTGAAATACACAGTTAATAGTATTTTAAAATTTCGATTTAAAACCGCAATTATTATTATTATTGTTGTTGTTCATACGTAGGTTTTCGGAATCGAGTTCAAAGGGTTTTTGAAATTGTTTATTTGATTTTCCGGATTCATGTTTTTTTCAAGCTGATGTAGGTCCTCTCATCATATGTAAGCATTTTTGTGCTGCTTATGATTTTAATGAAAACATTTAATTATAGACATGCTGCATCAGTAGTGATGGAACAGTGTAGCACCAGATAATTAATTGACACCGCTAAATTTTATTAGTATTCTTCGTCTTATTTCAAGATAGAATTTCTGAGATATTTCTAGGGAAAGAATACTATTAAAATTTAATGGTGACAAACGTCCAACAGCTTCGCCATTGTTCCATCACTGCATCAGTCATTAAATTTCTTTCTATTGTAAACGCATTTTCTACATTTGTGATACACGAAATTGTTAGCACTCAAAAATTAATCACGATATTTAAGCATTAAAATAAAATGATTTTATGCCTGATACGAAGTTTATGGATAACTGCTTTAGTATATATTTTAAAAAGTTCATATTATCATAGATATAATATAGGATTAAATATTTTTAAGATATAAATAACTACTTTTTACGTTAAAAATGTTTTTCAAACAATAAGAACAGTACATGCGCAGTAATTTAATTTTTTTTTATATTTCCTTCATTTATTTCATTTTCCTAGATCGGTCTTTTCCTATAAAACTTACGAAAATTACGAAAATTATTTAGCTCATATTCACAAAATACAATATATACGGGAATAAAAGATTTACATTAAATACGGCTTATCATGTCTTTCCTTAAATAAGCATTGTATTACTATCCATTTTTCAGCAATAGCGGAAGAAAATTCAAAATCATGATTAAGTTAAGGAATATGTTTACATGAAGATTATACACATATTCCAGAGAATATAAGAATTTAGGCTCCATGTTCATGTTTGATAAAACAATGACAAATCATAACACATAAAAAAAACCTTACACATTCTTAGTATTTACATTCACTCATCCTTACTATTCACTCGTACCAGTGGTGAAAAAACGCACTCTTTTTGCAGGAGTGAATAGTCACACCTCCGAAAGAGTGATTATTCACCCCTATTTAGAGTGAATTGCCACTTCCCAGGAGTGAGTATTCACGCTTTCAGATAATTAATAATTCCATTTTTGCTCTGAGTGAATAGTCACTGTAAAGAGGTTGGAGATATTTTGACTCTGCGCTAGACGGAATAGTCACCCTTTTTTATTTAGTGCGTAGTTAAACAAAACCTTCTGATCAAAGTATGTACCCTCTAGGAATGTCGCTACTATGATTAAAAAGGGGAAATTAATTTGGCATGCTAGGGGCACACTTTGATTTTTTACTGAATATGCACAGTTATGGGAAAAAAAAGAAAAACACTTCATGCTGTTTCAATGCAAAATTGTCGATAAGAGATAAGAGAGGTATATGTATCATTAGAGTTTGAATGGATTTTTGAAATAGGGACCTTCTAAAGTTAGACAAAAATTATAAATTTTAATTTTTTAAATAGTAACACCCACTTTTGATACAATATTTAAATTCCATGCATTACTTCAGCCCTGTAAATGTACGGGAAAGTAGCATAAAATTGAATAGTCGAGTTCAAACCGGATATATTAGATTTAGCAAATTTCAGAAGCCTTGTAGCGGCTAATAATAAGCTCTAGGCAAGAAGAAGAAAATCACCACAACTATATCTTCGCACTAGCATTTGTAAACTTTCTGTGTTGGTAGTTTGTGCTATCATTTTTTATTTTATTTTATATACGCTAGTTTTAAAAATTCTCAAAAGATCAACTCGTTTAAAATTATTGAAATATTCCGTGAAAGATATTTAGTAAGGATTTATTTTCCAAAATCAAAGCGTTACCAGCATTTATAGGTGCAATTTTATGACTTAGTTTGTGTCTTTTATTCTTCTTGGGTAAAAATGGCCAATAAAAGACATTAAAAACCATAACTGAAGAGCTTGTAACATTGTTTTGAAGAAAAGACAGTCAAAAGTACTTGGAGAAGAGTGATTAAAAATTTTATAAAACTGATAAAGAGGCGAACATATTTTCTGCATCTTTTAAAATTGTAATAAAGATAATTATAATTTTGTCTTTATATATTGAATCATTAGTCTTATAATTGACATACTATATGTTTAGTTCATTATTTAAAGTAAAATACTAGTTAAAGTATAAAAATAAATTATAAATATATTGTTTTTTTTTTGTTTTTTTTTTAAGAAAATCTAAAATTTTCCACTTCCTGTAAGATTAACATAATCATGCGAATTTACCTCACCGGTAATGTACGACAGATCGCTTTGACTTTTAATAAGTAATCATTTACAAATAAACTAATCATATATTTAATATGACATTAAGTTTCTAGAAAAAGCGTACATACGCTATGTTACATTTGCTTTTCTATGGAGTATTGGAATATACAAGGTGTTTCAGAAAGGACTCCCCAAATTTGAAATGACATAAAAGCGAAACAGTGAGAGATAGAAAGCTGAAACAAGTAGTATGTTCGACAGACAATTCTGGAATTTGTTATACACCGGTCTGCAGAAATAGTTCCAAAACTGGACAACAGAGGGCGCTGCAGTCACAGAGCAGTGTCTTTGAAAAGCTGTCTGAAAGTGTTCTTTTTTTAACTTTTTCTTTATGAACAGAGGTCAAATCACATTATAATGGTTTCGATATGGTCACCTTTCTTAGCAATAACATGACGCACCGACGGGTAAATTTTGAAGTCACTCATTGCAATGTTTCTATAGAAACGGATGCCTCACAGATGAATTGTTCAAGATGTCCCATAGTTTAAGGATTCTCAGAGAAAACAGTGTCTTTAAAATAGCCAATAGCCCCAAAAGAAGAAGTCATATGGATTGCGATCCAGGGAATATGGAGGACAATCCATACCAGTGCCATCGGCGGTATTCCAGTACAATAAAAGCATGTTGCTCCAAGGAATACGACATCACGTTCTTCAATTCCCGAATAATAACTTATTCGATACAACTCCCTTACACGTGTCAGCAATGAAACAGACTGAAGAATGAAATTTCTGTACTTCTGAGTACTATTTAAAGCTTCATGTGCTTGTGCTACCACCTATTAGCCAATCTTGGAATTATTTCTGCAAACCGGTGTATAACACATTCCAGACCAGTCTGAACAACATACAACTTGTTTTATCTTTTTTGTCTCTTACTGTTTCGCAGTTATGTCATTTCAAAGTTCGGGAACCCTTTCTGAAACACCCTGTGGATATCTCAGTGAATATTAATAACCATCAGCGTTGCCAGTTTGGCCCACATTTTTATTTTGAAATTTCACATTCATACTGGAAATTTTGAAAGAAGATTCTCTACTTTATGTAATCACAAAATTTCTGTCATTAAATAAAGCAAAAAATACTATTTTTAATTTCTGACAGCAATTCTGATCTTCTGAATAAAAATGGAGGCCAAACTGGCAACCCTTATTACCATATGCCAAATTTGTATCAGAATTTAGAATATTTTTTCTTTTTTAATGCATGTGACGAAAAACATTTTTATTACTTTAAAACCAATTCATTCATAAATTCTGGTAACTCAATCATTTGAACATTCCAGCATTAGAATAAATTTGCCTTAGAAACGTTTAAATATTGTTAAAAATTCTGGCTGCAAGAAACAAATAAAAATTAGGTATACGGTTTTATGCTACTTTCCTCTATGTTTCTGATACTTTATCTTGAATCTTTATAAAGTTATAAAAGAAACGGAAGCTTGTATTAGGGGTTAATCCATAATTATCGAAATATAAAAGACAGATCTTAAAAGTAAAAATACCTGGAACACATATGTTATACCAGAATAATTATGCAGATGTTCTAAATATATGATAAGCTCACTTTCTATTAAAGAAATTTCCTTAAAATTCTTACGGTCACTTTCTACTGTTTTCATTTATGTTGATAATTTAATAACAAGAGACGGCTTCTTTAAACCGTCTTAACACTATTTCTACCAAGAGGTGTCATAAGACACCTTTCGGATTTTAACTTAAAATTTTTCTCTAAGTTTAATCATTTCACCACAATTATGTTTTTGAATTTTCGTGCAATAGTTGTTAGATTATTTCAGCGGTATATTTTTCCGCCAGCTCATCCTGGATCTAAAAATATGCATATGGTATACCTATTTCTACCATGCACTGTTAAATTTTTTGCAGCATTCTGGCAGGTCATTCGACCGTTTTTTGAAAAAACGGTTTCATAACCATAATTTAACTATATTCTGACCATAAAAAGGCCAATAATATGGTCAGAATAGTGTTAAATTCACGGTTGTGTAACCGTTTTCGGATAAAACGGTCAAATGACCTGCCAGTATGCTGCAAATTTTTAACAGTGTGGGGTGTCTTTTGACTCCTTAAGGATTTCATAATTTGTAATTTCAAACGATTTTATAATTTCTAATTTTAAACAATTTTACATATAAATATCAACACTATTTTACAGAATCATATCAATTATAATCAAATTATAGAATACCGATTTCAGTTGTAAAGGAAAATACAGGAGTTGCTGCATAAATTTGATATTAGCCTGTTTCCCGCCATGATGCATTTTAGAGTAGATCATTGCAGTGACTAGTTCTAAAAAATTGAATAGTTGATTGTGTTTATGAGGTCCAATTATCAACATGAGGGTTATAGGCTCTAAGGGGGGGGGAGTGCCCTCCGTGGGAGTCTTTCTAAGGGAACCTAACCCGTATTAACGCAAGGAAAACCAAGATTCGAAGAAAATGACGGAAAATTCCGAACGGTTAGGCCCATGGGCGCGATTGGGTTCGAACCCAGCACCTCCCGCCAACCAGCTTAGAGAGCTGAACCTCTAGGCCACTGGTGGGGCTCTAAAAAATTGAATAACGCGCTTTGTTCTCCAATTCTGGTAGTGAGTTCAATACATATGAATTTTGTTTTCATCCGTGCAAAAACTGGGATATTGATTAAGGAAATAATTTTTTACTCTGCTATTTTTATGATTATGGTTGTTGTTGTTTATTTTACAAAGGTTGAATTTTTATAAATGAAAAATTTTATGATGAATTTTTATACTGAAAGTTTGATAAGTTAAAAATATTAAAATGTTTGATTTTCTAATAAAAATAATAAAATTGAAAAAAAATAATATTTTTTAATTGTTGTTCATGTTGACATAAAACACGTTTGATTACATTTATGTATATTTATATTTTGTAAATTGTTGAATTAAGCTAGAATTTATAATCTGATTAAATGATTCCTAATAATACGTATGAATGTAATAATATATATATTTCTTAATTTATCTACTATAAATAACTAATAATTGGAAATTCCAACAGTTTTGGCAGTTATTCGAATTCAAACGCAAAGGTGTCAAAATACACCTTTTGGTAGAAATAGGTATACATTAAATCGTGATAGAAATAGTGTTAAAATAAAATGCACCTACATCTCGAGAACTAATGTTTGGAATGAGCTGTAAATATGCGCGCGATTAGTTTCGAACAGTTGTGGCTATATTTATGTAAAATGTTATTTAGATCATAATTTAAAAATATATTATGAATTTACTAATAATTTTCATAATTAAAAATACGTTTTTGAAAAAAAGATATACTTTTTGTATGCGTGGGTCAATTTATTGCATTTCATTATGAAAGAAAATTCAATCGGGTGATTTTAGGGAAGATATAAATTAAAGCCAGTCCCATGGATTTAATAACAGCATCTTAAAAATTTGATCTCTTCTACACTGTAAAAAAAAAAAAAAAAAAAAAAAAAAAAATATATATATATATATATATATATATAATTATACAGATGTAAAGTTTCAGAAATCTGTATAGTTACTAACATTTTATCAGTACACTGTACAAAAAAATATGTAAATCTACAAAACTAGTAATCTGTAACAGAAATCTGTAGCTAAAATTACAGTAATTTTGCTAAAATTTTATCTGTAACCCTGGTTGCAGTTACATAAAAAGTTCTAGGCATCCCAGTTTCCTAAAACATTCATAGTAACCTTACAGATTTACTGATTTACAGTGCAAAAGTGTATCTGAATTTTTGTTGTTTCCGTTACATAAAAAGTTCTAGGAATCCCGTTTCTTAGAAAATTCGTACTAACTTTACAGATTTTTTTTTTTACAGTGTAACACAATGAAGATTTTTGAAAAAGTATACATTTTATGTCTTTTTCCGGGCTTCCCTAACCCTTTCAGGGACAAGGCACTTCTATCAGTAAAATACTGATATGAATGATTGACACCGGAATTTAAAAAAATATATATATTTGTAAAATAAGTAAAAGCTTTTCTCCACGTGCTTAATAAAACCAAAATTCTGGCGCCAATGTCCCATTTAAGAATTAAAATTAGGTGATCCAAAAATGAACCACCGCCCTTGAAGGGGTTAACCAAGGAACTCCAATATGTGGTCAAAAGTGTGTGTTACCATTTAAAAATTAAAATTTTGCACAATTTCTAATATGTATAAGACTCTTATTTCAAAATATCCATTTGTATTCCGAAAGTAGACATATATATAGATGCTACCTTTAGTATCCTTTTGTGACAATTTGGCGGTAAAATAATATTGTGGGGTGCGTTTTTTATAGTACTGTATTTATTTTGTATACGCCGAAAATTACATTTTACAACAAATCTGCATAATACATTACGAATATTAATCTTTTACTTATTTTTTCTGATTTTTTTTTATTTCGCCTTATGTATTTGATCATCTAATTTTTCTATGAAATTGAAGTCCTTTTAAGCAAGTAGATATTTATTTTTCTAGTACGAGATTTCAGTTATTAAATTTCTATTTAAAGAAGAAGAATATTTTTTAAATAGTTGCTGCTTTCAAAAATATATTACACATTATATTAAACGTTATTTTAAATTTTTAAGTAGTGAGCTTAAAAACATGAATATCTTGTAACATGTTGAAAAATGTCGTGGTGTGCTGAAAGTTGGATTTATTTTATTTTTTTTTTGACGTAAACACAGTGATTGATACACATGCAATTATGCAACTACTACAAATTAAAAAGAAGTTCCATATGATATATACCTTTAAAATTTCCTTTTTAAAATATTCATCCTCTGAAAGTCTGAAAGTTGGCAGTCTACGTTATCCTCTATTCTCTTAATAGTTTTGATTTTATATTAAAATATTCTTATTGAGTGCGCCCTAAAGACATACTTATTGTTTCGATTGTGTTGAAGGGCCTACATTTTAACGGATGATTATGTCAAATTTGCGGACAGTGGTGAATTCTAGAATTTAAGTAACATCAAAGTTAATTACCTGAGGCACTCCAGTAGTAATAATTGATTCGCATCGATATTTGTTAATGTCGTTACAATGTCAAAGATGAGCATCTTATCGCTTTGTGACTAATCAAGTTGTGGATAACAAGATACTTGAGATAAATTAAAGTAAGTATCACACTTCAGCTAAGAGGGTTGATGTATCATAAATATCCCTGTTCTTCTTTAAACCAAAAGCATCCCGATAGAAAACTAGGTTAAGTCCCTGAAGGGCAATGGGATATATTTTATACCATTTAATTTTAATGAACATTTATACCAAAATGTGTGAAAAAAAATCCTCACTTAGCATTTCCTTATGTTCAAATATGCATTTTTTTTTTATTATTATTCTGGTGCGAATTCAACATTACAGAAACGCAATTATTTGCCCCTGAAAGGGTTAAAAATATGGCTTAATACGTTAGGTCAGTTTTAATAAATTAGAAGCCCGAATTCTTGGTGTAATTTAGAAATATATTGCATTTACTGCCTATTGGTATGTTTGCAATAAAAAATATTTAGTAATTTTATAAAATCTTAAATAATTTAATTCAACTCCAAAAGTAATCGCATCATCAGCATTAGTGTATTCTGGAAATATTCTCGCAGAAACGTAAATTTCTAAATTTTCAAAAATTTTATTTCTCGAATTAAGCATGCAAGTAAAAAAGGCTTTATAATAATTTGGACTTATCTAATACCATGCCATTAATCTCTAGGATCCCTAGAAATATGTTATTAAAATTCCCTTTTCATATCACGTAGATGCTATGTACATAACTATGATGTTCACTGATCCGACGTCTTTTATGTTAGTTATTTTTAAAACAATGAATCATAGACTGAATTGAATAATGATGATGATGATGAATTAATATTTATTTATTCAGCAAAAATTATTTTTTGAGCATTTAATAATTATTATATGTTATCCTACTTAATAATACTATTTCACAACCTCTATCTGTTTTTATCATAACCAATGATCTGATGATGAAATCTTTACGCTCTTTTCATAATTATGAAAATATGATAGTTATTTTACACAGATAAATCTTGCAACATATAATTACGTTTAAAATGTCAAATGAGCTTCTCTTTTACACAAAAGTTTCTTTTCTGATCTTTGTTGAGTTATTTAGAAAATATTAATTTTCTGTCCATGGACATGACACAATTTCTAGTTATTTATAAAATAACACTATAAATTACCCTTTAAAATTGAACTTGATATTAGGTATACAGAGTCCAGAATTAAAAATAAACAATGCATCATTAAAAACAAGTTTTGTGTTAAACTTACAGACCCAGTAAGTGGTACAAACTACAGCTATGTAAACCCACGGACATGATTTATCAGTTTCTGTGTACAATATTTATATGAAAAATTACTATGTAATGTAATTTTATGCACACCATATTTGTATTATAACATTTGTTTTTCAATAACAATATCATTTTTAACAAATATCCAGTATCACTGTTTTGATTATTTACCGAAATTACAATCCTGATGCATTTTTTAAATGTACTACACTGTTAAAAATATCAACTCAAAAATGAAATTTGATATTATTTCCTTTCTTTTAATGCAATTGTATCAGAAAAGAATGATATTCTCAAAGATAATTAACCATGAATACTTATAAATAACCTTCTAAATGGGGTAACTCCGGGAGAGTCGCCGCATCCAGGATAGATGCCGCACCCCTTGTATTTCTTGTAATTATCGATAGATGGTCGTCAAACGCAACATTATAGGTGCGAAATGGGATTATTTTATCCAGTTTATAGCGTGAATCCCATTTCGATGTTTACTTGTAGAAGTACAATCCTTATTTTGACGTAAGTGCATGAATTCACTGCCCAAACTTTTAAACATGTTATGTTTAAATACTTTTCATACACTAATTACTAAATGCATGCACAATTTCGAAGTCAAAACTAAGTGTAGCGTTTGTATAGAATACCGTGTGTATGGTTACGCCATTCCCCTTAGCGATGGCAGGTAACTGTGATGGCCGACGTCTGCACCATGCGAAATGGGATACATGCCACATTACAATTCCAGTATACATGCCGCAGTTTCTTTTGTACGGAATGATTAAGTGTTGTTAACTTTTCCTTTTCTTTTTGCACAGACTATGTTAGGCATTTATCAAGTTTACTAAAACCAAAGGAGAAAAAGGGGAAAATAAAAAGTAAGAAGGACAAGAATGATGCAAGTCAAGATGATAATAATGAAGGATTGGATTACGCGTAACGCAGACGTTCTTTGCAAGGAATGTTTAGAAAAGTACTCCAAAAAAGAGGAAGTGTAATTGGCTTCGTTGCATCATGTGTCAAATGTTGTATAGCGACTGTACTTTTTCGATTTTTTTTTTTGTAGATTGTAATAAAAAAAATACCCATGTAAAAAAAATCACAGAAAATCCTTTAAAAATTTTGAGATTTTGCAGACATTTTGAAGGTTTCAACGGGTATCTAAGGAAAATGAATACTAAAGGTTTTCTTAAGAGAAGTATACCACTTTTTAAAAGATTTCATACAGGTTTATTTCTGTAAGTTATTACCTCCAATTTACCTTCAATGACTTAGAAAATTTTCGTGAAATCACTTCGAGAAACTGTTTCTCATGCAGGTAATATGAAGGTTTTACTTGAAAGTTATGTAGAGTTTTATTATTGCACATTATGGTATCTAGGATTTTGATATGCCTGTGTTTCCTCATTAATAATTTTAATAAATTTCTAAATTAATATTTTAGATAACACACGGAAATCTAACGTCTTCCATCGGTTCAATAAAATTTTTTAACTTCCCCTTGTTAAAATTTCTAATTAATATTTAAAATAACTATTTTAATTAGCTATATAAAAATCCCGCTCTAAAATTAAAAATCTCGAAATTATCTTAAAGTTCCCTCGTTAAGGTTTTTAATTACCATTTAAAATTACTGTTTTTCATTCCCATCTACAAATTCCGTTAAAGAAAAAAAATCTCTAAATTATTTTGAAGTCTTCTAGTTAAAATTTTTAATTACCATTTCTAAAATTATTACCAGTAACAATTTTATCTCTAACAACTCTAAAACACTCAAAAATTTTAATCTCGGAAAATACCCCCTAAAAAGAAAAACAAATCACGAAGTTATTTCGAAGCCCCTTTTTACCTTAAATTTGTCACAATTTTTTCTAAAATTATCACCAGTAACAATTTAACCTCTAACTCTAACACGCTCAAAAATTTCAATCTCCAAAAATTCCCCCTAAAAAGAAAATAATAATCACGAAATTAACCCTAATAAAGTCCCCTTTTTATCCTAAAATTTGTCATAATTTTTTTTTACCACCAGAAAAAAAAATCCGCTCGAGCTCTAATACATACAAAAGTATCAATCAACAAAAATTTCCCCCTAAAAAGAATCTCCAAGTTATTTCAAAGTCCCCTTCGTTGTATTTAAAATTGCATTCAAACACGCACAAAATTTGAAAGTCCGAAAATTCCCCCTAGAAAATTCATCCCCCTCCAATTTAACCCTCTCTTATAAGATGTGAAATCCCTCCACCGCCATGAATTACAGCGAGCACAGAGGTTACGTCGCGCATGCCACTATGACCTTCACAGAGCACAGGAGTCACACGCCAGGCGTGCCAGTAAGAACCATTCTTTTATCTGCCATTCTATTCGAAATTTAGCTGCCAAGAGCGGATTTAGGAGACCCCTACCCCAGGGAAAATCCTCAGATTATTCTTTCTCTTACTGTTCAATTATTTTAAGTCAGTCGAAAGGGATAAATTTTATTATTACTTAAATCAAAGATAAGGGAAGTTTAATTCATTAAACTTCAAAATTCGCGGTAGAATTCCACTGCACCATTTCCTCCCCGTATTTAAACCCGCTCTGGACGTGCGTTTACAATAAATTTTAAAAACAAACATAAAAAGAAGCAACAACGAAAAATCATGCTCCCATCATAAATTATGTAAACACTTTCCAACACATTCAGGTACAGTAACAAAACGTCACACTTTATTAATGCGAAATATGATGTATAAATAAACAATTCGAAACCCAATTTCTGTTATTACAATTACAAAAATATACGGGTCTTTTTGCTTTGTTTGTGCAGACCTGTATACGGATCTATGATTTTGTATGTATACTACATAGTATGCTAAAAGTCGGTTCATTGAAACGAAAAGCACATTTGAAAATTTCCGTGAATAAACGGAAATGTACTTAAGAAATGTTGTGCCGCCCTGTATATGGTCTATAGAATTTATCTACACCAAGTAATATTTTAAAAAATATTCAATTTAGAAGCGCGTACCACAACTGAAAACGCACCTCAAGCAATTTATGTTCATAGGCTTCATTAGTTCAATTTCTTCTGTAGCCAAATTCTTCTGTGCGTCCTTGTAAATGAATTATATAGTCTATGCACACCCTATTCTACAGTAAGCACCTTGTAGTTCACCTCAGTGATATATATAAATTTTGGTATGTTTAAAATACTGTAATTTCATTAAAATACACAACAAACGATTTTCCCGATAGACAGTAACGTAACAGAATTCTTTTGAATGTCTCTGTAAATGAACCCTAAATGCTATACACTTCATCTTCAATAATACTCAACATGCCATAGTGGTACCCAATAACATCTATCAATGTCATCTATTTAACTTTAAGTTACTTGAAATAAATACATTTTACTGTATTTTCAAAATCAGAGAAAATAAATTATAATTAATTAAATTTCCAAATCCAGGGAGGGGCAAAGGGTCCCCCCCCACCCCTACTTGCTTAATGGAAATTCCTTTTATTTATTTTAGGTTACTCGAAAGCAATAAGTTACTTTGGTTTTCAAAATCGGACAAAAAGAAGAAAATTTATTTAAGTAAATTTCATAATCCAGTGAGATGGACAATTACTCTCTCATATCCCCCCCCCTCCCACCGTAATGGAAAATTCTTAGTTTTCTCTTTATTTAATTACTCGAAAAGAATAAATTCTACTACGTTTGTTAAAAATCTGAGAAAAAGAAATTTTAAATACTTAAATTGAAAAACTTAAGGAGGGGCAATGGACCAATTGGTGTCACCCATGATTAGAGCTTAAAAATATAGATGGGTTTATTCACTGCATATTTTGCACTTCTCTCCTATCAGACATACCGGATTTAGGAAAATTACTTCTACTTAATAAATCATATATATTCTTATTCATTAATTTACTTAAAATTAGAAGACGCTTTGAGCGTGACGTCAGAACGGTTGCTATGTTTAATTTCTTCTTAAATATAAATCGTAGGAAACCACGGCCTATAAGATATAAATATACTTAGCTATGAAAAATAGCTATAATATACAAACACAATGTAAAATACATCATAGCAATCGTTTATTTGGAATTTGTTTCCAAGCAAAACGTCATCATTAACGTCACGACTGATAGCGTCTAGCTTACTCCATGCTCACGTACGGCAAAAGTATTTCTACTTCTCAACTCCACATTGTTTACAACCTGACTGGTCGTTTTGGCGGTATTTTATCGCTACGTCTCCTCGTCTCGCGTTTGTTTTTTATCGTAATTTGCTATTTCAGAGTTATTCTTTCAACTTTTATTAATCTTTTTAAATAGATAACACCATAAGACGGCTAAAAATCAATATACAGTTTAGATAATTAGTTATTAAGTGTATATTTTGTATGAAATATTATGGCCCAATCCAGAAAATATTTGGGAGGGGAATTTTTAGATTCAAAATTTTATTATTATTTTATTTTAGATTTGTTTTTTAAATTTTAATACAAGGGAAGTTAATTAAATGTCAGATATTGGGAATTCGAATAACCCATTACGTGATTAATTGAACCTTTTTCATTGTAAAGAAATTAATCTTTTTTTTGTATTGATTTTGATTTTACTTCTAGGTACGATGTAAGACGATTACTGTCAGCCAACTTACCAAGTATTTCTTAATATTTTTATGTTTATTTTCAAGTGTTTCTTATAAAAAGTTTATAAATAATATATCTGTAAATAATTTTATACAGAATTAAGAAAAAAAAAGGATTATTTAAAGTAATTCTATTGTAATCAGAAAGCTCATAAAATACGGCGAGCATTATGGCTCTACTACATAATATAATTTCTTTTGTAGACTACAAATAATTTCTAATTTCAAGGAAATATATGTTCTATGGTATATAAAATTTAAATTCTTAAGTCAAAAGTGTTACAGCAAGGAATAGTCATGTGATAGATAGAACTCTTATCAGAGTGATAAAGTGTTGAATCATTTATATTTTTTGTTGTTGGACTTTTTGTGTATCATTCTTTTTTTTTTACTTAATTTTCAAATAATGCTGCTGGTTTTAACCAGGATTTTTTGACGAATTCATTTGAGAAATTCCTTTTGAATCAGGCATTTAAATAATACAAATGTTTCTGTTATAATTTAAACTTAGAAGTTTGTCCTGGCCCCGGTAGCAAAAAGTTCAAGACGGGTGTCGCAGATTTTCTTTTTCCTTTCAGATTCTTTTTCCATTGAACCTTTATTTTGCTTTATATTATGTTTAGCTCTTTATTAATTAATACACAAACGTAAGATTAAGTATAAGTATTAATAAAAATGAATAAAATGCATAAAGATGTTACAAGCTTATAGGTAAGTGATTGTTTGATTAATAAACTCTTCAATTGTAAAATGTTTTACACGTAGATTATTTACTGACGCTGAATTATCTGTCGCAGATATTTTGAGAATTTTCTGCTACTGTGGGTCTTGGCAGTAATCAGGCTTTGGTTATATTGTATGAATAACATTTCAATTCCCTTTAAAACTGATTTTTATTGCATTGTGAATCGCTTTAAAAAGCTTATACAGTAGACTCCCTCAAAATTGCATAGCTTGGGACCAGAGGTTGTGCAGATTTTAGAATTATGTAGATTTTCAGTCACTGTTTGGTTTACATTTTTAAAAGAGTAATTAGAATGTAATAATTCACTCAAAAAGTATAATGAATGCTTACAATAACGTTAAATGTTAAATTAGTCAAGTAAAACAATAAAGTAGTAAAATAAAACAATAAAAATTAAGCAAAATAAAATCAATAAAATATTAAAAGTGTAAAGCTCATGTAAATAATTAATAATGCGTATCTAACTATGTATAATAATTGCTTTATAAACATACACTAATAATTTACATAAATTAATGAAGTTAATATTTTATCTTTAGTCAGACTAAATAATAAAAAAATCTTGATCAATATATAGATATGTATTTGGTAAAAATACTGAGGTGGCCACTGATACCGGTGCTATCTTGAATTCAGAAATAAATTTACACAGCCCAAGTTCTGTCGAATTAATCAGAATTATATATTAAATTGTGTACAAAATGATATAAAAATCATGAATTTCTCCCCTAAATTTTAACTATAAGAATCAGTTTACATCTGCAACAATGTGTGCGTTTGATGGAGTCTGCTGTACTACATTGTTTGTTTCTTTTTCTCAAATAGGAAGTTTTGTTATCATTTATTAATTTGCGAATAAATAACAGAGTTTTCCCCTAAGTTTAAAAAACGGCAGGTTGCTGTCCGTGAGAAAAGGCATGTTTTGGATTATTAAGGGTACTTTTCAGATTCTTAAAGACACTTTTTTGATTTTTAAATTCATTTTTTTTAAAGCCTTTCAAGACAACCTTAAATTAGTTTTTACTATACAAGCAAATTTTTTAATGCAAAAAGGAGAAAGGGCATTTTTCCTTTTGAGGCCCCCCCCCTTTTTTTTTTTTTTTGATTTTACTGTATTACTGATATATTTTACTTATACTGATTGGGAAATATTGTATTTTTTTCCGGTGATCGCTGGCAAATATTGCATTTTTTCTTGCAAGTGATTAGCGGAACTCAAGAATTTTTTTCTCATGCAATAAGCTTATGAATTTTGCCGATTACCTTCCCCTCTCCCCCTCCCACCTAAGCTGATCAACGAATCTCATTTTTTTAGGTAGCTTTCATTACAAAAAGCTACATATTGCAGCCCTTCGGAGGAAAGCAATTTCAAAAAATTTTGTTATATTTTCATCGATCATGACCCCCAGACCCTGAAACCACCCTCCGTTCAAAAGTTGACACACACACATATATATATATATATATATATATATATATATATATATCCATCCATATATATATATATGACCTTTGTCACACTGTAACTCTCGTATTTATGAACCGATTTTGATGTAATTCGGTGTGTACATAGTACATACCAATGTCTCAACCGAGTTCGTTGGCCAACTTCATCCGCCATTTTGTTTCAAAATGGCGGCCATTTAAATTTTTTTTTAAATATTTAAAATTTAAAATGTGGAACAAAAAAATTGAAAATAGAAAATATTTTTTTCATATGTATTTGACCTTTACACAAAGATTCCGGAGCAGTTTTTGTTTCGTCTATATCTTAAAAAAAATGGCTGAGTTATAGCATTTTGAATTTCTAGCGTGGCTGACATTTTGAAACGTCCTGAATTTTGTCACGCGGTAAAAGGCGTATTTAAGAACCGATTTGAATGTAACTTCGTTTATACATAGTTCATACCAATGTCTCGACCGAGTTTGTTGGCCAGCTTCATCCGCCATCTTGTTTAAAAATGGCGGACATTTAAATTTTTAAGAAAAATTTAAATTTGAAGTGTGGTACCAAAAAATTGAAAATTGAAAAAATATTTTTTTCTTATGTGTTTGACCTTGATAAAAAGATTCAGGAGCAGTTTTTGTTTCGTCTATCTCTTAAAAAATGGCTGAGTTATATCATTTTGAATTTCTAGCGTGGCTGACTTTTTGAAACGTCCTGATTTTTGCCATGTGATAAAGGACGTATTTATGAACCGATTTGGATGTACCTTGGTGTGTACATAGTACATACAAATATCTCGACCGAGTTCGTTGTCCAGCTTCATCCGCCATCTTGTTTCAAAATGGCAGTCATTTCAAAATTTAAAAAAAAATAAAATATAAAATGAGATACCAAAAAAATGGAAAATGAAAAAGATTTTTTTCGTATGTGTTTGACCTTAATACAAAGATTCCGGAACAGTTTTTGTTTCGTCAATATCTAAAAAAATGGCTGAGTTATAGCATTTTGAATTTGTATTGCAGCTGACATTTTAAAACGACCTGATTTGTGTCACGCGATATCAATCGTATTTATGAACCGATTTGGATGTAACTTGATTTGTACATAGTACATACCAATGTCTCGACCGAGTTCGTTGGCCAGCTTCATTCGCCATCTTGTTTCAGAAGGGTTGCCATTTAAAAAAAATTAAATTTAAAATTTAAAATGAGGTATTAAAAAATTGGAAAATGAAAATGATTTTTTTATGTGTTTGGCCTTGATACAAAGATTCCGGAGCAGTTTTTGTTTCTGAAAATTTCTTCTTTTGTTTATATCTTAAAAAATGGTTGATTTATAGCACTTTGAATTTCTAGCATGGCTATCATTTTGAAACGATCTTGTATTTGTCACGCTATAACACACGTATTCGCCTATTTCGATGTAAGAAGGCATGTGGATAGTCTACATCAATACCTCGACCAAGTTCGCTGGCCAGCTTCATCAGCCATCTTGTTTCAAAATGGCGGCCATTAAATTAAAAAAAAATGATATTTAAAGTGAGGTGCAAAAAATTAGAAATTGAAAAAGGTTTCTTTCTTAAGTATTTGACCTTGATATAAGGATTCAGGAGCATTTTTTGTTTGTCTTTATCTTAAAAAATGGCTCAGATATAACAATTTCAATATCTAATGTGGGTGACATTTTGAAAAATCTGATTTTTTGCCTGCGAAAGCACTCGTATATATCAATCTATTCCGATGTGAGTGAGCATGTGCGCAGCAATTACTAAGGTCTCGACCAAGTTCACTGCTTAGCCTCATCCACCATGTTGTCTTATAATGGCAGGCACTTTAAGAAATCGCCGAATTTGGCAGCCAAATATAAGTTACTTTAAATAAAAGCAGCTTGGATAAAGCTGAATAATTTCGCAAAATTCTCATTCATATTGATTTAGTATTGATAAAAATTAGTATTGAATCTCCTATATTTGGTTTCCACTAAATTGAGCTTCTTGTGTTTGAATAATATAAGTTGGCTTTTTTAAAATAAGGAATATGAAAACTACCTTTTTCTCCCGGCACTGGCCGGAAGGACTTTTTTATAAAAAGTTGATGAATTTCCTCATTTCCCCCCACAACTTACTAGCAAAACATTTCTTTTTTGTTTCATGCAATCAATGGATGAATTAAATAATTTATTCTCCTCGTGACGACCAAAGAACTGTGTGATTTTTACTGTTACCGACTGATGTATGTCTTGGGTTTTCTTTTCCTTTTTCACATGGCTGATTGACAAGTTTATGGTGCTTCCTCATGACCTAATGATGAAATGTACATGTTTAAAAAATAGCAAAATTCTTCATTTGATTACGGGATAAAGAAACCGCGACATTCGTCTGTTGCTTGGGAGGACAGTTGACAAATTTCCATCAGTCGTGGGAAAATATAAAAAAAATTCTGTTGAGAAATGGGGACATTAACCAGGCCAGTTCCAAATATTGTTTTTCTTTTCTTTACAAGGTACAAATTTGTCCTTTATTTAGGATATATTTTTATAACGATACAATTTTGCAGTGTTTTCCTGTAACAGATTGAATTTCGTGATTTCCCCTAATTTAATGTTATGTATTGTTTTTACTTTTTTTCCATTAATTATTATTCAAAGGTAATATTCAGTTGTCAGTTAATGCGACTAATTTTAAGATTTTTTGTAAGAAATCGGTGAACAACGAATCACATTATGTTTCTAAATCCGACTGAAGAATCTTATTTTTTTCCCTCACGATTTAATGTTCAATTTCATGATTTTGTCCCCAGCAGATTGAGAAATTTCACATTATTTTAAGGCTGTTCTCAAATCTGAAGGGAGTAACTTTAGGACACATGTTTAAATTCTTATTTGTTCAAAAATGCATGAAATGAACACATGTTATTCAGAAACTATGTCTTTGAAAGAGGTTTTCCGTTTTTTGGTAAACGCAAAAGATCTTACAGAAAATATCTACAAAGTGGGTGTTTTGAACCGAATTTCTGGATGAGAGGAGAAAAACTGATTGTGATTTATTTCTATGGCAAAATTTGCAAATGTTTCCTTGCGACCAATTTGCAAAACTCATAGGCTTTTTTTTTCGTATGGTCACTGAATGAATTTCACAGGTTTTTCCTGCGGCTGATCAAAGAATTTCATTCCCAAAGCTGAATACTTTGCAATGTTCTGTGTGAATTAAAAAAAAAAGAAGTCACAGGAAAATTTTCTTATACATGAGGAAGTGCAATTTTATCTTTTATAGAAATGCTAAGGACATTTCGTAAAACGCTGACATACTCACACGAAAGAAACTATTGGCGAATTTTGTGGTTTTTCCCCCAATCGAATGATAATTCCGTCTTTTTTTTCAAGCAATCGATAAACGATTTTCGAATTATTTCAGATTTTTCCCTCTGTCAACTGGCAAATTTGGCGTTTTTTCTCTGACCAAATCACTGAATTTCACAATTTTTCTCCTGCGATTGGGTAAAGAATTTCGATTTATTTTCCACAATTCATTGACGAATTTCGCTTTTTTTAACCGCGACTGGTGGGCGAATTTTGTGATATTTTTCATTGGCCTTTTGGTGAATATCTTAGTTTTTTTCACACGACTGATCCATGAATTTCGTGCTTTTTTACCGACTGATTGGCAAATGTTCCAATTTTTTCTTGTGACAGATTGGAAACAATCGTTGGTTTTTTCCACGACTGATCGAAGAATTTCGTGAATTTTCTGACGACTTTAGAGTTTTTTTACATGCGACTGATAAGTGAATTGCATTATATTTTCTTTTTCCTGATTAGCAAATTTTTTCTCTTGTAAACGATTGGTAAAAAAAAAACATTTTTTTCTGCAACCGATCGACTAATTTCGCATTCCACTGCGACAGATCGTTGAATATCGTGATATTTTCTCTCTGTCGACTGGTAAACTTTGTCGCTTTTCTGCGACTGATTGGCCAAATCTCGAGGATTTTTTTGCACGACTGATTGACTAATTTCCATTTTTTTTCGATAATCCACCCACGAATTTCGCCTTTTTTTTCACTGTGACCGATTTTTAAATTTTCAGATATTTCTCTTGAACCAGTATGCAAGTCTTGAGACCGATTGGAGAAAGTCGTGAGTGTTCTTCCGCTACTGATCTACGAATTTCGCAGTTTCTTCTCACAATCCACTGACAATTTCCAAGATTTTTTTAACTGCAACCGATTTTCAATTTTCACCAATTTTTCCTTGTAACATAGGCAAATTTTGAGTCTTTTTCTTGCGACCGATTAGAGAAGATCGTGTTTTTTTTTTCGCTGTTTCTTCTTGAGGTGCACTGACAAATTTCGCAGTTTTTTATCTGCAACCGATTGGCGAAAATCATAGATTTTTTTCTCGCAACTGTTCGTCGAATTTTGTATGTTTTTCCGCAGCAAGCTAAAGAATTTCATGAATTGTTCTTCATGACTGACGAATTGCACGAGTTTTTCTTGCGAACAATTGATGAATTTCGCAATCTTTTTAAATAAACGATTAAAGAATTTTCCGATTTTTGTTCCCTTGACATTGAGTGACAAATTTCACGATTTTTCCTACAATTGAATGGTGAATTTTCTTGAAAATGAAAATTTGAAATGTCCGGCAGTGAAGTCAATGTATGTCACATTTATAAGCATATTCTGCTTTGAGGAATTTCATTATGTCTTACTTTTCAGATATTTCTTTAAATTGCAGTATTTTCATCATTTTAGTTTGAATTTTTCTACGGAGTCTTCCGATAAATATTATTTGTAATATATAAAAATTTCAAAAGGGGGGGGGGGCACAATACTAGTCCCAAAGAGGGACACTTTTCTAACTTTTACCGAAACCCCTCATGTGACATATTGTCGGAAAGGCCTGTGACCACTTATTCATGTTATGCACATCTGATGCCCCTGCCCCCACTTTGCTCCCCCTGTGGGACAGTTTTCTAAATTTTGCCGAAACGCCTCATGTGACATATTGTCCGAAAGGCCTGTGACCACTTATTCATGTTATGTACACCCGATGTCCCTGCCTCCACTTTGCTCCCCCTGAGGGGTCACTTTCTATATTATATTGACACCCCTCATGTGACATATTGTAGGAAAGGCCTGTGACCACTTATTCATGTTATGCACCTCTAATGCCCCTCGCCCCAATTTGCCCCCGGGGGGCACTTTTCTAAATTTTGCGGACACCCCTCATGTGACATATCGTTGGAAAGGCCTGTGACCACTTATTCATGTTATGCACGTCTAATGCCCCTCCCCCACTTTGCCCCCCGGGGCACTTTTCTTAATTTTGCCAAAATCCCTCATGTGACATATCGTTCAAAAGGCATGTGACCACTTATTCATGTTATGCACCTCTAATGCCCCTCCCCCCGCTGTTCCCCCCGGGGCGCACTTTTCTAAATTTTGCTGACATCCCTGATGTGACATATCGTTCAAAAGGCCTGTGACCACTTTTCATGTTATGCACCTCTAATGCCCCTCCCCCCACTTTGCCCCCCGGGGGGCACTTTTCTAAATTTTTCCGACACCCCTCATGTGACATATCGTTGGAAAGGCCTGTGACCACTTATTCATGTTATGCACCTCTAATGCCCCTCCCCCACTTTGCCCCCCCGGGGGCACTTTTCTAAATTTTGCCAAAATCCCTCATGTGGCATATCATTCAAAAGGTCTGTGACCCCTTATTCATGCTATGCACCTCTAATGCCCCCACTTTGCCCCAGGGGGGCACTTTTCTAAATTTTGCTGACATCCCTGATGTGACATATCGTTTAAAAGGCCTTTGACCACTTATTCATGTTACGCACCTCCGGTGCCTTTGCCACCCCCCCGGGGGACACTTTTCTAAATTTTGCTGACACACCTCGTGTGACATATCGTTCAAAAGGCCTGTGACCACTTATTCATGTTACACACCTATGGTGCCCCTCTAGGGGGCACATTTCTAAATTTTGCCAACACTGATCATGCAATTTATTATAAGCATAGTGGATTTCCATAAACGAGACTATACAAAGCCATGACATGATACCCCCAAAAGATAATGTTAAATCAACCAACTTCACAAATTTTGTAATTCCATTTGAGTATTTGAAGTTTATTTTATGTATAATATATATCAAATCAATGTCGAAGTGGATATGTAATCATTATTAAGTATTGATCTGATGCGAATTTGCACAAAAGGCTGTCCGTACGCATGTGCAGCGATATAATGTAAAGAGAAGATACAGGTTTTATACCTAAAGGAAAACTGCAGATATTTCTGTCAAAATCTGTGAAGGGAAATAACAGGATTTTTTACCTAAAGGAAAACAGCAGGTATTTGGAACTAAAAAGGTTAAGGGAAAATACAGGTTTTTTAACTTAAGGTAAACTGAAGAAAATTTTAGTTCCAAATACCTTCAGTTTCCCTGAAGTTTTTTTTAAGGTTTTTTGCTGACTTTTTTACCTGGGTATAAAAAGTATTCAATCGCAATTACATTTGTAATAAATATCCAGTAACATTGTTTTGATTTTTTAGGAGAATGTTCCACGTGCATTTTTTTAAATATCATACACTGTTAAAAACAGAAATGAAAATTCCAGCTTACTTGGTTTCTTTTACGTACAATTGCATCAAAAATTAATGCGTTGTATTCTCAAATAAGATGCGTACTTAGAAATTCCTTGTCAGTATATAGAGGGTGTTTCATAAAAGATGGGCAAAACTTTTAGAGATGATAGTACACAGCAAAACAAACAATTTTCATCAAAGAATGAATGGTCTGAATTAAAACACAAAGGTGGTAGAGGGGGTAAAAAAAAGATATTCAGTGTTGCCAGTCGGCTACTTTTTAAAATTCAGATTTATTGATTGGCACCACTTTTGTTAAATGATAAAATTCCCTTTTTTTAGCCTTAATTAATATGTCATTTAATAAGGCGAATTTTACAATTTCAAAAAAGTAGTGCTAATCAAGACTGAATTTAAAAATAGTATCTCACTGGCAACACTGGGTATATTGTTCTGCTAGGCAAAAACGAGGAAAGTACGAATAAGTGACAAAAGCAAGGTGGGAATCACCCTGTATAAGTACCATCTTGTAAAAAATCATTTTACGTAGTATTGATTACAGGAAAAAACGTTTAATAAATGTATTCACGTACAGTCGTGACTACTAACTATACCACTTAACAATGTATAAAAATAATACCAATAACAACTTCTTATAATTAATGCTATACTTCAATTATACTGTAAGGGTCGTCTGCATATTGTAAAAACTTTATTGGAAAATGTTTAATAGTAACTCTTAATTTTGACATTATATTTGAATTCTTTATAATTTTACCTTGGATAACAAAAGGTATTCATTCGATCAAGTAGTTTAGGAATTAAGAAGATGTGAAAATTTCAACTCCTTATGCTAAATTATGCTTTAATCGTAACGAAACAGATTTAAACGTAACTCAAAAGCTATTTAGCTGAATGAGATTTAATTTTAAGTTTGCATATTTTATGCTTGTAATCATCGATATCTTAAAACTTTTATGAGTCGAATATAGGTTTAAAAAATATATATAATATGAATTTGCAATTCGAAAAGTTACATATTGTAAACTATGAAAATTTTCGCAGGATTCCATTTATTAGAAGCTTGAAACACGTGAATATTAAATTGTAGCTTACTCCGGAAATTCGTTTTTGAGTTATGCATAAAAAACTTCCCGAAGTGCAATCTTTTTTTGCAATGATTAAAAATGAATTTAACTTTAAGTTTTCCGAACTTCAAATCTTCATCATTTCTGAACCACTCTACAATAACTTAATTTTGAAATGAATTTAAATATGTTGAAAAATAAAGTGTTACTATTTAAAATTTTAAAGTTTCTGATATCTACTACATGTAGACTAAGCAATTATCAAGTGTATCATTAATTAGGAGATAATATTACAAATTGATTGGCACCAGTTACATTTTTGTACTATGATTTACGGCGGAGTCAACAGGGATTGTTTTTTTTTTTTTTATGACTGTACATTACGCAATTTAAATACGCATAATTATAAATATTGTTTAAAAAACTCTATTCAATTCTGTTTTTATAAGACATAAATATTACCTAGTTGCAATTAATAAATACATTTCTATAAAAAGGTTTTAAAATCACTTTTGAGTGTTTCTGAAAACACACATTCAATCCAAGTAGTTTTACCTGTACCCATTAGTTTTTGAGTTATGCTTCAAAAAACTATCCCAAGTGTAGTCTATTTTGCAACGATTCAGAATGAATTCAACTTCACAATTTATTAACTATTTATTTGCACCAAAAAATCAAGGGACCCTGCATCGGGCCCCAAGAGCCCAATGTCTTAATTGAAAAGGAGAAAGGCGATAATCACTAAATGGAGATATGTCTCCTAAAACGAAGAATATCGGATGAAAAGCGGGCAAGTTATTGACAATTTAGTGCATAAAAACTTAAAGGGACCAAGGGGCACCGGCCCTTGAAAAATTAAAAATCTGAGACTCAGGTGCATCAGGACGTGTCTTGGACTATTCACATCTAAATTTTCAAACTTCTATGTGCAGTAGTTTTTGCTAGCCATCGCACACACACAGAGAGAGCGATATGATATTTTATTAGTATAGATACATCATCTCGCTTTCCCTGTGGCTTCTTGCAAGTAGAGAGATGCTGAAATTTCGGAAGTTTTTGACAGATTCCAAAAACATTTTTTTTTATTCCTTAAAGTGTGCTACTTACATAGCAAACATATATTTAAAACACAGTACCAATGTGTAAGTACTTGGAAAGAAAATTAAAGATTAATGCCAAACAATAAGGGCATGATAATAATAATTGAAAATGAGGCACCAAATTACCGCAGACCAATTTACCCCGACTTACACTACGTCAACATACATTAGGTTTATCCGCACACCTTTAAAACGCCATTTTTGATCAAAGTATGGATTTTCATTTTTGCAATGATATTAAAATCGAATCTTTTAACAATCGAATTTTGCTTAAATTAGGTCGGTATCTAAATTAGAACCAGAGTTACAGTCGTTTAAATTTACAGCTATTAAAGCTTTTGAATTGTGTTTTATTGAGTTTGGTACTGTATTGAGTTATTTTAAAATTTTCTCAAAATGAAGTTTTTCAAACTTTTACTATATGCAAAACATCCTATAGCAAAAAATTATGCATGAAATGCCGGGAAAAGTTCTGTACTTATTTTACAAATGTTTATTGAAGAAAGGGACTACTCATGATAATATATTAATTAGATTTATATTTACACTGCTATAAGTGATAAAGTTGCAACAAATTTTACTAATTTTTAATTACATTAGTACTTCAACTGCCGTAACATCTGAGAAAGAGATGCTATTATAATGCGAATAGTCTATGTCCTAGAAAAATGTATTCTCTTTTTTATGAAATTTACAAAATGTCAATACATTGGTTTGTGTTTGTGTTATAATGTTTTGCGGAAATCTCAATTTTTCACAAAATTTTGATTATTTTTCACTTAAAAAAATTTATGTGTAATTGCTAAGCGTTATACGTGTTTACAGAGTTTTAACTTAAATGTCATCATAAGAATTTTGCGTAAAGAAAACTTTTTAAAAAATCACCTCCGAAGGTATACGGATACCTTAAAATAATTCAAACGAATTGTATAATATCCTTTGATAAAAGCCGATTAATAAAGTTCCATATTTAGTGATTCAGTGTAAAGTAGTGCCATTAAAAAGTGTTAATCGGAAAAACATCATAATAAATTAGTAGAAAATATAAGATTTTTTAAAGTTTATTAGGCGTACAGAGCAAGAGTTCCAATATATCTTAAATTAAACGTTTAAAAGAATACACATTTAAGTGCTTCTTATGTATTTTACAGGAATACAAATATGCAATTAAAACCTTTTTAATCGCTAGAACAAGTATTCTTTTTTTTTTTTCTTTTAAAATTTGAAGCAGTTTAGTAAAGATCTCGTAGCCATGCAAACAAGTTTTTTATTCATCTCATATTTTCGGTAACTTTAATAAAAGCTTTTATAAGTTTTTGCACTCAAATTAGATTTTTTTCTTATTGTAAGTTTTTTTTTTTCGTTAAATAAAAAGGATAAAAAATTTCGAGTTAAGGAAACGTCTGAAGTATATTTTACTCTTGAAGCGAACTATGAATATTCTTTTTTTTTTTTTTTTTTTTTTTTTTTTTTCAAAATATGGCTTCTAAACAGTAAAGAATTTATTAAAAATTCTAGAACAAATTAAAAGACCCTCAAACATTTTTTAAACGCTTTTATTAATAAGGAATTCAAAACAATTCTGACATTTCTTAGTAAAAAAAATCCTTCATTGGGAGAGCCAGAGTTATTTTTCTTTTGTAGGTAAATGCTTATAATCATATTTTGCATGTTCAAATATATAGCCTGTGTTTGGAAATATTTTTGAAAAATAAATATTTATTTTTCACGTTTAAGTTAGTTCTAGTCATAAAGAACATTTTACATTCATGGAACTTATCTCAGCAAAGTATAATTAATAATCTCACAATTATTTTTTTAATTATAAAAATGCTTCACCGAAGTGTGACTAAAAAAAAAAATATTTTGACATTCTTATAGTTAAACTCCACAGTATATTGCAAATTATTGAAATTTAGTTAAATAGGCGCGGGGGGGAAGTAAATTGAAAGTTAATATTAAGCACTCTTAAAGTTATTATTAAAAATATTTAGAGGATATAGAAAATATGTAGACACGCACAAATCGCTAGGGACAGCCCGAGGTGGGGGGGGGGGGGGAAGCGATACTAATTCAGTTAAAAATAAATGTAAAAAAAAAATAATTGGTACCAATCGACTAGGATAATGTCTATCATTTAATGCTATGCATAAATTAATTTTGGGGGGTCGTCAGTATTTTAAAATGAGTATCAACTTGATATTTTCAAATAATAATACTATAAGGTAAATACATGTATAGTGCGCCACGTATCAATAGTGGGCCACTAATTTTTAAAGTTTTAAAACAAGCCCAAAATGCATTTCTGAAAAACGACTGAAAAAAATCGAAGTGACTAACATCCTTAGATATTAACTTTCCATAAACTGTTTGGAATAATTGTTTTCTTCCTGCTGGTACATTTGTTTATTTTCTACAGTGTCTTAAAAAACAGATCTTTTGGTAAATTTCATTTTAGATCTCAAATGCTCTGCTCAACAAGCGCAAAAAGTTTTGACACATTTACAAATTCATTTTTTAACGGAAAATGTAAAATTGTAATGCCTGATTATGAAAGCGATTTGGAATCGAACTGTGTTTTCCATTTTTTTTTTTTTTTTTTTTTTTTTTTTTTACAAATAAATTACCTATTGAGTTATAAGCGATTTTGATCAAAGACTTTTTCACACTTCCTTGAGTGGTTATTCTTCTTCCGCACGGAAATTAGGTTCAAAACGCTCTCTTTGACAGTATTTTCTGAAAGATCTATTGGATTTGCAAAAATAACGTAAAAGACAGTTTGATTACCCAGTTTCTGGACAACAACTCCTGCTAGTTTCATGCATTTCCGAACAAAAATAAATGAGAATTTATGTCATAAAGTTGCTTTTTGTATTTGCGAAAAGCCTTAATTCCATGAAACAAATTTTAATTTATAGCTTTAAAAAATCATACGATTAAATATTTATTTATTTCAATCATATACAATTAATACTCCCAAACACATTCATAGTATTACAATTGCTTCCACTCATCCTTCCATACCCTGACATTTTTGCCCATTTCAGTCTTTTTGCTCGATAATGTTTCAGTAAATTTTCCCCAATTTTTCCAAAACTGGACAGTTGTATTTAATTGTAATGTAATTGTAATGTTATGCTCCTTTGATTGAACGTTTCGAATTTTCAGAAAACTGAAGACTCTTTTCTCGTTGATAGCCGAAAAAAGTGTCGATTGCCAGGTGCTGTTAACTTCTTCCTTCTAGAACATTTTATTTTGCTTTCAGAATCTTTCTTAATTACGACAGTGTGAATGGAAATTTTGAATTTATGTAACATTAATGTAAGTATAGCTCTTTTAGATTTAGCAGAATTCTCATAAAATAAAATTTCTTCTCACTTCAGACTCGGATATCTCTTACCCGCATGGCCTTGCGAAATAAATCGCCGATAACGCAATCAGAATCTGTAACTTCACTTCTTTGATAATGACAACGCATGAGCTTTATGATGATTCTATATTGAAATTTAATATGAAAATTTTCTTAGGTTATCTCCTAATTTCCTAAAAGATTCTTTATGCAGTTTAAGAAAAATGAGTAAACTTTAATAAACTATAAGTTTATTTTAAAAGATCTGATTAGAAAGCTGCGTGTTTTAATATAGATTTTAAATATACAAAGTAAAATTTCCATTATTATTTCTTCTTTTTCAAAAAAATTACAAATTCATCAGTAGTCTTATAATTTCTTAACAGATTGTTTATGCAGTTTATGGAAAAGAAGTAAACTTAAGGGGACCGTGGACCTTTATTTAGGAAAAAATCGACACAAAAATCTAAAATTATTTTTGTGCATATTATTATTCTCCAGTTTGTTCTGAGCCATTTCATAAAAAACCGCATGCAGATGCGAATTATATTTCTCAAAGTTACAAGCTTTTAAATTTTGTGCACAAACAAGTTTTTGGCCCTTTGGTAGGCTTATACAGGGGCTAGTTGGCCCGCTTTTTCTTCTAATATTTAAAAGAAAATTACAATTAAACATTTTAAATTTCTTTTTATGTCACCACTATCAGTGTACTTTTAGGAAGAAGTCACAATAGTAAAACTTGAAAATATTAACTATAAGTATTATTTTAGAAGCTCAAATTGACACCAAGTCTCTTGGGCCAACCTGCCCCGATTACGGTGTAAGTTGCCCACGTCACTTTTTAATGTTCTGATAGTGTAGAAGTTTAAAAAATGATCAAAATTTCACCAAATCTTAATTGTTATTTCTTGTGAACGAAAACACAATATAGCCTCCTAAATTAAAATAAAAATTTTAAATATTAAAAGTGTGAGTTATTCAAATTATTAACATCGACCAAAAATTGCTTTAAAAATTGATGTTATTTTCTCATTAAAATGTTTTTAATACACTACGGAACAGTAATAAATTTTAATAAAGGAATGCTAGGTGTTAAAACACCGTAAATCATAGAGTACAGTAATTTAAGAAATCATTAATCCTTAATTAGGTGATTTATTATAAACACCATATGATAGATAAATTGTATCAAGGCCTCTGTACATCTGTTAAGTGCAATAATTCTTTTCTTTTGTTTATTATGTTTTTCTAACGCATCATTCCCTTCAAATTTATGTCAGTAAAATGTAATATTGCTTCATGTTTCTTTGGGTAATGGCAGCTTCTTTGAAATAATGATAATTTTCGTTATATATAAAACTTTAATTCGTAATCAAGTACAAAAAAAAACCAGTTTGTTTATCATGAGATATACAGTTGTGGCCATAAGTTTAGGACCGCCACTGAAATTTAAGATCCAAACAATAAATTGCGTCTGCGACATTTATTACTCACAGTTAAAATGAAAAGCGACTACAGTAACTCCACTGTCAGACGGAATGATGCCATCTGACGAAAATCGATTTGATTTATTACGTTATCAGTGGTTTCAATTTTAAAAACGCTAGTTTCTGCACGGTGATCCTAAATTTTGGCCACGACTGTATATATTATTGATTACATTCATGATTTATTATTGGTATAATGTGATTTAGATAATCTAATAGGTTAAGATATAGCAATGTGGTTGATATAATTATGTTGGATGATATCATATCTTTTTTTATATTTTTTGTTTAAACTGCTGACCTTTATTAACGATTCAGGAAGTGTAGTTGTTCTATTCTGTCTGTGGAAGGGACAACATGTCTCTTAAAGGAAAATATATTTTTTGATAATTATTTTTTTTCTCCTAAAACTGCCCTTTTTATGGATTATGAAGACAGAAAGGATTATTTAGTTTCAACGAATAACTACCCAGGTAAGAAGTTTTCACTTCATAAAATGTGATGTTATTAAAGCATTATTTGTGGCAAACGGTCCTCTGAACGGGAGAACAAGGGGATTTTATTAATAATTGAAAAATATCAGAGTCGGGTAGATTTTTGATTGTTAGATTTGTTAATTTTAGCGGTAGTATGTAACACTAGGAGGCCGGACATTTAGGCAGATTTCGTAAGAAATACTACCTATTGCAATCTCCCATATGTTGGAATTTTTGAAAAACTTTTGAAGATTTATACCGATCATGACCCCTAGAGGCCAAAACCACTCCTAGTTCAAAACTTTATCTATGTATATATCTATCTATCTATTTATCTATCTATATCTATCTATCTATCTATATATATATATATATATATATATTACTTTTCTATTGACACGATAATACACCAAATCAGTTTAAAATTTTCAAAAATTCTAAGAAAAGGGCCAAAAAATTATGCGTGACAGATTTTTGATGGAATTAAAAATGGCTTCAAGAAGTGAAAAATATAGGGTTTTCAGAAGAACAAATTGCATAACTTCGTCAATTCATAAGATATCAAATTCACTTAAATTTATCAAAAATCCTCTTAATATTATCTACCTACAACTTTTGTACTGGCAAGCTTTTGATAGGAGCAACTCTTACAGCAAAGATAAATTAAAAACAAAAAACTGTGTGTGTGTGGGGGGGGGGGAGATTGTATAAGAAAAAAATCACATTTCCCTTAATCCGTTAAATTCTTGGTGAAATTAGTACTTAACTTCGAAATCTACCCTCGCCTGTAGACCAAGCCAACAGGGATTTTTCTATAATTATGAAAGTTATAAATGTTTTTGTACAACAGGAGCAGCTGATTTAATTTGGGGAGGAGGTAAACAGCATTATAACTTCATTTTTTTTAAAAAGATTGACTGGTATAACCAGGAATTCAATTAATAAAATAATTCCTTACTTTTAATTAATAATAAATTAATTAAAGTAATAATAAATGTTTATTAAAATAATTCATGAAAACTATCAAAATTCTAATATCCCAGATACAAATACTTACGGGGCATGTTGGCCAGCCGGGACAACATGCCCCGTGCCAAAAGGGCCAACCAACCCCGTATTGTCATTTTTGTTTTTCATGACTGTAAGGAATTATTCTGAAAGTATTCAATAAAAAAAAAAATATGCCTTACAGTAACTACGAACAATTATTTTTCTGAATTATTATACGGGGTGTCCAGTCTCAACGGTGTCCAATGGCTAATTCCTAAACCGTTAGTCATAGACATATAGTTCCAATTACAAAAATGTTTTAAATCAGGTAAAGAAATATTTTAAAAGCGATTTGTGTCAATAAAAACATTTCTTAAAAAATTGCGAAATTTAAATTTTTATGCGGTCCCCCGGTCCTATAAGTTATATTTAGTGAAATTTTCCTTTTACACTGACAAGTAATACAAAAAAAGTCCCGTTATTCTACGGTTAAAATTGACCAAGTAATAGCTGTTTAAAGTTGGAGCATATTTTTTGCTGCAAATTGGGGGTCATTCACAAATTTAGTCGCAATATAATTTCGCCAGATATAAAAAATGTCTGGGAGAAAAATTAACATTGCAATATAAATTTGAAATCTTTAATCATTCTGGCATATTAATGGAAAATATACAATTTGTAATAAACATTTAAGAAGAAAGAAAAAACAGAATTTTTGTTAAATAAAATGATTCTAAATTAACAGCCTCAACTCTTTACAAAATGATGCGTATTTTAAAATATTATTAGATTGCACAAGCCTGCAAAAGTTGGGTTATGTCATGTTTTTTAGCTTTTGATAATTGATTCTTATATATTCTGTACCGCCGAATCCGAAATTCACCTTCATTTTTAACTATCATATCAGGATTTTTCGCAAATTTCAAAGTTAAGAAGTTCAATGTTAAAATTGAATTTCCTCCCCCATCTCATCGGACCACTCAGCTGTTTAGCTGTGAGAATCCCAGGATAAGCAAAAATATCGAATAAATTTTTTAATCAAATAAAATAAAATAAAATAAAAAATGTTTTACATATGTTTTATAGTATGAGATTTTCGCTATATTTTAACTTACACATTTGCGATTTGAAAAAATATTCTAACGTGATGGTTAAAAATGAAGGTCATTTTCAGATTAAGTGCTAAAAAGTGCGTAAAAATCAATTATCAAAAGTTAAAAAGTACAACCATCTCCTCTACTTTATAGTATTCGATTTTTGTTATTCTTTAAATTTGAAAATATATGATTTGCAAAATATCCTGACATGATGGTTAAAAATTAAGGTAATTTTCGGATTCAGTGCTAAAAAATACATAAAAGTTAAAAAACCCAACAATCGCAGTCTTGTACTATCTAATCTAAAACTTTTTCAAACTCCTTGGTAGAAATCTATCCGATTTTTTTTGTGTTATCCTGTAAAATAAGTATAAATAGTAACCACCGAAAATCTTAATAATATTAGATTTTTATCGGATAGGCGCCAGTATGTAAACTGCAATCTCGATCGGTTATTTAAAAGTGGGTTAAAGTTCGAGTACAAATTTTGAACTGGAAAAACATACATACGATTGTTGAAGTAACATAAAAACTTATAAAAAAAACATAATTTTTGTTAAAAGAAATCATAAGAGAAACAGTCTCAAATCCTGACAAAATAAAGCATATGTTATTTTAGCCAATTTAAGACATAATCATAATACTTGTAGGATTTTTTTTCAAAGCGCAGATGCACATGAAGTAAGATCTTCGAATACTTTAAACACTTGGTATATGATCCTTCAAAGCCAAGCCGAACTCATTTGTTTTCAGAGTAGGAAAGTGGCATAAGTCATGCAGTTTTAAAGTTTCATAACTCGTTCAAATTTAGCGTTATATGAATGGGACATTTTTTGTCTTACTTCTCAGCGTAATAGGAAAAAAATACTAAATATAACTTATAGGACCGGAGGAGCGTATAAAAATTTAAATTTCGTATTTTTTAAAGAAAAGTTTTTATTGAACCAAATCGCTTTAAAATGTTTCTTTACCTGATTTAGAACATTTTTGTAATTGGAACTATATGTCTATCAAGGAGAGGGCCAACCTTGTTAATCACAGATTTTGATTATTTTAATATATGTTGTAGGGTAGAGGCCCCTTAGTGTCAGGTTCAACGGATTTTATCCAATGCTCCTTAGTTCTTGAGAAACCGGGGTGTCTAATATTAGTACACAACTTAAATACTTACTTTGCTACAACGATGATAGGTCAGTCATAGCTCAGTTGGTATGGTGTTAACCGGCTGATTGGCGGGCCCGGGTTTGATACCTGAGTGCACTACATTTGTTTTTCTCATTTTTTGTTTTATAAATTTACTTGTAAGTGTAACTTAATAATCTCACTGTCAGTTAAAATTTTTAATATTGTATATCAATTTTAATTTTTTACTTTTAACTGAATAGTTGTAATAAAACATCATAAAACTGTTATTTTTTTTAAATAAAAAATCACTTTAAAAATGTATTTCATATATTCTTTATCGATGCAATGATATTGAGCAATTGTGTCAGTTCGTGATTTTAAAGAAACATCATTTACGCATTGCTTTAACAAAGGAAGTCAATGAGATAATACTATTATTCTGTTTTTAAAGTAACAAGCATAATCATATTAAAAATTAGCATCAGAATTAAATTACAACCGATTTTTTGCATATTAAAGATTTTTAAATTTGTAATAAGTATGCTTGCACTTTCAATTATTTTGCTTTCCCCTTTATCTTTTTTCTGCTTTTATTTTATTTGAATATTCCTTTTTTTTATCATAACTAGATGGCACCACAACAGAATTTGTCACGATTTTGAAATTTTTATCATTCAATAATAGATCCAATTTCTTTTTAAACCTCTTTAATGGATGAGAAATAATAGTTTACAAATAAGAAATGATAAATTTAAGTTTGTTAACATTATAATTAATGTTTGGTGTTAAAATTTTTAATTGAAATTATTAAATTATAATTACAACTATATTTATAAAACAAAAAATGAGAAAAACAAATGTAGCGCATTCATGTATCGAACCCGGACCCTCGGATCAGCCGGCAAATGCCATGCCAACTGAGCTACGACTAACCTGTCATTTTTGCTGCGAAGTAAGTATTTAAGTTGTCTACTAATATTAGACCCCCTGGTTTTTCAAGAACTAAGGGGCATTGGATAAAATCCGTTGAACCTGACACTAAGGGGTGTCTACCCTACAACATATATTAAAATAATCAAAATATGTGATTAACAAGGTTGGCCCTCTCCTTGTATGACTTACGGTTTAGGAATTAGCCATTGGACACCGTTTAGACCGGACACCCTGTATATCAAAATCTAAAATGTAGTCAACAAAACAAATAAAAAACGATTATTTATAAGAGAGGAAATTTACTCACTTTTGCAAAATTTTTAAAATTCTCAATAATTCTTTAACGGACGCTCTGACTTCAATGGTGCTGATGTTGTAGGAGGAAAGCGAAGCAACGCATACTTGGCTGGACTGACAATGTCATCTAACGCAAAGTTGAAAAAATATCGCGACTGGGCCAACATTCCCCTATTGCCAACTAGCCCCGGTCTACCGTATACTTTAAATCTGTTTTTTTCAAAATTGATTTTTCAACGTTTTTAGATTTTTAAATGCTCCAGGGGTCTTAAATTTTGATCAAAATTCATGAAATTGATAAAGAAGAATCCTTATATTACTTACTAAGAAAAGGTGTATGTATTTTAAAATTCGAATGCATTAAGTTAATTAAATTTGATTTCTAACTTTTTAAAAGTCGAAATTTTGATGAAAATAGATATTGAATTCAGGAAAAAAAATCTCTGAAAAATTAACTGTTCAAGAGATTAAAATATCGATACACAGATTTATTTCCAATAGACGTTTAAGTCATTAAAATGTAAAACTGGGGAAATATCTCAAAAATTAAGATGCATGGAGCATTTAGAAATTTCGCTTTAAAATTTTAATTAAAACAAAATTCTTAAGAATATACTAAGATTGAAAATTTCTTTTGGGGTATTCTATATATTTATGGTGAAATGTGTATTTCCACAAAATTTCATTTCTCTATGATGAAAATTATAAGAAAAAATTTTTAATGTCCACCGTCCCCTTAAAAAAGAGTTTATTTTAACACTTTCAGGGGCAAGGTACTTGTATTCATAAAATGTTGAAATAATTTGTTGACAGCAGTATTTACAAGAGAATTTATTTATAAAGAAGAAAAAGCTTATTTTCGCGTACTTATTAAAGGTGAAATTTTCATTATAAAATTCCGGTGCCAATGTCACAATTAGGGATTAAAAGGGGAGCCATTCCATATCACGTGTGGGACTGCTTTTCTTCATATTACTGCTGTTTTAACAATTTTACTTTATCCCAAAATTAAAACAACTATGCTTATATAAAAATCTAGGTTTTTTGTTATTTTTTATGTTTAATTTATATTTTAACAACTTAGTTAATATATATAGGTATTTATATAAGTGTCACATGCAGGAAATATTGTCCGTTTTTTTCATGGTATGACCCATTTAGCTAAAATGTAGTCCTTTTTATTAAATATCAGTTATCCGAATTCTGATTCGAGTGAGATACTCTGTATTTTTGTCTGAATTAATGAATTGTTACACTTGTTTCCGATTAAAAGAAAATATATCTGTTTTAGTATGCACTACCTCTTAAAGTATGCCTAATTTTTTTCACTCATCCTGTATATGATGATTTGGATACTCAAGCAGTAAAGCATTTGAGGGTGCTTTCTGATAGATGAGGAAAACCTGATTGCTACACAATTTTGAGTAAAGGATTGATTTTTGAATATTTTTGCCTATTTGAGTGCTTATATGTGTGATAATTACAATTAATTTATTGAGGAAACTCATAAGTAAATTCTTTTTATTTTACGACCAATTTGTTGTCTTTGGGAATGGCGTCTATTAAATTAGTCTTTATACTGCAATATATTTTTTCTTAGAATATTTTTGCCTATCTGAGTGCTTATATGTATGATAATTACAATTAATTTATTGAGGAAACTCATAAGTAAATTCTTTTTATTTTACGACCAATTTGTTGTCTTTGGGAATGGCGTCTATTAAATTAGTCTTTATACTGCAATATCTTTTTTTAATGTTATTTACGTAAATACATTCACATTTACGGAGATGTTTCAATTTTGGCATTGGATTTTTTACATGTTGTTTGGATCAATAAAATGTTACAAAATCTACCATATTAATCCTATGGTTCTATAGGTTATATTTTAAAAAATAGTTTTACATGATTACTTAAAAAACACTCACAAAGTCAAAATTTGGCCGAATACTAGGACGTCTAATTCTATAAATTCCAGGTGTTTTCGATGTCAATATACGCATAATCTTGGCCAAGCTTTTTGTGGCGGTATATATATTAAAATTTATAGCATACTTTCTTCAGATATGAAGCAGACCGGCAGTCGCCGAGAATTATAATAAATATTATGCATAGTTGTATTATTATTTCAAATATTAAAAAGTGGCAGAAGCTGACTGTCCCGAAATTGGCCGAACCAGCTTCGGTTGTTGAGTTAATGTATCTCGATTACAGAAGGTATCCCGACTACGGAGCACACAACAAGAGTAATTTAAAAGGAATATTCATCACGTAAAAGACACCAAAGAGCGGCCGAAGGAACGCTTAATACATCGATGAGAGAAAAGTTTTAGAATTAGCACACCAACACGTTTTATGCATTTACAATTAAAATTTAATTCGGGAATTAGTGATAGTGTAGCCAGTTGAATTTCAGAACAGGCTTAAGCAGTTGTTTCAGACACGTTTTGCGTCAAAGTATATCAGTAGAGCAGATATTTAATTTGAATATCTTTAAGAACATGTCTCTTTGTAAAAATTTTCTCTTGTAATTATATTCTAAACTGTCATCAAATCTACATTCGTTTAATATTTCCTGGAGGAAAACTTGAAGAAAGTTCCTTTTGGAGAAAGAATCATTTGTATAGCAATTAATCTATGGGAATTTTGTACGAAGCAACTGGGTTTTGGAACTTGCGTCTACAAACCACGTTTTGAGAAACGTCCTCTTACAAGCTTTCCTCTGTACACTTCTTATAGGTTCGGAGATATACACTCCACCAGAGCGGCAAGAAGGTAATTTTTGAAAAAAATTCTTTTTATATCGCTTTTCTTCTGATACGCACCTGTTTTGGTCGTCTTCATTGAACTGTTTGATTTTACCATTTTAGATACTAATTACCTGTTCTGATACTTCCTGTAAAACTTGAAACTTTATTCTTGAAACCTTATTTATTAACTTATTCTTGAAACCTTAATTATTATACCTTGACTATGTCTCGAAATACACAATCGTGCACAGTTTCATCTTTAATGACCCAATAGATTCTATAAATCTTGTAATATGTCAATAAAAGAAGAATGAAGGAAAGTCTAATTAAAATTAAATATAAAGGGATCAAATATAATATAATTGCTTTACACTAAAACAGTTAATTTATTTTAAAAGTGACGTGAGGTACAACATCAAAACATACGCGTGAATAAGGATTTGCAGCCATAATATTTCTCCCAATCATCAATACATCCCCTCAAGGAATAATTGATAATACTCGTAATTACGATTTTAACTTCCTGTATCTAGATTCTAACACGTTTCAACGACACAAAAGACTAGAACCATCGACCATTTCGATAGTATAGCTGTCAAAGATTGCGAATTTTGTTAAATCTGGGTACTTTCTTAAACTTTCTTTATCTTATAATTGTCTCGAAAATCTACAATGAAACATAGCAAACAATTTTGTAAAGAATAAAGATATTTAAAATCCCTAATCTATGGAACCTATGTAATTGTAAATTTTGGAATCGATTTCATGATTCATTGGATTGTTATTTACATGGTTGATGCGATTGTTTCGTTTGTAGAACTATCGATCACTCGCCCATTACCAATTTTCTTCAACAGATTTTTTTCCTCTCACTACTAGAAAAACATTGATTCTTTTTGCTACAATATACATTTAGATAATATGACTTATCTAGTTAAACTACCGATAGTCTTTCCTAAATTACCGTACATGTGATACCAAACTTCTCAGCATCAAAGCTACACCAGTATTATACAGCTATAATAGATCCATTTTGATCGTAAAATATGGAATTTCATTTATTTATATTCCGATTTAAGGTTCAATTATTTAAATTAATTACATAGATCTGTGAAAAAATTTAGATTTTGAACATTTCTTTATTTTCTAAAAAATATTATTTGACAAACCAGAGGGGATTCTACGGTAAATCATTTGATATATTTTTGTAACTTGTATTGGATCTCTGTGAACAAAAACTGACAACACTCTTAGGACACAATATGCTTCCGATATTATTTTTCCACGTATAGATTATAATAAGCCAATGAATATATAATATAATATGCAACGTATTCCATTATGTTAGAGATTATAATCTTAGTATGATAAGAGTCATGATAACTTAATAATGCAATGTACTATTAACCCTCTCGCTGCGTAATTGGCTTATCAAAATAGCTTCAAAAATTGCGTATATAATTCCTTCGCAACGAGCGTCTTTTAATAATTTTTATTCCTTTGCTACCGGTTTTTCAAAATAAAATTTTTCGTCTGATTTAATCGGGAAAAGGCTCCGATCAGAAAAGGCAAAATTTACAATAAAAAGTAACTGGTGGGAATGATCAGAGCGGGTTAAATAGACGGAGAAAATGCATCCCCGATGAAATCTCGGGTTGCGCAAATTTTGCTGCTTTTACGTTGCCCGAGAAACTCTCGGGTTGCGCAGCGATAGGGTTAACGCAATCATAATAAATGATAAAAGCACTTTTCATAACATTATAAAAGTATTCTTATAAATTTCAAGCGTCTTACATTAAATTTCGAAAAATAAGCATATTTGATGTGTAAATATCGCAAAAACATTTTCTTGTGGGGAGGAAGGAAATACGTGGGAAATTGTGTCGAGATAAATAGGAATGACGGATTCTTTATATAAATTACATATCTCATTATTTTTCTGTATAGAATGCAAGATTTTTTTAATTGCTGTAAAATCAATTTAAATACAATAAATAATTTATATATATCTAAAAATCTTTTAAAACTTTATATATATGATAATTTTATTTTTCTGTTTCAAAATGTTGTTTTTAAAAAGCAATGCAAAATATCCTGTATATTATTTATATTCATTTATATATTATATCAAAATTGGATCTGTTTTTCTCCTTATATGACTACTCGATAAATTGCACCAAAAAGAACTTTAATATTAAGAAGACCAAAAAATTTTTTATCTCAAAATTTTTCCATTTATTTTATATAACTTTTACGTTATCAGTTTCGCAAATTCGAATGTTTTTAGAAATTTAAAAAATTGATTTTGTTATTACATATGGGGTGACCATAAAATAACCTGAGGCACCATGAACGCTATATCGGGTGTTCTATTGGGCAAAATATAACATCATTTATTGTCCGTGGACAGAAAAATTTGCAGTTTTGATTCGAAAAAACATAGTAATCTCTTCCCCATGTAAAACTTTGGCACTGATTAAAATAAATAAATAAATAAACTCGTGCCCGGTTTCGGGAGCATTCGATGAGAACTTCTACTTACTTAAAACGAAGTCTTTTAAAAGTGCAACGTTTTGCATCAAACATAAAATAACAGTTTTGATGCTTCGGTTAATTAAAATCTACCAATTGCAATAGTTCCTGTGTGTCAACACGGGATTTAAAAAGATATCTGTTCAGGAGTTTTCACAAAGTGCTGTTTAAATTTACTCTGCGAATCGTGATTAGAAGTTTTAGGCAGCTGCGGAAAATGTCAGTTATCAAATGGAGATATTGAATATCAGAACGATGGTCATATCGAACGACATTTTTAACTAACAATAAATGCTGTGATTTATGCGGGTTTTTTTTCAGTTTCAGTAAGAAATTATACATTTATTTATCCCAAATATTACTCCTCCATCACAAAAATTCCCATAGTGGTAACGTTTGGTATTATTTTCTCTTAAGAAATTGTAACTGTATACTTCACTGTGCACCTGCACCAAATGCTTTACATTTCGCTTAATACGTTACACGCTAGGGGGCTCAGAAGACCTCAAGTTATCTAAAGGTCAACCTGTATATATGTAGGTATGTATGTTTATATGTCCGCAATTTTTCTCAAAAAATACTGAACGGTCTTAAATATAACTCTTTATTGCTCAATTCTAATGCACCAACAAAGTTTCAAGCTAACAATTTCCATCATTGCGTATAGCTGTATATAGACGGAAACGTATTTTTTCTTTTTTAAATGCGATCATCTAGTGCTCATCAAACGGCAGCGAACATGTCAATTACATTCCCTTCATAAATAAGGGAGTAGCTATATACGACCAAGAATATTGTCGACATGTGTCACTAGCCGA